>CM076243.1:1963766-2683839 GCA_038380765.1 Odontothrips loti
GACAGGGACTCGGACCTGTTCCCCGCGCGGAGTGCGACCACCTCCCTAAATCCACCTTGTGGAGAACTAGAGAGAGAGACAATTTCACTGTAACCAAATCAGCTGGTTGCCGGAAAAGGTTAGCAGACACAGGGAACTTGTAACACAGCTTGTAACACAGGGTACCTCATGATCTCGAACACGTACTGGGGGCGACCAGAAACAAGCTTAACGGCGCACGCGATTTCTCAGACAGCCGCATTCCGTTCGCGGTCTTTTTGATTCGTACCTTCTTCTCACTTCTGGCTAAGCTCTTCTCCGGCTTACCCTATTATAAGAGATTGCGTCCCTCGTGGCGGGTCATAATGCTCAAAATTATCTCGGTGCACCACGTTCAGAAAAAGTCGAAAAAGATTGGAACTCACGTTTCGCCGCCTACCCCGGCGGCATCATCACACGAATAGGGTATTCCGGAGTAGCGCTTGACAGGAAAGAAGAGGAAGACAAGAATCACGAACGCGGATCCCGAAGATAACGGTATTAAAAGGCAGAACGTGCCGCGCTGTCGACCAGCCTCGATCAACCCGCCAAAAGGGTCATTTTATCCTGTAGAACCTTTTAGATTTCGAAAATTCGTAAAATAAGGGGTTGTCTAGGGTTAGGTTCACCCGAGGTGGCAACCACTCTTTTGAACTATGTCTGTACACAGATTTCATGATTTCGTCGGACTACACCCCGTGGTTATCGTTAATATTCCAATTTTATTGCTTTTCTAGCTATTTCAGACTTCAGTCTATGTAGGTGCTATTTTTCGGCATAGAGTCCAAGTCCAACTTTAAATTCGCATTTTTATTCAATTTGTTTTTAAAATTTTATAGAATTTTGTTCACTTGATTACGCGAGTGATTCGCCCGTCGGGTTCACCGGAAACAACTAGAACGCCCCCCTTCTGGAACGCCCTCCTTATTTATTATTTTTATTTTCTTTTAAAATATAAAAATTAGAAAATCAGTAGAGTAAAATTAAACATACAAACGGCAAGAAAAAAAACTACATTGTAATTCCGAGGGGGGTGTTTATAAGGGGGCTGTTTTTGCGAGTTTCCTTTTCAGCACTTTATGTTAAATAAATCTAATAGATACAATAAGCGACTCTTTAGTATTTTGGGTATTTTACCACTCTTGGTATTACCACTTTTTGTTATTTTTGTAATTTATGGTTGCACTTGCCGCTTTGAATTATTGTTTCCGTCACGCAGAAAGGTCATCAGGTGCATGACCAGGTCAAGCATATTTTATGCCTGAGACACAAAACACGCATACTGTAGTTGAGAGTGAACAGTGGCTCATTAATTGGAACGTTACGTGTACAGATACTGCCACCCCTCCCTGCAAGGGGTCCAATTTCAACTGCGTAGATGGTGGTTGCGTTTCCAAATACTCGGTGTGCGACAGTGATGAGGAGTGCGATGACGGTTCGGACGAATGGGAGGAGACTTGCACTGGTAAGGCCGGCCTTGGCGGTTCCAAACTTTTGTAAGCAATATTATTTGCTAGCTATAGAACAGTGTGTCCGCTGCAAGTTACAACAGTGCTAATTTTTTTTTAAATGCATACGCCAAGTGAAATTGAAATTCAGCTACTAAATGAACATCCGTGCAAGTAGTTTTTCTGAACTTATGCGAGCCTGTGCAGACCGCTGGCACGACAATAAACGCGGGCGGACACATGGACGTTCAGCTACGAACAACTTAGGGGCCGTCCACATATTACGTCATCAATTTTTTGGCTATATTTGACGCCTCCCTCCCCCATGTCATCAACCGTCATCTGAGCCCTGCCCCCTCCCCCCTGTTGACGTCATATTTGCAAAAGGGGAGGGGGGGAATGCATATTTCCCGGAAAACCAAATGCTATTTTTTTACATGCAAGGGTATTAGCCAGCAAATACGCTTTAAAAAAGCCGGAATAAAGTTCCCTGCCATCCATGGTGCCGCCGGAAATCAACGCGACGTGTCGAGACAGGTTAAGTCCAGATAGGTCTTCGCGCCACGCCGCCGTCCGCTTTCAACCAGAGCATCCGATGTAAACAAACGCGTGGTGAAACAATGCTCCAGTCTCGATCCAAGAGCGCGCATACGAAAAGAAGACGCGCGTACCGTTGTTGCGACGGGATAGGTCGTATTTCAAAATATGACGTCAACATTGTACGATCCCCCCTCCCTCCACGTCATTTACCGTCATGACGGCGGTCAACCCCCCCCCCTCCCAAGTGATGACGTAATATGTGGACGGCCCCTATAACATGTAACAAAATGTAACTTAATGCGGGCGTTCTTTGAACGGGACACTGTAAACCAAAGAACTGCGGTAATAAGAAGTTTGCTGCACCCACCGGACCTCATCGGGAGTACTATTGGAAGAATGATGCCGGACGCAATCGGAGCTGAATCTAGAAGCTACACTACAAAAAGCTTGCGGAAAAAAAAGACAGCTCTGCATTACGAACTTTCTTAGGAAGCATTTTGTTCGTAAGGGGCGTTCGGTAATCTCGTAAGGGTGTTTAGAGAGGGATGGGGAAGCTTCCCGAAGCTCTACATGACCCTACGACTACTGGTTTTAACGCGCAGAATAGTAATCTGAGCGGTATGTCTTGTTTATACTTTCCATGGAAATGAGGCAATAGAGGGGGACTCGCTTTGCTCGCTGGGGGCTCCGCCCCCAGACCCCCGTGCAGGGCTGCGCCCTGCTGTTTCTCCCTTTGGTACTATATTTGGTAGTGTTTCTGATTTCAAGCAGTCCATTAGCAGGACAAGGAACGAGAAAAAAAAACGTTGTTTTGCCCACCGTCACCAGCAGCAGCACGTGAATTGTATTTTGTCATTGTCTCTGGGTTCCTGGAGCAATTGTTAACGGGGTCCACGCTGTTAAAGAAGTACGTATCTCTCACCAGTTGGTCCTGTTCCAGTTCAAGCCCAAAAAGGACCTGTTTTGCCCACCGGCACCTGCAACAGCACCAGAGATCGGCTGGGTTCCTGGGATTGTCTTAGCAGGGACGGTTCTCATGATCCAGTTTGAAACACTGCACCTCTTAGCAGGTTACCATCCCGTTCTAGTAACTTCTAGGGTTTTGCCCACCACCTGCAGCAGTACTGAGGATCACTTGTTTGTGCGTTTTGCCAAAATGAATTTATGCCTCTGTAGGCCGCAATTTTCAAGATATTTTCCTGAAATTATCAGGATATATGTTTCGTGCGGCCCCGAACACAATGCCGTTTGAACCGCGTTAATATCTTTACCCGTTCAAAATTTTAAACATGGTCCCCCAAGTCTCCACTACCCGAGGTCGCTGCCCCCCGCCCGCCTGGTCCCTCTGCACGCACCCGCTGCAAGGGCTCCTTTCATCCTCAGCCCCGGAACCGGCGCGGCTCCAGGCTGGCGAACACCGAGAAAACAAGTGTTCTATGCAGCGCATCAATTGACGTGCTCTCCGGTGAGCACGTTTCAAGTGTGCTCTAAGAAACACCTACTGTGGACCCACCTATCCTTCTACATGGGGATGGAGCACACCTTGTCATGTGCTCCCAATTGAGCACACTTGTCATGTGCTCTGTACAACACTTGATTTCTCAGTGAAGCAGTGCCATGCAAGCCGAGAGAGCCAGCGGCCTTCCTAAAATTGCCAGACTATAGGTTATGGGGTTGTTTCAGCAGGGCTCGGTTTGTACGTTCAAGTTTGAAATTCCGCACCTTTAACCAGTTTACCCTCCCGTTCCACTCCCGTTCCTGTTCGTATATGTCCATGTTCGAAATACTGCAACCTCTAGCAGTTGGCCCTCCCGTCCAGTTCCTGTTCAAGAAGGCCCTGTTTTGACCACTGGCAACTGCAGCAGCACCTGTGGTCGATTTCAGCATTTTTACTAGTTCCTGCTGTGATTTTAGGTGGGGTTGATTCCTATGTCCACGTTCGGAATACTGCAGTTGGCCCTCCTGTTCTAATTCCTGTCCAAGAAGGCCCTGTTTTGCCCACCGGCACCTGCAGCAGCACCTTCGGTCGTTTTAAGCATTCCCACTTTGTTCCCTGGGTCATTTTAGGTGGGGTTATTTCTATGTTCAAGTTTGACATACCGCACCCTCAGGTAGTTTTCCGTCTCGTTCGACTTCCTGTCCTAGAAGACCCTGTTTTGCCCACCGGCACCTGCAGCAGCACCTGGGGTCGATTTTGGCATCGTAACGGAGGTCCTGGTTTAAGTTGAGTACGGGTCGGTTCTCATGTTCAAGTTCGAAATACCGCACCCTCAGGCAGTTTGCCGTCCCGTTCCACTGCCTGGCCAAGAAGACCCTGTTTTGCCCACCGCCACTTGCAGCAGCACCTGGGGTGATTTTGGCATCGTAACGGAGGTCCTGTTGTAAGTTTAGTACGGGTCGGTTCTCATGTTCAAGTTCGAAATACCGCACACGTGCGCAGTTTGCCGTCCTGTTCTTCTTCGTGGCTAAGAAGGCCCTGTTGTGCCCACCGGCACCTGCAGCAGCACCTGGGGTGATTTTGGCATCGTAACGGAGGTCCTGGTTTAAGTTTAATAGGGGTCGGTTCTCATGTTCAAGTTCGAAATACCGCACCCTTGGGCAGTTTGCCGTCCTGTTCCACTTCCTGGCCGAGAATGCTCTGCTGTGCCCACCGGCACCTGCAGCATCACCTGGAGTCACTTTTTGCAGTTTTTTCCGGGGCTTTGGGGTCATTTAAGAGGGGGTCCATTCTTATGAAAAAAATCGTACTTGGGACCGTTCTACCCAAACATTTACATGAGTCAGTTATTATTATTATCATATTATTATTATTATTATTATTATTATCGGGATGGTGTTAAAGTGGGGTTTGATAGGGTATGCGGCATTTCAAACAAACTGGGGGGGGGGGGGTACTTCCGAAAATGTTACGAAAAGGGGAAAGATGTTTGGCAAATGTAAAAGTATGTAGAAATCATACGCAAGTCAGGGTTGAATGAGTTCGCTAGATCTTAGGAATCCTTACGTAGCGCGGGGGGGGGGGGATAAACACGCAACTAATGAACGCTTCCTTCCGTGAACTACTGATTCGTAAGGTACAAACTATTACGTAAGAAAGTTCGTCACACAGCTGCAGTTACCTTCGCAATGACCAGTTTACCTCGTAAGAAGAAGAGTAGGAACAAGGACCGCCCGGTAGCGGAGCGCAGCGCGGCCCCAAAACATTGCAGACGCCGGGTGCTCAAATCTCAGAAATAGTTGTTTCTCGCGTTTATTTGTAGTTTCGCGTCGTAAAATGTTGTGCGACGGATCATTACGAAGTTATCGACCCTCCGTATTACGTTGGTGACACTTTTATGATCATTTATTCACACAGAAAATTGTGTTCTCGATCCCGGAAAAATCAAGAATATTTGCATTGAATCCAGTAATCATGCACTTGAACCAAGAACATTTTACTAGATTCAATGCAAATGCTCTTGATTTTTCCGGTATCGAGAACACAATTTTCTGGGTGTTGTGTCTGAGTGAAATATGGTCAAATAACCGTTTCTCGCTGTTAATATCGACGCAGCTGTTGAATTTTCGTTGAAAAAAACAACACTGTAATGAAGTGCGGAGTTCATTTTTAAAGTGTTTCGGCATTTTGGGATATTGTGTAGTTATTGGTGTGCTCAAACAGCCCTTAATGTAATGACATCAGGACAGGATCAACCAGCTCTCAGTATTTGTATTCTCAGGTAAGGTAGTGTTTTCCACAGACACAATAAATGATCATATAAATGTCACCAACGTAATCCGGAGGGTCGATAACTTCGAAACGATCCGTCACACAACTTTTTACGACATGATTTCTGAGATTTGAACAGCCGGCGTCTGCAATGTTTTGCTACGCTCCGCCACCGGGCGGCCATCTTGTTCCTACTCTTCTTCTTACGAGGTAATCTGCTCATACGAAGAGGGTTTTCTTCGTAAAGTTCTTCGTAGTGCGCATTCTAGTTGGGGTGTTTCACAAAATGAAAGTTGATACAGACTCAACTCAGAAGTTTCTGTACCATGTATGATGTAAGCACCTAGACTCCACTTAACAGTTCTTCTCTGTGACCGCACCTGGTCGCAGATCAATGATACCCTGTGTAGGAGTTCTTGGAGGTACCCTGTTCCCCTTTAAGATGGAAAAGAAGGCTCCAAGTCATCGACCGAGATCAGACCAAAAATACTCGGAATTTCTAATGTTCATTTGTACAATATTGGAAACATTGCTTTCTATCTGTAGATATTCTGGGAGATACTACACTAGCGACACACTTTTTCGGATGCTTGCCATCTCCACGTTTTTCAAGCTCGGAAGTTCCCGTTTTGCATGGACTTACCCCATGGTTGTACTTGAAGTCCCAGCTAGGTGCTAGCGGGATGCGATTTGGTATGCAGGTAGCCGGGGCCAGGGGGCTTCAAATGCGACCATTGTTTTTCACCCTCCGAACCTAGCCCCATTAGGGGATGGGGGTAGGTGGAGGTGGGTGTGACCGATAGTGAAAATGACGTCAGTTTCACAAGGTCATCATTTGGTCTTGCTTACCAAATTTTTTGAAATTTCAGCTAATTTAAAGGTGTTTTTTGGACCTTTTTCGGTCGAAATTTTCACCCCGCCGCAGTCTAACCCACCGAATGGGATGGCTCTTGATCTACTTTGGGACCTTAAAGTACAACCATAGGGGCACGTCCATGCAAAACGGCAACTTCCTAGCTTGTAAAACGTAGAAATGGCGAGCATCGGAAAAAGTGGGGTGCTAATTTTGACGGGCAGTGTATTAGGATGCCGTTCGAGCCCTTCCTGCATTTAGCGCACTTAACTTCATCTGAAAAGGGGGAAAAAACGCCGTCTAGCGTCTGGAGGGCGGACAGAAGTCTGGCGTGTGTGTCCAGATCCTGCCCACCCTCCAGGCGTACAACCAGTCTCGATTTTCACTATCAAAGGCGAGTGTTCTGAGTGCATGGAGTGGCTCGGCCGGGTCTTCGTCGAATAGCCTCCACTATCCACAGAGTTACAATGAGTGACCGAAATTCAAAGTATCCAAAAACGCGAAAATTACAAATTACTAACATTTGAGGCAGTGTACCGGAGGTGGGTATCGGGGTCACTGATACTTCCACCTCAGTAGGTGCAGAACAACCTGATAGACGCTCGTGTGCAGAACTACTCTTCTGCGATCACATGCAAAGGCACGAGAATGCCGCTAAGGCAGCCCCGATGGCCACATCCGTCAGGGGACCAAATTCTTCAGTGGTCTTGAGCACCGAACAAACGCTGTCCGATCGCACTCAAATTTTGCATACAGTTATTGCAGACTAGGAGGTGTCCGAATTCGGTCATGTCAGTGCAATTTAATTTCTTTTTTGAAACATGCTAGTCAACCGACGTTTCGGGGAAGCACCGTGTAGCGAAGGCGTCACTCTGCGGCCGGGAGTTAGGTGTGTCATTCTAATTTTTAAAATAGGCAATCATCTTAGGTCCAGGCAACTGTCAAATGGCCGAAAATCAAACTTGAGTGAATTCGGACAGCGCCACAGGAGTGCCACAACATGGCGAATCTTTAAAGGAAGGCACTCCTGACGCACTTCGCTGCGGGTAATCGTTGTCCCAATTCACTCGAATTTGATTTCTCTGTATGTAACACCTGCCTGGACCTAAAACAGTGGACCTTTTGATAATTTTTCTCAAACATCCTAGCCTGGAGTGAAGCTTCTTCTGACGGCACGCCTAGGTTTGGCAGTCCGCCACTCGTGGCGCTGTGAACAAGCGAAGGCGCGACGGCCACTCTGTGGTTGGTGCGGCAGAAGCAGGCCGGAATGGTGGGGACATTTGAACGCAGCCGTGCCGTCGAAGGACGCCTCACGAAAATGAAGGCCAAACGTGGGGAGTGACGCCACCGTCTCTTCTCTGCACCGTGCATGACGGACGCCTGTGTCTGGAGGCGTCGTTTGGCCTGCTTTCCCGACAGCAGTAACCACCGCCTGCGCACTTTGCAGCCCCGAACGTGACAATGTGGAACCTACCAGAAAGTGGACCCTGGCTTCGGAGGAGGTCCATCGAAGTCTCGTACCAGACTAGGTTCGGGGGAGTCAAATTCATCGCGTGCCAAAACCAGAGAAACTGCACCGCGGTTGACATTCTGGGTATAAGCCCTAACAACCTCACACTCTTCTACGTAGAAAGCCACGGCTGTACCTCTGTAGGCAAACATTGTCACGTCGTCACTGGAGTGAGTATACATTACATTTTTGTATATTTTTTAGAACGCTTGGTTCCGAGATTGCCTAAGACCTCTACCCAAAGTTCTAAAACGTTACGAAGAATAGAGGCACTGCATCACTAAGCTCTCTAACAAGTACACACTTTGTATAGGCACCTGCGCAATCTAAAGATACCTATACAGTACTGCTTTCAGGCGCGGATCCAGGAGCGGCCCAAGGGAGGGGCAAAGTACCACTTTTTGCCTACTTACAGGCGGAGAGGCTTCGCAGGTTGCCTACCTTTCAGGCGCCCTACGGGCGCCGGTAGGCCCGAAGGGAGGGGCACTTTCCCCGTGCCCCCCCCCCCCCCCTGGATCCGCGCCTGACTGCTTTTCAATTCATTGCCTTCAGTTTTTTCGTAATGCAAAGCCTCGACCATCGTTTCGTAAGGCTCCAACAAAGTTCACCAAAAATGTATATCACAAGCCATTTGATCGCGCTTACATTATTTTTAAGCTAAAACGGTTAGCACGAGAGACGGAAGAGGCTCATTTCATTGCCGGGCACTTGGTCCACAATTTGGATCAACCACCGTGTAGAGAAAAAAAAATAACAAAAAAAATATTTTTTTAATTATTTATTTAAAAAATTTAAATTAATTGCTAACTGTACCACTATACCAATCTTTTTTAAAATATTAAGAAAAGATTATTGCTTTGTGGAGCGCCTCCGTCGCTGACTGTCACTCTAGGTTGGAGACCTCTGACAGTTTTGCCCCCACCCGCCTCAGATGCAACCCGCTTTTGGGTGTGAGCATGCTGCGTGAGCTTGCTGCTGGCGTTCTGAGTTGGAAAGGACACTGCGCGCTGGTCTCTTGTATGAGAAATTCAGCATCAGCAACTCTACTACGCTTCACAAGAGGCTACGGTATGATTATTCCGTTCTGCCGACCCACGTTTGGCTATATGAGTACTTCGTTGGTTTTAGTTTAAAACTAGCATAGGTGTTCAATTCCTTCCAATAATTTCACAACAAAATAAACGTTTATATTTTTGATCGAGGAAACCATGACAGACCACAAGTTAATCTGTTAGTTATGATTTTACAAACAACAAAACATAAACGAAACGCACCCTTAGCGTACGCACATCTGCTTTCTCACTTCGCTTCGCACGGAGCCTCTCGTGGAGCGTCGCCTTCTACGGGTCATACACGATCTCAGGTAGCCTCACACGCAGTGTCCTGCTGAAACCAGAACCACCCAGGACGATTCCGCCACACCTTCACCATCATGGCAAGCCCACATTCAGAACCGGGTTGCATGCCTGCCAGGGGCGTTACCCGGGGGCAAAACTGTCAGAGGTCACGAACTGAGTGAGACAATCACTGGACAGTGGCGGAGGCGTTTAAGGGGGCATTTTATAAATTGATTCATTTCTTTAAATATTTTTTTAAATTATATTTTATTTTTATTTTGGATCAACTGCCGGTTTCGTTTTGGGTCAACCGCCGAGCAGGGAACTAATTATTTTTTTATTTTTTTTATTATTATTTGGATCAAGTGCCTGGAAATAAAATCTCATTCAGATGTGCACACTTGATCGATAATCTTTTTAAAATAAAATATTTTTTTCGGACATAAATGCGTACATCAAATGAACCCATTTTTTTTATTCAAAATATTGTTTTATGTGATGAAACAAATGTGAAGTGGGACAAGATAAAATATGAAAATATTCAGAAAAAAGTAAACAACTAGTTGACTTTTTTTTTCGGGAGGGAATAAAAATTTCATTGCTGGGAGGAACGAACTGACCCGCGTTAACGTAGTATACGTCATGACGACGATTTATCTCCTGTCATAGTCGTGTTTTAACGAAACAAAATTTCCTCTCACCGTTGACCGACTAAAATGAAGCGCCGTCTATTTTGTCGGTAGTCTAATCCGCCCACAACTTCATCCGGTGTCGGTGTTCCTCCACACAGCTGTTCTATCAGTGTGCGATCATAAATGTAACTCAGTTGTTTTGTTGCTTGCGACGACAGGATCCTCCCCTTGGTGGCGTTTCATCATATCCTCTTCCTGAGGGCAAGTTAATCTTCAAATTGTGGTGGTGGCAAAACATAAACCATACGAGGCCGTTGCCGTGGCAAGCTTTAATCGGGAGGGCGGGGGTGGATATCAAATTAGACTTTGTTAAGAACGGGGTACAGGTCCCGTTCCCCCCACAAGAAGTTAACCTTCTGAGGCTGATGGCCGTAAACAGCTGGGAAATGAATTTCCCCGCAACTATCAATTCTTATTTCGATTAAGGTAAGTTATGAAATTTTGTAAGTGAAAGTTTTGTGGGGTGTTTTTTTTTCTTCTTTTTCTCCGAGAGATCTATTATTGACGACCTGTTGCAATTAAGACCCATGACCAACCATCGCTCCCTGAGAGAAGGACGCACATCGCAAGGACCCACGCAGCGATGACAGCACCAAGCCAATTAACTAGCCTGCGCCGCACATCGACTTGGGTGACTTGTTATGCTATGATCAGCGAAGAGAGGCTCAATGCCAGGGTCAGGGAAACGGGGGCTGTGAGATGGTTCCTTTGATAATTAATAAAGGTGACAAGGTAACGGTATTCACTAAATGAACCCGGACTGGACAGCAGGACGCCGGCGCACAGTGGGCCAGAATCAGAACAAGCTGGCCCGTCCCTTCCGTCAACCTCGGTGCCAGTTCCGCTGCGCTCCACCGGCACCTCGGATTGACAGGGGGACTTGGCCAGCTTGGCCTGCCGGCGGCGTTTGCGGGGGCCTTCGGCCCCCGCCTCAAGTCTCCCTAGAAGTGCCCGATAGCAGATGTATTTGTTACGATTAAAATCGTTAACCTGAGCCCGTCCCTGAGCGCTCCGCGATGGTAATAGTGTGCGCGCGGCGGCCAACCCTAACCTCAAAAAACAAAAACAGACAAATTTTCATTAATCAAAAATGCGATACAAATCGAAAATTGTTGCCACCGCACGTGATTGTACGTTAAAAAAGTAGTTGATTCTCAAAATTTGAAGTTTTTCTATGAACGATAAGTCGGCGAACATACGTCCGCCCGAACGAACATGCGGCATCAGACTATAAGCCCGGCTCCTGCCGTTTCTAAAGAAACGAGTCGGGACGGGCTAAAAAGGCGGACATAAATCGATTTTTGAAGTGTGTCCTGGCGCGTTTTGAGTGTCACAGGTGGATTGTCAAATGTCTAGGGCACCAAAATATGTCACAGTCAGTCACCGTTTGGACGCGCATCACGTGACCAGAGCCTCGTGGAAGTCCACATCCACGCGCGGGAACTCTCACCGCTCGGTGGACGCGGACAGCGCCGAATCGATGCCTCTCCGAAAACTACTGTCCAAACGTTATTAGGAGTCAAAACCATCAAACACCATACATAATGTGACAGTCTAGAGTGTCTTCTATCACATGAAATACTCAGATTGTACGTTTAAACGGCAGACAACGAAAAAACACGATTATTCGGAAGCTCTGCTTCTGGGCCACATAACCCTTTTTACCGCGCAACCTTCCTTCTTTCTTTTTTGAGCCGCAGTTCGATTCAGGCGGTTTTAAGCGCCGTGCGGCACACCAGTGACAGCTTTGACTGTCTACTTTGCAGACGAGAGTCTGGGCGTTTTTTTGCGTCTTTTATTAAGTAAAGTGCTTCAATGTGGGGCCCTGTCGCGAGGGGACAACCACTCATTAAAAATGTGTACACATATTTCAGGATTTCGTCGGATTACACCCCGTGGTTTTCGTTAATTTTCGAATTTTATTGCTTTTCTGGCTATTTCAGCCTGTGTAAGTGCTACTTTATTTTCGGCATGAAGTCCAAGTCCAACCTCAAATTCGCAATTTTTATCAATTTCTTTTCAAAAAATTCTAGGATTTTGTACACATGGTTACGCTGGTGATTCGCCCCTCGCGCTGTGGCCTTCCCGCCTGCCGCCCAGCCGGCCCAGATCCGGTGCCGCCGCACCTTCTGAACTACGTGAGTAGTGAGTAATGTTGGCCACCCACCGCAGTGGCCAACCACCCAGCCACCACCCACCAGCAAAATCACACCGACCAAAAGCTTTTTTAAAATCTTGTCCGACACTGAGACTTCCACCATAAACAGTTTCCGGAAAAAAAAAGAAAAAAAAGAAGGGCAGTGGCGTAGCAAAAATATGACTTTCCTCTGTAGGAAACATAGTCTGAGAAGGTAGAAACAATTCTAAACTTCGTCTTTTCCGAATATTTAGTGCCTTTATAGTCACCGGACAGAGTGGTAGAATTTTTTACACTTAAACAGCAGAGCAGCGGCGTAGCAAATTCGGCAAAAAATTGTAAATCCTCCACTCGCACTTGTAATTTTTCTGACTTTTCTCGGTGGAAAACCTGGTCTTGTAGGGTAGAAAAAATTCTAAACTTCGTCTTTTCCGAATATTTAGTGCCCATATAGTTATCAGAGATGTAGGTAGAATTGTTTCCACTCAAACAGCAGAGCAGCGGCGTAGCAAAGTCGGCAAAAAAATTCGAAATCGTCGGAAAAGACGAAGTTTAGAATTGTTTCAACTGTACAAGACCGGGTTTTCCACCGAAAAAAGTCAGAAAATTCACAAGTGCAAGTAGACGATTTCGAATTTTTTTGATGACTAAATAGGCACTAAATATTCAGCAAAGGCGAAGATACGAATTGTTTCCACCTTGCAAGGCCAGGTTTTCCACCAAGAAAAGTCAGAAAAATTAGTAGTTTGATAAGACGATTCCGAAATTTTTGCTGACTTTGCTACGCCGCTGCTCTTCTGTTTGAGTGGAAACAATTCTACCACTCTCTCCGATGACTATATAAGCGCTAAATATTCGGAAAAGACGAAGTTAAGAAATGTTTTCACCTTACAAGACCACGTTTTCCACCGAGAAAAATCAGAAAAATCACAAGTGCGAGTGGACGATTTTGAATATTTTGCCGACTTTGCTACGCCGCTGCTCTTCTGTTTAAGTGGAAGCAATTCTACCACTTTCTAAGATGACTATTTAGGCACTAAGTATTCGGCAAAGACGAAGTTAAGAATTGTTGTCACCTTACAAGACCAGGTTTTCCACCGAGAAAAATCAGAAAAATCACAAGTGCGAGTGGACGATTTTGAATTTTTTCCGACTTTGCTACGCCGCTGCTCTGCTCTTTGAGTGGAAACAATTCTACCACTCTGTCCGGTGACTAGAGAAGGCACTAAATAATCGGAAAAGACGAAGTTAAGAACTGTTTTCAACTTACAAGACCAGGTTTTTCACCAAAAAAGTCAAAAAAATCACTAGTTTGAAAAGACGATTCCGAAATTTTTGCCGACTTTGCTACGCCGCTGCTCTGCTGTTTGAGTGGAAACAATTCTAGCACTCTCCCCGATGACAACATAGTCACTAAATATTCGGAAAATACTAAGTTTAGAATTGTTTTCACCTTACTATGTTTTTTACCTAGAAAAGTCAGAAAAAATCAGGAGAACCCGTGCACGATTTGGAATTTTTTGCCGACTTCGCTACGCCGCTGCTCTGCTGTTTGAGTGGAAACAATTCTACCACTCTCCCCGATGACTATATAGGCACTTAATATTTGGAAAAGACGAAGTTTAGAATTGTTTTCACCTTCTAGGACTATGTTTCCTACAGAGGAAAGTCATGTTTTTGCTACGCTACGCTACTGCCCTTCTTTTTATTCGGACACTGTTTATGGTGGAAGTCTCAGTGTCGGAAAATATTTTAAAAAGCTTTTGGTCGGTGTGATTTTGCTGGTGGGTGGTAGACCCGGGCGCCGACCCGATGTTGGCCGGCGGCGGCGTCAGACTTAAAATTTGCCGGCGGCGGCAGCGGCGTGCACGCCGAGTACATTACCGGCGGCGGCGGCGGCGTGGTCGGCGCAAGATCCTCTTTTTCTACTACCTACCGCTATTTTAAGTTGGAAATGTTAAGTGGCGTTGTAACGATTCATACAAAGTACAAAATAGACAACATTTATTAAAAGTTATTGAGATCAAATCTGACTGACGTCCATAATAGCTACCTACTTAGGTATTACAACAGTACACAGCAAAACTTAAAAGTATATTGGTAACATTTAGACATAGAAATATTAAATATGAAAAGAAAACTAGAACAAAGATTTCAATAACACTATTCAAGTAATTCTAGGGTCTTGGGTTTGTGCACAAAATTTTTGCAAATGTTATAATTTTCATGCACAAACATTACTGTATTAGCCCTACTCGGCTCAATACTGGACCTTCGGGCATTCAGAGCTATCCCACAAATGTTGAACGTGCGCTCGCACGACGTGCTGGTTGCCTGCACGCAGAGAATTTTCCTTGCAAACCCTGCGATATGCGGGAACAGTACTTTTCTCCAGTATCGGAGCACATCATTGTTGTCAGCCAAATCGATCGCGTTGATCTGCTGCAAGTAGCCCCTGCATTCCGGTTCGACGGCGGCGGCCCGAGAAGTTGGTTGGGGTGTGTGCTTGAGTGAAAGCTCCAACAGCTCCTGCGCCGTCTTGTTGCCCTTTGGCTTGCAGGTAGGTGGCGCCTGCTGCACATGCCGTTCCTCGACGTGACGCCGCACCGGCTCCGTCAAGTACTCCAGCCGCGTCTGGTTCCGCGCCGCCAGAAAGTCCGACACGACCTTGAGGTCGCAGCATCGCGGGTCCAGCAGCGCCCCGTTCACTAGCAGCTCGGTCACAGGGAAGCAGAAGTCCAGCTTGGCGCGCATCTTCTCCTTCAGGTCCACGATAGTGAGGGCGTCGTCGTCATCACTTAGGAGCGCCGCTTCTATTTCTGACCTGTTGATAAAACTCTTAAGTTTACGGCATTTTCTCTGCGTCCCGCGGCACACAAACATAAATGAGATGGTTTGCAACTGCTGTACCTACCTCAAAAGAAGAGCCAGGTTGACGGACGAGCGATCAATATTTGAGAGGCTCTTCGAAAAGTGCCCAGAAACTTAACAAGACTACTCATGGTACGGTAGTCAGTGCTCGTGAACTTGAGGTGCTCGTCTCCCTTGTCGGAGAGGACCTTGCTAATGGCAGCCTAAAACAAAAGGAAACATTTGTGGACTAGTAGAAACAAACTGGCGAGCGCATTGCAAGGCGAGGCGAGGTAGTTAAAATTTACTTACTTTATTTTGCTCGATGCTCTCGGTCATAATGAGGAGAGTGTCCCATCTATTTGGAACTGGCAACTTGACGGAGTGGGTCGGTTCGGACGGATTCAAAGTCACTAGCTCCGCAGAAAAATCAAATCCATCCCCTCTTCATGGTCTTCAGAGCAGTGCTCGTCGGCTATCTCTAGGTAGGCATCTGCCTCCACGACAGCGTCGAGCCAGGTGTTGTCCTGGAGGTTCTCTGCCTCGCGTTCAATTTGTGGCGCCCTGTAGCGCACCGCCTTACACACCGCCCTGGCTTTCTTGCAGAAGTTTTTCAGAACAGTCGTGCCTTGTCTGCCATCCACGGTCACTAAATTGTGGAGGCCGTGCCCAATGCACTTGTGGTGTGGCTCATCCATAGTTCTTATGGCAGCGACGATGTTGGACGCCGCGTCAGTCACGTGCGTGACACGCTTCTCCAGAAGATCAAAGCGGTTCATCACTCCCATAGTTTCATTGGCAGTCTTGCTCCCATAACACACCGCTGTCTCTAAATTGAAGCTCATGGAATAGAAATCCTCTGAAACAAAAAGAAATTGGGATTAGTAATTCTACACGCACAAAAGATCTATTAATTTTGTTGCGTAAATACTCCATGTACGCAGAGGCCGTTTTCTAATATTTGAGTTCTAAACCTATGACAACGGGAGTATTTACAGTTTCCAGACTAATATGAAAACCCATGCACGCGGATCGCAACCCTGCCGCTAGGGACGCAAACGTTGATGTTTGAAAAAACAAGCAATGGTTTGCGTGACTTCGGAGACTCCACTTGCCGTGCCCACTCGAACACGGCTCTCAGCGCATGGAGTATTGACCGCTCCCTGCCCTCCCGGCCGTCACTGCCGCGCGCTTAGCTTGTTTGTGTGCCTCTCGCTTTAGAGAGGGGCAAAAAAAAGCGAAGTCAAAAATGTCAGTGAGTGAGATCGAATTCGGATGCTATAACAAGATACAAGATCTTTGCGACTTTCGAAAAAAATTTTCGATCACCGGAAGGGGTCGCGCAGGGCACCCGAATCGGGCATAACTGCCGCTTACAGCAGTCAAAATCAATGTTGCAGAAAAATTTTGAAAATATTCTGCAAGGTCAATTTGATTAAAGTAGGGCCCTAAAGGGCTTAAATTTCAAGGAAAATGCTGTAACTTATAGTTTTTGAGATATCGGCGTTTTTAGTCCTAAATTTGCAGAAATCTAATTTTGATTTATTTTCGCACATAAAACGCTGAATTGTGGTGAGCGTGTTGAGTGTTGTGTGTGATGGGGAAATACGGGAAGTATCTGAAGCACCACAGAGACGGTTAGGAAAAGGATAGCCAGTTGAAAGGTGAGCAGAACTT
The DNA here is from genome assembly GCA_038380765.1 of Odontothrips loti. NCBI lineage: Eukaryota > Metazoa > Arthropoda > Insecta > Thysanoptera > Thripidae > Odontothrips > Odontothrips loti. The sequence goes on from CM076243.1 coordinate 1,980,538, forward strand.
ATACATAACCTCCACACTTTGTCCTCTTTTAGCTACTTTGCCACGATTTGTCAGAGGGAAAAGTTTTAACTTACAATGCTATGCGTGTCTCACTATACTCAGGATGGCTGGCTCCCAACCTGGGTTGGGCACGTTAATCTCCAAGGTTAACGCGTTAAAATTAGCCGTTAATCTAGGGTTGACTAACGTATCGGCGTTACGTTACCGAGTCAAATGCTAAGTAACGCGTTAACGTTAAAATTAACGATTAACGGCGATAACGTTAATCCAAAGTGGAATATATAGATAAAACGCAGAAGTTCGATAAATGTGCGTTTCGGAACGATTTGGTTGATTAATTGGCTTTATTTCATATACCTACAGCAAATGTCTTTAGGGGGGTTAGACCGGATGTGGACTGAATTAACTCTCATCTTTGAAGTACTTATTACGTTTTAATAAATATTATAAAAATAACTTGTTAATGACAAGTTGCAAAACAAGTGCAAAAAATAGCACTGTACTAAAAGACGCATTAATTATGCAGGTCACTGTGACAATTAAAATTATATAAAAAACAAAACAGCTTTCAGGAATGCATTAATTATGCAGGTCACTGTGACAATTAAAATTAAATAAAAAACAAAACAGCTTTAAGAGGTACATTATATAGCGATTAAAGTTAGGTTGAAGATAAATGAGCGGAACTACTTCCAGAAACGTCTTTTCACCGTCAGCAAGCACTCATTCTCGAGTGTGCTGTCTCCAAGCATACTTCTGAGAAGTGACAGGCTGTGACCACACGTTTAATTTAAAAAAAAAACGACACGAGAGAAACGGAATCTCATCTCCAGATATTTAGTTAAATATCTATTAACGTCAACGGCGTTAGCGCGTTAAAGGATAGCATTAATTAACTCGTTAACGTTAATGCTTCTCTTCAAAACTAACGCGTTAACGTTATCGTTAATGAATAATTAACGACGTTACCCTAACGTCGTTAATCGTTAATTTAACGTGCCCAACCCGGAGTCCCAACACGGAGGATAACGTCGTGAAGGGACAACCCGAGGCATATTGTAAGGTTTGCCAGAAAGCCCTGCGGGCCCATCACGGCGACCTTATTGCCCATTCGCAGACTAGAAAGCATCTGCAAAATGCAGAGAAGTTTGACACTTAAAGACAGCCTAATCTTCATAACTACGGTAGAGTATCACAATCATTTGTTTATCATAAAGTGTCGCCAGAAATTTATTGTGTATCGGTTTTTATTTCCAGGCTGTGTCGAAGTAAATGAAGAGGTGAAGAGGGCTGAAATGAAATTGGCCGTCTTTATCGCCGCCCATTGCTCCGTTAAACCGATAGACCACCTTGGAGATATTTTGAAGGATTTGGGGAAAGGCAGTCCTCTAGAGAATATCAAGTGCCACCGCACCAAATGCTCCAAGCTGATTGAGAATGTAATAGCACCGGAGTTCTTGAAGGATACTTTGGCTGACATAGGGGATTCCCCATACTCCCTGATGGTAGAAGAGGTCACCGATAACTCTTCTTCAAAATTCATGGGCGTCTGTATCCGCTACTTTAATAATAAGCGGAAAGAAATGGTTTCTGATTTCCTTGGCCTAGTACACGTGACGGATTGCACGGGCAAGGAGTTAGCACGCTGTCTCATAGAGTGCTTGAAGTTTATTGGACTCCCTCTGAAGAACCTCCAGGCCATCGGCGTCGATGGAGCTGCGAACATGTGCGGTTTGAACAACTCGTTCTACACGCATTTGAAAGAGAAGGTGCCTGGCCTCATGCTCTTTAAATGCGTATGCCGTTCTATAGATAAATGTGCTCAGCACGCATTTACGAACATGCCGCCTGAACTCTCTACCCTTTTCACTGAAACAACCAACTGGTTCTGCCACAGTGCTAAAAGATGGGACGAGTATATGAAATATTATGAGGTGCGGCAACAAAATTAGAGTTTACAGAGTTGACTACTCGAAGCTCGAGGGATTCGCAAGTAACACTATTTTTTCTTTTATTTTTTTAAGGTAATGCACGGGAAGGAGCCGAAGAAACTTGTACCCCTGTCGCGCACACGGTGGCTTGTGTGGGTGCCGAGCTCTGAAGTGCTCTATGACCAATGGTATGAACTGCGTGGTTTCTTCACAATGAAGAGGGAAGGACCAAAGGTAATTTATGTCACAGTCACTTATTGTTTAGAGAATACGCGAGACCAATGAATACATTTATCTTTGGCTTTCCTTTACTGTTTTAGGGTGATCCGAAAGCAAGAGAACTCGCGAAGTTGTACAACGCCAGCAACATGCTCTACATTGTCTTTCTAAAGAATCTCCTGAGTGGTGTCCATAAAGTCAGCAGTGCGTTTGAGAGAAGCAACGCTGATCTGACCAAGTTGTACTCCGACCTGCGATCCTTGCTTTTTGCTCTTGCCGGGCGCATTCTTAAGCCGCAGTGCATTGCGGAGGTGTCGCGGCCCGGAATGCTGCGCATGGACGAAGTGCGAATGCTTAAGGAGGCCTTTGCAAAGAAGGAGAACAACTTGCCGGTCGATCGGATCAGTTTGGGAGATTCCTTCCTACGCACAGCTCAGGCGGAGAAGGTGGCACCCAATGAGCTTAACACAATTCGTCTGAAGTGTGGCCAGTACATTTACACCCTGTGCACCCTACTTCTGGAAGATTTGCCCTCAAACTTGGATGCCGTGTCTAAGCTTAAATACTTGACGCCACGCATGGCCCTCTCCCGAACGGCACGGCCAACGTTCCAGCAGTTGCCAACTGAACTGGCAGGTAAAGCTTTTTCTAAAATAATATGGCGTATTTGTCATTAGGACCAGTAACATTGTTTTATAAACAAAAGCTTCTTTGTTGCCCGCAGCCGGTGATCAAAGAGACAAGCTGGAGGAACAATGGGCTCTACTAGGCACACTCACCCTTTCAGAAATTTTTGAAGATATGCTCGAGGAGGAGTGTAATGTGGATACCATAGATATCAAGTTTTGGGCCAGTGTTCTAAACCTTACAAATGCTGGTGGTGAACAATCTTTCAGGGAGCTGGCACACTTTGCTCTAAAGGCATTGTCACTCCCAGTAAGTAATGCAGTCGTTGAGCGTGTGTTCAGCGTTCTCAGCTGCATAAAGTGCCGGCGAAGAAACCGCCTCCAGCTGAGTATGCTGGAAGCGCTTATCTGTCTGCGGGTCCACTTAAAGGCAAGTATGAAATAGTGTGGAGTGTTTGATAGGTATCTTCCTCTCTCTCTGACCTTCGAACTCATGTTCTATTCTTTTAACAGGTGGATCATATTTGCTGTAGGCAGTTCAGTCCAACTAGAGCAATGTACGCTGCGCCCAGCCCAGCGAACGGAGAGATTAAGGGACATCTTTGAGGTGCAGGCCAGGGGCCGAGGACGATCCCCGACGCCATCGTCGAGGGCGTGTCCGGTCTCGGGGCACGCTAGGGCTCGTGGTGCCGCCCCGGCACGCCGGCGCAGCGAGTCCCCGCGGCCGCCATCATAAATGGCGGGAAGGGAGCTGGTGCCTCTACGGCGCGGCGTCAGGTCGCACAAGCAGGGAGTCCGAGGCTGCGTCTCGTGGCCCGGGCATCCTGTGCCGTAGGGCCCGGTCGAGGTCAAGGTCTAAAACAGTGACAGTCCAGTCAGGTCGGCGTCCGAAACCTCTAGGGACAGCCCGGTGCGGGCCAGACCGTCAAGGAGGGATAGGGCCAGGGGCAGACGCAGGCGTTAGCGATCGCCTTCGCATTCCCCACACCCATCACCGTCTTCTGCTGATGATGATTCTGAGTCTGATTTGGACTCGGCTGGGGGCTATGGCCGCCGTTGGCGTCACCCGTCCAGCAGCGAACGCTCCCGTTCTCCAGCTGCCAGGCGGGGACGCTCCAGGACCCGATCTAGGCACTCGGCTGACCGACGCTCCCGTTCGCGCCAGCCGCGCCGTAGCCGCAGCCGGTCCGCGCCCCGCAGGCACGATCACCGAGCACGTGGAGACCGCCGTGCTGACCGTAGGGAGAGGCGCCCCTCCGGGTCCAGGTCCCGCAGCCGCACCGGCCGCGGCTCGGAGACCCGCTCCCGCTCCAGGATGCCCTCCCCTAGGCCCCACCAGCAGGCAGGGCCTAGCCGGCCACCGACGGAAATCCGGAAGTTGGACAGGTACAACGGCCAGACTGACTACACCTTGTACCGAATGCAGTTTCTGCATCGGGCCTCCCTGATGCACTGGGACGAGGTGACCAAGGGCATACAGTTGTCCCAGGCCCTCACTGACAAGGCCCTGGAGGTCTTGCGCCACCTGCAGCCACACCAGCTGCAGGACTTCGAGGCCTTAGATAGCGCTCTTATGCGCCGTTTTGGGGTGGTCTCAGACCACAATGCGTGCCGCGCAAAAGTCAAACACCTGAAGCAGAGAGGCAACCAGACGCTGGAAACCTATGCGTCAGAAATTGAGGACGCGGTGCGCGGGGCGTTCGGCGAGTACCCGGAGCATCTGCAGCAGCTGCAGATGGTCACGGCCTTCAACGATGGGCTGCTGGACGCCACAATGGCTCTCTTGTTGGTACGGGAGAAGCACCTCACCCTCGACTCGGTGCTCGCTTCGGCACGAGTCCAGCCCCTCCACATGCTGGAGAAGGGCAAGCAGGCACGGGTGCACGCCGGACAAGCCCTCGCCGGGGACGGAGAAGAGTGGGAAAGCGAGTTGCCCCAGGACCGCGTCGACGTGGTCGTAGCGGCGCTAAACTCGATGACGACTGAGATTGCAAATATGGCCGAGCAGCACAAAAAAATGTTGCAGCAGACGCCCGCCAAACCTCAGCCTGACTCCCGCCAAGATCCGGCCCAGGCTAAAACCCAAATGCCAAGGGCATTGACGACCCCAAATACCCCCGGCGGTGTAAGGGCTCCTCGGGCCAAAAGGGTGAGGGGGAAGCGAGCGGCTCAAAAACTAGGGGTAGCCACGGGAGAGGCGCATGCGCCCGACCCCGTGGCCTAGCAAGCCGCTTGTGCCCCTGAAATGCTGCCGATCTCCCTCCCGTCCCCTATGGTCAGCGTGCTCGCTAACGGGCTGCCGGCCGAGGCCCTCCTCGACCACGGCGCTATGGTGACCATCGCCTCGCGCCGCTACGTCAAACAACTGCCCGACCCCTCTAACTTCTAACTGGCGAATGCGAGACATAAACCGGGGCTCGCAGGTTCTGTACGGCCCCGTCAAGATCTCCATAAGCATAGGGGGGGCGTCCTTTTTCGGCGATGGCTTGCGTTGCTGACGTGGACGAGGATTTTATCCTAGGGCATAACTTCATCTATCCACATGACCTTCGTCCGTCTCCGGGCGAAAATGTCATAAGGATTACCAAAGGGTCGGACGGGCGGGCTTTGAGCCCCCCTGTAACGCTGCCTTACAGGCTTAAGGACTCTGTTGGCGTGCGCGGAGCTGTCATTTATCAGCTAGTGCGTGCGGGGTATGAGATGAAGTTACATCCTGGAGAGTTAGCTGTTCTAGACCAGTCGTCGTTACGAACTCCCGCTCCTAACTCCTTCCCGAGGCAACTTCGTGCAGCCGTGCCGTGTCCGGCGACTAAGCGCGGTGTGGGCGTGGCCCTGCAGTGCAGCAACGATTGCCCCCGGAAAAGCGAGTAATACTTGCACCCCGGGAGGAAGGCGGACAGCACTGCACAGCTAGCGGAAGCTCGCCGCTGCCGGAATACCCTATCGCTCCCGCCGCCGTTCGGCGGAGCGCGGAGACACCGGCGCAGCTAAGTGACTCGCTGCACCCCTTGACCATTTCCGCCCCTCGCCTGTCGGCGGACCGGCCCGGTCAGCCCCCGGACAGGAGCAGCCTGGTGCCGCCCCTGTCCAGGAGCACTTACGCACCTCATCCTTTTCCTTACCCCCCCCCCCCCCCCCCTCTGCCATCGCCGCGCCGGCAATCGGCAAAGGGTATCCCATCCCAAAGATTCGCGTGCCCACCCACGGTAGCGACAAGTACAATAAGGAACCTCGCAGCTCCAAGGAACAGGGAGTGCCGTGGGTGCAGATCGCGAATCGGTGTGTCCCCGGTAATTTGGGACCGGATGCGGCGGTCGGTGCCGGGCCAGACCCCGCCAAAGGTCTGCTGGAGCCGGACCCTGTTCAAGCCGTCGCATCAACCCCGGATCCGCAGGGATTGGCCGCCCTGCAGGGATCACGGGCCCCAGTAACGATCGCGGGTGCAACCGTCGCGGTAGCCCCAGACCTAGACCGTGGCCTAGCAAGCCCGGTAGTGCGGTCAGAACAGACTGACAGCCCCCCGACATACGCAGCCAGCATTGTGCCCCCGGCGGAGACACGTGTGTCGGACACGGTCGTGGTTGGCTTCGGTACGCACGACATGCACCGACCCCAAATTCAGCTCCTGAATGTTGGAAAGTGCGACACGGTCGTGCCCAGGAACGCCGTGGTGGCGGAGATAGTACTCAGCTATGAGAATGTCAGCGTTCTGGCAGGCTCGGTACAGCCGCAGGGTAGCGAAAATTGCAGCCACCCTTACACCACTGACTTAGTGGAAACACCCCCCAGGTCCACCCTAGCTGACGGCGAGCCGCTCCCGGCTCCGCTGCAGGAGGTGGTCGACAAGTGCGACGGCATCTTGGAGCAGGACAGGGCGCGCCTTGCGGCCCTTGTCCGGGAGTACTCGGATGTGTTCTCGCTGGAGGGAGAGATGGGGAACTGCGACTGGGTGCTGTTCGAAATCGACACGGGGGACCATCCCCCGGTGCGGCAGCCCGTGCGCCCAGAGCCCGTGCACTACCGGGACCAGGTGAGGGAAATCTTTGCCGGGTACCTGCGGCAGGGCATCGTGCGGCGGTCGCGGTCGGAATGAGGACAGCCCCTTGGTTATCGTCAAAAAGAAGGACGGTAAAATAAGGGCGTGCACGGACATGCGCGCCGTAAACCGGGCGACTCGGGTACCTCAGTACCCGCTGCCGAGGGTGGAGTCCATACTGGAGTCTCTGCAGGGCAAGAAGCTTGCCGGCAGCATCGACCTGGTCTGGGGCTTTCACTCAATGGTGATCGACCCGAAGGACCGCCGCAAGACAGCCGTCTCGGTGCCCGGCATCGGGCACGTCGAATACAACACGCTGTTGTTCGGCGCGGCGGGAGGTCCGGCGCGCTTCCAGCACCTCCTGGAGCTCGTGCTGGCCCCCATCCCGCTGACACCGATGATGGACGACATCATCTACGGCGGCAGGGACTGTGCCGACATCTTGGGCAACATAAGGAAAGTCTTCATGCGCCTGCGGCAGGCGAATTTAAAGGCCAAACCGCCCAAGTGTCACTTAGTCACGACACAGCTGAGTGTCCTGGGGCACAGGTGGACTCCGGATGGCATCCACACGGATGAGGAGAAGATACGGGTGGTCAGGGACTGGCCCGTACCTCACAATGTGCACGAGGTAAAGAGTTTCCTAGGGCTCTGCCAGTTCTGCGGAAAATTCGTGCCCAACTTTTCCGGAGTCGCAGCCCCCCTGCACAGACTCAGTGCCAAGGGAGTCCGATTCGATTGGACCGCCGACGCGGCGTGCGAGGCGCTCAAGAAGGCCCTTATCATAGCCCCTGTGTTAGGCCTGTTTGACCCCGACGGCGGTGAGGTCATCATTTCGACCGACGCCAGCAACTGGGCGGTCGGTATGACCCTAGCACAGGTGCAGGACGGCGTCGAGCGCACGCTGGCCTACCATGGCAAGATTTTGAACCGGGCGCAGCGTAATTACTGCATTACACAGCGCGAGCTCCTCGCCATCATGGAGGCAGTCAGGATCTGGCACCACTATGTGGCGGGGGCTCACTTTAAGGTCAGGAGTGACCGCCGGCCCCTGGTATGGCTCAGGACGCTGAAGTCACCGCAGGGTCGGTTGGCTCGATGGATCGAGACACTTGAGGCGTACGATTTTGAAATCGTGTACACGAGGCCAACGCTAATTCCGCATGCGGACGCGTTGTCTCGGTACCCGGTGAGGCCATGTTCGCCGGACTGCTCTCAATGTAGTCGGGTTGAGATCCGAGACGGGGCGACGCAGGACGCTGACGTCAGAGCCACCTCGGTGCGGCTGTGTCCTGGGTTCGCTCGAAGCGAGTGGATCCAGCATCAAAACGCGGATCGCGATATCAGCCCGATAATCGCTGCGGTTCAATCAGGGCGCAAGCCGAGTCTGCGGGAGGCGGCGGCAATGAGTGACGTCACTCACACGCTGTTCCTGCAGTACGACTCGCTTGTCCTACGGGACGGCCTTCTCTACCGCCGCTTCGAGAACGAGGCCGGCGTCGCGGAGAAGGACGTGTACCAGCTTGTAGTGCCCCGCGATAAAGTGCAGCAAATCCTGCGGCTTTATCACGATTCGCCCGGCACGGGCTCGCACTTTAGCCAAGCGAAAACAACTTCGCTAATTCGGAGTCGTTTTTACTGGCCTAATTACAGACTGGACATAGTGGACTACTGCAACGCATGTCAAACTTGCCGGGAGAAGTCTGGCCCGGGTCGCCGGGCCAAGGCATCGCTCCAGGTGTGCCAAGAGGGCCGCGTTTTCGGCCGCTGGCATGCGGACGTTGCAGGGCCACTCCCTAAGTCCCGGGAGGGCTACCGCTACGCACTCGTGGCGAACGAGGCCCTTACCTCCTTCCCAGAGGTGGTCCCCATGCAGGACGCCGAACACATCGCCAAGGCCCTTGTCAAAGGGGTCTGGTCGCGATACGGCGCCAGCCGCGTGGTACGGACGGACCAGGGGTGTCCCTTCGAAAGCAAGCTTTTGGAGGAAGTGAGCAGAATTTTCAAAATTGCGAAAATTCACACGACTCCAGGTCGGCCGCAAGCCAACGCAAAGCGGAGCGCATGATTAGAATGATAAAGGAGGCGCTCGCAAAATACGTGGCGCCGGGCCAGAAAGACTGGCCCGACTTTATCGACTTTGATCCTGCTCAGCTACCGTGCTGCTGCGCACTCAGCCTCTAAGTACTCCCCCGCGGAGCTCATGTACGGGCGCCGGCTTGTGCTGCCGGCAGACCTGCTAAAATGCCCACCGGAGCGGGACTTCGAGGAGGTGCTAAAGGGGTACCCCGGTGACCTGCGCGAGGTACTTCGCATCCTCCACCACGAGGCCGCTCAGAACCTGAGATCCGCCGCACAGGTGATGAAGGAGCGTTACGACCGCGACGCACGGATTGTCCCGTACGAGGCGGGGGATGAAGTGTACTTCTTCAACCCCGTGCGTAAGGTCGGGATCAACCCCAAACTCCAGCGGCCGTGGGAATCAGGATGGCGCATCGTCAAAATGATTAATGAGATCACGGCTCGCATCTAGTGCCTAGGCCGTAAGACGCGCATTGTGCATGTCGACCGGCTGGCTAAGCTGGACAAGCCTGCGCGCCGCGGGCGGCGGCGGGGACGTCAGGACCCTCTGACGGCCCCCTGCCTCTCGGTGCAGGCCGAGTGGGAGGACGAGGAATCGACAGCCGCAGCGGCTCGTTAAATCCCAAATTTGAACAAATCCGGCCACGCCGGCCTTGGCCTAGTCTTGGCCTAGCCTTGGCCTAGCCTTGGCCTAGCCTTGGCCTAGCCTTGGCCTAGCCTTGGCCTAGCCTTGGCCTAGCCTTGGCCTGGCCCGCGCCCGGCCTTGGCAACAGATAGCTGCTAGCCGAGTCGCGGCGGGCCAGACGCTTTTCCGGGAACCCGCGGCTGTTGCGGCCGCCGGGAAAGCGTGACCTCCCCACCCCGCAACCCGAGGAGATAAGAGGGGGAGGGGTGCCCCTAGCCCTGCCCGCCGCTGCCCCGCCGCCACCGAGCCGACACGGCCTCGGCGGGCACGAGCGCGGGCAGGACTCCCCGACGCGGGCCGAGGGGGTGAGAGGGGGGCGAGAGGGGGTGAGCGAGCCCGAAGGGAGGGGTGTCCTCGGCCGAGTCCCTCTGGGCGCGCCTGCCCACGGCACGGCCATTCCGCTTTCGTCCTTCGAGGCAACCAGACGTGCCCAAACCACAGCAAGCGGGTGCATCAACAGCAGCATGGCCCCTACCGTCAAAAGCATCATTGTGCCAGTGGCGAGCTCCGGCTCTGGAGGCAGGCGCCCACCAAACCCGCCGGACAACAAGAAGCCGTCCAGTCCACCCACGGCGCTGTCCTGCTGGAAGTGCGCCAGGTGCAGCGCCCTAACCCAGCGCCCGCCCAAGGGCGGGCAGGCGATGTGCTACCTACAGCTGCTTCAAGAAGGCCAAGGCGCAGAAGCGTCCACACTCAGCCCCGAGGACCCCCACGCCTGCCCCGGCCGCGTCGGTGGACACCGCGGCAGCAGGAACCAGCGGACCGCTCCTCCTCACCGTCGCCGTCAAGGTGGGGGCGGACGGCACGCCGACCATCGAGGTGCGGGGACCGGCACCTAGTCAAACGCTATCTCCGCCGGCAAAAAGGGGTAAGCGCCGCGGCAAAGCTGCTACAGCCAACGCCCCAGCTGCTGGGGCAGCGGCTAAGCAGCCGCCAAAAGTGAATGTCACCCCTGCTACCCCTGTCGCTCTGACCAAACCCAAGGCTCCAATTGCTGGGACCGCGGGTGCAGTCGCGAGCCCGCCCATCCCTGCCGCTCGTACTAACAGAGGGGCCTATGTTTCAGTAGCTGGAGCTCCGGTCGCCACTGGAAGTGCTCAACCCGCGGCCGGATCCCAGCCGCCATCGGCTAAGGCAGGCGCGGTTGCACCCGCCGGCCCCAACACCAAAGCCAAGACTTCAGTCGCTGGAATCGCGGAAGCGGTAGGTGGCCAGGCGATGGCAGCACAGGCTAACGCTCTAGCAGCTGGAGCCAACGCCGGCAGGAAGCAGAAGTGCGGCAGGTACAACCGTCGCGGGCACCGCCGTGCCGACTGCACCAACGAGCAGCGGCGGTTCACCTCCACAGAAAAGGCCCCGAGAGACCCGGCCGGGCCTACCGCAGAGGCCGCCATCAAGGCCCCTGTCGTGGTCCCCGTCCAGGACCCCGTCCAGGACCCTGTCGGAGTTGCACCCTCGTCGGACACAGAGGCCATGGACGTCGAGGTGCCCGACGACTTCCTGGCGGCCTTCGCAACCCAGCAACCCAAAGGCTGGCTGGACAGCGAGGAGGGGGAAGACGAGCTGCTGATGCAGCGTGACTGAGGCTGTAATAGCACGGAATAGAAGTTTTGTATGGTTATACCAAATCCTGCTGTGTTGTGTTCCTCTTTTCCCTGTCACCTTGATTCCCGCAGAGATGTGATAACCATTGAGATCAGTTGATCCGTTTTAATTTAAAATGAAATTGGCAGCTGCTGCTGATAATTAAAGTGAAAGGTAAACAACACTTACTCATGGAGAATTCTGGGTTTGACAGACCGCTGTTAAGCCTAGCCACAGCGGGAAACATTGACACTTAAAGGAGAAAGTTTTTGAAAACACAGTAGTTTCACTGATAGTCTGCTGTTAGCAAACAATCAGGAATGTTCTTACCACTTTGCTGATGATTGGGACCGAACTCTAGTTACTGGAGTTGTAAACCCTGTAGCATGAGATGCTTGTGCTGACACAGGATTAAAACGGTCAAAAGTCATACTTGGGACAGAAACTAAAACCGTTGATAGCGGCCAGCTCACTGGCGCAAATCAACGCGATTTATTTTTGATGGTATGGGACGCCAAACACAAGAACGGGGAAGTTATACCACTTATGGAATGAGCCTAGGTGTGAACATGGGCCGGGGCAATGAAAAAGCAAGCTGCAGCTGCTGTGCTAGCTTTTCTTACTACGCTGCTCTGAGGTTGCGTTGCCTGAAGTACCAGACTCTGGCTTGCCAACAGTATGGCCGAGCTCACTTGGCTAGAACTGGTCGAAATAGCTTGGGTACGGAACAGCAAGCCACTCATGGACATGTAAGTCCCGCTCATGGAGTGCTGCTCTCAAAACCCCCCATGACCGAGCAACGGTAGAGGCGAGACAACACCATGACATGGGCTGACCACGGAGCCGAGTCCTTCCCGAGCAAAGCTAAGAATTGGCAACACTCCCCATCAGCGAGACACGCAGAGGCATCCCATTGCAATGCTGTGGCATACTGCGCAGCTGTTTAAATCTACTAGGACCGCAAGTTGCTCGGTTATACACTAGCCTTTGGCCCTGAGTCCCAGAGGTCGTTATTTTATGGCAGGGCCTATCAAAACTTTTGAGGTACAAGTTTGGTGCACCACTGGAAATTGTGTTCTAGGTTTTTCTTTATCTGAATCTGGCTGCACTCACGCTGCACCTCACCTGCTGCTTCGGTCCACGCTTTGGCACCAACTGACGCTAAGGGGGCGAAGCAAGGAGGCGTAACGGTCGCGGGGAACTTGACGCGCGTGCGCAGAACACACCCGGTTAGTCGATAGCCAATCAGAACACAGAAGTCACTCACAAAGCAACCACAGCCGTTGTAGTTCAAATCTTCGGATGAAAACAAAACGTCCCGAATAGGTTTAAAGTGTTTGATAAAATCTTTGGCGAGGAGTTAGTATTTTAGGAAGTTGTCTTGGTCCATTAAACCAACCGTGGTAAATAAACAAGTCAAAAATACGTGAGTCAAGTCAGGTCAAGTCTTGTGGTTTTTGACGACATTTCACAGTTCGTGTATACAAAGTAAACAGATGAAGATCGCGCACGAAAACCGAACGTAAACCATTCAAAATTTGATAATTGAAATTCAAGCAAAGGATTGCGTGAATAAAATGGAAAGGACCCGGCCGAAAATCCCGGTTACAAAACCGGAGAAAATTCCCGGTTACGATCGGAAATCCACCAAAAAATCCCGGTTACGACCGGAAATCCGCCTAAAATTCCCGATTACGATCAGAAATCACGAAAAATCTTCGGTTACGATCGGATTTCTTCAGATAACGACCGTACCTCTCCCGATTACGACTAGAAAATCTTGATTACGAGCGGAAATCTGCCGAAAATGTCCGGTTACGACCGGACTTCTTCAAATTACGATCGGAAGTATGCCAAGAATGTCCAGTTACGATCGGACCTCTTCAGATTTCGACCGTACTCTCCTGATCACGATCGGAATCCTCTCGGTTACGATCGAGTATGTTCCGGTGGATTCCGGTCCGATTTCTCATAGCTGTATAATCTTAAGTGTTAGGTATTTCGAGCTGAAAATTGGTATGCGTTGTCTACATGAGAAATTAGTAGGGTAGTTTCAATATGAACTTGATCAGAAAACATTTTTCTGGCATCTCGAGAATGGCTGGTGATATCGACAAACCGACAACAGATTTGGATAGAGCGCGATTTACACGTCCCATGGGCGAAATTAGAATAGTTATATCATTCTAACTCCCATCAAAATCGTAATTCCGGTCGTGATCGTAATCGTGATTGCGGTCGTGACCGGGACAGCAGTTCCCGTTTACGATCTCAATCGTAACCGGGATCGGGTCAAACATCCCGATCGTGACCGAGCTCGGAACCGAAACTGACCTCGGAACCGTAACCGGAACTTGTTCCAATTTACGAACGTAATCGGGATCGTAATCGGAGTTCGGAATCGTAACCGGACATCGTAAACGGAGTCGTAACCGGGATTTTCGGCCGGGGAATGACTAAAAGAAATAATGAACCGTTGAATTTCGGAATTCGGCATAATCTTTTTTCAATAAATTAGAGATTTCAAATTGAGACAAAATGTGAGTCAAAATGACGTCTCAAGGTTGGAAACCAAAAATAGAAATGTTAGGACTCCAACGAAGGAATTAAAGATTTCAGCTCAAGAAATTCCAAGATCACAAGAATTCATCTAGGAGGCCGTAAAAATCATGGAGCTTTAAAAAAGAAGTCATCACGACAACCAGAGCAACATAGGGCAGACTTCGGTCAACAGCAGCAGCCGCAGCCATTTTGCGAGGGGAAGGAAGGACAGGATAAGTTGTCTTGAAAATTCAGGATAAAAACAAATAGCTTATGTCAGTTTTGATTCTAGTGTCTTAGTCTAAATACTAGAATACGTCTAGTCTGTAAGTGGATACGTCAGAACTGCGACAGGGATTAGCATGACCCCAAGGGCATAATATAGGCACCTTATTATGAAAAGGGTTATGAAAACGCAAACAAAAATACCGTGTCAGATGTAATACAGGTTTCCAACAAGGCTCAGAATCGGAAGCTGAAGGACCAAAACCCTTCCAGACCGGAAACTATCGAGATCAGGTATGAGAAATATCGACGCACAAAGGCCTCGCCAGATAGCGGAACTAACCCCCCTAAACTCACTCCAAACGCCATTGAACTTCCTTAAGAGTTTCTGGTCAAGAAGAGTTTTTCTTCTTTAACTTCCGTTTCCAAAGCATAACTGGACACCTCTGTTATGTTTCAGTGTACGAGCATTGCCTCCAGTCATCAAATTGTTCCACACCGTAGCCTCAGCCACAATTACCAGCTACCAACTTCAAGAGTCAACAAGGGATTCAGCAGGTCAACGAGAAGATTTAATAATGTTTTCTGATTCACTTCCTCGAGGGGATTTCTAAGTCTCACACGGGAGTAGTCTTACAGCCCTACTTCTGTCTTCACTGAGAAAGATTAGTGTGGGTTTTTGCATTCCTGGCCAGAACGCAAACTGGCGTGAAAGATATATAAACTCGGTACGACTGTAGTGAAATAGTAAGGGATCAAATATTTTTGTTCATTTGCTTTAAACCATGAAAATCATTTGGGCTTGAAACTGGACAGTCCAAGCGAGCACAAGTAGAGTTGTGTCAAATGATGGAAGTGGTCTTCTTGCAGGTCGGCAAAATTAGATAAGCTAGTGATAGGGGTTTCATTCGGTGAGCTTCTAGGTAAGGTTTTTGTACCCACTGGGTTTTTCCCTCACTCCTTGTCGAAATGGGGTAGTCTCAAATGTCCACGTAAAGTTGTAACGCGTTACAATGGTCAGGAATAGGTAAAAGTGATTAGTTATGGGTGAAATTGTAACATCCTAAAACTTTGTAAAGGACTTAAAGAGAGGACGGGAGTTTAAAAGGAAGGAATTTCAATTTGGTTTATTTCGAAAAAGTGCAACAGACTATAAATCTTATCACTTTACATCAGTTTAGGAAATAGATGTGACTATTCAGTTCGTAAATATTATAGCATCAGTACCGGTTACAAAAAAGAGAAAAAGAATAACGTAGGGGTACAAGTGGTGTGTAGAATTGTGTCCAGGCAACTACCAGAAAGAATTAGAGAATTAAATGGCTCCATAGATTATGGCAGGAAAGACAAGTATGCAACAGCGCCGAAATAAGAATATTATAAGCTTAACAGACATAAATATTACAATAATATCACAGAAGTGTGGCAATGGTGTAACAAATAAATAAGAATTACGGTCCGACTCTATACAATACAACGTTGGAGGCCTTTTTCGGTGTGGATACCGGCCCCAGACACCTCTTCATAGATCGGTCCCGCGGTGGAGGTCTGTTACGGTGTTCAGACAGCCCCCAGACACCATGACAGTCAATGATCACAAGTGGAAAGATATGTAATCAGGTCTCAGATAGTGTAAATGCACACAAATATTTACAGAGTTTTACTTTAAAGCCATTTGCTGACTGAATCTCTAAAATAGAGGGAGGAACTTGGTTCCACAGGATCACAGAAAATATCCAAAAAGCACCACGTTCTTTAACAGTTGG
Organism: Odontothrips loti; assembly: GCA_038380765.1. Classification (NCBI taxonomy): domain Eukaryota; kingdom Metazoa; phylum Arthropoda; class Insecta; order Thysanoptera; family Thripidae; genus Odontothrips; species Odontothrips loti. The sequence goes on from CM076243.1 coordinate 1,996,233, forward strand.
GTGTAAAGGAAGACGTAACAGCGGTCTATTATCTCGCCTAGACTTACTGTGTATACAACTTGTAAATATAAATTTACAAAATAAATAGGATTGGCTATTATAAAACGATATCTTTTTAAGAATGTACAATGCATGGTAAAATTTACGTTCCGAGACATTTAACCAGTTCACACTTTTAAGGTAAGGTGAGATATGGGAATCCCAAGGCAGATCAAATATGAGCCCGGCACATGCATTTTGTACCTTATGGAGCTTATCACAGCTTGTTGATAGCAGTATATAGGTTACCAGAGAACCATAGTCCAGTACTGGGAATACTAGCGCTTCAATCAGGCGTTTCCTAACTGGCTTAGGCAGGATATCTCTATGCCTGCGGATACGATGCAGAGCTGACTTGCTTTCATTACATACGATGGTAGCATGCGGTTCCCATGTAAGATTCTTATCATTAAGCACGCCGAGGTTATTAACACACGAATGGTAAACCGTGGTAAACTAACATTCCCCATCAAGACAGAGGGTTGGTTTATCACGCGGCAGTTTATTTAACAGTTTAGTATTGCCAGTGAGTTTGACTTGAGTTTTCGCCCCTTTAGAGGACTCGGCCAATTTCCCTGCTTCCTTATTAATAGTTTCAACCGCTGTGGAGATACGGGGCTGAAAGGAAATATAGTTCTGCAAATCGTCAGCATGTACATGGAAACTTGAATTAGCAAACACCTCATCAATATCGTTATAGCCACACACTAAATGCTTGTGTACTTTATTGTACACAACAGTGTACGACTTAATGCAAATCTTAAGTAAGATTTTACGCGCGGAGTGCACCACTTTGCCTACCATTTATTTGTCCTACCTATTTTAATAAAAAATAAAATAAATAAAATAAAAAATTAAATTAATAAAATTAAAATTAATAAAACTGAAAATGATGGCTGTCGGAAGGTCGGGGTAGTGTGAACGAGCACTCTGAGAGCGTAAGCGTATGATTCGAAGTTCCCGCCGTTGGTCTCATGGCCGCTTGGCAACGTCGCACGGAGAATCGCCCAGCGGCGTCTGATGAGTTGCCTACCCCTCAGGCGCTAACTACCACCACTCGCTCCGGGAGACGCGGAGCTTCGGAGCGCAACGCCAGGTAGGGGGTACACTGCATTACCCTTCGAGTGTAACCATATCCACCCCTACAAAATTAGTTCCACCATTCTTCATGAAGCTTCGTCCTAGTTACGCCCACCCTCTCTACGGGTTCTTACGTGGCATCTGTGAGACAGTGACATGTCATCCGGCCAAGCAGCCTGAACGCCTGGGCCAGCCCACGACCCCGGTCACCCCGGTCCCGATCCACTGTACACGACCACCACCGTCCACTCCGCGGGGGGTGCGGGCCTTCCAGAGGGAGGCGCTAACAACAGATCACACCGTGACGTCTACACGGGTAGTCGCGGGCAGCCCCCTGACGGGCTCTGCACAGGTCTGGCTTGGGCGACCACCACCGTACCGTGCACGGCGCGGTGCAGCCCGTGGGATACGACGGGGACCATGACATGGTTGTCATTGCGCATTGGACTAGGCAAGGGACGGCAAGGAGCACCAGAGGGCCGCGGTCGCTGCTGGACACCCAGCAGCACAGCGGTCGTTCAAATATATTCGCAATAACTAGGAGCGTTGATTACGCTGTTGTGTTTTAGCTTGGAAAGGGTATGTTAGGGGGGGGGGGGGGGGGAGTTGTGGACACTTCCTGGACCCTGGATGGCCCGTGACTTCCCTACCCGCAAGAAAGCGCCGTGGCAGTCTTCCCCCTTTTTTTTTGGCAAGTCGTTTCCCAGCATTAAATTCCACATGGATTTTTGGCAATTTCCTTCTGGAAAGCAAAAAATCCAGATGGATTCAATGGTTTCCACTATGGAAAAAGATTTCCATCTGGACAATTTGGTTTCCACAAGGCCTCTTTTCCATTGTGGAAATTTTCCAGAGTGGAAATAATTTCCCACAGTGGAAAATATATTTCCATCTGGAAAAGGGGTGTGGAAAAAGCTTCGATTCCATACAGTATTTTCCACACTGAAAATAATAAATCCATCTGGATTCCAAATTCCATTCCAAATTCAACTTCATATAAAATCCAAAGTTCTTGCAATAATGGATTGAAATTTGGTGTGTAGCATCTCTGCACAAAATTACTAGGGTCATTTTAATTTCGCCGAAATCGCTGACCTAAAATCGGGTATCTCGAGAACGAAAGGAGATAGAAAAAATCTGACGGCAGATTTGGAACAGGCTCGGTTCTGACTTCCAAGAAGTACAGTAAAGTGACGTTGAAAGAGTTCAGTTTCGCAGGGAGACTGAATTTTTTTTCCATCTCCTGGTGTGGAAAATGGTAACTTTCCATCTGAATTTTTTCCACACCTAAATCCATAGCCACTGAAATCCACATCATTTACAAATTCCAGACCAGACATTCCCATTCTGGATTTCTATTTTCCAGACGGAAAAATGTTCCAATTCCAAGACCGAATTTTCCCACAGTGGAATTCCAAATTCCATGCACAGAACAAGTTTCCAGACTAATTTCCCAGATGGGATTTTAAGCTGGGATGATGTGTAGTGAATAGAGAAAACTTCTCTCCAACCCAAAAAAATGTCTGTGCGCGAAAGCTGACAAGAAATGCCGGAGACGAGCCGGCCACTAGGGGGGCGTCACTAAGAAACCATTCAAAAAATTATCCGATTGGTCTCCATGGAAGGGGTTTGCGTTCCGTGCCAAACCGTACCTAGAAACCGCGAGTGCGACTCAGGACGTACCCGCCGCGAGTTTTGAATGAAATGGACATCGCTTGGGGACGCGCCCCCACCAAACTTTGAAGCACTCCCGTTCGGCAACCCGGGGTCTGTTCGGGCTGAAATTTTGTAGGCGAGCTCCCCTCGACCCCATTGAAAGTCTGCTCGAATTTCAGCCCCGTCCGATGAGCCGTTTAGGAGGACGGGCATAAGTGACTTTTTCGATTTGGAGGCTGATCTCAGGTTCCGGGCCACGGACGATCCGTAGAAGGTACCCGGGCCTTGCGAGCGGATCCGTGGCAGGATTTCATCTCTCGATTACTCGGCCCCTGCACCACCGGCGTGGTCGCGGTTGGTATCGTGGTGTCCGTCAGGGACCCACCTACCGGCACAGTATCCGTTTCCAAGCCGCCGTGTCCATTTTCCTATTGAAAATCATGAAAATGTGGAGTCGTCTTGTCTACAGCCCGGGGGCTCCCTCCCGCGCTTTTCCTCGACTGTCAGTTTTCGCCACCGGCTTTATTGCGGGAATTCAAAACGCCTGTTCTGCTTTCGATCGTCCTCGGTACTCGGTACGATATTATGCTTGTTATTATGCTTGTTATAGAAAAGCACATTGTTTCGTCGAATGACCGGGTTCTTCATGAGATTTTCAAGAGGCAAGATTTTTTGAAGCTAAAGTTGGCCACAGTGCTGTCCCCCCGCACTCTCCTCACCGCGCGAAAATAAACAGAAGAAGGTGTTCTCTTTCCCTCCTCTGTAGCGTGTGCCGTTCTTTGTTCTTACCCCTCAAAACCTGAGCTCTCCCGGTCCTTACCTTCCAAGTGATTTGTTGTTCGTAGCTAGTTTGAGGTAAGCTTTGCTTAAGAATATATGAAATATATTACATCTCGTTAGCCTGTACAGCCAGGCATTACAAGTTTTGGAGACAAAGCATCTATGTGTACGTAGCCCACCTGCTTGCCAAGTTAGGCTTGCAGATGTGGTTTTATGGGGAGTCTCCGTTTTATTGAATAGCATTCCTTTGTTCTGTATTTATGTGTCGAAAATTTTGTATTGTACTGAAGGGGTAGGGTGGATCCGACTGACTTTAATAGTTTACACATTGATGCATTGTGTTCAGAACTTGTGACGTCTGCGTCTCAACTCTGAGATCTATCACAAACTACGTACATTGCTGCATCAAATGTCAGATTAAGAAATGGTTCCATGCATTGCAGTATATTTATCTCAGTAGAATCTAGTCATTCATGTCGCACTGTATTTAAAGCTGTCCATATCAATTTCTTACCTATTTCTTCTCTTGTGTTATACATGTAACTACATTTGCATCCAACAGATGTATCCTGGTCGCCGACCTCACTTCCCACCCAGACCCAGGCCTCCTCAACCTGGCTTTCCGTACCCGTACCCACCATTCTATCCTCCATACCCTCCCAGATTTCCTCCTTTCAACAATTTCCCTCCACCAACTCGCCCACCAACAAAACGAATGAATGAGCAGAGACAACCAACCACTAATACATTTGCACCCCAAGCACAACACTCACAACTCACAACACATACTACAACTACAACAACTCATACACCACCAATCACAGTCACACATCTCCCATCACACACACTACCTCTACAACAAACATCACCTCCACATTCACCAAAGAAATCTCCATCGCCAAAGTATTCCTCACCTTCACAACGTAAGTCTCCCTCACAACCAAAGTCTCCCACACCCTCACAACCAAAGTCTCCCACACCCTCACAACCAAAGTCTCCCACACCCTCACAGCCTACGTCTCCCTCACCCTCAGAACAAAAGTCTCCCTCACCCTCACAACCTAAATCCCCACCTACACTATTTGACGAAATAGTGGAGTTGTCTTCAGAAGAGGTGAGCATTGCTTGCTAAGTACTAAAATAAATGTACTTACATTTATTGAAGTAAAAAACAATATCCATATCTTTTGGGGTATGAAATTATTTATCATTCCATTTATCGGGTTGCAGGAATCACTCCCAAAGCGCAGGACACGGCTGCAGTTGAAGCGGCAGAAGCAACACCGGCCAAAGAAACTGAAGCCAGAACCAAAGCCAGAACCGAAGAAGGGAACAAGAACTTCGAGAAAAGCCTCTGGTTAGTACCATTATTTTCATCCTCTTTTTTTACATAATGTGGAGTATAATTTGTATCAGTGAGTGAATCTGAGCTGCTTCATTGGTTTATAAGGTTGTATAATGAGTTATGATTGGGTACGATCCAGCAGAAGTAGATGATGAAGGTCAAAATCATTATGGTAGTAAATCAATTATGGGTCACCTGTATCGGTTGTGGGTGTTGGGATTGTAACCTTTACTTGGACCTGTAAATACTTCTCAATGGGTGACTCATTATCGGCACAGGTCACCAATTTATTGGTTTTCCACCTTTCTACTCACAATTTTGTAATGTACTATTACTGTTAATGTCTCACATCCTTGCATCAAATTAATGGTGATTTTGTCTGTCACAGATCAGAATGACAATGAAGGAGGGGGCATTTTCCCCCTCCTTCCAATAACTCGCAGGCCAAGGGTCAGTACAAACATGTCACTTTGCTTTATTGAATGGGCACTTTTTTCAAATGCTCACCTAACCCAAACGTCTGCTTGCTTTTTGATTTGTAAAGCCCGAACTGACTGCAAGGGACCTACAGTCAAAGCGAGACCTGCTGTTGCAGCGGGTGTTATATGAGTGCAGCGAAGGGGTCGATGAGACCCTAGCACGCAAAATTATTAGCCAATGCTTCTACCCAGGAGGGGAAAAAGGTTTTGATGATATTGCAGGCCTGAGTGCTGCAAAGAAATACTTAAAGGTGTGTAAGAGTAGATTTTCCAGCAAGTGAGTGCAAGTGTGGTGTTAATTTGTCCTTGTTGCAGGAAATGGTGGTCTGGCCTATTGTTAACCCAGACCTGTTTAAAGGCCTGAGGGACCCGGGAAAGGGCCTCCTTCTGTTCGGTCCTCCCGGGACCGGTAAAACACTTTTAGGTAAGGGAAGTCACCAATAAGTTATGGATGCACAATGCACTTATATATATATATTAATATATGTAAATATCTATGTGTTTATATTTTTTCTTTTGCTTTGCTTGTAGGAAAAGGCATAGCCACGGAGGCAGATGCAAATTTTTTCTCCATTCAATCCTCGTCCATCGGTTCCAGATGGCATGGTGAGAGTGAGGTGGCAGTTAGGACTATATTCCAAATTGCAAGGTAATAAAGGAAATTATGGTTGAAGATCATTATACTGGTTTTGAGAATAATGCTGTGTGCATTGCCTCCTTCAAACAATTCAGTGGACTTCTTTTATGGTTATTTGAAATGTCCCATGTTTCAGGGCAGTGCAACCATCAGTCCTTTTTTTGATGAGGTGGATAGCCTGCTTTCGAATCGTACGGACTCAGACAATGGCTGTTCCACACGAATCAAAAACGAACTGCTAGCAAACATGGTGAGTACAAACAGTCAATGCAAACACATTCAGTTTCCTGGTCAAAAATTTGTGCAGATGTGAATTGTACATGTTCTGTTGTTGGCAGGATGGCTTTGGCTCATTGGAGTCGGAAAGGGTGGTCATAGTGGGGGCTACCAATTTACCCTATAAATTGGACCCTGCCGCCAGGCGTCGATTTACAAGGAGGCTACACATTCCACTACCGGACAGTGAGGTGCTGAAAATTGCCTAACATTGTGTTGTCATGACAAAATATTATGTTTCATGTCTCATGAAATTTATGATTTCTTTCAGGGACGGAAGGACTTGATTCAAGTCCTTCTTGCATCAGAACGGCACTCTCTCAGTGTCCAAGATGTTGCTGACATAGTCAACCGCACTGAGGGGTATAGTGGTGCTGACCTGAGGTCAGTGGCCAGGGACGCCTCCATGGAGCCTCTGCGGCAGTTGGAAATTCCCGTGTCAGTGGCTAGGCTAGAAGATGTAAGTTCAGTGCAGTGAATGTTGTGTGACCATATAATAAAGGGCAATTTCTCATCTGTAAAATTTTTCCAGGTCCGTCCTATTGAAAAGAAAGACTTTGACGCAAGTTTGATCAAAAATGGACCATCTGTGAGTGCTACCAACATATCGGAGTATGTGAAATTTGATAAAGAATTTGGAAGCAAATAATGTGATACGTCGAAATGTGGTAGGTATCTTCAATACACTGGGAGATGATCAAAGGAAAGGGATTTTGAATTTGTATCATTCAGCAAATGGATAATACATTTTATCTGACCTGCTTATGTGAAGCTGTAGCAGTAACATCCATGGCAGTGGATGTGGCCCTTTTTTCTTCTAGTCTATTTTAAAGTTTCTATTTAGGTGTAAGATTTTATATTAGTCACAATCACCACAAATTTTTGTGTGCTGTCTCTATATGTATTCTTTTTATCTTTGTAACGTATTTTTCTTTAAAGTGTATTTTCATTTGTGTACTTTTTTTTTTTATGCTGGCCCAAATTGCCTTCAGGTGGCCGAAGCGAGATCTCTGCTTTTGTTCCTTCATTCATTGTTCAAATGTTGCATGTGCCCCATATTTTTATTCTCAAAATATTGATAAAAATATATAAATATTGATTTCTAAAACCCTATTTTCGGTTATTGTGGTTTGACCTACCTATATTTTTATTAAAAAAGTATTAATATGCATATGAACCGAAAAATCAGTTCACTAATAAGCCTGACACATACATCAAAGCAGTTTATTCAGTTCAAAGACTTGAACTCTGATAAAACACTGTAGTAGCAAGAAATCAGAACATGCAATCCAAACTAGAAAATGTGATGCTCAATGAAGTAAAACAACATTCCTACGCAGCAGCACTAATAACACAACGGCAGGTGTGAACGTTGCAGTAATTCGCATAACAGGGCCCTGTGGCGATACTCCTACAAGGCGCTGCCTCCCCCAGATTTGTTTTCGTTAGGTTATTGCATGAGACTAGCATTCTGTGCATATCTAAAATTCTTGATGTCTTTTTGAAGACCTTTTCTTTTGGAAGTCTTCTTTAACTGCCTTTAATATTCAATCTCAACATAATAACGTCATGCAGCAAAGTCGGTCCGAAAGTGCCTGGCCCCGGAGTCCTCGTGAGTGTGTGTAGCCGTGTCCGCACACCTAAATTCCTTAAAAACTCAAATACAGCTCGCCGCACATCTGAGTTTCCGTAAAAACTCATATACAGCGCCGCACATCTGAGTTTCCGTAAAAACTCAAAATGCAGCTCGCCTTGCATCTGAGTTCCTGTGTAAACTCAAACGATATGGCTTGCCGTGTGTACACGCAAACGCAGCTCGCCGCACGTCTGTATTCCTGTGTAAACACAAATGTGATGGTTCCGCTGGATTCAACTCGCTTAGTACAGCAGGTGTTCTGTTCTTGTGTGTCAAAGAGTTGGGGATTTTGCTTTGAAAGTCACGGAAAAGTCAGTTAAATTCAAAATGAAAAGTTTTTGGCAACCCTGCTAAGATTTTATAATTTCTTGTTGGCGCAGGTGTAAGACGATAACTAGCGTTGCGTGATTAGCACTCACAAGTTGGGATAAAGAGGCCTGGACCGATTGAGTTTGAGAGTTATTTCATCTCCTATCATGGAAGCAGATTATGAGGTAATATGGAATAAATAATTGTAGTAAAATTGAATTTTTTGTGATAGGCACACAGCAATGGAAATGACTGGGAATCCTTCCACTGTTGTTTTAACTCTGTCACAAAGGTTAAAAGGTAACTTTGTACGTGTTTATTTGTTTTAGATGAGAGTCTGTCTTCGCATGTCTTCGCATCAGTTAAACCAACTCTGGCAGTTGGACTTCAAACTCGCCCACGAACTGCTTGGTTTGCCATTGAGGAAGTGCAATGCAGCCCCTGCAGAAAACTGGGGTAATCCCATGGAGGCTGCCAAGTTTGAAAAACTTAAAACGCAGGTGCGCAGGATGTGGCTGAGGGCAGCTGTGCACTTTTCGTGCTTTCAAAATGAACATGGATGGGGCGTCAGAGTAAATGAACAATGTGAAAAAAATCTGTAAGTTGTGCCAAACAGCTCATATGGGTGACATTTATGAATGTAGAAATCCTTAAGTCCTCGTTTATTGTCTTTTGTTTTTATGTAGATCGTTGACTGAGAACAGTTTCACAGTGTTGGGCTGGTTGGCCTTAGCACCTTCACCAGAAGAGTGCCCTACTGGTCACAGGTACCTGCGTTCTCCAATCGGGACCCAGTTATATTTAGGAGGCCCAATTTCACTTTCTAATTGGAGCAGTACCCCGACAGTGAAATGCCGTTCCTCCAAAAATCCATCAAGCCAGGGATGCTTTTATGTAAGCACTGTTAAGCCAATGGCTGTTGGTACTACCATCACTTGGAATTATGGAATGGTGACCAAGAGACCCTCATTTTATCCCGTACATGAGTGGCAACTTGTAAGTTTTCTGCAAATTACCATCTCTTGTCAGATCTTGTTGTCCAAACTTACAACCTTCTTATTCTTTCAGGATAAGTGTTGCAGTGAAATTTCTCCTGATGCCGTTTTGAACCTCCCCTGCTCCAGCTGCACAACTAAGAAAGCGAAAGCTCGACCTGCCTTTAAGAGGGCGCGTATAGTCCAAGCTTATAGATTCTGTGTGTACTGTGGAATTAATCTGGAGAGTTCATGCAGCGGCTACTCCAACCCTGCCACATCGTCTCCTCCAAAAAAAAACATGAAACCCCACTTTGCTCTACATCATACCCTACAGTTATGCCAGGATCAAGGTCTAGAGGTTGATAGTGAAACTGTTGGAGTGTCCCATGCAGCTTTTTTTTCACACTTGCATATTGTTTCCGGAGTTTTCAATTCCCTAGAAAACCACAACTATCGGGTGTTGCCAGCCTGTCACATCTTTGAAGCCTTGTGAGTGAATTATGATCTTTTGCTTGCTAAGTTAAGTATAAAATCTTAAAAGATTTTTTTCCTGTACCTCTTTCAGAGGCCGCAATCAACTTCCTGATGATGCCAGTTCTGATGAAAAAGAACAATTCTTCTGTGATTTTATGTATGAAGCAAAAGAAGCTTTCAGAAAATATAGGGTTGTGTATGTGAGAGGAATAAGTGTTCCATCCTGCTATCACGACTTACTACCCGTCTCTGATACATCGTATGCGGATGTTTCTTGGGAAAACAGTGTAGCTCCCAGGTCAAACGAATTTGCTGTGAAGCGTTTTGTGCCTGAAGAGGAAATGCCTATTCTAGAGCGTGAAATTCAAGTTCACATGGAGAACATTGTAAAAACCTACTCGGACTTGTAGAGTCTTAAGAATATAATTCATGCTTTCTCATTAGGCACTGTATTTTGCACAAACTTTTTGTATGTTTGCCGTCACAAATGTCATGTCAAGGTTTGTGTTACTTAAGATTCAAAGTCTGTCAATAATTAAGTTCATTAAAAGTGTTCTGCATATTCTGTAGCATTGAGCTTGTTAGATTTTCTAAAGGAGTAACTGCTGTAAAAAGTTATTTTTAAGGTGGCACTTTTCCATGAAGCATATTAAAGTAACAAATTTCTTTATTTGCTTTTCTTGACCTTCCCGAACACATCATCAATCCTCCCAATTAAATTGTATTTTTGAACGAGGGGCTTGTGCCTCTTGTGAACATGGTTCAGCATGCGATGCCTTCCGGTTAAAGGATATCTTTGGGGACACATTTGAACAGGACATTTGACTGAAATAGGCTCCCGAGGCTGATTGCTTTCCTTCTTATAATTACTTTCCTCCTTTGCATGCAAAATGATGTTTTCTTCCTTCTTGCAAAGAAAAGAATTGCCACTTTTTGGAACGTCATCCTCAACATTGTTACTATCCTGCAAAAAAAATTAACTATGCATTTCTCCCTTTAAATACAGTATTTTCAAACTGTTTCTGTTACTAGAGCTGAAAATCACCATACCTCTAGAGATTTATGAAGAAATGTAGCCCTGTCAGACATACTTTGGGTGGGAATATATTCTCTCTTCAGATATTTGTCAAGTAAGTCAGGCCTAAAAGCTGCAATCAATTCTGAAAAATCCATGTGAATTTGTCCACTTCTGAAAAAAATTATTAGATTAGATTAGCACAGAAAATGGTGCAAGTAAGGGGAAGGTATTGTGGCAATGAGCTTGCTACTTACATGCAGTTACACTTCGGGGCATTGATTCCCTCTGTCAGCCAAGACACAGTTGCAAAGTTGATAGCTTCACTAACATTATATCCTACAGAAAATCCAAAATGTGCTGCGTTTGGGTAAAGGATTAAAGCTTCTCCTGGTTTTTGGACTACCTGCAACGGTGAAGTTCAGTTCAGTAAGTGTGTGTGTGATAGACTTTCATAAAAATTACTTTTAAAATTACACTCACAATTTTGAAGGGGATTCTACGGTCTCTCAGCCATTGCATAGAAGGGAATACTGTTTTGTGGCCGATACAATTCCAACACATGCTATCTCCAATTGATATGCCACTATGCCGCAGATGGAACATCAAGAGAAGCAAAGCATTTGGTGGAATCACAAACCTAAAAAGAGACCAATATGACAGGGGAAAATGAGCAATTGATAAGAATCAAGACAGAGGAAATACAATTAAAATATAATAACAGCAACTGTTTAAACTGCATATATTTTAAATCCTACATATGACATTGCTTCTATGAAGTATGAATAAATGAAATGAAAGTCAAATGATATAATGCCCTCTGCTATTACAGGAGAATAAAGAACTCACCAAATCCTAAGAAGCCCAAAGTGAAGATAGTTGATGCTCCATAAAGCCATATCTTCAATATGCAAGGCGAAAAAGGCATGCCTTCTTCCAACATACATGTTAGGTGAGGTAAGACCATCATAGCGTATTTTAGATAGTAGCAGTATGTTTTTCAGTCTTGACAGAGAAAGTGTCCTTGTGATAAATACAGGTGCATCATCTTTCTTTAAAGTTATTCCTGCAGCATAAAATATCCCTTGAGGCTTTGGATTATTTTCTTCGTTATCAGACGATTCACTGTCTGTCTCACACTCTGGGCAGGAACAAGTTTTGACACATCGTCTCTTGGCATTTTGAAGAATTTCTCCATTCACAATATCATTGAAGGACTGACGTAGTAACACACCCTTCTGGATCAGCTTGTCCTTGCTCTTCAAACCTGAAGTCATCTTGTGAACAGGGACTGCTTGAGACTTCACAATATCTTCAAAAAAATGATCAAGAAGGCCATCCAAGCCCTCATTTTTAAGTTTTGTAGAGCTGAATAAAAAAAAAAGAAGAGAGCACTTTGTATGAAGCCAATCTGGAACAATGAAATAATATAGGTTTTCAAAAAAATCAATTACTTACCAACAAGTTTCCAGGCTGTAGGAAGATACTTTCGAAGCCTCTTCAATGAAACATGCTTTGTCTTTTTTATGAATGGAACGTTTCGTGAATAAATAGATTCCATTGCCCACATTTTTCAGCTCCTGTCGGAAGACGTCCTCCATACTTCCTTCCAAACGATTCAGAAGATCAGGCAAAGACCCGACTCGAATTTTCGGATCAATAATAACCTGCAGAACCATAAGATTCATAATATTACAATCCCCAGAGGACCTTTTCGAAAGACCGCAGGTCCGAACTTGTCTCACAGCAACAGGAATCGAACTCAGGTTTTTATTCTTGAAGAAATTCTCAGTGGAACACCGAACTTCTAATTGTAAATATCATTCGAGGGAGTAAGGTTGTTCGGGGATAAATTCGTGAGCAAAACCGACCTAACCTTGAAAACCCCGTCAGCGCATCCAATTTTTTCCTGTTCCATTTTTGTTATGAAAGAATGGAAATTGCTCACATCTTCATCAGTTGCAACATAAACTTCGTCAACATTCGTGCAGTTTTCCACGGATACTTTGCGTGACATCTCTCTGAATTTGTTTACTGTTTTCTGAAAACAATTTACCATACTTTTAATGTTTTAATGGCGTAAAGATTCTCATAGTCTGCTGTAGCCTCGCGGCTACCCTGTGGTACCGAGGGGGCCAGATTTAGCATCGTCTTCTGCTGGCTGCTGCTGAATCTGCTGCTGTCACGTCACCGTTCAAAAGAAACCAATAGTTGCCTTTTCCTTTCTCTTTTTGTGCGCATCATCTCCCATTGTACACTTTCTGAATAGACGATTTCAGCAGTACCGCGCGTCGTCTGTTAGGCCCGATAAGTAATACATTTCCAAAAGTGTAAAGACATGGTTATGGGTGTCTAGTATCTTCGTCTCGTTAAATTTGAATGTTCTAATTTTAAATCGAGACATTAACGTCCAAAAAAACGACACAGCTGCGCGGGCCGGCTGAAATCGTCTATTCTTTTTCCGCATCCAAATCTTTTCGGGATCTGAACTATTTTTGACATATCGACATATCGACGCACGCGAACATAACCTGGATTGCTTCTACCTTATGTTGCAAATTCTCCGGTTTGTGACAACCCAGGCCTCTCGAGCCCCGTGAGCAACCCTCACTGGAACTAGTCGAAATGAGTGGAAATTATTTCAATTTGAATAAAGGAAGGGGTGGGTATCAGCAAAGAGAATATCCTTGTGATGACAACTGCTATGCAAATGTTGAAATTGAATCATTTCATAACTTCTGTGGTGAGAACTTCCAGGAGACAGGAGCGTTATACCCTGTGAAAGGCAACACCTCTCATTCGGATGCAATTGAGGTAATTAGTAACTTGTCTTCCATTGATCTTGCCTTTTACATCATCAAATTTTGTAATGGTTATTCTTTTTCAGATTGTTGAAATGGACCTTAGTACGATAAAAGAAGAATTGGAAGATATCCCAGCTGAAGAGAAGCCGTCACAGAACATAATTTATAATCTGTCTCATTGGAAACGGAAAAAGATGAAGTCTGTGCAGTCTTTCAAACGGTTTATTTTTGACTGTTCAGTCATTTCTCACCAAATGGAAAGAAAATGTTTACGTGGACCAGTGTGGCTTGCTGTGTGTCCAAAGTGTTTAGCTGCTTACAAGAACTATCCTGACCGCTTAATCCGTTTGTACAATCACGTGATTAAGAGACATAGTAAAAACCAGGACCTGTATCTAAAGGATATTATGAAAAGTTGTGATCAACTGATTCGTTTCATGGTTAAGACATGGAAAGTAAAATCCACAAGAAGTCTTGGGGAGCGTTCAATAATTTGAACGCTCTAGGTCTACTTGGAACGAAATGACAGGCTCTGCAAAAAGTGGACCGCTAAATAAGACACCTAGTGTATCTTATGTGCGTGCATTCGTTCCATAAGACCCATTTCTAGGGCGAAAGTTCTTTAAAATGCTAGTTTACTTTTGCACATTAATTGATCTATGATACAGTGTGTTGTAAAATACTTATTATGAACGTTAATCCTCAAACATGTTTTGTATTGTCCCTCCATAATGTTGTAAATATTAATCTTCACATTTTGAAGTTCTGTAAATATGCCCTGTATATATTTGACCGCCCATGTCTGGGTATGAAAATGGAAAGAGACTGGGAATGTTGTACTCTCCTGATCCATCAGGAAGACAATATAAATTCAATTCTTGTTAAGTTCAATCTGAAGGACATAAACAAAAATAGCACTCCAATGGAAAATAGACTTAAAATAGAATATGTAAAGCTTGGACCCAAGAAAAATCTACCATATCAAGAAATTATTGGATGTTTGCTATATCTGAGTGTCTGTACTAGACCAGATATCTCATATGCTGTTAGTTCAATTCAGTAACTGCTGTACTAGAACTCGCTGGCAAATGGCCGTTAGAGTTGTGGCCTTTATAAGCCACTCCAAAATTAGGTTTAAATTATGTAAAATGCAATAATCCTTCATTCTGCCTAATAGGATATGCTGATGCAGATTGGGCTGAAAACCCTGCTGACTATAAGTCATATAGCAGATACTGTTTTACTTTAGATAATAATCTTATTATTTGGGAAAGTAAGAAGCAAAAGCTCATTGCTCAGTCCTCAACAGAATCAGGATATAAGCCATAACTGAAGCAACAAAGGAGTCTATATTTGTTGTATATTTCTAATCTCTTACATTCTAGTAATATTGTCACCTGCCTATAGTCTGGCTATTTTAGGAAGAGCGCTGGCCATCTCAGTGTGCATGGCACTACTGCGCCAGCAACTGCAGCAACACGACCTGCACCTCCACTGGTCCTGGGTCTGGAGAAGAATGGCGGGTGCGAGCAAAGGGACCAGGCAGGCAGAGGGCAGTGACACCGGGGTAGTGGAGCCCAGGGAGCATGGTATAAAATTTTGAACGGGTTTAAATATCAACGCGATTCAAACGGTATTATGTTCGGAGTCTTGAGAAAAGTCACCCCTGCAAATTTCAAGCAAATATCTTGAAAATTACGGCCTACAGGGGCAAAAAATGATTTTGACAATTAGAGCGCACTTACGCATAGAGAAGGTTTTTAATGGAGAATTTTATATGGGAAAGCGTGAAATTTTGTGCAGAATTCAATTGAGGCCTTAGTTGGGTCGAAAGCCGAGGCCAAATGTGAACGCATTGAAAAATTAAAGGTCGCTAGTAGACCCCAATTAAAGCGTGAATAGCACCATTTGTTGGCGCTGACGGGGCCCGACCGGAGCCGGCCGGAGCCCCCTACCCCACCTCCTCCCCGAATGCAACTGCTACCGCTGCAACCCAGCGCTCTTCCCAAAATAGCCAGACTATAGTCATGTATATATGTATATATATATATCAACCAAATATATACATGGCTACATATATATATATATATATATATATAGCCATGTATATATTCGGTTTCCCCTTTGTTTATATCCGCTGGTTTCCAGTTGGGAAGACTCAGCTTTGCTTACATCCAGGAACCAATCCTGTATCACGTGGGGTGTGCCGGCGCACACACCCGGCACCCCCATTTCGATGAATTTTGGATCCATGACCTGGATAGGAGCAACAAATAGCTTAGTCTTAAAATTTGCTTTGAATACCCACAAGTAGCACCAACCCACATTGAGATGCAAACATACTTCAACTTCCAATAGCGTCATGGATGACAGTTGCTGTAACTGTATGTTATCTTCAAACTCACTCTTAATCAAATCACTGTCCACATCATGCTCAGGTTTCATCTCTTGTATTAACTCTCTTGACAAGGTTTGGATGCATCTCCTGAAGGACAAGAAAGAAAAATATAAATAAATAAATATTATGAAAAAATTATGTTTAACATTATTTTAAGGCATATTTACCTTCAACATTTCACACATTTTTCTTTTTCTTCCGTCCATTCAGGCCACAGTTCAAGGATTTCACAATTGTGTAAGAGGCCTCTTTCAGGAATGACCGCACAGATATGGCATCCTCCTCCAGAAGAGCAGTTAGTGCCCTCACAGTCTCGTCATTAGCCACTGCTGTTACAGCTCTAGCTCGGCTGGCTTTCCTTCGTCGGATTACATAGAGGTCTTGCTGCGTGCAGTCCTCCATGTCAAGGATACCATCTGAAGAGAGCAAAGCAAATACAATATTATAGTATGGAGAAAACAAGCTATCACATCTAGGCGCCACTTAATCCATGAAACCTCACCCATGAAGTCCCATACATTCGGTCGTGGTTGGCGCACTGAATCTTGAAACATTCTATTGTCAGACTCACAGGCATTGGTGGTTCTATCAGTGCACCCACATACAGACAATACATGTACTTTGGGCAGCCATGTTCTGATCCAATATGTCACAGCAGGTACCATTTTATGAGCAACACTTTTCTTTACTATTTGATCACATAGAACTAAGAACCCCTCCTTGATACGGTCCTGAGGTAGCAGTGGCAGCACACACATCATTCGGCACAAAGTGCGCATCCGGGCATTCTTCCGGATGAGCCTCGCCATTCTGAGTTTCCTGAAATGGCCACCAACTGCCTGAAAAACCAAGAGTATTTGTGTTAATTGTTTTAGCCACATTTCACTCATGATATTTCAGACATACTAATTACTACAAACCTTTGCATAGTGGAACAAGCACCCACTCAGTCTTGCATCAGGGAATTTTCTATGAAGTGCCTTCATCTCAGCAGCCTCATAATCACACATTACCTCCTGAGGTTGAAATCCGGGTGCCAGATGCCTGATAAGGTCCAAGGCAGCCTCATAGGTCTTTGTGGTTCGTCTCCGCATAAGAACTCTTACCAGAGGAAATGCCTGTGAAATTCAAGGGGTAGTTGCATAACTTTTCCTGCATTCATAGGGGCAATCAATGATTTCTCATCATCCATAAGCAGCAGTACAAGAAGATACTCACATGGTGACCTAGAATTGTGCTAATAGTCCACACTTGATGAGCTTTCATGCCCCTTGGAACTGGAGAGAAGGTGGCATCACAATAAATCTTCTTCACTTTCCGTAAATATTTACACATCCTTCGTGTGCAGAAGACAAGGGATAGAGTCTTCTCTGCCGCACTGCCTGCTCGACCAGCATAGACGTTGTCTTTACCATCTAGAGTTCTGGACAATGCTCTGTACTTCTTTCTCCCAAGCACTTTATCTAGGTCCTTCAATGAATGAGGTATGCGAGGACGACTCTCCAGGCGCCCTCTCCTCATGGAGGACCTCAGTTTCACTAGAGGTATGTTGCGTGCAGCCTGCCTTGATATCCTTAACACAGAAGAATAAGGATAGCATAAAAATATTCTGGTTTTCTTTCTAGCTTGATTCAGAATGGTCACATAGCTAACACACCTCAATTTCCGTCTTTCATCATGAAACATAATTTTGAAGCGAGTATTGTCCCCATTACGACATCGCTCCATCAAGGCGTGGCGAAGAGCCCTAGTCTGCAGACGACTAAGATCTGGATCATGATTGTGGGCCTGGGTTGCTCTGAAGCTCTGTCCATCATTAGAGACAGAAGCACGCCCTGCGCACCTCTCTAAGTAATAAAGAACGCAACGGAGGCTGAACCTGCCGCCACTCATCACCTTGTTAACGTGATAGTCATGATGATCGGGACCACGCCAGATACGAGTGCCTGCCCTCAATCCAAAGCCTTCGGTCAAGACCATCCTAAACAGAAAAAAATAAGTTCACAACGCACGAGCAACTAATAGGGTGTTTGAAAACTCCTACTAACCTCACCTGAAGTTTGACACAGAAGACCCGTAAAGAAAAGGGCAAGGCAAATTACCAAAAAAAAATCCCTGCGGTAATACAGTATGCGCCTTGAAATTGCTCTCGATGCTGCGGGAGGAACACCGTGCCGCGCACAGGTGAAGTTGAATTGAAAGAGCGACAAAGTGTGCAGACAGCTGGCACACTGCGGCAAAACTCAAACTCAAACACTAGCAGCCAACATCGAGTGACAAACCTTGCAAAATCAAGTTGGCAACCCCAGTTACCCCTCCCCCTTCCTCCGCCTCTCTGGATCCGGCGCCGGCCAAAAAACAAAAGAGTCCTCTCTCTGGATCTGCGAGTGCGACACGTGCGATCACCCCCAGTCTGTGCCTGTCCAATCGACATCAAATCAAACAGAAATTCTGGGAAATCTCAAACAGAAGTCCAATTTTCTTCTATAGGCAAGTAGACGGACGACACACTTTTTGACAAATTCATGGATGTATTTTGAGGATCTAGTATTGTTTACTTGCAGCTATGGTGAGGCGAAAGAAAGGGGCCCGTAATGCGCCCTATCCCGATCATTCCTTCCCACCTGAGTACCCATCCTACTCACCTCAGTACCCACCCTACCCAACTCAATACCCGCCTGAGTACCCACCCCACCCAACTCAATACCCGCCTGAGTACCCATCCTATTCACCTCAGTACCCACCCTACCCAACTCAATACCCGCCTGAGTACCCACCGCACTACCCACCCCAGCACTCGGCCCCGTGTCCGCCTCGACACCAACCAAAACATCCTCGACCTACACCTCCCTGCAACCCTACTAGTACGTCTGCTACTCCATCTACCTTTAAACCTACCTCTATACCCACAATTATCCCTAAAACTACCCCTGCACCTAACCCCAAACCAACACTTACCCCTACATTGATACCAACACATACACCTACTCCTACCACTGAAACTGAAACTGAAACTTCCACTATTGCTACCCCTACCAATACCCTTCCCTCTTCGCCACCGACAACCCCCGACTTCCTGCGGATGATGATGACATCAGGTGAAGATGAAGATGACATCTGCAATGACAAAGACAAAGAAAAAGAGTGCAAGATAAAAAGAAGAAAGAAGGACAAAATAAAGAAAAAGCTGAAAAGAAAGAAAAGGAAAAGTCAGAAGAGGAAGAAAAGAAGTGCCCTAAGCAGCTCTTCCAGCTCCTCCAGCTCTACCACGAGCGCTTCCAGCAGCTCCTGCTCTAGCTCTGCCAGTAGTTCGTCCAGCACTTCAGAGGATGAAAAGAATGTAAGTCTTCTTTGCGTTTAAAGCTTAAATAATACTTTCCTAAAGCAGAAAGTTGCACTGGAACTTAATAGTCCCCACTTTTAGCAATGTGTTTTAACTTGTGAAGATTTTTTTTTCGGGAGATAGTTTCACTTATTTATTAATGTGAAATCCTTAGGTTAAAGATACAAAGGAGGGCAGAAAGAAGAGGAAGAGGAAGGATAAAACACAGGACAAGAAGGAAAATAAGGCTGCAGCTGCACTGAAAGAGGCAATTGTATGATGCGCAGTAGTACAGGGAATGGTTTACAAAGAGAGGGATACGGAAACATATCCTCATTATTGTTCTTTTTATTTTCAGACTGCAGTGAAGGCCAAAGATACAGCTAAACCTAAAGCAGCAAATGATGATGTGAAGGTCGATGATGGAAAAAGAAAGAGGGGACGACCTAGAGTCTATGCGCCAAGAGGTAAGCAGCATCAGCGCATATCAAAGTTACTGTTGGCACATACGTAACCTCTTGTGTGTACTTGATACTCTATTCCTCTTTCTTTTACAGAACGACTAGATGGTAAAAAGTGAGGTTCCCCTCCTCATTTATTTAATGTGTATGTTTTGTTTAAAGTGCCACATTTTGAAGTTCAATTTTTTCAAATTTTTTTCCGTCATTATTGTCCTTTATAGTGATACATTTTGTTTCATGTGTTAATTCATGTGTCTCTTACAAAATAAATGTAGTTGACCACAAGCCATTATGAAGTATTCGTTAATCGCCATGTCTGTCTCATGAACTCTGAGTCTAAGGGCAATTGACTTGTTAACAACAGATTGATGAGGAATTCGTCATATTGAAAATAAGTTAATGATATTGATGGATCGGGGAACTAAAGAGTGACAGCTATTCAGCAGTAGCCTCAGTTTTAATTTTATGAAAATATGCTCCAGTCACTGGAGAAATAATTGAAGAAAGAAGAATTTTGTTCAATTCTGTCTATGGTTATTTGGGACTCAAAGTTGATATCAAATTTTAACTACAATATCTCAGTGCAGACTGAACAGAGGTTTGGCATTCCCTCAATGGCATAGCATTGAGTTTCTGGACCAAAAATTTGACATACTGTCTCTAAACTTTTGTCATGCAAAGAACTGGCTGTGCTCTAGCTAAACCAGACCCCGCATTACAAGAAAAGAAATATAGAGGTCATGAAACCACTCTAGTTGAAGTAGTAACTGGTGTATCTTTCCTTTTTAGTTCTTAACTTATTTTTTCTAGTAACAATTTCATATATGACACTGGCCTCATTGTTAACTTTAGTCGGTCTCAATAAGCATAAATCCAAAGAAATTATCTGTGCAAGTGTAGTACTCTCAGTGAAATATATTTTCGTCTAGCAGATTTGTTTGGAAAAAATGGCATATTTTCTTGATTCACCTGAGTTTTCACGGAAACTCGAGGTGCGTTTGAGTTTTCACGGAAACTCGAGGTGCGTTTGAGTTTTCACGGAAACTCGAGGTGCATTTGAATTTCCACGGGAACTCCGAAGCTTACGTGGCACAAGAAACAAAAGACGGCGGCCATCTTGACTCTTGCTCGGACTCAGGACTAAGTTTCAAGTTTTCGTGACCCGTGTGGCGATACCGCGATACCTCAACGAAAGGAGCGTCGCCACCACGTCTATCCCATGAAGAAATTACTCGTCTCTCCGAATTTCGTTCGCGTTTTGTAAAATGTTGAGCCGGTCAACTCAGCCACACGTCCATGTTCCATGTTTCCGGTAAAAGTTTTCTGCCTGGCAACATAGCCTCTGTGCACCTGGCAACTCTGTTTGCTGCAACGTGTTTGTACCCGTCATCGTCTGGCCAGAAAGGGTATGTCTTTGTATTCATTACGTGTAGAACTACAGCACGCTCATGAAACTGTGCCACACAGTATTTTGTGGTTGTAATGCCACATTATGCCCCGCCGCACCGACCACGGCGCTGACGTTCAGTTGCTTCCAGTCTTGGATGGCTCTGGAGCATAGCTAGCGCGACCGCGTAGTGTAACGACTGATTCATTTATTCGTTTCTATTTGTGTGTTCGTTTCCGTTGCTGTGCTGTGACGGCATCTCATTGCCTTTTTGAACTGTTACGATCCAGGCTGTTTGGGTGCGACGCGTTAGGCTGATACGTCCGAGCGTCCTTCTCGTATCAAGGACTCTCTCCTTTACCGAGCGTGTGAGACGCTTTGGCCGTTGCCTTCCGAACCGCTCTTGCTGTTTTCGTGCTCGGTGTCCCCGAACGCTCCAAATCTTTGATCACGTATGTGGTAAGTATTGAAGTGTTAAATGCGGACGTGCCGAGTGTTCTGGAAAGTGCTGTAGAGTGAGGTTATGTAACCGTCAGTATTCCTGTCTTAGGCTTTAGGGTACGGGAGGTTATTTTCCGGGCATAGCTCATTAATAAATGGAGTTTATGGTTTTCGAATAACAAGAGTGATTTTTTCGTGGCGCTGAATTATAGGTTATAGGTTCCCGTTTACCCAACCCTTGACGCGCCGACCTTGAACTTGCACTATGTGAAAGGGTTAAAAACCTACACCGCACATCGTGAAACGTCTAAGTTTTCAACCCTTCGACGTATTGTACCAAGAATTCAGTATTACCCTTTAATGTTCTCATTTCAGTGCCAAGGAAAGAGCATCTACATTCACTGTGTTGGACTCGTGGGAGACGGAGATGTCCAGGTGTTATGGAGCGCAACACTTGAAGAATGCATGTTGGGTGAGGTTTGAGTGGAAATTTAGTGGAGGCCATGTAGGTTGAGTGGTCTTGATGCTACTTAGCCTCTTTGTTTTGTCAATGAGCTCTTTGAGTTAGTGAGAAACTTTGAAATCATTGGATCAGATATATCATAATAAATACTGCTGTGGCGCTCCCTTATGTGCAATTGTAATAACTTATCTTTACCTGCTTTTCAGCCTGTCTGGTCAACGTTACCCAGAATACTGTGTTTTGATGTTCGTTCACCTGCATGCCAGCACTTACGTAACCAGTCTAGCTGAAGACTTACCGTAGAAATTGCTGCTGTCTGATTGCCGTCAACTGCAAGTGTCTACTTCATCTCTCTGTCGTGTAAGTGTTTGCACTTTTCCAGCAGCCATGTTCGCTGACTTCAATAGAATATGATGGCTTGCTAGATTTGGGGTTGGTAGATGCACCCATTTCTTTGGGCGTCATTGGACTTAATTTTGTTTGTTTTTATGTCTGTGTTTTTAGGATAGGCTGAACGATGTCTCCAGCAAGGACCTGATTATCCTGACCAGGACTACCCTCAGTTGTCTCCACATGCACCGAGGCAACAACGGTCTCGGTCTCATCACCACTCTCCATGTTCGGGGAAGTTCTGACCGTCTACTAGCTGGTGTCTTGCTGTTGGTGCATTAATTCCCAATTGATTCTGTGATGCTAGGCAGGGGCCATGAATTGGGAAGGTTTATGCATTTCGTTGCATATTAAATTGCTGGAGGTCGACTGTATCATCATTGAGAGTTTGGAATTGCTGTTGGCATGTGTTCTCCCTTCTCTTGACCCTCCTTTATGTTCCACTCTTCTCCCCTCTTGCTTTGTCTATCCAGTGAGCATACAGCACCTTTGGGGCTGTCAGGTGTCTGTGTCTAACATCTGCTGGCTCGATCTGTGACACAAGTGAACTCTGTGCCAAAATTGCAGTCCAAATTTCTCTTTGATGGTAGAGGAGTGAAAGCTGGTGTGATATCCTGCACCATTAGTCAAAGTATAAA
The DNA here is from genome assembly GCA_038380765.1 of Odontothrips loti. Classification (NCBI taxonomy): domain Eukaryota; kingdom Metazoa; phylum Arthropoda; class Insecta; order Thysanoptera; family Thripidae; genus Odontothrips; species Odontothrips loti. Next base: position 2,019,240 of record CM076243.1, read on the forward strand.
GATTTGCATAGATTTGCAAGTACTGGTAGTATTTTATCATAGGATTCTTTGTTAAATCTAACTTGTAAGAGTCAGGTGACTTGCCAGACTATTGGGGGTAAAGTTTCCAAAGATTTAATAATGTACCAACTGTAAGACTACCTCTTTTGGTTGGCACTCAATACACTTTATTTATGGTGTTACTGAAGGGTAACTATGAGTGAAAAGTGTGTTTTGCATTGTGTGTGATGGTCGCCATGGAGTTGGTGCAATGATGTCTCTTTTGTTTCAGCTGTTTTGAACGATTGGTTGTGAGAAAAAGTGTCATAAGGATCATTGCTCTTCACCAAGGGACTCAGTGCCTTCTCTCTCCCTCGTGTCTTCTTGCTGGGTAAGTGCTCAACAAGTGAATGGTTCTTTAGTGAAAGACATTTCCAAGGTCTGCTTTTTGTGTTCCACACCATGATCTGGTAAGTGGCAGAGTTTTAGTGGTCCCTTTGTTTCTCTGCTGATTTGCAGGCTGCACCTTCAGTGATCGCAGCCAACATGAGGGAGTCTGTTCCTGATTACTTGGATTTGACTGGGGCTGCATGGGTACAGTCTTGAAGGTGTTGCTGCTTTTTTTGTCACACTGGTGTTGCCTGGAGCTTGTCCATCTACCCTATTGTTTGGTGAGTGTAGTCTTGCCCACTCTACTAGAACGCCAGGATCTGTGTTGGGTGTCTGTGAAAATTGCATCACAAACCAGTTATTTATTTGATTCTGAAACACTATTGGTATCAGGGTGGTCACATTTCTGATTTGATATTTCATTTCTTTGTCATATTTAGTATACTTAATTTGTTTTCAATCAACCTTATCTTATACTGACTTTACAATAACAGTCATTAATCAATTGTGTGTTATGAACTGGAGGGTTGTGTTCTTTTCTTTATTTTCCTCCATTTCAAGTGAATTATTATCTGAAGCATTATAAATTCAATATCTATAATTCAGTATCTTGAGACCTAATGAAATGTAATAATTTCTTTTTCTCTTAAGTATTATCTGGAGTAGTATGAATTGAGTATCCTTAATTTAGTAACTTGAACTCATGTATTGTAACAATTTCAAAGTTTATAACTTGTTTTTTATTTCTTTTGAGTGTGATATATTGATAGCTGTTGTTATTGTTGGGTGGCCACCCTGAGAATACAGTTGGATGTTTCACCTGAAACAACTAGGTTTGATTGCATTTGCTTTCATTTTGTATGATCCTGGTTGGGATGTGACGGAAGTTCTTATGCTTTTCTAAACTTGGTTTACTGAGTCGCCACTGTCAGGAATATGTCTGGACAACTTGGGATATTAGAATTGGTTTATGTCTTAATTGCAGAAGCTCTGTTTGGCTTCAGATTGTTTTTGGCAAACTGTTTAGGGATTTTCCAGGCAGTATATGTATTGTTGGATCAGCTTTAGCTTATTGCATTTCTAAATAGTGCATCATTTAAATTTGCTCACTCGTTTTTTCTATTACTTATTCATTTAAGAAAAGGGTCTGGATTGCATTTTATTCTGCAGAAAGTTCTTAGTCATGTATTTCCAAATAAATAATGATTTTTGTAGTACTTTGTTGTGAGTCCTGTCCATTTATTTGCAAGTTACTGCGCTCTTTGCATAAGTTGATTATATTGGCTTCCAGTGCTGTATTTTTTAATGTTATTTTTCTCTTTCATTTTTGTTTCCATAACAATCTCATAGAAAGTTACTCATAATTGAATGTCTCTTTATACTATATGCTCTAGTTCTCATGCATTGCTTCGAAAATACCCAACAGTTTGGCCTTTTTGTCATGTCTCTTTACATTTTTGCCTTGAGTGTCGCTTATCAAATAAGGTTTTTAATAGTTTATCCTTTCTGTGACACACGTTTAGAGATGTTATTCATTGTTAACAATATCAGTCGAGAGCCGTTCGGTACACGGCCGGCTGGGACCCCAGGTGCGCGCCGTGCCGTGCTCGGCCGCCTGAGATGGTTTACTTTTTTCTACTGATATTTTGCCAGTCGAGAGCCGTTCGGTACACGGCCGACTGGGACCCCAGGTGCGCGCCGTGCCGTGCTCGGCCGCCTGAGATGGTTTACTTTTTTCTACTGATCTTTTGCCAGTCGAGAGCCGTTCGGTACACGGCCGGCTGGGACCCCAGGTGCGCGCCGTGCCGTGCTCGGCCGCCTGAGATGGTTTACTTTTTTCTACTGATCTTTTGCCAGTCGAGAGCCGTTCGGTACACGGCCGGCTGGGACCCCAGGTGCGCGCCGTGCCGTGCTCGGCCGCCTGAGATGGTTTACTTTTTTCTACTGATCTTTTGCCAGTCGAGAGCCGTTCGGTACACGGCCGGCTGGGACCCCAGGTGTGCGCCGTGCCGTGCTCGGCCGCCTGAGATGGTTTTATATCTATATAAAATATCTATAGTCTTATATGTAGATATTGTGTTACAGAATGGCTCCTCATGTTGTTTACATACCTTGACAGATAAAATTTCATTCAGACTATTCCAGAGTCGTACTGATATTATTCCGTGACCTTTCTCAATCATATCAGGAGTTATTTTTATATGATTCTGCTTGTGCCCCTTTGTATCCATGACCGCCTTCTGATTCATTGGACTTTTACATGACTTCTCCGACACATACACCCTGACTGCCCGTTCTTGTCACTTAAAGTACTTGTCTCAATGAATATTTAAATACCTGTTACCTGTATTTTAACAGCTTCTCTTAGTTCTTGTCCAGTGCTTTGTTCACATATCTCATTGCCACATCAGATCTTTCCTTATTTTTTGTGTGAAATTCAAAGTTTGACTTAAGTTTTCTTTTCCATTATTTTTTATAAATAAACAGCTGAGTGCCTTTCGGGACAGGCCGGCTGTAGCCCCAGGTGAGCGCCGTGCCCTGCTCGGCCGCCTGAGAGGGTTTAGTTTTTCTCCACTAAGAAGGCTGTCTGAAAAGGTCAATGTATTTTTTGTTTTTTTTGTTTTTATACTGCATTTCATTTATTTGGGGATTTTTATAAGACAGTCGCCCTCCCCTTTGCTCCCCTGACAACATTGACTTTGCCATCACTATTGTGAGAACTTCTCCCTGCTTGTTTACTCCCTTTACTGCATAATTTTATTTCTATTTCATGTGCTCGAGTCTCCTCATATCTATGGGCGAGAAAACAAGACGAATTCAAGCATGCTGGTTACCATCTTCCATCAGTTGTCCGCAATGTAAGTACATCATTTCAGTTACGATTATTCGATAGTGTTTCTGGTTTTGCTGTGTCCATCTGTAGGTGTTTTCCAATGTTTTGTTTTTTTTCGTCGCAGGAAATTTACATACAGAGTGCGGGATCTGAATGGACATAGAGTGGAATATTGATGAACACCTCTCTGGTGATAAACGAGTTTAACACTCATGTGGTCAAATGAGTAGCGTATACGTTCTAAACAGCTCTCACAAGTTGTTAAACAACACCTACTTGTCACGGTGTACTATGCCTTCTGCTTCTCACATCTTAATTGAGTGTAGTGTGGGGTGGAGCCACCCAATTTAATATTAATAAGTTGTTCAGATTTTGAAAGAGTGCAGTCAGAACCATATTAAGAAATGGAAGAACAGAGTCTTGTAAAGGTCTTTTTAAGCAGCTTAGACTATTAACAGTACCAGCCATATATATTTCAATCTGTATTTTACTAGTATTAGAGAGGTGTAATGAACTGAAGAAGAAATGTAACAACAAATTTAATCTTAGGAATCCTTACGATCTACCACTTCAAATCTGCAAGGGAAGATATGCAGAAAAAAATCCATGTTATAGTGGTATCAGATACAATGAATAGAATAGATTAACAAACATTACATTATTATATGTAAAACAAGGACATACTTTGTAAAACTTGAACTATACTCTCTACAGGAGCTTAAGAGGAATAGTAGCTTGTAATATTAAGATTCTGTTTGTACTACCTTGTGTCTCTTTTTCTCCATCTAAATGTTGAATTGTGTATTGAGTGATGTAGCATGTCTCATCCTACTCTATTACTATTTTGTAAAAGCTTTTCTGGTATTTTGTTAGAAACTTTCAGTTTTTTTGTAAGAGCATTCTTTGCATTGGACCACATCTGGATATAATGTGTTAAAGACAATTACAATTTTCTGTTAGGAGGCATGCAACTGTATTTTGTCTCTTGTTTGCGTTTTTGGTGTCATAATGTATATAGTAAAATTTCCACCAGCATAACATCAGCAGCTTTCAATTTTCTTGAACTTTTTTTTAAACTATTGGTGAGATCAGGTTCCCAATTTTTTGGTTGAACAACCTCTGTACTTACAATATGAATAAATTGATAGTTTTCCAATTGCTCTTATTTTCTTATCCTGTGGAACAATCTCACACAATTAAACCTTGAACATGTGGAGTCAGCATTGCAGTGTGTCATTTAGGCATCTTCATAGTGTGCTGATATTGTTAATACATTTCAAACTGGCAGTGATTGGCACACGTATTGCAAGCAGGAGATTATGATGCACAGTACGTAGGGTCAATGGAGGAGTATCTCATTGAAGTATCCTCGTTGGCTGTGGTCACTGCTGTTACAATAATAAGTGTCATTTAGGAACTCCCAACGTAACCACGTCCTAACATACCCTTTCCAAGCTAAAACACAACAGCGTAATCAACGCTCCTAGTTATTGCGAATATTTGAACGACCGCTGTGCTGCTGGGTGTCCAGCAGCGACCGCGGCCCTCTGGTGCTCCTTGCCGTCCCTTGCCTAGTCCAATGCGCAATGACAACCATGTCATGGTCCCCGTCGTATCCCACGGGCTGCACCGCGCCGTGCACGGTACGGTGGTGGTCGCCCAAGCCAGACCTGTGCAGAGCCCGTCAGGGGGCTGCCCGCGACTACCCGTGTAGACGTCACGGTGTGATCTGTTGTTAGCGCCTCCCTCTGGAAGGCCCGCACCCCCCGCGGAGTGGACGGTGGTGGTCGTGTACAGTGGATCGGGACCGGGGTGACCGGGGTCGTGGGCTGGCCCAGGCGTTCAGGCTGCTTGGCCGGATGACATGTCACTGTCTCACAGATGCCACGTAAGAACCCGTAGAGAGGGTGGGCGTAACTAGGACGAAGCTTCATGAAGAATGGTGGAACTAATTTTGTAGGGGTGGATATGGTTACACTCGAAGGGTAATGCAGTGTACCCCCTACCTGGCGTTGCGCTCCGAAGCTCCGCGTCTCCCGGAGCGAGTGGTGGTAGTTAGCGCCTGAGGGGTAGGCAACTCATCAGACGCCGCTGGGCGATTCTCCGTGCGACGTTGCCAAGCGGCCATGAGACCAACGGCGGGAACTTCGAATCATACGCTTACGCTCTCAGAGTGCTCGTTCACACTACCCCGACCTTCCGACAGCCATCATTTTCAGTTTTATTAATTTTAATTTTATTAATTTAATTTTTTATTTTATTAATTTAATTTTTTATTTTATTTATTTTTTTTTTATTAAAATAGGTAGGACAAATAAATGGTAGGCAAAGTGGCCTACACCCTTTTACGCGTACTCAATTGTGTATTATTTTATACAGAAGTCTCCGTACAATTTCAAAGTTCATAGTTTATGTGTAATTTTGTTCATATTTCGGTACAATTCAGGATCAATTGGTACAGGCCAAACCCATGGCAATAAAACACAAATTGTGTACAAAATATTACATAATTATGGATATTACGACATAGGGGACCTGTATGCAATTCAAAGCACTAGTGCATGACTTGCGTATTATTTTGAACTTAGATCTGTACAATTTCATTCAAAGAGTCTGTACAATTTCATTCATAGAGTCTGTACCATTTCATTCATAGAGTCTGTACAATTTCATTCATAGAGTCTGTACAAATTTGTCCACAGTAGCGTAACATGGTTTAATTGCCAATAATACGCTGAGAATTGTACCAAACCACTTGCGTCTAAAGAAAGGCCTGCAGCCAATGTAGCCGAGGAAAGAAATCAGTTAACACAATGATAAGGGCTTAAGGAAAGAGTAGCAATATTAAAACAAAATTAAATCTATAAAATAATAATTTATTACTCCAGTCCACCAGATACACAGCATCAAAAAATAAAAGAACAGCCAAACACTGTGGATTGTCGTTCTTCATCAGTGAGCTCCAAGTGAGTTCATGCAAATGCATACTTCAATGAGATGATGTAAGATGTGTTCCCTTCTTGGTCGAGCTGCAGAAAGGAGAGATGAGATAGTTTGACCTCCCCAGACAGTCCTCACTTCTTCTATTCCTGTCCACCCATGAGTGAACATACACCCAAATGGCTGATGTGAAGTAGTACACCTGGAATCATAGGGATTGCATTGTAACAAATAGAAAGAAAAGTTTTAAGCTTTCCTGAGTAGAAAAAACCATCTACTACGCGCAGTAGGCAAGCCCCCCCCCCCCCGGGGCCTGCCAAGCGCAGAGTAGGCAAGCCCGCACTGCTCACATGCAGCCGAGCGGCCTACTGCCCAGGCGTACAGCGCCTGCCACGAGCAGGGTAGGCAAGCCTGCAACGCCCGTGCCCAGGGCGCCTGCCAAGCGCAGGGTAGGCAAGCCCGCACTGCTCACATGCCACCGAACGGCCAACTGCCCAGGCGCACAGCGCCTGCAAAGCCAAGAGCAGGGCGAGTCCCGAAATAAACATAACACAGTTCAAAAAGACAAGGATTTGACGGGGAATTGACAGCGTCATTATTTTATGGATATTTCAGCGGTAGTAAACCCATCCTTTCTTTAAACCGACAGTCAATATCATGGAAACGGTGTCATGGAAATTTTGAGCCAGGTTGTGAAGAGGTATCCTGATAAAAACAGGGCACTACCACAAAACAACCACAAAAGTAACACAATAGTTTTTAGATTACAAAAATTAGTGTCATAAAACCATTTGCATCAAGCACTCCTCTCACCTTAAGTACATTCACTATCTAGTTTGTGCCTCAAGCTCGAAGAGCGCATGGGTCTGGTCTGCGTCTGACAGATGGGATGGACAGCAGCATCAAGAAGGCCCGCTCTCTCAAACCAAGCTCAACATCCAAAAGATTCAGGGTGGCCATTGAAAATTGTGACTCTGAAGATGAAAATATTGCGTCAATACAACAAAGTTTTACACATAATCAAACACATTCAAAACAACCTTCATTGCATAAAACACTCACATCGCCCATAGTTTAGAGCTGGAAGAAAATATATTTCATGTGCCCCTCTCCTGCTATAGGATTAACAATGGAACGCACTGCATGCAGCCAAACAAGACCATCTGGAACAAAAAGAATTATGCAGAGTTGAACACCAACCTCGAGAATTCCACATCAAGAAGACAGTGAAAAAAGATCAATAAACTCACACTAACCAGTTAGGAAGGCATACTTCAAAGTATTTTTGAATGAGGAAAATGTTGAATGACATTAACTGAAACAAGTTCGGTGTCAAGTCCACCGGTTATTATCAATGGACTACAAAAATTTGAATAGCCCCAGAAAGAAATCTGAAACAAGCAAAATATTATAAACATTGTGAACTTTCTTTGATGCAAAAAAAAGTGAGAGTGAATTCATATACTCACACTAATACACAGCAAGACAATGAAAGAACAATGTAGATCTCACTCAGCTAGCACCTGACTGAATGTTGGGTCTTTCTATTGGATGAAAGGAATGTAAAACTGAATCATGTAGAAATAAGCTATCTGTCAGTTTTACATACATTTTTACTGAATGGATTAGGCTACTCATGAAAGTGCTTGAAGCCCCGTGACATCCAGTATTTAAGTCATGCACTGGAAGAGTGGGCCAGAGCACCATTGTGTTCACTATCTGGAAAAAGCCTCAAAATTAAATTGAGATCAAAATTGCAAAGGATATAGCTACAAAAAGATTGACCAAACTACAAACATGAAATTGAAGTTTACATCTGGAACACCACATGCAATTAAGTGGAGCAAAGTTCTATCTGCCCTAGAGCTGGTCTCACATGGCTCTAGTCATAGATTACACAATCTCTCATTGAGATCACTACGGCAGTGACTTGGTCAATGGGTAAAAAGCAATGCTTGTCCTAGGAAGTTGGTTGAATTATAAGTTGCTGCTCAGTGCCTATCTTTCCAAATGGAGACTAGGGCAAACTTTTCACAATACCTGGAAAGAAGATTTTGTTTTTGAATTACATAGTTTGCTAACCATGAACAAAATATAGATTGTAGAATGGGGAGCATGTGTGCTAAGAACTCACCACTCAATCAATACCAAGCGATTCTCCTATAAAATGTGCCTGTTCCCTTTGGTGGCCTTCAATTCATACCAGTCAAGAAATTGCAACATAGAGCTGGACCTAGAACTACATTTAAGAAAAGCGTTATTTAAAACGACGGCTAGCAAACAGAATTCATTTTAGATTAAACTGTACGGCACATGCTTACTTACATAAAAACTTCACTAAAATTTTAAAAAAATAATATTAAATCAGGTGGCTGCCCAGTCCTTCCAACAACTTGACACTTTCATTTAAAATCAAGACGATCTGGAACAAAAAAAATTACGCGGAGTTCAACACTAACACTTTCATTTAAAATCAAGACGATCTGGAACAAAAAAAATTACGCGGAGTTCAACACTAACCATGAGAATTTCACAGTAAGAAGACAGTGAAGGAAGATCCACAAACAACCATTTACCAGTTAAAAAGATTATTTTAAAGTAATTTTCAATGACAGGAAACTGTGAAATGACAAAATTAACTGAATTAAGTTCTGTAGTAAGTCCATGAGGTAGTATATAATTAATCAATGGACTGGAAAAATTTTCATGGTCATGGAGAGAATCTGAAAGAATTTTTTTTTTGTTAACATTGAACATTTTAAGAAAGTGAAGGTAAATTCATATACTCACCCTAATTCACAGCTTAAGGATGAAATTACAAAACAATGGTGCGCAAGGACACATAAATGTCACTTGATTCATCAGTAGCAGTCCAAGGGGCAATACAGCGATAATTGGCCAGACAAGTCACATTTACTGCAACAAGTTCTGCATCTTCATCTGGGACCACATGAAAAACATTATATCTTGCACTGAGTCCTTCATTTTTCCAGGGTCTTGCAATCAAGTATATTGTTTTCTTCTCAGCAACTACCACATTGTGTATCAAAGCAAATGACAGGTCATCAGCAGGAGAAGGTAAGCACACAAACAAGCCGGGTCGATACTCCTCCCCATTCAACGTAGCACTGTTGGTGTAAATAACTTCTGAAGACTCTTTGACACTGTCAACTAGCAAGCCAAAATGAATGCTGTGAACAGCTTGAAACACTCTTCCTTGCTGATATTCAATGGCACGGTCAACTTGATCAGTTATCAGAGTTTTAAGATTACTAAGTTGAAACATCTGAGACATTGTCTTTGGAATATTCTTAAAATTGTTACAAACAGCTGCATGTTGTCGGAAAATTTTCATTCTTCCCTCAAATTTTGCGCACCACATCCTTACTGCTGGTCCAAACATTTCGATCATTTCAACATAGTGGGTCAAATGGTGGAGCTTGTTTGTGATGTGAACTTTGAATGGTTTTTTCTTGGGCTTGGGCTGGCCAACATCTCCCTCCTGTTCAAGATCAGGCTGGGCAACTTCTCTTTGCTGTTCAGGATCATCTACTGCTTCTTCATTCTCAACACCTTCCTCAGTCTCTTCATCAAGTTCCTCTTCCACTTGCTCTTCAAGGAATTCAGAATTTTCTGCAGAGTCAATGAAAAGGGTCTTGAATGCAACATTATGATCAAAAATCAAAGATGCCAGACGTGTCAGATCTTCAACTCTGATCTCAAAGGCAAAAACAATCCTCATTATGTCTTGCAGCAAGAAGATCAGCTGCATATGCATTTCTCCATCTTCAACCCAATCACCAAGCAGAAGTGGCAACGCTCGCATCAAGCACCACATTTGAGAGCCTGTCTGCTTCAGTTTTCCCTTTGCAGAGGTCAGCATTTCGGTGGTGAAGTTTGGACTTGGCTTGTTTTTGGAATCTGGAAATCCATATGCAAATGCATCAACTCTCACATTAAGATCCCCAACACTGAACATTTTCTTCTGGGTAACATAATGACGAAGCAGCAACTTCATCACTAGTGGCACAACACCTTCCAGAAGATCATGGAAAGCATCAAAAACTGTGTTTTCAGTGCAGTGAAAAAATGGAACACTATTAAGAGGGCAATCACGCTTGACACCACACTGAGTAGAAAACTTCGGTCGGATGGAGACCTGCTGCAAATGTTCTTCATGAGTTTCAGGTGTTCTTGGAACTGACATTGCATTGCCGTCAGCCCTCACCTCAGCACGACTGATGAGACATTTGCGGCAGAAATGTCTGGCACCAACTCCCAAGAAGCCAAGAAGGTCATGAGCAGCCAGTGTGTCAGCTGTAAGGGCTACTAACACAGCCCGCAGAATAAAAATCTCACCATCCAATTCAATTGGAACGCCCTCATCTGATGTGAGCTTTTGTAGCTCATGAATTAAAGGTGTCAGCACTTTCTTGAAGCCATTTGGTTTCTTCATATCATCTGCATGTGCAAGGATGAGAAGGTGAATTGAAGCCAGTTCTGATGCCAACTCTGGCGGCAAATTCAGAATTTGAAAGAAGAAAGTTGCCAGTTTGTGGATAATAGTTTTAGAGCCAAGAGCACTGGCTGTCTCTAATTCATCATAAAACAAAAGGATTTGAACAACATTCTCGTGTTTTAGTAAAAATGGATGGTTTTTAAAATGTGAACCATCTACATAAGATCTCAGCACACCATCTTTACAAGACAAATCCTTAAACATTCTATTTCTCACCTTATTTGATAGAATGGTCTTCAATGTCTGAGTGATTGAAACATACATAAAAGACTTATTAACCTGGGTTGGAACATGGGCATTAACTCGGGGATCAAGTCTCTTGTCAATTCGAGTGTCCAAGAATTTTTCTGCGGGTTTAACAAGCCCCATCTTTTCAGAAAAGTAATTCAGCTGGTCTTCAATGGTTTTCAGATTGTGAAAGGGGTCTGACACTTTGTCCAGATCTTGAAGCACCTCCTTAATGTCTTCCTCCCCCATACCTTTCTCTGATAATTTAGATGTAACATTTTTCTTCACTCCATCACAAAATTGTTTGATCATACGGAAAGCACCATTCTCAAATCTCTCTATTGCCTTCCCAGTTAAACTGGCAGTTGATCTTAAATCTAAAAGCAACTGAACAGCAGATTTGTTCAATTCATCTTGAAGGGAAAGCTCCGGGGGGTCATCTAAATCATCCACTTCTTCATTCTCTTCATGGCAATCACAAACACTAACGGTGTCAGAATCTTCAACAAACTGTACAACTGGAGGTAAAGGGCGTTGAAGGGGTACAGAGTTTGTACCATCTCTTGAAGTACTTGCTCCTCCAATGCTAAACAAATTACTGTGTGCAGTTGTAAGATGTCGACTCATGGATGTTTTGTGAATGAACTTCTTTCCACAGTGCCCGCACGGATAAGAGTCTTGAGGGTTATGTGCAGTGCGGTAATGTTCCAGTAGGACCTTCACACTCTCAAATCTATTACCACCTTTACACACACCACAAATTAATTCGGGATTCATGGCGAAGCTGCAAGAGAAATTAGGTACAAATTAATAAGCTATGCATATTAAACTAAAACCAAACGCAGACACAAGTTGTGTCACCCACATTTTTGAATTTAAAAATGGTGAAGTACGAATATTTCAAAGTAGTTTTCAATGACAGAAAACTGTGAAATGACAAATTAACTGAATTAAGTTTTCTAGTAAGTCCATGAGGTATAATACAATTAATCAATGGACTGGAAAAATTTTCATGGTCTTAGAGAGAATCTGAAAGAAATCTTTTTTTACAAACATTGAACATCCTCAGAAAGTGAAAGTAAATTCATGTACTCACCCTAATTCACAGCTTAAGGATGAAATTACGAAACAATGGTGCACAAGGACACATAAATGACACTTGATTCTTCAGTAGCAGTCCAAGGGGCAATACAGCGATAGGCCAGACAAGTCACATTTACTAGGAGAAGGTAAGCACACAAACAAGCCGGGCCGATACTCCTCCCCATTCAAAGTAGCACTGTTGGTGTAGATAACTTCTGAAAACTCTTTGACACTGTCAACTAGCAATCCAAATCGAATGCTGTGAACAGCTTGAAATACTCTTCCTTGCTGATATTCAATGGCACAGTCAAATTGATCAGTTATCAGAGTTTTAAGGTTAATACCACCCACATTTTTTAATTAAAAAATGGTGAAGTACGAATTTAAAATAGTTAAAACTTCATGACATTCATACAGCAATTCATGCCTGAAACAGAGATGAGATACATTATGAATACAACAGAAACTTTGAATTCAGAACTTCAGATGTCACCTTTGTTCACTTGTCTAGGTTATTGCAACAAGCTTGGCAAAAAGTGGCAATAAGGGTTGGAGTCAAATGAATAATTCGAACAAAAATGTCATCAAACGCAAATTCCGATGCGGGTAACGGAAATATATGAATGGAGTAGAAAGGTAAATAGGCTGCAACAATTAAGCCCAAATTACCCGTGCCACCAGTAGGTTAGATTGATTTAGATAGATGCTCATTGTTTAAGCACTAAGAATACTACTTACTGACGACAGATGTATGAAGTGGCTGCCAGGGCAGTCAGAAATGAAAAGAAATGGCACCTTCGAAGCTAACCTTTCCCACTTCGCACAAACGAATGAATTCTCTGACCGAACGATCGTCCAACGTTGCTCGAAAATCTTTGTTTCCAAACGGGCATGCAAGACTGGCTCTGATTGGTCGCAGCATGTGCAGGGGCGGGGCGGGAATGCCGTCCCGAGTAGCAGATAGAGATGAACTAGAAGAGTTTTATTACACATGAACACTTGCGATTACCTTACCTCGCAACTTCAGAGGCCTCACGGTACTAATAATAATTAAGGCTGCGTTAATGTGCTCATTAACTCAGTAAGAATAGTTCCAAAATCTGGCACCTGTGCTCTCCAAACGCTTCAAGACAGGTCTTTGGAAGACCTTTTTGTTCTGGAAATTATCAGAAAAAGCAGAATAAAAAGGGAAAACCATGTTTGAAAACATTTGAAAATTTTAATACACTCTGCCCACAACTGCAATGACTGTAGCAAATTAGTGATTCAAAGTTTCAAAATTAGGAATGAAAAGTAATTGTGATAAAGGCAGCCAAAGTAGAGAATAGAAGTGATTTTATATTCAAAAACATCCAGCCTCTCAATATAACCAATTTATTAATTCACACTGTACACACCGTGACCACACTGTACATCCATGTGTTCCAGTCAACAGATAAGTAACAATTAAGAAGAAAATGTCAACAGCATATTTAAAACTCAATGTATGGAACAAAAAATTTATTTTGAGTTACAGCTGATGAAGCCACTAGACACAGCGAATAAAATATTTAGGCTGACAGCTTCCTAAACAGCTCAAATTCAGAGGGAGTAACTCCATCAGACTTATTTTCAAAAACCTTATACAAACAGGTTTGAATGAAATGTAATGTGTTCCGCCAACCAAAGGGATACCGAGCATTAAATACAAAATAAGCCTGAAAAAGAATGTCTACTGCCTTCAGAAAGGACGTGGCTTGGACTTGCACAGGTTTGTTGTCAAGAACAACAAATGTCTTAAGGATAGTAGATGACAATTGGCTTTGCACGATAATAAGATAAGGTTGCACTGTCCTCATAGCAAACTCTCTCCTTTCCTCGATATGTTTGACAATATCATCACTCATCTGCAATCATATAAATTACACTAGAATTTACAACAACAACAACAACAACAAAATAATAAAAGAGCTACCTTTAAGACAACTACAAAATCTTCTTCCACTGCCCAGGTATGGTCAACTTTTTCACCCCTTAAAGGAATGTCATGACATAAATTTTGAGACACAAGAAGAAGTGCTCTCAACACATCTGTGTACAGAAAAATCATGATTTCATTGATGCAGTTTTCATTTTGCTATGTCAGTAGGAACTGTCAGGGTAAAAAGAAATCCTGAAAGGAACTTACCATTATTAAACTTCAGTGCTATCTCTCTATACTCTTTAAGGGCTAGCATTTTAGGAAGCAATTTCTTGAACGCGCTGCACATATCCTGTGCATCTGGGTAAAGTCGAGCAAATTCTTCTTTCAGCTACAACCCGGATTGTAAGTAATTAAACAGGTGCAGGAAACCAGAGGTTCATTCATCAGATTTTCTTTCTTGAAATTTGGCTCCAGGTGCCATAACTTACCACTTCACCCTCATAGCTACAAAAATGTGGGTATCTTTCCAGCATCCAAGCGATTGTCTTGGTATCCCTCTCCCTCTTGCGGGCATTGAAACTAAGTTTCATCCCATCTAAAATATCCTGCCGTTCGTGTCTTCCTGGCATCAAAGATGCTAATTGTGCAATCTAGAGGAGAAAAAAAATAAATATTGACACAGACCTGAAGCAATACAAGAAGATGTGCAAGACAAAACGAGAAACTTACTGCTTCTTCATTAAGTTCAGTGTCACTATTCATTACTTTGTTCTTTTCTGGTGTGCTTCTTGTCCTGTTCTTTCTTTGAATTGGTCGGCAAGCATTGGCTAACCAACCAGATGATTTTGAAATGTTATAGATGTGAGCCTGAAATAGGAAAAATTGACTGCTGCAAACATAAAACTAGAACAAAATTCCTAACTGGTTACTTAGTATGTATGAGACCTTACCCAAGGAACTGTATTTTCACCCTTCTCCATCCGCTCAAGACCAAAATTAGGAAACAGTTTAACAATTGATTTTGCTAAACCCTCTTTCATGTCAGTATCCACTTTCTTTGGATCACTAAGTGGAGAAGACAGAAAATGGTAATGATCTAGTTCAACAGCTCCATTGAGTTCAGACACATTAATTTAACTCTCATTCACAGTAGTGAATAAGAATTCAAACAATTAGAACTTACCTGACATGGTCATAATGTAAATATTGAACCAAAGATCTCATCATCCACTTTCGTTCTTTACCAAAGACAATGCCATTACTATCTAAATTGGCCAAACAAGACTTGTGAATGGGATTCTTTGCATCCTTCTTGAGGTCAAGAATTTTACGAATGTCAAACTAAAAAGCAACAAAAAAATGGGCACTGATAAGACAAATTCTTTGTCACATGAAACATCAAAGGCCAAACTACACTAACAGAAATACATGTCACATTATTTTCAGATACTTACTTCAGGGAGATCTGGTTTCAATTCTAATCCTTTCAGAGAGGAGATTGTTGAGATTCCTGAGCTTGTTGAGGCAGAAACTTGTCGATTACAAGAACTAGATGAAATTAAAATTCCGCTGCCCGAAAAAGCTGAGGCAGAAGTTGAAGATGTGTTTCGTGCCGTTGATAAAGCTTGTTGACTGCAGGAAGAACTCATCACGGTTCCACATGAAACAGTTACAACAGGAGCTGAAAGCGCACGACATGAACTTCTTGAGTCTGACAATTGGTGAGGTGAGGTCATACCAATTTGAAGTGGAGGTGACCGAGGCGTTTGAAAGCTTTCCATTTCTGTTTCACACACAGTAACACTGCTCAGAGCTTCTCCCTGTAAACAAACAAGTGTGAAAATTAGAAAGCGGGGCAAAAACGTTCATGTCACAGTGCAGAAAAAATGTGACATTGAAGTTGGGAGAATATGAAAAAATCATTATTAATGTAATATATGATAACAGCTTTGATGAAACTTATGAGAAAAAAATAAATTCAGGCTCCATGTTACTCCCACTAGAGCAAAATGAAATGTGTTTGAACTTGAACCAAATACGCATTAAATACTCACAGAACCAGATGCAGCACATGATGAAACAGAAGGAGATTCAGAACGTTGAAGAACACAAGAAGACGCCTAGATAAGAAGAACAGATGTTATTAGTTGAAGTGAACATGCAAACAACACAACTGTTCATAAAGAAAATGTTATAATTATTTCTGATTTGGAATCAAACAAGTGTAAAAATTAGAAAGCGGGGTAAAAATTTTCATGTCACAGTGAAGAAAAAATGCATGGACATTGAAGTTGGGAGAATATTAAGAAATCATTATTAATGCAACACCTTTGGTAAAACTTATGGGGGGGGGGAATTCAGCCTCCATGTTACTTTCACCAGTGCAAAATGAAATGTGTTTGAACTTGAACCAAATACACATCAAATACTCACAGAACCAGATGCAGCACATGATGAAACAGAAGGAAATTCAGAACGTTGAAGAACACTAGAAGACGCCAAGATAAGAAGAACAGATGTTATTAGGTGAAGTGAACATGCAAACAACAGAACTGTTCATAAAGAAAATGTTATAATTATTCCTGATTTGGAATCAAACAAGTGTGAAAATTAGAAAGCGGGGCAAAAATTTTCATGTCAACGTGCAGAAAAATGCATGGACATTGAAGTTGGGAGAATATTAAGAAATCATTATTAATGCAACACCTTTGGTAAAACTTATGGGGGGGGGGAATTCAGCCTCCATGTTACTTTCACCAGTGCAAAATGAAATGTGTTTGAACTTGAACCAAATACACATCAAATACTCACAGAACCAGATGCAGCACATGATGAAACAGAAGGAAATTCAGAACGTTGAAGAACACTAGAAGACGCCTAGATAAGAAGAACAGATGTTATTAGTTGAAGTGAACATGCGAACAACACAACTGTTCATAAAGAAAATGTTATAATTATTCCTGATTTGGATAACATCAAAGACCGAGAAACCATTTCAAGATTTCACTTTTCACCCACCTTGGTGGAAGACCTTGTCTTGCGCTGCTGAGGTTTCTCCTGTGTCTGAAATAAAGAACAGAGATAAGGCAAGGACTTAAAGCACTTTAACGAATCTACATTTTAAATTGAGCAGTATTGAGAGACATACATTAGAAACTTAAACTTACCGGGACGTCATTGCCACCTTTGCTCCTTTTACCACCTGAGCCAGCAGAAGAACTTTTGCGCTTAGTTGGTTGTCGCATAAACAGCGGCTTCACCCTTTGAGCCATTTCTTCCCCTGTAAATTTTATAGATAGTATTAATGACAATAATTGGATAGGACAAATTACAGCAAGAAGTACTTCTAGCATACACACCACCAATATCAAGGGCCTTTTGGTAACTCTGATACCGTTGAAAATAACATGTCACATCATACTCTGACAAATCATCCAAGTCTTTAACTAAAAAGAAAGGCTCCAATACTTTCTTCATGTCAAAAATTGAAGTTTCATCCTAAACAAATAGCATTCTAAAAAAATTTCAGCTAGTTATTTTCACACTGAATCCATTTCAGACACATACCTCAGCTTCATCTCTTCTATAAGAGCTCTCCTTGGACTGGTCTTCCTTGACCTGATCTTGAATGGCTTTAATTTCATCATCGAGACCAGGGTCATTCTGTACTCTCTGAATCTCAATTATTTCCCGTGCAGAAAAGCCACACAGCCTCATGAGTGCCAAACTCATCTGGTGAAAGTACGATCCATCAGTTTGCTCTTCTGTTGACAAAATGACAGACACTAATTAATCGTCACAACACCTATTGCAGCCATTTCACCAGAGATAAATAAGCCTACACAAGGAAGAAAACCTATATTCTCTAACTGCTCTTTTCTACACAAAGGCAGGCTCGACTCAAGAGAAAGGTTCTCATATTAACTATATAAGCAATCTCAAATTCTCAGCTGGGCAAGACAAATCACTGTGTGAACAGAAGAAGTGACATAATTGAAACTAAGTTTGAGGGAAGGGGAGAGGAGGGGCAGAGCTCAGAAGTGCTGGGACCGTAAGACAGGGAAAAGAGAGTGGGTGGAAGAGAGGGCTCCAAAATGGCGGACACACTTTGTGGATGACCCCCAAAAACAGAGGTAAAATCAGCGATTGCTTGGGGGCTTTTGGACTTGTAGACGAAAGCAACAGGTTTGAATGTGAACAGGAAGCCACAAGTAGCTAGATTTGGAAAATGAAAATACCATCGTTTCCCGACAAGCATCGGGATGTCGAGATTCACCGGTCAGTCCTGAAGATCGCGTCATAGGGGCTGGGCTTACACCTGCCAGCGAGTCCCTTGGCCCTCCCCCTCAACCAGCCATTGGCTTCTGTTGTTCCGCAAAGCGCGAGGACACAAATGTACTCACTCTTCAGACGTTCGACGGTCTCCGGCTTCAGCCCCTTTCGTAGCAGGAACTGGGCCAGCGCCTCGACGTCGAGGGACTCCATGATGAACGAGACGGAGGACGGCGTTCAGGCAGCAACTGCCACGGTTTCGATTGGAGACCCGCCAGGCCCGCCAGATCAAATGAATCAGAGCTGCCAACTTAGGAACGCACGAGCACCATCTGTAACGGAAACACTGAATTTTACCATAGATATGAACAAAGTAGAGACCCTTGACTTAAGTTCACGCACAATCTGCACATTTTAAAGACAATATACAGGGTTCTGCAGCGACACTCGTGCGGAACCCCCGCAGTTGCACCCGTAGCCCTCGTAGCCCCACCGAAAGTCGGGGGTGGGCGGGGGAGGGGAGAGGAGGGGCGTCATCTAACTTCAAATTAACATTTAAAAAAAAATCGATATACTTCTCACTGGGTTGTATTTCCCCTGTACTTGAAATCTAGTGAAATTTGGAAAACCTGTTCACCTTAAAACCAGCTTTTGTGTGTTTCTTTTTGTTCTGTTTTTTGTTCAAGTTGCTCAGCCCCTACACTTACGTTGCTTTGAAGAGACAGTTGAGCACCACAACATCGTACTTATTTGCCAATGATAAGTGGATATCTAAACTTATGAACCATTTAGAATTAGATTTTCAAGCAGTGGAAACCAGATACTGATTAATGATTATTCCCAACAATCTATTATACCGCAGCTTTCAATCTGCATACATCTCTGTATTTCAGCATCTCATTCAATGAATAGATTTCAGCTATTTTCACTACAGAGCGATCAAGTATGAAACACAAAGAGCACTGACAATATTATTAGAGTAATTTAAAGTCAATGACTGGAGCGGCCTTAGTTGGAGTGCCTTATCTTTCAGCAGACTCGGTATGAAATATGACCGCGAGAAACAGCAACCAAGAGAATCGACTCCCCTCCTAAGATTCATCTATTGTGCATGTTATCTCTTCCTTCCTATGTTCATGAATTGGAATCACGAAAACATGCAAATAAAAACTTAAAATGCATATTAAATAATAAGTTAACTAACTTTTCATTAAGATGACTTCAAAAAAAACAAAACAGAAGTCACCATGGTTAAGAAATAAAAAGTTGACGAGAAAGTAAAGACAGATCAAAGAGTGCCATATTTGAACAGAACCAGCTCTTGTATTGAAACCACAAATAATGTCTCTGAAGTAAGTCTTCTTGCACTAATGCAAAGTGGCATGATTGTGTTATCAAAAGTTGAAATATAGATCTCTGTCTGGTAAGAAAGTAGATTTGAGAAATTTCAATTTGAAGTTTCAGTCATGACTGGAAAAATTACTACTTTTCACAAGGCATTGTGCCTGAAACTCACCCTTAGCTGGAAGGCAGGTGTTCCGTGAGCCTGAAAGACAAGTCCATGATCAGCATGCACAGAAATAGTATTCTCAAAAAAGTTTCTCATTTAATAACAACATTATTCGTGAAAGTTTTGCATATTGCTTCCAAATAAACTAGGCAGATGGACTGAGGAAATTTCTTTCCTTCAAACATGACATACCCCAAAATAATTAGGCTTTAACCTTCCAATCAAAATAAGAGTACTATCCTGAAAGACTGAAGATTAAGAAACAAAGAAATAGTTGTATTGAAGGTAGGGCTAAGAAATAAACCAACCTTCCACATGCAGCAAACTGCCCTGCTGCAGCTGTCTTGTTATCAAGCTATTCTGTAGTATCTTGGCAGAACGATACCTTGACAGGCCATACACAAATCCAACAGGTTGAAGAGAAAAATGCAATTGGTGATGTGTAAAAATATCAGAATGGTTATAAAATTTTAGCTACACAAGGAAAGAATGCTACACACAGAATCGTCAACAGAAACAGAAAAATTGACATTCAGTGCAAAACTATCAGCAACTCACTTGATTTCGTCTCCAGCAGACGACTAGAAAATAGGTTAGACACATTCATTACAACCAACACAACCATCAATACAGAGCATATTTGATACTTGCCATGGCTTACCAGATTCCATGCCATGATAAATATGATTAAATCATGGACTACAGAGAAGACACATCTTTTTAGCTTGAAAAAATCGGTGATCCAAACAAACCAAACAAACACAAACCCAATCAAATCACTGTTGCCAGCATAACTTGAAGTCTTCAAAAATACACCAAGTGTAGAGAGATCACATCACAAAGCACCAAAAATACACCACGACCCAATTTGAAATTAAATTATTTCCTTAGATTGTTGGATATTTACGATCACCGTGCATAACGAATCACTGCAGTCAGCACTTTTATTTTTCGTGAAACTGATATGTGCGGTAGTGGTCAACGTGTACAGCTTCAGCGACAGCGACATCTCTCGGAGTTTCACTCAACTGTGGCCGAGCCTCGCCGTCGCCAGGGACGGTCTTCACCTCCCCTGCCGTCGCCGTCGCCGTCGCCGTCCTCGGCCGAAACCGAGACAGAGGCGAATCGTGACACGGTGACCTGTTGACGAGGATATCTGGTCTAAAACTCTAAGAAAGAAAACGAACGAAGGGTCCAAACACTACAGAATTGTCCACAGAATCCTATTTTTTATTTCGATTTGCCCGATGCACAGCAATTTTTCCGATTCCAACAGATCAAAACCACGGAGCGCTCGCAGCCGGCAATGGCCGCCTCCTTTTGATACCTGATTTTAATCCGTTGGAACCGGGGGAAAACGAGTCAAATCGACGTGAAAATGACATTCTGTTGACAACTGCATTGTGCTCATACCCCTCGTTCGTTTTCTTTCGTCGAGTTTCAGACCAGATATTCTCTTGAAGTCACCTTAGGTACTTCCAGAGGTCTTGTTTGCCCTTTTGCCCAACTCCAAGGGGACGTCTCGGAATCCCTCCCCCTAGAACCTCACCTTCAACGTGTCTGTACACGTTTGCCAATCCTGTTCGGCGTCTCAGGACAATTTTGTACAGAGTTATGAATAAAGTTGTACTTAACCATATGTAAAATAATGTACAGAGCTATGCATCATTATTTTGTACATAATTTCGGAACAATTACCGAAATTGGCTGACGCGAGCCAGATTTGTACGTAAGTGATGTACAAAATTGTACATAATTGCGTAAGAATCGATTGTACATGGCTTATGTACAAAAAAAAAGTACATAAGCATTTAGTGTGCATGTTTCTTTTTCAAAATAAAGTCTACTTTGTTATGGAGCTGGTGTTATCAAGTTGTTATTTTCAAACCTGTTTCCTCAAAGTTGCCGGCAAAATTTCACTTTCTGGTTTTTATAATAAGTATTGTATTCTTTTACTTTCCATCTTCAGAACATCAACAAACAATTGCACACAGGCTGACGACGAAGTTAACTACAGATATTTCGCAGGTAACAAAATTATAAATTTAAGAATTATTAAAAATCAGTTACAAACAGTTGAAAAGTGTTTTACGACTACTTGACTAATATGACTACGATACTTCTTTGGTAACAAAACTGGAAGCTGGCTATCCGGCCTGGCTAAACTAGTATGCTCTTTATTCCACATTATCAATACATACATGTTACTGACATCCTAAAAAGAAGGGAAACCCACAGTGCGAAGGTCTCAGCTTCCTCTTATAACAATCCTACACCAATTTCGGCGTTACGCATTTGTGCCGCCTGATGTAAGATTTTTGCGAGTGATCCTCCAGAGATTCACCTGCTGTCCCCCTCCGGCGCACTGTCGGCCCCGTCGCCCGCACCGACATCTCAAGAAGCTGGGCCTTGGACAACCCGGCGGCCTCTGCCTTGTGCAGCAGCCGAGGGGTGATTCCTCGCGAAATCATGTGTACAAATTTTGTGAAATCCGTTTGAAATCCGACCGAAATCTGCTGTAATCACGCGAAATTCGCCAAATCACCCGAAATCCGTTGAATCACCCGAAATCCGCCAAAATCATACGAAATCTACCGAAATCCGCGGAATTATGCAGAAATCCACCTGAAATCCAACACCATTCAGCGAAATCCGTCGAAATCCTGACCAGAATCTGCTGACCGTGGTGATTGTCATACTTTGGCAGTATGTGTTGCGCTATTTCTCATACAGTGCACAAGCAGGTCAAACGAAGCGTTCGAAGGCCACGACTTTCTCGAGAGGGAAAGTAAACAAATAATAGTTTCCTGTTCGAGTAAGTAGTAATTGACGCTAACTTTCGGTTTCGGTTTCGAATTGTGGCTAGATCGCCGACTGGCAGTTAAAGCCATTAACGTTAAAGTTTCTGACATTCAATGAGAGCCATGAGAATATTAAAGTTTCAACGTACCATTTTAACACGAAGTCAGCGCCGTTGCCAAACCCTCCACAGCAACCACTACAACACAATCACGGATAACAGATTGCGTTTCGGATTCACTTCGGCTGACTTCGTCACGGCACGAGACACCCCCCTCCCCTCCCCCGCGTCCCCCCGTGCAGGGTGCAGTGCAGGAGTCCGAGCCCAGGCGGCGCTCTTGCCTGGTGGTACGTGCTGCGGATTGAAATCCGATGTTATCCGGTAGAATCCAACTTATCCTGAGCGAAATCCAGCAAAATCTGACGAAATCCGGTGAAATCCGGCGAAATTCAGTGAAATCCGGCGAAATTCTGTGAAATCCGTCGAAATCCGGGGCGAAATCCGTCGAAATCCGTCGAATTCTGGCAAAATCCACGAAATCCGATGAAATCATGTGAAATCCGATTACATGAAATCATGTGTACAAAAAAAAGTGGAGTGATCGCCCCCTCGGCAGCAGCCGGATGTGCCGCTGCACCTTGTGCTACAGTTTCCCGCAGAAGGGGCTCACCTTGCTGCGGGGTTTGGTTGCTGGAGCGGCAGCGGGGGTGGCTGCGGGGAGGCATTCAGCGGGGGCGACAGTCAGGACTGCGGGGATGGAATTCTTCTCGTTCTTTGGGTCCTTCTTGATCACAAAATTCTTTTAGTTGTTGAATACTATGAGAGGTCGTTTCATTCATTTTCTCTTTGAAGTAACCGTCCGTCCACACGTCACTGGCACCTGCCACAAATAACGTATCAGATTAGGCGTTAGTAATTTATTGCGTAATTGAGTTACAATTTGGAAGGAAAGCACGGAATGGTCATTAAAAGCAAAACTTACCGTGCAGATCGCTTCCTGCGCCGAGGTGATCTGCCTCACAATCTGTCCTTAACAGGGCAAGTAACACATTCACTGCTTGGTCTGTAACGAAAATGTCCCAAATTGATAAGGCTCGTAGTCCTTCGCTTTGTCAGTAACCCCTTAAGTACCATTTACCTACCTCCTTCGTCCATCTTGTCACGCAACAACGCACAATGACGCCGGTCTTACTAGCAGCAGAAGACGACGAGCACGAGCATGACGTTGAAGGGACACGGGTGGCTTTTCAGCGCCAGAAGCCCCGACTGTGGTACTCCTGTATTACCCTCGTACAACACAAGTGGCAGAATCCCCGATTCGGCATTGGTGTACGTACGTGTACATACGTGATTGGCAGTCGAGCGGGTATGGTGATCACTAACACCTTATCGTTACTGGTCGTTGCACGGCCTCCGTGTCGGACGCGCTGGTGGTACTCGCGTTTCTGCTTAAACTAGGTAACAGAACTTTATTCAATGCAGCTGGCAACGCGTGGAGGAGGCAGCTGGCACGCGATGACTATGCAGCTGGCACAGGAGAGGTGTGACCCGATGCCGATGATGGGGGAAGGAATACTTCGCTGACTGCAACCTCAAATGACGAGCCTCCTGTTGGGCACAGAACTTGGGGAAGTTGCGTTTAGGAATTGGCGATAGTGTTATTTTTAAAATACCTCTTTGAACTGTCGCTGGAAAGGGTGACGTAAAATGAAGCCATCTCTTGTTTAAATAGCCTGAACAGCAGATTCTGGCTCCTACGAATCAAAACTCTTGTCGTAGCCAGACCACCGCACTAAAACTTCTGGTTGACAACCACGACGCTGTCGTCGCTGTAAAATCTTTTCGACTGGAAACAAGGTGTCGCTTTTTGGTGAAGCAACTTTCAACAGCTCCTCAGCATAAAAGTTTCCCTTAAAAGAATTACATTATTGATTCTGTTGCCCCATAACATCACAAAGACATCATTCAAGTGAGCCATGCCTTCTACATTATGCAACAACCAACAACCAACCCTCATCGCCGGGGGCCGTGAGAGCGGCGGTGCCGCTCTCGGCGCATGTCCAGTTCCCGGGCGAAGGTTTGCCCACATACATCACATGTAGGGGCAACACCTCCTCCCAGGGCAGCGCGAGGAGGAGCTGTCAACGCGAGCAGGAGGCACCCGCCACGCGACGAAGGTCTGGTTAAAAATTGAAAGTAAACTCGTGTCAATTTCACTCCGTCTCACTGTCGACAAAATTACATTATCTACATTATACTTTCGTCGACTGCCAGAGAACGCTCTCGATCACACGTTGACTGTTGAAGCAACCGCGGGGCGCCGCGTTGCGTTGTTGGCGTACAGATTGAGAATGCAGTTCAGACCCTGAGCGAGACTATACGATGACTGTTGTAGCAACCGCGGGGCGCCGCGTTGCATTGTTGGCGTACAGATTGAGAATGCAGTTGAGACCCAGAGCGAGACTTGGGCTAGCCAGAGTAGCCAGTATGAGAATGCCAGCTGCTTGCTGGAAAGAGCCTTCACTGTGAAACCCGTAAGTTGGTTTTCGAGCTTAGGGGGCTCGGAATCATTGTGAAACACGAATCGAGCCCATTTCAACTCGAAAACGTGGGAGGGTGGCTCAGCACAATTGAGCTGCTGTTTTCGAATATGTTGGCGCGGCGAAAACAGAGCCAGATGAATCGATTTTCGAGACATCGATTTCTCGTTGTGGAGATCTCTACCTGACGTCGTTTGTTGTGTGATGTTGTTTTGGGCCTATTACTAGGAAACTTGTTTTTACGTTTTTTAGTGTCTTCTGGTGATATTTTTGGTTGTTGTTATCTATCGAAGCCGAAATCTAGTTCCTATATCTTTCAGAATGTTCATGGAGGTTAAATGTTTATGACTGAGCATGACTGCCAATTCCACAAATTGTGTGATCGAACTCTACTTTGCTCCCGTCGTCGTCTTTAATTGCTGTAACTTTTCGTTTGTTTTTATTGTATTTGCATTTAGCTTGCACGCCATTTAAGTGAACAGTTCGATGTGCTCTGACTGATCTGGTTCCCGGTCCTGCTGGTTACCTGCGTACTTGCCTTGTAAGACAAACATCATTGTAGCATTCCTCAATCGAACTCATTGTTCTGTCTTATAGGGCCTTCTTAAGGCCTATTCTCTTTGTGTTCCACTTACGGACATTATCTGCTTCTTAGGCTGTATTTGTGAATGGAAATGTTATGCTTTGCTTCGGGGGGTCTTATGTCTCATTCGACATTCGGGATACTTGGTGCAATTGGTCACTACCATTTACCAGGCTACCCTATTGATGTGCACTGATATTGGTGTGCTGTTCTGTGCTTCAATCTCATTTTTAATTATTTACTTTTCCATGTTTCACGTTTTGGAAGTGCCCACCAAGGCCTGGGGCGTTTGAAGTTTCATCAGTCATCATGCTGTAGCAGACGTTTCACAAAGGTATGTCATGGTGGTCAATGAGAACTCCTACATAAGCAACTCAAGTTCAATTCAGAAATATAAAAGCTAACAATTGTGAGCTATTCCTTGCAAGAATAAAGTTATGTGAAGATGATTCTTTAACAAATTTTTATACATGACTTAAATTTTCTTTTACAGCCACCATCCAGTTGGAGTGTGTATATTAATAAAAATATTCATACCATGAGGGTTTAAGGAGGTTTTTGTTAAACTAAGATATAACAATCAGGAAACAGCAATTAGACTTTCATAAACTGAAGCTCAAAAAAAAAAAAAAAAAACAAGAACAAATTACCACATTTAACTGAATTGCTACATGTATACTGGTTAATCAAAGTAACAAACTATATTGCAAAGGAAAAATATGATGGCTCTCAAACAAGTATGACTAATCAGACTAAAAAGTTGACAAATAAAATTCTAGGACCCTCACTACTGAAACCAAATGAATAGAACAATTACTTATTACACCAAATTTCATCAAAGAACATAAAATGGGGCTTACACTAATTTATGCCCAGTTTTCTACAGAAGTCATAAAATTTGTCATTTGTACCTATGTACTTGATTAACTTTTCGGTTGTAAGTAGACAAGATGCCACAAATAGAAGAGGGAATATCGTTTTTCCAAACACCAAGTCCAGCTCCCAGTAAGTGGCTAAGAGCAGCACAACAGCTTCAAACACATCTGATGTCGTGAAAATGGGCTCAAGCTCTGAAATAGCATGGAAGCTGAGAGAATTATTTTCAGCTCCAATTGCAATGAGACGAGGTGGCTCTTTTTGACTAGGCCTTGTCTCATTTAGAGGTGTGTTTTCCTGCAAAATAATGATAAAATAATTCAGGAAATATATTTCAAGGGTAATTTAAATGTACAGTATATCCCACATATATAAAGACAGGAACCTTCAGGTAAAACCTCAAGCAGCCTCGCACTTCGCTGTTCAACCATGTTCTTTTTGGCCCAAACACCTACTCGGTAAATGTGCTAAAGCACTGCCATAGTCTGTTGCTTTGCACAGCAAAAACAGATACAGTCATCAATCCAATAATCCAATAAAACTACCCCCATCTCCCCTGACTGACTGACTGACTCAGGATATGATTGTTGCGGCCAAACGGTTGGGGCTAGCGACTCGCGGTTTTCTCCATTCGATTCCCCCGTCGACAATTAGGAAGGGAAGAAGTGTCAAAAGTGGAAAAAAGATCCGATTTAACCCGGAAAAGTTGGGTTTTCACTTGGGCCCCACCAGTAAAGTGGTCGAAATCGAAGCCGTATCGAAAAAACCCTCGAACCAGGCCCCCCTAAAACGTCGCTCCGAACCGGGGTGGCCGGGTCCGAGGTCTGGAAAATTCCGGGAAATGCCTGAAAATTGGAAATTCGGACATGGGCGTCGGAGCCCGCCGAACCGTTTCGAACGCAGCCTTTTGAACGGGGCGTCCGCCGAGGATCGGACCGGGTTCATTCTCCGGCGTTTCACAACACCATTCCGGAAATGTAACGCTTTTCGCGTTTCAAATTTTCCGCACGAAACGAGGAGCTGTGGAAACTTTTTCTCTAGCGGGGGCTGCGTTCGCAAGCGGCCGTGGCGGCGGCTCTGCGGAGCTGCAGACGCTGGGCGAGCCGAGCGGTGGCGTGGCTTGGCGTAGCAGCGAGCTAGCCAGCCGCGGCAGGCCAATGGGAAGCGGCGGCCAATGGGAGGAGGGGGAGGCGGCCGAGCCTGCGGCATCGGCTCGACTCGGGTCAGTCAGGCGATGCGCTCGGTCAGGAGCAGACGTACGGAATCCGTAGGTTTCGGTGCTGGTGCCGGTGGGCGTCGTCGGCGTGCTGCTGGTGCCGCCGCCGCTCACGACAACGCATGCCGCCCGGTGTCGTGGTAGAGAAAACAATGCGTTTTTTTTTTCATATTTAGTTTTGCTGATTAATCTCAACATCCCGTCCTGGGTAAACCTAATTTATTATTATTATTTCTGTCAAGTGCAACTGGTTTAAAATAGGTTAGATTTAGTTCTTGGAAATTCTAGCAAATTGGAGTAAATTTGTTGTGGAGGGAGATCAAAAATTTTAGAGTGTCATTTTTAAAAAACATTGTTATCATCAGTGATACTAGTCATTCATTAGACAAGCGCGCAGAGACTCTTTACCCATGTGTCGAGGTGCAGCGGTATCAGTTCAGCCTAGGCAAAACTTCTAGGAACACAATACTTTCTTCACAACTGGTATTTTGGAGAACCCTCTGTTCTCTGGTAGATACTACTCGTTTTGACGCTTCTTCATTCCACCATAACCTTTCCTTTTAAAAGTGGCACTCTACACTTTGTATAAGTTGTTCTATTTCTTCTTCGACCACATTAACCTTCTGCTCTTTTGTTGCTCTGGGACTTTTCGCCTCTCTTATTACCCATCTGTTAGCACTTCTTGCTTTCTTCCTATTTCCGTTCTCAGGTTTAGCGGAATACCCTATCAGTGAAAGTTGGTCTGCGACCACTGCGGCGTGAAAGTACCAGAGAACCATTGCTCTGGTTTCATGACTTCCTTATAAAGAACAAAGCCTTCCTCCAGTTTGAGAAAGGATACGTAGTGGTTTGGTGGGGAAACAATTCGGTCACATGACGACTTGATGGCAATTGCCGTTCGTGCGGCAGGTTTCATACTTTTCGCGCACCTCAATCTCGCCAGACATGGGGAAATTGAGATTGTAGGGTTCCCTGGGCTTTGAGTGCAGCGAGCACGTCATATAGTTTGGTGGTTTGGGCGGCGCACACCCACATAGGCCTGTTCGTGGCTGACGCTGGGACATTTCGGAAATCTGTCTATGCACCAGACTTTAGTGCCATTGAAAAGGCCCTGCTCCAAATTGCTCATTATGAAGCACTGTTCGTCGAACTAGTGCCATTGAAGAGGCCCTGCTCCAAATTGCTCATTAAGAAGCACAATTCGCCGAACTTTAAGTCGAACTTGTCGAAAGTATCAATGACTCCGTCTGGGCGCACACCTACCTAGGCCTGCTTGGTCAAGGCAGGGGTGGGTTCGGAAAGAAGAGGGGGAGGGGGTTGTACACGTCGGGGAATGCTGGTTCCGGCATTCAGGCATGTTAGCAAAACAACGCGTGAAATTAGGCGTACACCGTTTGCAGGAATCGAACCCACCCGGGCACTGTACTTTTGAAAAGTGCCAGTAGCCGTGCCAGTAACAGTTTAGTACACCATAAATTTTACACCTTGTTTTGCGACCACTCCGGCGTCAAAGTAGCAGAGAACCATTCCTCTGGTTTTATGACTTCTTTATAAGGGACAAAGCTTTTCTCTCAGTGGGTTCTACCCGCTGGGCATGGTCTGCAGCTGCAGCCACTGGTCTTCGACGAGCGAGCTGGCGGCGATCAGCAGCTGTGTCGCCCAATCAGCGCACACCTACCTTGGCCTGTAGGCACACTTGTGTTCTGTAATAATTCTTGTCTGCGATTGCATTTTCCTTGGTCTGTGAATTGCTCTTCTAAAGGAAATTCCCTCTACCCTTTATACTTTGTTGTATTTTACATTTTGCCCTTGTTGATTATAAAGAACAATGTTGCTTTTTCTTCCTTCCACTGTTCTCTGGTGAAAGTTACTACTCGTTCTGCTGGTCCTTCTTGCCACGATAACTCTTCGACTCTGGAATATTCTTTGAACTTTATAAACCATCTTGTCTTTTCTCGTTCGCAGCAATGGGTGATGGTAGCGTTCTGGCGTACGCATTAATTGGGGTCAGCATTTTTAAGCGATTGGTGGAAAACAACTCTGATTTATTATTCCATGAGGATAGGTGGGCCACAGGCGTCAGGAAGGTTATCAGAAGGGCCCGCTTAGTGCAAACCATATGGATAGCGGTTCGATTTGGTGGCAATGGTTGATCGTGCGGCACGTCGGGGAATGCTGGTTCCGGCACTCATGCACTTCAGCGAAACAAAGGGTGAAATTGGGTGGACACTTTGTGGGAATCGAACCCACCCGGGTATCTGTATTATTGAAAAGGAACCGTGCCAGTAACAGTTTAGTCCACCACAAATTCCACTCCTTGTTTTGCGACCAGTCCGGCGTCAAAGTACCAGAGAACCATTGGTCAGGTTTTATGATGTCTTTGTACAGTACACAGTTTTCCTCCAGTTTGAGAAAGGATAGGTAATGTTGGGAGCGAGAGTGTTTGCAACTGCGTTCCAGTCTTTGAATTCTTTGAATGTTGGAACAAGAATGGAATAGGAAAGTTAAACATTTTATTTTGATCAGTGTGTTCTAGCCTGCAGCTGCAGCCACTGCTGTCGGTTCTCGTTCCACAACCCCAGCTCTTCGACGAGCGAGCTGGCGGCGATCAGCAGCTGTGTCGCCCAATCAGCGCACACCTACCTTGGCCTGTAGGCACACTTGTGTTCCGAATAATTCTTGTCTGCAATTGCATTTCCCTTAGTCTGTGAATTGCTCTTCCAAAGGAAATTCCCCCTACCCTCTATACTTTGTTGTATTTTACATTTTGCCCTTGTTGATTATGAAGAACAATTATGCCTTTTCTTCCTTCCACTGTTCTCTGGTGGAAGTTACTACTCGTTCTGCTGGTCCTTCTTGCCACGATAACTCTTCGACTCTGGAATATTCTTTGAACTTTATAAACCATCTTGTCTTTTCTCGTTCGCAGCAATGGGTGATGGTAGCGTTCTGGCGTACGCATTAATTGGGGTCAGCATTTTTAAGCGGTTGGTGGAAAACAACTCTGATTTATTATTCCATGAGGATGTTGGTCCGTGATGTTGGTCTTATGTTGGAACAGAACTGGGATAGAAAAGTTCAACATTTTGTTTGGATGAGTGAGCAAGACTTCTATACCTTGAGTGGAAATATAAATATTCAAAGTTAACGATAAAATGAGCAGCTCAGTGCACTCACCTTCCGGTCCTCGGCACACTGCTTTACAAATTTCGGATTTTAGAGGCACTCCAAGCCACACCGGAATTGTCTATTGCGACCTATACCTATACAGCAGCGAATGTGTCCTTACCTCAGTGGCCGCTTTGTCGCAATTTGAAGTCCTTCGCCGACTCCGTTCCACTGCTCGGCCAACCCCTCCAGAAAGAGGGACACCGATGAGCGATAAGATAGCACGGAGCAGACGTATACCATACCCAACAGGTGTTACCAAGAACGCCACAACCCAGTTTTTGATTGTGCGTCACACGGAGCGGATGGCAGCAGCCAGACTGTTACACGCCGCGTCGCTCGTCGATAACGTGAGGGTAGGAGAGGGTGGGGTAGCTTTGGTAATACATTCAATAAACTGAGGGAAAAACGCGGGCGCAGCCCGCGTTCTGGCGGGCCAGGCCCGCCACCCGGGCGCCGCCAAACCGGATGTGCGCACAAGAAGAGAAAAATAAGTTGTGGTCATCCGTGTGGGCTAGATTAGGTTAGGGCGTGGCTCGATTAGGTTGGGGCCTGGCTCGATTAGGTTGGGGCCTGGCTCGATTAGGTTAGGTTAGGAGAGGGCGGGGTAGCTTAGGTAATAGATAAGATAAAGTGAGAAAAAAAAACGCGGGCGCAGTCCGCGATCGGGCGGGCGTAGCCCGCCACGGTGAGGGCCGCATGCCGGGAGACCGTCCGTAAATGACGACCTAAAAAACCCAACACGCATGCCGGGGGAACGTCATCCCCTGTTCAATAACTGAACCTGGCCCCACACACACACTTGGGCGGCCCAAGGCCGCCAAACGGGCGGGCGGAGCCCGCCACGGGGGGGTCTGGGGGCGGAGCCCCCCAGCGAGCGAAGCGAGTCAGACTATAAGCCCGGTTCCTTTCCGTTTCTAAAGAAACGTGTCGGGACGGGCTAAAAAGGCCGCAGTTGTTGATGCAGCATCCACGAATCTTTACTGATTCTGACTCGCCAGTTGTCAATATAACAGTATCTTCTTCTGTAACTTGCTGTACCAAAAAAGCGCGTTTATGATCAGAGCCTTTACCATTGGTCATAGAGGGGGGGGGGGGGGGGTAACCAAGCTACTTACTGTTATCGAGGATAGTGCTGTTTGAAAGTTACGATTTTCATATGGCAAGCTTGTTCCAGCGGGAACAGTATATTCAAACGTGCCACAGTCAACTGTATACCGTTTGCACGTGACGTCATGTAAGCGAACAAACTCAGAGCCATACATCACGGCCCCAACAGCTACTGCTTCGTCGGGATTCACTGACTTAGCAAAAGGTTTTCCATTGAGTTGACTCTGGATTGAATGGCGTAAGCAAGGAATACGCGAGCTTCCACCCACAAGTACGATATCGTAGATATCATCCACAGTTACCTGCAGGACCAGTTAAAATTGAAATGAACGAATCGCAACCACGAACATGCATGGACACCGAATCGAAGGTTCATAAGAGATCCGAAGAAATCAATCAGATATTCAAACTTGCCTACACTGAGAGACGAGCTTATTTTTCGGTTAATGAGTTCATTCAGGAGTAAAGTATGACATACCTTTGCTCTTTTTAAGACTGCAGTTATATCATCCAGTATGCGTAGAAACAACACCCGACACCTATTCTCAAACGTCACCCGGTCTATTTGAAGTGCAACGTCTCCGGCGTCCTCAAGGTATGTCTTGATGGTGGTTTTCGTGAGGTGAGAAAGTTTTTCTTTCGCTGCCTTGGATTGCATGCGAAGAGTTTCGATAGATTGTGGCTTTTCCACAACCCTCGCACGCTCCATCTGAATAGTCTGGCAATAAGTAAAAATTAGTAAGTGGTTCGTTCACTACGCTCCTTAAGAGAAAAGCACACACGAAAAAAATTACCTCCTGAAACATCTCCACTATCTCTTCATCAAAGTTGTCCCCACCAGGTAAACGACAGTCGGACACTGCCAGTATGTGCACATCTTTTTTAGAGACTTTGGCAACTGACACACAGCTTCCGCCTCCACCAATATCGATGATTACAGTATGTCTTATGGTTTTGTTTTTCATTTTTCTAGCATAATTAAGTGCAACAGCTGATGTTTCATTTACTAACTGCACCTTCTCAAGGCCACACAACAATGCTACAAAGAGTTCATGTGTTAAAACCAGGCTGAATTTTAAATCTGATGTATGTTAAGGTAGCATTACATACAGGGTGTTTATTCTCGTTTGGGATAAAATGATAGGGTGGATAGAATATGCGAAGGGGATCATTTTTGACCAATGGACTAGTGGGCGCAAACGTCTAAGAACGCTGGAAGTTGCGATTTCGAAACGAGCTTTCGCGCCTGCCTAGTAGGCAACCGAGCGCGCGCCGCTGTGGACATGAGACACATGGGCACCGGCAGGTTGGTTTTTATTTCGACACGATACACATGCATTTGGGGACAGTTTTACAGGTTAACACAATGACATTTGGAGATAATTTAACATAATACTATAATTGCGACAGCACAATAATACAAAAATTTGACATGAAGACAGGCCCCTGCGCTTTAGGCCGAATTGACAGGAAACATCATAGCATCATAAGAACTAACATAGATGCTGTATTTGGTCCTATAGCTAAACAGGATTACACAAGGGGTTGTTGCTTTCAACAATACACACGCATAATTAATCATAATAAACTTAATTTAACACTTGGGTTGATGCGCGCATACACGGGACCTGGATGTGCCCTGGGCAGGACTTGTCAGTCAACCCGGGGGCGACCGGTGCCCCGACCTACACCGGCCCGCCTCAGCTCACTACGTCCAACGACGACACTCTTCACCAGCAGATGTCTTCGTGGAGCGTAATATCCCTTCCGGAGCTGCGGCGCCCTATGTTGATTGGACTGCTTTCACGTTCTCACCAGCACCCACGGCAGCAGCTTTTTCTCGGCCGCGGCTTTCTTGGCTGCTTTGCCTTTAGTGACTCTTTGGTCGTATGGCTGCTGGATCAGCAGGGGCAGTTGTGTCATTTGAGGAGCAACGCGCTGTAACGGCAAACCAGCAAAGAGGGCTGGCCGTTTCTGGGTCGATACGAGGAGCATGACACCAGCGGGCACATGCGGACTGACCAAGGCTGGTGCGCACACGTGCATATCTCTATGCCTGTACGTACGCAGAGTGTTGGGTAGCAGCAGCGCCGTGCCCTGCACCAGTACTGCGGGTGTGGGAGCCACTCTGAATTGAGGCTGGAATTCAGTTGCCCCTGGCTGCACCAAGCAGTGCGCCTCCCACACCTGGAACTCGGGTAACGCCACCATTATGGAGCCTGAGACTTGTAGGGCAGCTTGAATGATGACAGCCGCACTGGTCACGAAGACGTAGGGTTGTTTGCCGCTTACTGCTTCCTTGAACCTTTCTAGGGTCTTGTGTGTGAAGACGCCAACAGCATTGGGTCCATAGCCCTGGGTCACCGTCTCTTCTTGCAGGTCCACCTGTGGGTACGGTGCCGAAATTCCCCACTCCCCGGGACGTACTGCCAAAGCAGCGTCCACCGCCAGGGCACTGCCCTGATGCGGGGGGAGTCGAAGAATAAGTGTCTTGGGGCCAGTGCCACTGCTGGTTGCTCAGCGACCACCCCCACGTTTGACCAATTCCGGTCGCACCAAACATGGGTTGGCATACTTGCGGCAGTCAATTTCACCAGCGCCGCCCTTAAAGCACTGAAAAAATCTGCACGGTTGACCTCACTGAAACCGTGAGCACTAAACAGTTGGCCAGTAATCAGCGCATTCAAACTATAATTGGCCATCCCCTGCATCAGTGCAGCAATGTCTATTCCGACCAAATTATATCAACGCAGGAGCGTCGAGGCAGTGGCCGACACTAAGGCTGATCCAGCCATAAACAGGGCGTCCATTGTGGTAGATGCTGTCAGGAGCCCGGTTACTGCTGACCACTCAGCTAGGGTGTCACTTCTAAAGGCCTTGATCAGTCTTTGGACGAAGCCTATGTCTTGAGGCATCACTGTTTGGCGCGTTGAGACAAACTCTTGGGTCGGCAATTGGGGGACAGCAATACACATCACGGGTACCCCAGCCGGTGTGTAGGTGTCAACCCCAAAAGCGTCTTGGGGGTGATCAGGAAAAGCAGGAGGGTCACCTTGCCGCCTGGGGTCCTCGGGCGGCACATGTATGACTTGATCATACGGAATGGCTTGCTCCTGCTCTATGTAGGGAAGCTGGTTCACTGCTACTGGTGGGGCAGGTACAATTGCCCAGGTTGCGCCCACCAGACTTATACAATCCGCGTGACCTTCGAGTAGTTCATCCGAACTTCCCGTATTGTTCGCGTAGTTTTGTAGGAAGTTTACAATTTGAGCTGCCGTCGGCATGACTTGGCCGAGAGGAGGTATCGGCAAGCTATTTGTCCCCAAGACGTAGCCATGTGTGGCAGGCCAGACCAACGTGTCTACTGTCCACTGGCCCCCACCACCTCCCAGGCCTGGCCGCATCTCGACCGCGCTGCTCTCTCTCGCTCCCTCCCAGCTGTAGGACAAGGAGAGACTGGCTCCAGCTCGTTTCGGAACGGAGACACCCCTCTCGTCTCTGAGGCGAGCGCTTGGAAGTGCAGGACGCGGCAAACGAAGATAGCCCTAAATGTTTGCATCAAGCTCGAAACGGTGTAACGACGGAAATCTGTGCTTGAAAGTGTGTTCTTTCCAACTGTCCGATGAGCCAAGCGAAAGCTTGGCGCGGCTTGGCGGCATCATGCCGTGAATACGAGGTGAAAATTGTCAGGGGCACCACTGGATCTCGAGAACGGCCCTTCAGAGCGCTGCGATTTGAACACCATTGTGTTCAGAATACCAAAATTACACACTGCTGCAATTTCCCGCCAATTCTTTCTAAGATTGACAAGTTCATAGCTAGAAATGTACTTTTAAATAGCAAAATTGCATTTGTAGATCACATAGCGGTATTAAGGGACCGATAATTCACAGGGGAATTAGCACCACTGTCTTAGCTGCCCTACCATCATTTCGATTTGCAAATATCTGCTCTGGTTCTCGAGCAGGAGTATTTTTAATGTCGCAAGACGGCACATTTCTCGGCCCGCCCGGAGTGCCTGCTGGACGGTCGGATCCCGGAAAACTGTGGCTTCCTACAGAATGTTTTGGAAATAGGTTGCATATTCGGTTCGCGTATCCTTTAGATCGATTCAGTACCTACAAAATGAATGTTCTTGGAAGCAAATAGGCGTAACGGCTCCTAAATTATGGCCCGTTTTTATTTCCAACACCAAGCGGCCGTCAGCTCCGGCGGGTCAGGCGCTGCAGCGCGCATGCCGACTTTCTTGGCCTCGCTGGTCGCTTGCTGTTTATTTCACATGCGAGGATCAAACGAGGCGATTGTAGTGCAAAGTGTGACCTCTCCGATGATATGTGTTTGCATCCGATACGACAATTTTAGCAACATCTACAGCGTCAGGAAGTGTGTGGTGGCAGCTGAACGCACCGCTTTGTGCGGCTCTGTCGCTCGAGCGCACGGCAGCATTATTTCACCCACCAGCTCGTTACCTGTTCGTTTTATGTGAGACATATAAGCGAGGCGATTGTAGTGCAATGTGTGACCTATCTGACGATATGTGTGTGAATCCGATACAACAATTTTAGCAATATCTACAGCGCCAGAAAGGGATTATGTCGCCGAAAATATGTAATATACGGGTGAAAACGGATATACAGAGGCCAGAGCGTTCACTTACGTTTGGTTTTAGATTACAAATTGAGGTTGAGGGGGGGGGGGGGCTCGGCTCTGGTGTCAGAGATCGGAGGGCGGAGCCCCCCAGCGAGCGAAGCGAGTCAGACTATAAGCCCGGCTCCTTTCCGTTTCTAAAGAAACGTGTCGGGACGGGCTAAAAAGGCCGCAGTTGTTGATGCAGCATCCACGAATCTTTACTGATTCTGACTCGCCAGTTGTCAATATAACAGTATCTTCTTCTGTAACTTGCTGTACCAAAAAAGCGCGTTTATGATCAGAGCCTTTACCATTGGTCATAGAGGGGGGGGGGGGGGGGTAACCAAGCTACTTACTGTTATCGAGGATAGTGCTGTTTGAAAGTTACGATTTTCATATGGCAAGCTTGTTCCAGCGGGAACAGTATATTCAAACGTGCCACAGTCAACTGTATACCGTTTGCACGTGACGTCATGTAAGCGAACAAACTCAGAGCCATACATCACGGCCCCAACAGCTACTGCTTCGTCGGGATTCACTGACTTAGCAAAAGGTTTTCCATTGAGTTGACTCTGGATTGAATGGCGTAAGCAAGGAATACGCGAGCTTCCACCCACAAGTACGATATCGTAGATATCATCCACAGTTACCTGCAGGACCAGTTAAAATTGAAATGAACGAATCGCAACCACGAACATGCATGGACACCGAATCGAAGGTTCATAAGAGATCCGAAGAAATCAATCAGATATTCAAACTTGCCTACACTGAGAGACGAGCTTATTTTTCGGTTAATGAGTTCATTCAGGAGTAAAGTATGACATACCTTTGCTCTTTTTAAGACTGCAGTTATATCATCCAGTATGCGTAGAAACAACACCCGACACCTATTCTCAAACGTCACCCGGTCTATTTGAAGTGCAACGTCTCCGGCGTCCTCAAGGTATGTCTTGATGGTGGTTTTCGTGAGGTGAGAAAGTTTTTCTTTCGCTGCCTTGGATTGCATGCGAAGAGTTTCGATAGATTGTGGCTTTTCCACAACCCTCGCACGCTCCATCTGAATAGTCTGGCAATAAGTAAAAATTAGTAAGTGGTTCGTTCACTACGCTCCTTAAGAGAAAAGCACACACGAAAAAAATTACCTCCTGAAACATCTCCACTATCTCTTCATCAAAGTTGTCCCCACCAGGTAAACGACAGTCGGACACTGCCAGTATGTGCACATCTTTTTTAGAGACTTTGGCAACTGACACACAGCTTCCGCCTCCACCAATATCGATGATTACA
This sequence comes from Odontothrips loti, assembly GCA_038380765.1. NCBI lineage: Eukaryota > Metazoa > Arthropoda > Insecta > Thysanoptera > Thripidae > Odontothrips > Odontothrips loti. Next base: position 2,057,106 of record CM076243.1, read on the forward strand.
GTATGTCTTATGGTTTTGTTTTTCATTTTTCTAGCATAATTAAGTGCAACAGCTGATGTTTCATTTACTAACTGCACCTTCTCAAGGCCACACAACAATGCTACAAAGAGTTCATGTGTTAAAACCAGGCTGAATTTTAAATCTGATGTATGTTAAGGTAGCATTACATACAGGGTGTTTATTCTCGTTTGGGATAAAATGATAGGGTGGATAGAATATGCGAAGGGGATCATTTTTGACCAATGGACTAGTGGGCGCAAACGTCTAAGAACGCTGGAAGTTGCGATTTCGAAACGAGCTTTCGCGCCTGCCTAGTAGGCAACCGAGCGCGCGCCGCTGTGGACATGAGACACATGGGCACCGGCAGGTTGGTTTTTATTTCGACACGATACACATGCATTTGGGGACAGTTTTACAGGTTAACACAATGACATTTGGAGATAATTTAACATAATACTATAATTGCGACAGCACAATAATACAAAAATTTGACATGAAGACAGGCCCCTGCGCTTTAGGCCGAATTGACAGGAAACATCATAGCATCATAAGAACTAACATAGATGCTGTATTTGGTCCTATAGCTAAACAGGATTACACAAGGGGTTGTTGCTTTCAACAATACACACGCATAATTAATCATAATAAACTTAATTTAACACTTGGGTTGATGCGCGCATACACGGGACCTGGATGTGCCCTGGGCAGGACTTGTCAGTCAACCCGGGGGCGACCGGTAGGGCTGGGCGGTTAAACGGTTAACCGGTTTCGAAACCGGTATTTTTTGAAACCTGAACGGAGGTTTCGGGTTTGAAATAAAACCGGTTAACCGTTCTATCGGTTTATTTCAGTTAACCGTTTTGACATCGGAACCGGTTAACCTGCCAAAGGGTTTCACGAGTTTTATATCATAAATGGCTTCCTCTTGCGTAGTGGTAGTGCCATGCTGGGCAGCAAACAAACAGATTTTATAAAAATTGAACGGATCATCATTCTTTTGCATACTCCTCGTTGCGAATAGTTGAGGTTTAGCCGATTTAAACAGTCAAATCGGTCTTACGGTAAACAATTTTGGAAGGTAAACCGGTTCATGCCGAAAAAACGGTTTTCAGGTTAAAACCTTTAGGAAGGTTAACCGGTATATACCGTCAAACCGGAAACCTAAACATCAAACGGTTTTTCCTGAAACCTGATACCGGTTTCAAAAAGCCGTAACCGCCCAGCCCTAGCGACCGGTGCCCCGACCTACACCGGCCCGCCTCAGCTCACTACGTCCAACGACGACACTCTTCACCAGCAGATGTCTTCGTGGAGCGTAATATCCCTTCCGGAGCTGCGGCGCCCTATGTTGATTGGACTGCTTTCACGTTCTCACCAGCACCCACGGCAGCAGCTTTTTCTCGGCCGCGGCTTTCTTGGCTGCTTTGCCTTTAGTGACTCTTTGGTCGTATGGCTGCTGGATCAGCAGGGGCAGTTGTGTCATTTGAGGAGCAACGCGCTGTAACGGCAAACCAGCAAAGAGGGCTGGCCGTTTCTGGGTCGATACGAGGAGCATGACACCAGCGGGCACATGCGGACTGACCAAGGCTGGTGCGCACACGTGCATATCTCTATGCCTGTACGTACGCAGAGTGTTGGGTAGCAGCAGCGCCGTGCCCTGCACCAGTACTGCGGGTGTGGGAGCCACTCTGAATTGAGGCTGGAATTCAGTTGCCCCTGGCTGCACCAAGCAGTGCGCCTCCCACACCTGGAACTCGGGTAACGCCACCATTATGGAGCCTGAGACTTGTAGCGCAGCTTGAATGATGACAGCCGCACTGGTCACGAAGACGTAGGGTTGTTTGCCGCTTACTGCTTCCTTGAACCTTTCTAGGGTCTTGTGTGTGAAGACGCCAACAGCATTGGGTCCATAGCCCTGGGTCACCGTCTCTTCTTGCAGGTCCACCTGTGGGTACGGTGCCGAAATTCCCCACTCCCCGGGACGTACTGCCAAAGCAGCGTCCACCGCCAGGGCACTGCCCTGATGCGGGGGGAGTCGAAGAATAAGTGTCTTGGGGCCAGTGCCACTGCTGGTTGCTCAGCGACCACCCCCACGTTTGACCAATTCCGGTCGCACCAAACATGGGTTGGCATACTTGCGGCAGTCAATTTCACCAGCGCCGCCCTTAAAGCACTGAAAAAATCTGCACGGTTGACCTCACTGAAACCGTGAGCACTAAACAGTTGGCCAGTAATCAGCGCATTCAAACTATAATTGGCCATCCCCTGCATCAGTGCAGCAATGTCTATTCCGACCAAATTATATCAACGCAGGAGCGTCGAGGCAGTGGCCGACACTAAGGCTGATCCAGCCATAAACAGGGCGTCCATTGTGGTAGATGCTGTCAGGAGCCCGGTTACTGCTGACCACTCAGCTAGGGTGTCACTTCTAAAGGCCTTGATCAGTCTTTGGACGAAGCCTATGTCTTGAGGCATCACTGTTTGGCGCGTTGAGACAAACTCTTGGGTCGGCAATTGGGGGACAGCAATACACATCACGGGTACCCCAGCCGGTGTGTAGGTGTCAACCCCAAAAGCGTCTTGGGGGTGATCAGGAAAAGCAGGAGGGTCACCTTGCCGCCTGGGGTCCTCGGGCGGCACATGTATGACTTGATCATACGGAATGGCTTGCTCCTGCTCTATGTAGGGAAGCTGGTTCACTGCTACTGGTGGGGCAGGTACAATTGCCCAGGTTGCGCCCACCAGACTTATACAATCCGCGTGACCTTCGAGTAGTTCATCCGAACTTCCCGTATTGTTCGCGTAGTTTTGTAGGAAGTTTACAATTTGAGCTGCCGTCGGCATGACTTGGCCGAGAGGAGGTATCGGCAAGCTATTTGTCCCCAAGACGTAGCCATGTGTGGCAGGCCAGACCAACGTGTCTACTGTCCACTGGCCCCCCACCACCTCCCAGGCCTGGCCGCATCTCGACCGCGCTGCTCTCTCTCGCTCCCTCCCAGCTGTAGGACAAGGAGAGACTGGCTCCAGCTCGTTTCGGAACGGAGACACCCCTCTCGTCTCTGAGGCGAGCGCTTGGAAGTGCAGGACGCGGCAAACGAAGATAGCCCTAAATGTTTGCATCAAGCTCGAAACGGTGTAACGACGGAAATCTGTGCTTGAAAGTGTGTTCTTTCCAACTGTCCGATGAGCCAAGCGAAAGCTTGGCGCGGCTTGGCGGCATCATGCCGTGAATACGAGGTGAAAATTGTCAGGGGCACCACTGGATCTCGAGAACGGCCCTTCAGAGCGCTGCGATTTGAACACCATTGTGTTCAGAATACCAAAATTACACACTGCTGCAATTTCCCGCCAATTCTTTCTAAGATTGACAACTTCATAGCTAGAAATGTACTTTTAAATAGCAAAATTGCATTTGTAGATCACATAGCGGTATTAAGGGACCGATAATTCACAGGGGAATTAGCACCACTGTCTTAGCTGCCCTACCATCATTTCGATTTGCAAATATCTGCTCTGGTTCTCGAGCAGGAGTATTTTTAATGTCGCAAGACGGCACATTTCTCGGCCCGCCCGGAGTGCCTGCTGGACGGTCGGATCCCGGAAAACTGTGGCTTCCTACAGAATGTTTTGGAAATAGGTTGCATATTCGGTTCGCGTATCCTTTAGATCGATTCAGTACCTACAAAATGAATGTTCTTGGAAGCAAATAGGCGTAACGGCTCCTAAATTATGGCCCGTTTTTATTTCCAACACCAAGCGGCCGTCAGCTCCGGCGGGTCAGGCGCTGCAGCGCGCATGCCGACTTTCTTGGCCTCGCTGGTCGCTTGCTGTTTATTTCACATGCGAGGATCAAACGAGGCGATTGTAGTGCAAAGTGTGACCTCTCCGATGATATGTGTTTGCATCCGATACGACAATTTTAGCAACATCTACAGCGTCAGGAAGTGTGTGGTGGCAGCTGAACGCACCGCTTTGTGCGGCTCTGTCGCTCGAGCGCACGGCAGCATTATTTCACCCACCAGCTCGTTACCTGTTCGTTTTATGTGAGACATATAAGCGAGGCGATTGTAGTGCAATGTGTGACCTATCTGACGATATGTGTGTGAATCCGATACAACAATTTTAGCAATATCTACAGCGCCAGAAAGGGATTATGTCGCCGAAAATATGTAATATACGGGTGAAAACGGATATACAGAGGCCAGAGCGTTCACTTACGTTTGGTTTTAGATTACAAATTGAGGTTGAGGGGGGGGGGCTCGGCTCTGGTGTCAGAGATCGGAGGGCGGAGCCCCCCAGCGAGCGAAGCGAGTCAGACTATAAGCCCGGCTCCTTTCCGTTTCTAAAGAAACGTGTCGGGACGGGCTAAAAAGGCCGCAGTTGTTGATGCAGCATCCACGAATCTTTACTGATTCTGACTCGCCAGTTGTCAATATAACAGTATCTTCTTCTGTAACTTGCTGTACCAAAAAAGCGCGTTTATGATCAGAGCCTTTACCATTGGTCATAGAGGGGGGGGGGGTAACCAAGCTACTTACTGTTATCGAGGATAGTGCTGTTTGAAAGTTACGATTTTCATATGGCAAGCTTGTTCCAGCGGGAACAGTATATTCAAACGTGCCACAGTCAACTGTATACCGTTTGCACGTGACGTCATGTAAGCGAACAAACTCAGAGCCATACATCACGGCCCCAACAGCTACTGCTTCGTCGGGATTCACTGACTTAGCAAAAGGTTTTCCATTGAGTTGACTCTGGATTGAATGGCGTAAGCAAGGAATACGCGAGCTTCCACCCACAAGTACGATATCGTAGATATCATCCACAGTTACCTGCAGGACCAGTTAAAATTGAAATGAACGAATCGCAACCACGAACATGCATGGACACCGAATCGAAGGTTCATAAGAGATCCGAAGAAATCAATCAGATATTCAAACTTGCCTACACTGAGAGACGAGCTTATTTTTCGGTTAATGAGTTCATTCAGGAGTAAAGTATGACATACCTTTGCTCTTTTTAAGACTGCAGTTATATCATCCAGTATGCGTAGAAACAACACCCGACACCTATTCTCAAACGTCACCCGGTCTATTTGAAGTGCAACGTCTCCGGCGTCCTCAAGGTATGTCTTGATGGTGGTTTTCGTGAGGTGAGAAAGTTTTTCTTTCGCTGCCTTGGATTGCATGCGAAGAGTTTCGATAGATTGTGGCTTTTCCACAACCCTCGCACGCTCCATCTGAATAGTCTGGCAATAAGTAAAAATTAGTAAGTGGTTCGTTCACTACGCTCCTTAAGAGAAAAGCACACACGAAAAAAATTACCTCCTGAAACATCTCCACTATCTCTTCATCAAAGTTGTCCCCACCAGGTAAACGACAGTCGGACACTGCCAGTATGTGCACATCTTTTTTAGAGACTTTGGCAACTGACACACAGCTTCCGCCTCCACCAATATCGATGATTACAGTATGTCTTATGGTTTTGTTTTTCATTTTTCTAGCATAATTAAGTGCAACAGCTGATGTTTCATTTACTAACTGCACCTTCTCAAGGCCACACAACAATGCTACAAAGAGTTCATGTGTTAAAACCAGGCTGAATTTTAAATCTGATGTATGTTAAGGTAGCATTACATACAGGGTGTTTATTCTCGTTTGGGATAAAATGATAGGGTGGATAGAATATGCGAAGGGGATCATTTTTGACCAATGGACTAGTGGGCGCAAACGTCTAAGAACGCTGGAAGTTGCGATTTCGAAACGAGCTTTCGCGCCTGCCTAGTAGGCAACCGAGCGCGCGCCGCTGTGGACATGAGACACATGGGCACCGGCAGGTTGGTTTTTATTTCGACACGATACACATGCATTTGGGGACAGTTTTACAGGTTAACACAATGACATTTGGAGATAATTTAACATAATACTATAATTGCGACAGCACAATAATACAAAAATTTGACATGAAGACAGGCCCCTGCGCTTTAGGCCGAATTGACAGGAAACATCATAGCATCATAAGAACTAACATAGATGCTGTATTTGGTCCTATAGCTAAACAGGATTACACAAGGGGTTGTTGCTTTCAACAATACACACGCATAATTAATCATAATAAACTTAATTTAACACTTGGGTTGATGCGCGCATACACGGGACCTGGATGTGCCCTGGGCAGGACTTGTCAGTCAACCCGGGGGCGACCGGTAGGGCTGGGCGGTTAAACGGTTAACCGGTTTCGAAACCGGTATTTTTGAAACCTGAACGGAGGTTTCGGGTTTGAAATAAAACCGGTTAACCGTTCTATCGGTTTATTTCAGTTAACCGTTTTGACATCGGAACCGGTTAACCTGCCAAAGGGTTTCACGAGTTTTATATCATAAATGGCTTCCTCTTGCGTAGTGGTAGTGCCATGCTGGGCAGCAAACAAACAGATTTTATAAAAATTGAACGGATCATTATTCTTTTGCATACTCCTCGTTGCGAATAGTTGAGGTTTAGCCGATTTTAACAGTCAAATCGGTCTTACGGTAAACAATTTTGGAAGGTAAACCGGTTCATGCCGAAAAAACGGTTTTCAGGTTAAAACCTTTAGGAAGGTTAACCGGTATATACCGTCAAACCGGAAACCTAAACATCAAACGGTTTTTCCTGAAACCTGATACCGGTTTCAAAAAGCCGTAACCGCCCAGCCCTAGCGACCGGTGCCCCGACCTACACCGGCCCGCCTCAGCTCACTACGTCCAACGACGACACTCTTCACCAGCAGATGTCTTCGTGGAGCGTAATATCCCTTCCGGAGCTGCGGCGCCCTATGTTGATTGGACTGCTTTCACGTTCTCACCAGCACCCACGGCAGCAGCTTTTTCTCGGCCGCGGCTTTCTTGGCTGCTTTGCCTTTAGTGACTCTTTGGTCGTATGGCTGCTGGATCAGCAGGGGCAGTTGTGTCATTTGAGGAGCAACGCGCTGTAACGGCAAACCAGCAAAGAGGGCTGGCCGTTTCTGGGTCGATACGAGGAGCATGACACCAGCGGGCACATGCGGACTGACCAAGGCTGGTGCGCACACGTGCATATCTCTATGCCTGTACGTACGCAGAGTGTTGGGTAGCAGCAGCGCCGTGCCCTGCACCAGTACTGCGGGTGTGGGAGCCACTCTGAATTGAGGCTGGAATTCAGTTGCCCCTGGCTGCACCAAGCAGTGCGCCTCCCACACCTGGAACTCGGGTAACGCCACCATTATGGAGCCTGAGACTTGTAGCGCAGCTTGAATGATGACAGCCGCACTGGTCACGAAGACGTAGGGTTGTTTGCCGCTTACTGCTTCCTTGAACCTTTCTAGGGTCTTGTGTGTGAAGACGCCAACAGCATTGGGTCCATAGCCCTGGGTCACCGTCTCTTCTTGCAGGTCCACCTGTGGGTACGGTGCCGAAATTCCCCACTCCCCGGGACGTACTGCCAAAGCAGCGTCCACCGCCAGGGCACTGCCCTGATGCGGGGGAGTCGAAGAATAAGTGTCTTGGGGCCAGTGCCACTGCTGGTTGCTCAGCGACCACCCCCACGTTTGACCAATTCCGGTCGCACCAAACATGGGTTGGCATACTTGCGGCAGTCAATTTCACCAGCGCCGCCCTTAAAGCACTGAAAAATCTGCACGGTTGACCTCACTGAAACCGTGAGCACTAAACAGTTGGCCAGTAATCAGCGCATTCAAACTATAATTGGCCATCCCCTGCATCAGTGCAGCAATGTCTATTCCGACCAAATTATATCAACGCAGGAGCGTCGAGGCAGTGGCCGACACTAAGGCTGATCCAGCCATAAACAGGGCGTCCATTGTGGTAGATGCTGTCAGGAGCCCGGTTACTGCTGACCACTCAGCTAGGGTGTCACTTCTAAAGGCCTTGATCAGTCTTTGGACGAAGCCTATGTCTTGAGGCATCACTGTTTGGCGCGTTGAGACAAACTCTTGGGTCGGCAATTGGGGGACAGCAATACACATCACGGGTACCCCAGCCGGTGTGTAGGTGTCAACCCCAAAAGCGTCTTGGGGGTGATCAGGAAAAGCAGGAGGGTCACCTTGCCGCCTGGGGTCCTCGGGCGGCACATGTATGACTTGATCATACGGAATGGCTTGCTCCTGCTCTATGTAGGGAAGCTGGTTCACTGCTACTGGTGGGGCAGGTACAATTGCCCAGGTTGCGCCCACCAGACTTATACAATCCGCGTGACCTTCGAGTAGTTCATCCGAACTTCCCGTATTGTTCGCGTAGTTTTGTAGGAAGTTTACAATTTGAGCTGCCGTCGGCATGACTTGGCCGAGAGGAGGTATCGGCAAGCTATTTGTCCCCAAGACGTAGCCATGTGTGGCAGGCCAGACCAACGTGTCTACTGTCCACTGGCCCCCCACCACCTCCCAGGCCTGGCCGCATCTCGACCGCGCTGCTCTCTCTCGCTCCCTCCCAGCTGTAGGACAAGGAGAGACTGGCTCCAGCTCGTTTCGGAACGGAGACACCCCTCTCGTCTCTGAGGCGAGCGCTTGGAAGTGCAGGACGCGGCAAACGAAGATAGCCCTAAATGTTTGCATCAAGCTCGAAACGGTGTAACGACGGAAATCTGTGCTTGAAAGTGTGTTCTTTCCAACTGTCCGATGAGCCAAGCGAAAGCTTGGCGCGGCTTGGCGGCATCATGCCGTGAATACGAGGTGAAAATTGTCAGGGGCACCACTGGATCTCGAGAACGGCCCTTCAGAGCGCTGCGATTTGAACACCATTGTGTTCAGAATACCAAAATTACACACTGCTGCAATTTCCCGCCAATTCTTTCTAAGATTGACAACTTCATAGCTAGAAATGTACTTTTAAATAGCAAAATTGCATTTGTAGATCACATAGCGGTATTAAGGGACCGATAATTCACAGGGGAATTAGCACCACTGTCTTAGCTGCCCTACCATCATTTCGATTTGCAAATATCTGCTCTGGTTCTCGAGCAGGAGTATTTTTAATGTCGCAAGACGGCACATTTCTCGGCCCGCCCGGAGTGCCTGCTGGACGGTCGGATCCCGGAAAACTGTGGCTTCCTACAGAATGTTTTGGAAATAGGTTGCATATTCGGTTCGCGTATCCTTTAGATCGATTCAGTACCTACAAAATGAATGTTCTTGGAAGCAAATAGGCGTAACGGCTCCTAAATTATGGCCCGTTTTTATTTCCAACACCAAGCGGCCGTCAGCTCCGGCGGGTCAGGCGCTGCAGCGCGCATGCCGACTTTCTTGGCCTCGCTGGTCGCTTGCTGTTTATTTCACATGCGAGGATCGAAGGAGGCGATTGTAGGGCAAAGTGTGACCTCTCCGATGATATGTGTTTGCATCCGATACGACAATTTTAGCAACATCTACAGCGTCAGGAAGTGTGTGGTGGCAGCCGAACGCACCGCTTTGTGCGGCTCTGTCGCTCGAGCGCACGGCAGCATTATTTCACCCACCAGCTCGTTACCTGTTCGTTTTATGTGAGACATATAAGCGAGGCGATTGTAGTGCAATGTGTGACCTATCTGACGATATGTGTGTGAATCCGATACAACAATTTTAGCAATATCTACAGCGCCAGAAAGGGATTATGTCGCCGAAAATATGTAATATACGGGTGAAAACGGATATACAGAGGCCAGAGCGTTCACTTACGTTTGGTTTTAGATTACAAATTGAGGTTGAGGGGGGGGGGGGGGGCTCGGCTCTGGTGTCAGAGATCGGAGGGCGGAGCCCCCCAGCGAGCGAAGCGAGTCAGACTATAAGCCCGGCTCCTTTCCGTTTCTAAAGAAACGTGTCGGGACGGGCTAAAAAGGCCGCAGTTGTTGATGCAGCATCCACGAATCTTTACTGATTCTGACTCGCCAGTTGTCAATATAACAGTATCTTCTTCTGTAACTTGCTGTACCAAAAAAGCGCGTTTATGATCAGAGCCTTTACCATTGGTCATAGAGGGGGGGGGGGGGGGGGTAACCAAGCTACTTACTGTTATCGAGGATAGTGCTGTTTGAAAGTTACGATTTTCATATGGCAAGCTTGTTCCAGCGGGAACAGTAAATTCAAACGTGCCACAGTCAACTGTATACCGTTTGCACGTGACGTCATGTAAGCGAACAAACTCAGAGCCATACATCACGGCCCCAACAGCTACTGCTTCGTCGGGATTCACTGACTTAGCAAAAGGTTTTCCATTGAGTTGACTCTGGATTGAATGGCGTAAGCAAGGAATACGCGAGCTTCCACCCACAAGTACGATATCGTAGATATCATCCACAGTTACCTGCAGGACCAGTTAAAATTGAAATGAACGAATCGTAACCACGAACATGCATGGACACCGAATCGAAGGTTCATAAGAGATCCGAAGAAATCAATCAGATATTCAAACTTGCCTACACTGAGAGACGAGCTTATTTTTCGGTTAATGAGTTCATTCAGGAGTAAAGTATGACATACCTTTGCTCTTTTTAAGACTGCAGTTATATCATCCAGTATGCGTAGAAACAACACCCGACACCTATTCTCTCAAACGTCACCCGGTCTATTTGAAGTGCAACGTCTCCGGCGTCCTCAAGGTATGTCTTGATGGTGGTTTTCGTGAGGTGAGAAAGTTTTTCTTTCGCTGCCTTGGATTGCATGCGAAGAGTTTCGATAGATTGTGGCTTTTCCACAACCCTCGCACGCTCCATCTGAATAGTCTGGCAATAAGTAAAAATTAGTAAGTGGTTCGTTCACTACGCTCCTTAAGAGAAAAGCACACACGAAAAAAATTACCTCCTGAAACATCTCCACTATCTCTTCATCAAAGTTGTCCCCACCAGGTAAACGACAGTCGGACACTGCCAGTATGTGCACATCTTTTTTAGAGACTTTGGCAACTGACACACAGCTTCCGCCTCCACCAATATCGATGATTACAGTATGTCTTATGGTTTTGTTTTTCATTTTTCTAGCATAATTAAGTGCAACAGCTGATGTTTCATTTACTAACTGCACCTTCTCAAGGCCACACAACAATGCTACAAAGAGTTCATGTGTTAAAACCAGGCTGAATTTTAAATCTGATGTATGTTAAGGTAGCATTACATGCAGGGTGTTTATTCTCGTTTGGGATAAAATGATAGGGTGGATAGAATATGCGAAGGGGATCATTTTTGACCAATGGACTAGTGGGCGCAAACGTCTAAGAACGCTGGAAGTTGCGATTTCGAAACGAGCTTTCGCGCCTGCCTAGTAGGCAACCGAGCGCGCGCCGCTGTGGACATGAGACACATGGGCACCGGCAGGTTGGTTTTTATTTCGACACGATACACATGCATTTGGGGACAGTTTTACAGGTTAACACAATGACATTTGGAGATAATTTAACATAATACTATAATTGCGACAGCACAATAATACAAAAATTTGACATGAAGACAGGCCCCTGCGCTTTAGGCCGAATTGACAGGAAACATCATAGCATCATAAGAACTAACATAGATGCTGTATTTGGTCCTATAGCTAAACAGGATTACACAAGGGGTTGTTGCTTTCAACAATACACACGCATAATTAATCATAATAAACTTAATTTAACACTTGGGTTGATGCGCGCATACACGGGACCTGGATGTGCCCTGGGCAGGACTTGTCAGTCAACCCGGGGGCGACCGGTGCCCCGACCTACACCGGCCCGCCTCAGCTCACTACGTCCAACGACGACACTCTTCACCAGCAGATGTCTTCGTGGAGCGTAATATCCCTTCCGGAGCTGCGGCGCCCTATGTTGATTGGACTGCTTTCACGTTCTCACCAGCACCCACGGCAGCAGCTTTTTTCTCGGCCGCGGCTTTCTTGGCTGCTTTGCCTTTAGTGACTCTTTGGTCGTATGGCTGCTGGATCAGCAGGGGCAGTTGTGTCATTTGAGGAGCAACGCGCTGTAACGGCAAACCAGCAAAGAGGGCTGGCCGTTTCTGGGTCGATACGAGGAGCATGACACCAGCGGGCACATGCGGACTGACCAAGGCTGGTGCGCACACGTGCATATCTCTATGCCTGTACGTACGCAGAGTGTTGGGTAGCAGCAGCGCCGTGCCCTGCACCAGTACTGCGGGTGTGGGAGCCACTCTGAATTGAGGCTGGAATTCAGTTGCCCCTGGCTGCACCAAGCAGTGGGCCTCCCACACCTGGAACTCGGGTAACGCCACCATTATGGAGCCTGAGACTTGTAGGGCAGCTTGAATGATGACAGCCGCACTGGTCACGAAGACGTAGGGTTGTTTGCCGCTTACTGCTTCCTTGAACCTTTCTAGGGTCTTGTGTGTGAAGACGCCAACAGCATTGGGTCCATAGCCCTGGGTCACCGTCTCTTCTTGCAGGTCCACCTGTGGGTACGGTGCCGAAATTCCCCACTCCCCGGGACGTACTGCCAAAGCAGCGTCCACCGCCAGGGCACTGCCCTGATGCGGGGGGAGTCGAAGAATAAGTGTCTTGGGGCCAGTGCCACTGCTGGTTGCTCAGCGACCACCCCCACGTTTGACCAATTCCGGTCGCACCAAACATGGGTTGGCATACTTGCGGCAGTCAATTTCACCAGCGCCGCCCTTAAAGCACTGAAAAAATCTGCACGGTTGACCTCACTGAAACCGTGAGCACTAAACAGTTGGCCAGTAATCAGCGCATTCAAACTATAATTGGCCATCCCCTGCATCAGTGCAGCAATGTCTATTCCGACCAAATTATATGAACGCAGGAGCGTCGAGGCAGTGGCCGACACTAAGGCTGATCCAGCCATAAACAGGGCGTCCATTGTGGTAGATGCTGTCAGGAGCCCGGTTACTGCTGACCACTCAGCTAGGGTGTCACTTCTAAAGGCCTTGATCAGTCTTTGGACGAAGCCTATGTCTTGAGGCATCACTGTTTGGCGCGTTGAGACAAACTCTTGGGTCGGCAATTGGGGGACAGCAATACACATCACGGGTACCCCAGCCGGTGTGTAGGTGTCAACCCCAAAAGCGTCTTGGGGGTGATCAGGAAAAGCAGGAGGGTCACCTTGCCGCCTGGGGTCCTCGGGCGGCACATGTATGACTTGATCATACGGAATGGCTTGCTCCTGCTCTATGTAGGGAAGCTGGTTCACTGCTACTGGTGGGGCAGGTACAATTGCCCAGGTTGCGCCCACCAGACTTATACAATCCGCGTGACCTTCGAGTAGTTCATCCGAACTTCCCGTATTGTTCGCGTAGTTTTGTAGGAAGTTTACAATTTGAGCTGCCGTCGGCATGACTTGGCCGAGAGGAGGTATCGGCAAGCTATTTGTCCCCAAGACGTAGCCATGTGTGGCAGGCCAGACCAACGTGTCTACTGTCCACTGGCCCCCCACCACCTCCCAGGCCTGGCCGCATCTCGACCGCGCTGCTCTCTCTCGCTCCCTCCCAGCTGTAGGACAAGGAGAGACTGGCTCCAGCTCGTTTCGGAACGGAGACACCCCTCTCGTCTCTGAGGCGAGCGCTTGGAAGTGCAGGACGCGGCAAACGAAGATAGCCCTAAATGTTTGCATCAAGCTCGAAATGGTGTAACGACGGAAATCTGTGCTTGAAAGTGTGTTCTTTCCAACTGTCCGATGAGCCAAGCGAAAGCTTGGCGCGGCTTGGCGGCATCATGCCGTGAATACGAGGTGAAAATTGTCAGGGGCACCACTGGATCTCGAGAACGGCCCTTCAGAGCGCTGCGATTTGAACACCATTGTGTTCAGAATACCAAAATTACACACTGCTGCAATTTCCCGCCAATTCTTTCTAAGATTGACAAGTTCATAGCTAGAAATGTACTTTTAAATAGCAAAATTGCATTTGTAGATCACATAGCGGTATTAAGGGACCGATAATTCACAGGGGAATTAGCACCACTGTCTTAGCTGCCCTACCATCATTTCGATTTGCAAATATCTGCTCTGGTTCTCGAGCAGGAGTATTTTTAATGTCGCAAGACGGCACATTTCTCGGCCCGCCCGGAGTGCCTGCTGGACGGTCGGATCCCGGAAAACTGTGGCTTCCTACAGAATGTTTTGGAAATAGGTTGCATATTCGGTTCGCGTATCCTTTAGATCGATTCAGTACCTACAAAATGAATGTTCTTGGAAGCAAATAGGCGTAACGGCTCCTAAATTATGGCCCGTTTTTATTTCCAACACCAAGCGGCCGTCAGCTCCGGCGGGTCAGGCGCTGCAGCGCGCATGCCGACTTTCTTGGCCTCGCTGGTCGCTTGCTGTTTATTTCACATGCGAGGATCGAAGGAGGCGATTGTAGGGCAAAGTGTGACCTCTCCGATGATATGTGTTTGCATCCGATACGACAATTTTAGCAACATCTACAGCGTCAGGAAGTGTGTGGTGGCAGCCGAACGCACCGCTTTGTGCGGCTCTGTCGCTCGAGCGCACGGCAGCATTATTTCACCCTCCAGCTCGTTACCTGTTCGTTTTATGTGAGACATATAAGCGAGGCGATTGTAGTGCAATGTGTGACCTATCTGACGATATGTGTGTGAATCCGATACAACAATTTTAGCAATATCTACAGCGCCAGAAAGGGATTATGTCGCCGAAAATATGTAATATACGGGTGAAAACGGATATACAGAGGCCAGAGCGTTCACTTACGTTTGGTTTTAGATTACAAATTGAGGTTGAGGGGGGGGGGGGGGGCTCGGCTCTGGTGTCAGAGATCGGAGGGCGGAGCCCCCCAGCGAGCGAAGCGAGTCAGACTATAAGCCCGGCTCCTTTCCGTTTCTAAAGAAACGTGTCGGGACGGGCTAAAAAGGCCGCAGTTGTTGATGCAGCATCCACGAATCTTTACTGATTCTGACTCGCCAGTTGTCAATATAACAGTATCTTCTTCTGTAACTTGCTGTACCAAAAAAGCGCGTTTATGATCAGAGCCTTTACCATTGGTCATAGAGGGGGGGGGGGGGGGGGTAACCAAGCTACTTACTGTTATCGAGGATAGTGCTGTTTGAAAGTTACGATTTTCATATGGCAAGCTTGTTCCAGCGGGAACAGTAAATTCAAACGTGCCACAGTCAACTGTATACCGTTTGCACGTGACGTCATGTAAGCGAACAAACTCAGAGCCATACATCACGGCCCCAACAGCTACTGCTTCGTCGGGATTCACTGACTTAGCAAAAGGTTTTCCATTGAGTTGACTCTGGATTGAATGGCGTAAGCAAGGAATACGCGAGCTTCCACCCACAAGTACGATATCGTAGATATCATCCACAGTTACCTGCAGGACCAGTTAAAATTGAAATGAACGAATCGTAACCACGAACATGCATGGACACCGAATCGAAGGTTCATAAGAGATCCGAAGAAATCAATCAGATATTCAAACTTGCCTACACTGAGAGACGAGCTTATTTTTCGGTTAATGAGTTCATTCAGGAGTAAAGTATGACATACCTTTGCTCTTTTTAAGACTGCAGTTATATCATCCAGTATGCGTAGAAACAACACCCGACACCTATTCTCAAACGTCACCCGGTCTATTTGAAGTGCAACGTCTCCGGCGTCCTCAAGGTATGTCTTGATGGTGGTTTTCGTGAGGTGAGAAAGTTTTTCTTTCGCTGCCTTGGATTGCATGCGAAGAGTTTCGATAGATTGTGGCTTTTCCACAACCCTCGCACGCTCCATCTGAATAGTCTGGCAATAAGTAAAAATTAGTAAGTGGTTCGTTCACTACGCTCCTTAAGAGAAAAGCACACACGAAAAAAATTACCTCCTGAAACATCTCCACTATCTCTTCATCAAAGTTGTCCCCACCAGGTAAACGACAGTCGGACACTGCCAGTATGTGCACATCTTTTTTAGAGACTTTGGCAACTGACACACAGCTTCCGCCTCCACCAATATCGATGATTACAGTATGTCTTATGGTTTTGTTTTTCATTTTTCTAGCATAATTAAGTGCAACAGCTGATGTTTCATTTACTAACTGCACCTTCTCAAGGCCACACAACAATGCTACAAAGAGTTCATGTGTTAAAACCAGGCTGAATTTTAAATCTGATGTATGTTAAGGTAGCATTACATGCAGGGTGTTTATTCTCGTTTGGGATAAAATGATAGGGTGGATAGAATATGCGAAGGGGATCATTTTTGACCAATGGACTAGTGGGCGCAAACGTCTAAGAACGCTGGAAGTTGCGATTTCGAAACGAGCTTTCGCGCCTGCCTAGTAGGCAACCGAGCGCGCGCCGCTGTGGACATGAGACACATGGGCACCGGCAGGTTGGTTTTTATTTCGACACGATACACATGCATTTGGGGACAGTTTTACAGGTTAACACAATGACATTTGGAGATAATTTAACATAATACTATAATTGCGACAGCACAATAATACAAAAATTTGACATGAAGACAGGCCCCTGCGCTTTAGGCCGAATTGACAGGAAACATCATAGCATCATAAGAACTAACATAGATGCTGTATTTGGTCCTATAGCTAAACAGGATTACACAAGGGGTTGTTGCTTTCAACAATACACACGCATAATTAATCATAATAAACTTAATTTAACACTTGGGTTGATGCGCGCATACACGGGACCTGGATGTGCCCTGGGCAGGACTTGTCAGTCAACCCGGGGGCGACCGGTGCCCCGACCTACACCGGCCCGCCTCAGCTCACTACGTCCAACGACGACACTCTTCACCAGCAGATGTCTTCGTGGAGCGTAATATCCCTTCCGGAGCTGCGGCGCCCTATGTTGATTGGACTGCTTTCACGTTCTCACCAGCACCCACGGCAGCAGCTTTTTTCTCGGCCGCGGCTTTCTTGGCTGCTTTGCCTTTAGTGACTCTTTGGTCGTATGGCTGCTGGATCAGCAGGGGCAGTTGTGTCATTTGAGGAGCAACGCGCTGTAACGGCAAACCAGCAAAGAGGGCTGGCCGTTTCTGGGTCGATACGAGGAGCATGACACCAGCGGGCACATGCGGACTGACCAAGGCTGGTGCGCACACGTGCATATCTCTATGCCTGTACGTACGCAGAGTGTTGGGTAGCAGCAGCGCCGTGCCCTGCACCAGTACTGCGGGTGTGGGAGCCACTCTGAATTGAGGCTGGAATTCAGTTGCCCCTGGCTGCACCAAGCAGTGCGCCTCCCACACCTGGAACTCGGGTAACGCCACCATTATGGAGCCTGAGACTTGTAGCGCAGCTTGAATGATGACAGCCGCACTGGTCACGAAGACGTAGGGTTGTTTGCCGCTTACTGCTTCCTTGAACCTTTCCAGGGTCTTGTGTGTGAAGACGCCAACAGCATTGGGTCCATAGCCCTGGGTCACCGTCTCTTCTTGCAGGTCCACCTGTGGGTACGGTGCCGAAATTCCCCACTCCCCGGGACGTACTGCCAAAGCAGCGTCCACCGCCAGGGCACTGCCCTGATGCGGGGGGAGTCGAAGAATAAGTGTCTTGGGGCCAGTGCCACTGCTGGTTGCTCAGCGACCACCCCCACGTTTGACCAATTCCGGTCGCACCAAACATGGGTTGGCATACTTGCGGCAGTCAATTTCACCAGCGCCGCCCTTAAAGCACTGAAAAAATCTGCACGGTTGACCTCACTGAAACCGTGAGCACTAAACAGTTGGCCAGTAATCAGCGCATTCAAACTATAATTGGCCATCCCCTGCATCAGTGCAGCAATGTCTATTCCGACCAAATTATATGAACGCAGGAGCGTCGAGGCAGTGGCCGACACTAAGGCTGATCCAGCCATAAACAGGGCGTCCATTGTGGTAGATGCTGTCAGGAGCCCGGTTACTGCTGACCACTCAGCTAGGGTGTCACTTCTAAAGGCCTTGATCAGTCTTTGGACGAAGCCTATGTCTTGAGGCATCACTGTTTGGCGCGTTGAGACAAACTCTTGGGTCGGCAATTGGGGGACAGCAATACACATCACGGGTACCCCAGCCGGTGTGTAGGTGTCAACCCCAAAAGCGTCTTGGGGGTGATCAGGAAAAGCAGGAGGGTCACCTTGCCGCCTGGGGTCCTCGGGCGGCACATGTATGACTTGATCATACGGAATGGCTTGCTCCTGCTCTATGTAGGGAAGCTGGTTCACTGCTACTGGTGGGGCAGGTACAATTGCCCAGGTTGCGCCCACCAGACTTATACAATCCGCGTGACCTTCGAGTAGTTCATCCGAACTTCCCGTATTGTTCGCGTAGTTTTGTAGGAAGTTTACAATTTGAGCTGCCGTCGGCATGACTTGGCCGAGAGGAGGTATCGGCAAGCTATTTGTCCCCAAGACGTAGCCATGTGTGGCGGGCCAGACCAACGAGTCTACTGTCCACTGGCCCCCCACCACCTCCCAGGCCTGGCCGCATCTCGACCGCGCTGCTCTCTCTCGCTCCCTCCCAGCTGTAGGACAAGGAGAGACTGGCTCCAGCTCGTTTCGGAACGGAGACACCCCTCTCGTCTCTGAGGCGAGCGCTTGGAAGTGCAGGACGCGGCAAACGAAGATAGCCCTAAATGTTTGCATCAAGCTCGAAATGGTGTAACGACGGAAATCTGTGCTTGAAAGTGTGTTCTTTCCAACTGTCGATGAGCCAAGCGAAAGCTTGGCGCGGCTTGGCGGCATCATGCCGTGAATACGAGGTGAAAATTGTCAGGGGCACCACTGGATCTCGAGAACGGCCCTTCAGAGCGCTGCGATTTGAACACCATTGTGTTCAGAATACCAAAATTACACACTGCTGCAATTTCCCGCCAATTCTTTCTAAGATTGACAAGTTCATAGCTAGAAATGTACTTTTAAATAGCAAAATTGCATTTGTAGATCACATAGCGGTATTAAGGGACCGATAATTCACAGGGGAATTAGCACCACTGTCTTAGCTGCCCTACCATCATTTCGATTTGCAAATATCTGCTCTGGTTCTCGAGCAGGAGTATTTTTAATGTCGCAAGACGGCACATTTCTCGGCCCGCCCGGAGTGCCTGCTGGACGGTCGGATCCCGGAAAACTGTGGCTTCCTACAGAATGTTTTGGAAATAGGTTGCATATTCGGTTCGCGTATCCTTTAGATCGATTCAGTACCTACAAAATGAATGTTCTTGGAAGCAAATAGGCGTAACGGCTCCTAAATTATGGCCCGTTTTTATTTCCAACACCAAGCGGCCGTCAGCTCCGGCGGGTCAGGCGCTGCAGCGCGCATGCCGACTTTCTTGGCCTCGCTGGTCGCTTGCTGTTTATTTCACATGCGAGGATCGAAGGAGGCGATTGTAGGGCAAAGTGTGACCTCTCCGATGATATGTGTTTGCATCCGATACGACAATTTTAGCAACATCTACAGCGTCAGGAAGTGTGTGGTGGCAGCCGAACGCACCGCTTTGTGCGGCTCTGTCGCTCGAGCGCACGGCAGCATTATTTCACCCACCAGCTCGTTACCTGTTCGTTTTATGTGAGACATATAAGCGAGGCGATTGTAGTGCAATGTGTGACCTATCTGACGATATGTGTGTGAATCCGATACAACAATTTTAGCAATATCTACAGCGCCAGAAAGGGATTATGTCGCCGAAAATATGTAATATACGGGTGAAAACGGATATACAGAGGCCAGAGCGTTCACTTACGTTTGGTTTTAGATTACAAATTGAGGTTGAGGGGGGGGGGGGGGGGGGGGCTCGGCTCTGGTGTCAGAGATCGGAGGGCGGAGCCCCCCAGCGAGCGAAGCGAGTCAGACTATAAGCCCGGCTCCTTTCCGTTTCTAAAGAAACGTGTCGGGACGGGCTAAAAAGGCCGCAGTTGTTGATGCAGCATCCACGAATCTTTACTGATTCTGACTCGCCAGTTGTCAATATAACAGTATCTTCTTCTGTAACTTGCTGTACCAAAAAAGCGCGTTTATGATCAGAGCCTTTACCATTGGTCATAGAGGGGGGGGGGGGTAACCAAGCTACTTACTGTTATCGAGGATAGTGCTGTTTGAAAGTTACGATTTTCATATGGCAAGCTTGTTCCAGCGGGAACAGTAAATTCAAACGTGCCACAGTCAACTGTATACCGTTTGCACGTGACGTCATGTAAGCGAACAAACTCAGAGCCATACATCACGGCCCCAACAGCTACTGCTTCGTCGGGATTCACTGACTTAGCAAAAGGTTTTCCATTGAGTTGACTCTGGATTGAATGGCGTAAGCAAGGAATACGCGAGCTTCCACCCACAAGTACGATATCGTAGATATCATCCACAGTTACCTGCAGGACCAGTTAAAATTGAAATGAACGAATCGTAACCACGAACATGCATGGACACCGAATCGAAGGTTCATAAGAGATCCGAAGAAATCAATCAGATATTCAAACTTGCCTACACTGAGAGACGAGCTTATTTTTCGGTTAATGAGTTCATTCAGGAGTAAAGTATGACATACCTTTGCTCTTTTTAAGACTGCAGTTATATCATCCAGTATGCGTAGAAACAACACCCGACACCTATTCTCAAACGTCACCCGGTCTATTTGAAGTGCAACGTCTCCGGCGTCCTCAAGGTATGTCTTGATGGTGGTTTTCGTGAGGTGAGAAAGTTTTTCTTTCGCTGCCTTGGATTGCATGCGAAGAGTTTCGATAGATTGTGGCTTTTCCACAACCCTCGCACGCTCCATCTGAATAGTCTGGCAATAAGTAAAAATTAGTAAGTGGTTCGTTCACTACGCTCCTTAAGAGAAAAGCACACACGAAAAAAATTACCTCCTGAAACATCTCCACTATCTCTTCATCAAAGTTGTCCCCACCAGGTAAACGACAGTCGGACACTGCCAGTATGTGCACATCTTTTTTAGAGACTTTGGCAACTGACACACAGCTTCCGCCTCCACCAATATCGATGATTACAGTATGTCTTATGGTTTTGTTTTTCATTTTTCTAGCATAATTAAGTGCAACAGCTGATGTTTCATTTACTAACTGCACCTTCTCAAGGCCACACAACAATGCTGCAAAGAGTTCATGTGTTAAAACCAGGCTGAATTTTAAATCTGATGTATGTTAAGGTAGCATTACATGCAGGGTGTTTATTCTCGTTTGGGATAAAATGATAGGGTGGATAGAATATGCGAAGGGGATCATTTTTGACCAATGGACTAGTGGGCGCAAACGTCTAAGAACGCTGGAAGTTGCGATTTCGAAACGAGCTTTCGCGCCTGCCTAGTAGGCAACCGAGCGCGCGCCGCTGTGGACATGAGACACATGGGCACCGGCAGGTTGGTTTTTATTTCGACACGATACACATGCATTTGGGGACAGTTTTACAGGTTAACACAATGACATTTGGAGATAATTTAACATAATACTATAATTGCGACAGCACAATAATACAAAAATTTGACATGAAGACAGGCCCCTGCGCTTTAGGCCGAATTGACAGGAAACATCATAGCATCATAAGAACTAACATAGATGCTGTATTTGGTCCTATAGCTAAACAGGATTACACAAGGGGTTGTTGCTTTCAACAATACACACGCATAATTAATCATAATAAACTTAATTTAACACTTGGGTTGATGCGCGCATACACGGGACCTGGATGTGCCCTGGGCAGGACTTGTCAGTCAACCCGGGGGCGACCGGTGCCCCGACCTACACCGGCCCGCCTCAGCTCACTACGTCCAACGACGACACTCTTCACCAGCAGATGTCTTCGTGGAGCGTAATATCCCTTCCGGAGCTGCGGCGCCCTATGTTGATTGGACTGCTTTCACGTTCTCACCAGCACCCACGGCAGCAGCTTTTTTCTCGGCCGCGGCTTTCTTGGCTGCTTTGCCTTTAGTGACTCTTTGGTCGTATGGCTGCTGGATCAGCAGGGGCAGTTGTGTCATTTGAGGAGCAACGCGCTGTAACGGCAAACCAGCAAAGAGGGCTGGCCGTTTCTGGGTCGATACGAGGAGCATGACACCAGCGGGCACATGCGGACTGACCAAGGCTGGTGCGCACACGTGCATATCTCTATGCCTGTACGTACGCAGAGTGTTGGGTAGCAGCAGCGCCGTGCCCTGCACCAGTACTGCGGGTGTGGGAGCCACTCTGAATTGAGGCTGGAATTCAGTTGCCCCTGGTATACAAGTCGGGCTACCTTTGCTCAGGCATTTTAGAGGGGTGCTCGACTTGCTGGGGGGCAGCTGGTTTGATTGACTCTCGTGACCCGGGAGCGAGGGATACTTAGATAGAAGACGGTCCAGGATTCACTTGATTGTTGCTCATACCCAAAATGCCGTCCTCCTTCAGGGCGCACACGTACTCTTGGCCGTACACTCACCGACTGACGAGCTCTGCCCGAGCTCGGCAGTCGGTCGCCTCTGGTGTTCCGAAAAGTGCAAGCGTTACAATTTAAGTGCGGGGCGAGAGGCCGGGGCGTTGCCCGGGCGAGGGCCGTTGTGACACCTCGCTGTCGCGACATCCCCCCAATTAATTGAGCGTGCGACCTCGCACGCACGGCTACCTCCCAAGAAGGCTGGGCAGGAGCGATCAAAAGAAAATGCCAAAATATGAGAGTTAAATGGGTGAACACCAGAGCGAAATTGGATCTAAACAGAGCGCCAAAACAGCGAGGACGGATTAAAAGTAAAACCAAAATTTAAAATTTGGAAGTGAATTGAAATTGAGGAACGGCGAAGAGCCACAAATGTGCACGATCACATGTAAAAGGCAAATTAATATTTGACAAACCAAACAACAGGCGTTAAACAAAGGTAAAGCCAAAGAACATCACGAAAACTGAAAAATATATATTGTTATTTAAACAACTGAAATGCGACCGTGCAGATGTGTGGCGTAACAGTGCGACCATCGGGATTCGGGTAGTAATAAGTAACAGGCACTGAGCAGATTTATTTTCACAACGGTGACAAACGGTGAAAAGAAAGAATGTAGGAGGAGTAAGAAACGAAACGAAAGGGTGTGGAATTGCGTGTGATTTAGTGTGTGTGGTTGTGTGTCACCGTCGCGAGGGTCGTCATCCGGAGAGAAGTCCAGGGTCGTAGTCCAAGTGGGAGCGAAGGTCGGTGCCTCGGAGAGGAGCGCTGCCCTCCCGGGGCACGGTCCGCGGCGGTCGATGTGGGCGGGATGGAGCGCCCTGCGCCGCGCGGTGGTGGGCGTGGCGCCGATCAGGTAGGCCACCCTCCGCACGCGGCCGCGTGGCGGGGCGGCGCGGGCGGCTGCCAGGAGCGCCGCCAGGCGGTGGGCGGCGGCGGGACGGCGGCGCAAGGGGCCGACGGCAGGGAGCCAGCGTGTCGGCGCTGGGCCTCGGCTGGCTGGCGGGCGGCGGTCCCCACTGCGCCGGTCAAGTAGGCCACCCCTCACACGTGGCCGCGCGGCGGGGCGGCCAAGGCGGCCTCCAAGAGTGCCGTCTGGTGTTGGCCGACGGCGGCGGCACAGGGCCCGACCTGGGGGAGTCGGGGGCTGGAGCGCGCCGGCGGAGGGCCCTGGCCGGGTTCAGGGTTGGGCGGCAAGGCGAGGCGGAGCCGGGAGGCCCCCTCGTACGGCAGCGGTGCCCCCCGGAACGGAGCCGTGGCGTCCGGGAGGTCGTCGGTGGGCCGCAGGCCAGAGCCGTGGGCGCCGAGCAGAAGATCAGCTGGAACAGAGCAAACCCCAAGCAACCCCAGACCAGGAAGGGGAGAAGGGAGGGGGGGGGGGTTGGAGGGGAAGGAAGGGTTCGAGGTCACCAAATGCGGGGTTTCTATGTCCCTACCTATGAAAAGTGAAGTGCTAACTGCCAAAGGAAGAGCGAGAACAAATTTTGAGCGGGAAGATTACGGCGAGAGGGGCCGAGAGGGAAAAAGGGACGGCTGGGAAGGGGGAGAAGAAAGGAGGACGCAGAGAGAGGAGTAGAAGAAGAAGAAGAAGAAGAAGAAGAAGAAGAACGGCTCTCCGGCGGCCTATGACCTTGGCTTCGGCGGCAGGGGCAGCGGCAGCGGCATCTTGCCTGCGACTTCCGCTGACGCAGGGTAGGAGACCCCCGCCCGACGCAGCAGCAGGGGAAGGGCCTCGGCCTCTGGTACCTCCGCGATGGCGGTGGAGGGCGGCCGAGATCGGACCGACGGGGTGCGGCGGAGAGCAGCGGTCTTCTGGGAGGGTGGTGTGGCGTCCGCGTCCGGCCCGGCGGGGTCGGCGCGGCCAGGGCTGGAGTCGCTCACGATCGCGGGGCGGAGCCGAGCGTGGAGCAACGTCATCCACCAGAGCGCCGCGACGTGGCAGACCGCCCCGACCAACAGCGCCCCCAGCAGAACGTACACTTCCCCAGGGAAGAAATTGTACGCCCGCATGTCGACGCTGGCCAGGGTCGGGACGGCGATGGTGGCCCGATGGATGGGAAGGAGGAACCTGGCCGTGCCCAACGGCCAAGACTCATTCACCATGCTGGAGAGGTTGTCGTAGGCGCCGGCGGCGGCCACGTCGCTGACGGCGTGCCAGACGTTGGTGCGGATCGACCACAGCGACGGTAGCAGAATCTCCCCCATGGGAGCCGCGCTGACGTTGGCGTGCGCGTGGCCGCGCGGCCCGACGATCTCCGTGTCCCCCACGGACGCCGAGCACGCCGGCGGCACGGTGATCCAGTGCGCGGCAAGCGCCCTGTTAGCGAATGACTGCGTCCTCCCGGCGCAGTCGATACGCAGGAGGGCCGCCGTGGGGTTAGCCACCACGAACTGGTCGACCGTGAGGGCGACGACCTCCGGGTGGGCCTGAGAGCCGCAGGTGAAGGGGCAGACGTCTCGCAGCGCCTCGATGGGCCGGCGATGCAGGGCGGCGGTGATGCACTGGCCCGCCGGCGAGGCGTGCCGTGTCCGCGGCACTTGGCATGCAGGCCCCCGGAGGCAGAGGCGGGCCTCCTCCCCCCGCAGCGGCACTACCGTCGTTCCCGACCGGACAGCCACAATACGGTCCGGGAAGAGGGCGCAGGTGGAGTTGGCCCAGACGAAGGGGAGGGGGAGGTATTCGACAACGGTCCAGTCGGATGCAGCGGCGACCAGGGGCACCCGCACCCACATATGCAGCGTCGCTTCCGTGACCGTGCAGTGAGTCAGCGGCGCGGCATAGAGGTGGGTCGCGTCGGCCACGGCGAGGCGCATCCCGCGCGGGCCAGCCCCCAGGAGGCGCCCGACGGCCGCTCGGAGAGAGTCCGCCGGTACGAGCTGCGGGGACAGGCGGTTGGCGGAGCACATGGCCACGGCGGCGGCCAGACTCACCTCGTCTGCAAGTGCTTCAGTCAGGACCGTGGCCAGCTCCTCCATGTGGACGATCGCGTCGAAGGCCGAGACGTAGGTCCGGCCCATGGACGCCGTGACCTGCCGCTGGGAGTCGAGGGCGGCCCGGACGCGCTGGAATGTTCGGTCCACCGCCGCTGAGAAGTTCCGCACCTCGTCGACGACGTGGACCACGTCCCCCTCCAGGGTGGAGTGCGCGCCAATGATGTCCTGGACTGCCGCTGCCAGATGTTGCTCGTTGGCGACGAGCGGGGCGAGTTGGCCGTCGGTCGCCACGTCGCAGCACCAGTTCAGTGCTTTGCCCAGGAATGCAACGCCGCGCTTGGCCCGGAGGCCCGATGTCGCTTGCGACCGGACGAGCTGCAGCTTTCGGGCGAGGGCGGTGATGCTGCGCCGCCACGAGTGCAGGGACTCGGTGAGTCCGGACGAGGCGCTCTGGACCGCCAGCGTGGTGAGCGTGGCAACGTGCTCGGAGAACGCTGCGGCGTCCAGCGAGGGAAGGGGGCGGGCGAATCGGATCGTATCGGAGGCTTCGACCGCGAATTTCCCAAACAGCGGGCGCTCCACGAACCCCCGCGACAGCTTCACCCCGACGGGCGTCCATACCGCGTCGTCCGATGCAGGGGGGGCGGCCGACCCGCTAGACAGGGCAAGTGCGGCGACGACGACGGCCAGCTGCCATCGGGGCCAGTCGGCGACTGGGCGGCCGCGAGGGGCCGGGGCGATCTGCACCTGAGTCGTGGTTTCCCCCGGGGAAGTCAGAGGGGCGGGTGCCTGTGCTGTGGAACGGCGGTAGCACGACCGGGTGGGTCCAGGCGCGGGGGCGGGGGCGCCGTGCCGGCGGGCCCAGGAGCGGCGGGGCCAGGGGCCACGATGACGGGCGGAGTCCTGGCGCCCCTGCCAGGCGAAGAGCAGCACTGCGCCGACCACGAGGAGGAAGGCCGCCAGGACTGCGAGGAACACGGCCGTCGAAGTCGCGATGAGCAGCATGGCCAGATTGATCGAAAAGTCCTGTGCGGGGAGAGAAAAGAGAGTACCGGTGTTAGGTGTTGCCATGGTATGCCTCGATGTTCCAGGCGTGCACTGGCCGGTCAACCATCCGGCCACGCACCGGGTACCGGACCAGGTAGGTTTGCTCATTGAGCCTGGCGATGACCTCGTGTGGTCCCGAGAACTCCCCCCTCTTCCACCCAAACGGCGAGCCGGGGTGGAAGATTTTCACCCGCTGCCCCGGGGCGAAGGAGACCGCCGAGTGGCGGGCGTCGTAGCTCTTCTTCATCTTCGTCCGGTATGTTACTTGCTGGACGCGCAGCCGCTCTCTGTCGTTCGCGAGCTGGCGCATCTTGTCCTCCAGCCGGCGGCTCTGCACCGGCGCGAGGGACAGGTCCACGGCGAGCCGCGGCGTGTAGCCGTGAAGGGCGGCGAATGGAGAACACCCCATCCCGACCTGGACGGACGAATTGATGAAAAAGGTGGCGGCTGGGAGTACCGACATCCAATTGGATCCTTCCTCGTCCGCCAACATGTGGAGCTGCGTCTTGATGCGCTTCACTGCGTTCTCTGCCGCGCCTACACAAAAATGGGTGTTAGGTGGCGCTATGTTCTGCTGGACGCCGGCCGCCGAAAGGTGGCTGCTGAACTCCTCGGAGGCGAACGGCACCGCGTCCGAGTAGAAGCGCTGTGGCAAGCCATACGTGTAGGCCAGGGAGTTGAACGTTTTGATAGCCGCCGCGGCGGTGTTAGACCGTGTGGGATAACACAAGCAGAACTTCGTGAATGAGCAGACATAGATCATGATGTAGAGGCGGCCCTGCGAGAGCTTAAGTGGGCCCAGGAAGTCGCCCACCACCAGCTCGAAGCACTCGTGCGCCACCAGGGGGGAGAGGGTCCCAGGGTTCCGAGGCTTCGTTACCTTTTTGAGTTGGCAGAGGTGGCAGCTGGCGCAGTGGGCCCGCACGTCCGCGCTAATGCCCGGCCAGTCATATCGCTGTCGCAAGGAGTGGAGAGTCTTGTTCCACGCGAAGTGGCCGGCCGAATGGTAAGCCGAGACGACCGTCGACCGCAGATGTGCCGGGACAACGATGAGGCCGGCCGTGGTGAGTAGGACGCCGTCGCGCAGGATGTGCCGGCGCGCCGGGCGCAGTGTGTTGTCGCCGGTCTCGAGGGCCTCGATGATGGGCCCGAGGGCGGGGTCCTTGCGCTGCTCCGCGGCGATGTACCGCTCCTGGTCGGCGCCGGTCGGGATCCGGGGGTCCGCGGCCCCACGCAGCACTGGGTCAGTGGGGGCCGTGGGCTCCGCGCGGTCTGTTTCCGCTGCGTCAGCTTCCCTGCGGGCAGCGCCTCGGGTGACCGCAAGTATGGAGGCGTCGACCTCCGTCTCAAAGCTGGCGGGGGGGGCGGGGGCGGTGGTGAGCCGCGACAAGCAGTCCGCAACGACCTGGTCCTTTCCTGCTAAGTAGAGAATTTTATAGGAGAAGGGGGACAGATAGTGCAGGAACTTAGCGAGGCGCTGATTTGTCGTGGTCAGGGAGTCAACGTAGGAGAGCGCCTTGTGGTCGCTGAAGATTCGAAATTCACGGCCAAGGAGGTGGTGGCGAAAGGATTTGGCCCCGAAACAGCATGCCAGCAGCTCCAACTCCGTCGGCGAGTAGTTTTTCTCCCCGTTGTGCAGAGAGCGGGACATGCAGTAGCACGGGTGCCACTTACCATCCACGAGCTGTGCGAGCGCCGCGCCGAGCCCGACGCGGGAGCCGTCGCAGAACAGCGCCGTGGGGCGCCCCTCCCGGAAATGCTCCAGTGGAAGATTTGCACAGAGCTCCGAGCGCAAAGTGTCCAATGCCGCTTTTTGCTCTGGCCCGAAGATGTAGCGGGCGTCTTTTTGCAGCAGCGCGAGGAGCGGGGCGGCCTTCGCGGTGAACCGGGGGACGAACCTGCGGTAGAAATTGTAGAGGCCGAGTAGGGACTGCAGTTCCTTCTTCGACGAAGGCTCCTTGAAGCTGCGGATTGCCTCGACCGCGGTGGGTGGAATTTGGATCGTGGACCCCGAGACGACGAATCCGAGGGCTTTGACGGTGGGGAAGCCGAAGACCGACTTGTCCGCTGACAGCGTCACCCCAGCCGCCCGGGACAGCTGTAAAAACTCTCTGATGGTGGAGAGGAATGCCGCAAAGGTCTTACTATGGAAGTTACAGTCGTCGAAGTACATGGAGAAGTCCGATGTGTGGGCGGACAGCCGCTGGCCCGGCCGGAGCTGGGCTGCCCCCGGGTGAAGCAGGGGGGCGTACGCGCCGTACATCGCCAGCGCCAGATAGAAGGGTGAGTTTTTCATCCCTTGGGGAAGAGTTGCCCAGGTGAATTTACCAAACTCCGTCTCGAACGCGAAGATGTCCCTGGAGATGCCCGGCTTGAGAGGAATCTGCTGGAACGCCACTTTCAAGTCAATGGACGCCAAGTAGCGGGCCCCCGCGAACTTGTCGATTACCTCATCAATTCGGGGTATAGGCCAGGAGACGTCCGCGATGAGCCGGTTGACGCGCCGCAAGTCCTGGATCATCCTCAGCTTTCCGTCCGTCTTCCGCACGAAGCAGATGGGGCTAGAATAACAGCTTGTGGAGGGGACGATAATACCCAGCTCAAGAAACCCGTCGAGTTGTTCCCGGAGGGCCTCCCGCTCTGCCACCGACAGGCGGTAGGGGCGCGCGCGCACGATCTTGGTGTCCTGCAGAGCGATCTCCACCTCCGGAACAGACGCGACCTTGAGCCCCCGGAGAGAGACCGCGAAGCAGTCGCGGAATTCTTCCAGGAGGCTGAGGAGCTGGCTGTGCTCGGCGGGGTCCATGTCGGGGTTGATCCGGAAAGAAAAACTCTCCGACGGCTGCGGCGGGGCAACTGGGGGCGGCTGCGGCGCGGGATCCGGCCCGGCAGCTGCCGAGCACACTGGGACGCTCCGGGCCAACCTGTGCAATGTGCCCAGGGGCTCGGACGGCAGCACCTGGCGGCGCACACTGGAACTGTTAAGGATCGGCATCCCCTTGGTGGCGGGGCCAATTAACGCCGCCTCCATTTCGATGTGGCAGCTCTGCTCCGTGGCAGCGTCCGGCACGAACACCAGGTCCTCGGACACCCGACCCGCTGCCGGGCGAAAGGGGACGAACACAACCGAGCACGGCGGGATGCTGACAGGGCACTTCGCGAAGACCTGGCGCGGCCCCGGCGCAGGGGGGGCGGGGCCCGCACACACCATGCAGCAGGGCTGGACACTGTGAAGAACTGCTTGGCCGCCAAAAATGTCCCCTAATTTCTCCAGCCGTCCGTCGGACCGTTCCCGGGAGACCGTAAGCCGCCGAAAGTTCAGAACGATGCCAGCGTGGAGGAAGAATTCTAGTCCCAGGATGAGCGGGAGGGCGAGGTCGTTGACGACGAACACACGGACCGTGAACTCCGACCGGCCGATAAGTAGAGTCAATGGGGCGCAACCGATCACCCGGAGCGGCCGACCTGAGGCTGTGTTAAGTCCGAAGGGGGCAGGAGTCAACTCACCATGGTCCGGAAGAGAATGGTAAGTCGAAGCTAGGATGACGTTCACTGCCGCGCCCGAGTCCAGTTGCACGGTGACCGATGTGTTGGAAGGCACAAGCACGACTGGTAGCGTGGCCACCTCGCGGCCCTCCGCGCGGTGCTCCGGCAGCCCCGTGCACTCGCTGGCCGTCGAGTTGCTGACCGCGGCGATGCACGGGCCGGGTTGCCGCCAAGAGCAACGATCGCAAGAGGGCTGACCAAGCGCCGGTGGTGCGGCCGAGCCCAGCCCAGGTGAGGGCGATGGCCCGCCCGTGGCGCAAGTGCTGGCCACAGCAGGAAGCGGCTCCGCAGGGGGCGGTGGCTGAACCGCGGCCGTAGGCGCGGCCGCCCGCTGAGGAGGCGCTGACACAATCAGTTTTTTGACGCCGAGGGGCACTCGGCTTGCAGGTGCCCGGGCTTTCCGCAGGCGTAGCAAGTGCGGTCCCTCGACTTGCTGCGCGCTCGCGGTTGCTGAGGGCCCCCGTCGCTGGCCTGCCCGCTATGCTGCGCAGGCTGCCCGTTGCCCCCCCCAGAGGGGGCGTTGCCCGGCCAGCCCCAGAACGGCGGGAAGGGCATCTGCCAGGGCGCTGACGGCGGCGTTCCCATCGGAGGCCAAGGCCCCCATGCCTGCGGCTGCTGACCCCCTGTCTGAGGTGGGCCCCAGTTGGGTGGGGCCATGGGGTACCCCCAAAATGGGGGCATGCCTGGCCAGGGCCCGCACTGGTAGCCCTGGGTGTAGGACCTTGATTCCGGCTTACCGCGTGACGCGCTGCGGCTGCGCTGACCTGCAGTGTACGGCGTCTGGTCCCGCCTGCTGCGGTGACCTCCGCCGAGGGGGGCGTCCGACCGGGACTGGCGCCCGGCGCCCGCAGAGGAATCCCGGGAGGTAGGGCGGCTGCCCCGAGCCGCGTAGCCGGCGTTGATCTGCGCCGGCAGCCCGCTGACGGCCAGCTTGCTGAGTGCGGCCAGGAGGGCCTCCGCCGACATGGTGTCGGCCGTCTCCTTGATAGACACCCGCTTCCCCTCTTTACCTGACGCGGCTGTGTCCATCCTCCTGACTGCGTCCAGCAGCTCCTTCATGCTACGAGGCCGCAGGAGCCTCAGCTGCTGGGCCAGCTCGCCGCGGATGCCGTTGATGATCGCGAGGGCCATGTCGTCCTCGCGCATCCTGTTGTCGCACTTCCGGAGAAGGGCCTCCTTCTCCACGACGTACGTCATCACCGACTCCCCCTCCCTCTGGACTCGCTGGCCGCTCTCCATCCAGCGCTCGGCGGGGGAGCGGTCACAAGTGAATCGCTCGATGAACAGGTCCCGGAAGCGGAGCCACATGTTGGGGTCATGGCCGTACCTGTCTATAAAGGCGTCCACAAAGAGTTTAGCGTGGCCCTTCACCGATTCCTGCATCTGGACGATGAAGAACTCGACAGGTACCCGGTGCATCGCCCACCGGGCCTCCTGAGCGTCCAAGAACGACCGCGGGTCACCGTCCTCCGCATCACCGTACTTATTGAAGCAGTATGGCGGCGCCATCTCGTCGTCGTCCCCGTGCGGGCCCGGCGGAGGTGGCGGTGGGGGCGGTGGCGGCGGTGGAGGCGGAGGGGGCGGCGGCGGCTGTACCGGCGGAGACGGGGGCGGCGGCGGCCCCGGCGGTGACGGGGGCGGCGACGGAGAGGGCGCCCCGGCCGACTCGGAGGAGTAGACCTCCGAGACTGTCAGGAGGGACGACGACTCGTTCGAGCCCCTGCGCAGGTCCTGGAAGGTACTCTCGGACGTGCTCGGAAAGGAGTCAATAGGCGAGCGCTCCGACCAGTTGTAGTACCCCCGCAGGTTCTCGTACAGCACCGGATCGATGCCCTGCGGAGACGGCAGACGGGCCCTCTCGCTCGCCGGCGTCGAGGCGGTGTCCGGGATGTCGTAGATTGGCTCCTCCTTGTCGGCACCGGCCCTGGGAGGTGTCCGCTCCAGGCGCCGGTTGGCAGATTGGCGCGGGGTCGCTGCGTCTATTTCGGCGCCGAGGGACAGGCGCTCCCCAGAGTCCCGCCGGTCGTCCAAGACGTCGATCAGGGCCGCGTACACGTCCCCGTTCCGGCGGCCGCGTCCCCGAGTTTCCCGGACGACTTCGAGGACCCGCTGCAAGCTGAGGACGAGGGCGGTGTCCGTCGACGCTGGGGGCTCAGAAGTTACCTGCACTGACGGGCCTCCGGCAGGCCAGTGGCCGTTGCGCAGACTCCTGTTGACTTCCGCGAGCTGCCGTTCCGCTCCCCTGGTCCTGAAGTCCGTGCGCCAGTCGGTCTCGCTGACGACCGTCTCGACGCGCTGCACCACACTGCTGAGGCCTTCGTCGTCCAGGGACTCCCAGTCGGTGATGCGGAGGTACGGGCCGGCGTCAGGAGTCCGCCCCCGGTGTCGCACGAAGAACCACGCCCTAGCCAAGAACTGACGGGTGCGATCGCCGATTGACGGGTGGAACCCTTGCGCCATAGGCCAGCCGAACCGCAGATCTCCTGGCTGCGGTGACTGTACAGCCAGAGGGAGCGTCGTCGAGACTGCAAGGTTAGCTGGAGCAGACGGACGGTGAGGCAGGGCGGGGGGGGAGAGAGAGATAGAGAGAGAGAAGGGGGAGAGAGAGAGAGGGCCAGAAGCAGAGGGGAAGAGAAAAAGAAGAGAGTTATTATAAGTGCCAAAATAGAACAAAACAAAAAAAAAAAAGGTCCCTGAAAGGCCAACGTCGAATTGTTAGCGATCAGTTAAGTCTAGAAGCAAAAGAGCGCATTCTTATTATTAGTAGGGTTAAGGTCAAAATACTAGCGCGTAGCTGCGGCAGCGAAGGCAACAAAAAACCCACACTACTACACGCCAGGGGCATGTAGGATACGGACTGAGAACTGAAATCCGATCCGGCCCGCTGGCGCGAGGGATGGCCACCGCGACGCCACGGCAGTGCAAGAGAGAAAGAGAGAAAACAAAGACAAGAAAAAAAAACTAACAGAAACAAAACAGAAAGGGAAAGGAGAAAACTCTACACTACTCTACGCCGAGAACGGTTAGGAGACGGACTGAGAACTGAAATCCGCTGCGGGCCGCTGGCGCGAGCAGTGCAAGAGAAGGGTGTCCGCCTCCAAAACACGGAGGCTGCGCTCACAAGTGGGGCGGACGGATACTCACGCCCACCGCCTGCGCCAAGACAAGCGGGAACGGATCTTATACCTAACTTATACCTAACCTATACCTAGTGAGCCGGTGAGGCGAGCCCTGATTTTTTGCTAAGAACCCTACGCACCTCCACCATATACAAGTCGGGCTACCTTTGCTCAGGCATTTTAGAGGGGTGCTCGACTTGCTGGGGGGCAGCTGGTTTGATTGACTCTCGTGACCCGGGAGCGAGGGATACTTAGATAGAAGACGGTCCAGGATTCACTTGATTGTTGCTCATACCCAAAATGCCGTCCTCCTTCAGGGCGCACACGTACTCTTGGCTCTGTAGCTCGGCACTCACCGACTGACGAGCTCTGCCCGAGCTCGGCAGTCGGTCGCCTCTGGTGTTCCGAAAAGTGCAAGCGTTACAATTTAAGTGTAGGGGGCGAGAGGCCGGGGCGTTGCCCGGGCGAGGGCCGTTGTGACACCTGTGGGTACGCTGTCGCGACAGCGTCCACCGCCAGGGCACTCAATTCCGGTCGCACCAAACATGGGTTGGCATACTTGCGGCAGTCAATTTCACCAGCGCCGCCCTTAAAGCACTGAAAAAATCTGCACGGTTGACCTCACTGAAACCGTGAGCACTAAACAGTTGGCCAGTAATCAGCGCATTCAAACTATAATTGGCCATCCCCTGCATCAGTGCAGCAATGTCTATTCCGACCAAATTATATGAACGCAGGAGCGTCGAGGCAGTGGCCGACACTAAGGCTGATCCACCCATAAACAGGGCGTCCATTGTGGTAGATGCTGTCAGGAGCCCGGTTACTGCTGACCACTCAGCTAGGGTGTCACTTCTAAAGGCCTTGATCAGTCTTTGGACGAAGCCTATGTCTTGAGGCATCACTGTTTGGCGCGTTGAGACAAACTCTTGGGTCGGCAATTGGGGGACAGCAATACACATCACGGGTACCCCAGCCGGTGTGTAGGTGTCAACCCCAAAAGCGTCTTGGGGGTGATCAGGAAAAGCAGGAGGGTCACCTTGCCGCCTGGGGTCCTCGGGCGGCACATGTATGACTTGATCATACGGAATGGCTTGCTCCTGCTCTATGTAGGGAAGCTGGTTCACTGCTACTGGTGGGGCAGGTACAATTGCCCAGGTTGCGCCCACCAGACTTATACAATCCGCGTGACCTTCGAGTAGTTCATCCGAACTTCCCGTATTGTTCGCGTAGTTTTGTAGGAAGTTTACAATTTGAGCTGCCGTCGGCATGACTTGGCCGAGAGGAGGTATCGGCAAGCTATTTGTCCCCAAGACGTAGCCATGTGTGGCGGGCCAGACCAACGAGTCTACTGTCCACTGGCCCCCCACCACCTCCCAGGCCTGGCCGCATCTCGACCGCGCTGCTCTCTCTCGCTCCCTCCCAGCTGTAGGACAAGGAGAGACTGGCTCCAGCTCGTTTCGGAACGGAGACACCCCTCTCGTCTCTGAGGCGAGCGCTTGGAAGTGCAGGACGCGGCAAACGAAGATAGCCCTAAATGTTTGCATCAAGCTCGAAATGGTGTATAACGACGGAAATCTGTGCTTGAAAGTGTGTTCTTTCCAACTGTCCGATGAGCCAAGCGAAAGCTTGGCGCGGCTTGGCGGCATCATGCCGTGAATACGAGGTGAAAATTGTCAGGGGCACCACTGGATCTCGAGAACGGCAGTAGTATAACCGGCCATCAGTAGCGGATTGCCTAGTTTCCAGGGGCACGTAACCAGGGTAGCGTGTATGACTACCTTCCAGGGGCCGTCAGCTATGACATCACATGCATACCTTCCAGGGGCACACAACCAGGGTAGCGTGTATGACTACCTTCCAGGGGCCGTCAGCTATGACATCACATGCATACCTTCCAGGGGTAAGCAAAATCAAGGTAGCGCTTTCTAATCATCCAGCGTGTGCCTACCCACTAGGGGCGTAGTATTTTTGTGTTTTACTTGTCAAGGATTATTTTTTTTTGCGCTGACTCATTTCGTTGCGCGTGCTTATGGTTGTGTGAGCGCCGTGCTGGTCTCTCTCCCCAACTCACTGCGGCGTGGTATGGGTTGCATATCAATCAGGGGTTTCATGAAGGAAAAAACACACAGGTAACGTTTTTTACATTTTATTTTTTCACGACAAGTTTGGCTCTTCATTACAAGTTCATTACAGATTCTTACATTTTTCACAATGCTACGGTACATCTTGTTAACAATCTTATCGTTATTTTCACAATTTGTAGTAAAGTTTTTCTTAACAAAATATTTCATGGAATAGCCATGAGCCTTATAGAGTAAGTACATGACACAATACTGTCCACACACCGTGGAGTCTACTGCCTGCAAATCAACTGTATTTTTAATCCATTGTTTACATTGCTTATCCATAAAGTTCCGTATTTCCGGTACGAAAGGTCCAAGTCCGTATGAACAGAAATGTTCGCCTCTTCCATCGGCACCGATGTAGATTGCTTGCCAATGTGACCCTGGTTTTGTTATAGGATCAGTGTTGACAATGATTAATGCCGGTTTGCTATGTATGGTGTGTGGGAGTGTGTTCGATGCATATACCCCGGTAAAGCGGGGTCTTGCGTGTGGATCATGTTTCAGCGCTCTCTCTAAGCTGTGTCCGTCCATGCTAAACGCTAAAATCTACCACTACGCTACGAGTTTTGTCGATTTCAATTAAGTTATTAAATTCTGAGAAAACACAGTTCACTGCTGCGGGCAGAGCTCCCTCGAACCTTACTTCCAGTCTCACGATACCTTGGCGCTGTAAGTTCCAGTGACTCTCGTTTGCCGAGAGGTCCTGAGAAATGTCAAAAGCGAAAAGCGTGTATCCCTTAGGGTAGTCAGAATAGGACAGATCGTTCCCTTCGTCTTTCCAGTGTATTCCTGTTCCACTGAACAGTGTATTATAGGCGTCAATGTATGTATCGTTCGTGAAGTCGGGTGTAAGTGGTTGTGTAGGTATTTGTTGTGAGTCAACGTAAAGACTCAGGTAATTTATATTGAAATGTTGGAAGTTGAAAGGGTTATGCTTGTAGCTTCCGTTGAAAGCTTGGTTTGTGACGAAACCTATGATAATCCTCTTTGGGAGTTGTCCAAGATGTAAGTTTGGAATGGTTTTGTCTTGCAAACCCACGGGGATCGTGAATGTTTTTAGATCTACTCGTGTTAGTGGATATTTTGCCGGGGACGCTTCTAATGCTGCTGCGTGCCCCAGGAGAACAGAGGGAGAAATCCGTACCTTCCGCACTAAGAGTGTGGCGTCCAAAATGAGAAGCTTTTCGTTTTGCTTTGTAGACATGAGCATGAAGGCGTCCCTATTGCGTGTGAGTTTGATTCTCAGTTCGACATTATTTAAAAGGAATCTGTCCTGGTTAAAGAAATCCGAATGAATTGGCCCCAGAAGTTCGATCACACTGCTGTTTTTTGTTAGATCATGACGTTTCTTCAGCCCTAGATTATTGACAGAAGTAAAGTCATCCATGGCACCTGCAGTATCTTTGTACCACATTCGCATGGTCATGTGTGAGTTTTTAGCTGGCGCGTCGTATGCGAGAAGAGCTTCTATGTAACTACGATAAGAGTATGTCATAGAAGATTGCGAAATCAGCTTTTGATTCAATGAGACGTCCACCTGACTCCATAAGGAGTGAAGCAAATAATTCACGGGGGCCGCGTCATTTTGGTCTTCTGCTTTAATGTCTGTGTTGTTCTCATTCACTATTTTACATTTTACGTACAAAAGTGTGTGAGCTGGGTCAATATACTCATGACCCGTCCCGGGTACACAGAATTCGATCGTGTTTGACTGGTCTATACTTGTGACTGGTTTGAATGGAGTCCATTGTCCGCCTTCCAAAACGGTTTGTGTAGGGGGCACAGCCCACAAGTCCAGTTCTGTACGAAGCGCCTCAGCTGAGGCTGTGTGTAAAAAGGCCATTGCTTAAAAAATGTGGTTACTTGTGTCAATTTTCCGTTTTTGTGCGCGTGTCTGTCCTCCACGGCTCTTCCGAGTCGAATGATTTCTCGACTTCGATCGTAGGCGTTTTATACCATTCCCCTTCATTCTCTCTGAAAGATTTTGCCCGGCCTGTTTGATGTGAGCCTGAACACTGTTACGGAGAGGTACTTCCCCCGATACAACGTCAGCGAGGATGTGACTCCCAGCTCTCATGGCCTCGCGCCCGACCGTTTGTGCACCTTGTTTAATGAAAGGAAAGATGCTTCGGAAAAGACCTCCGAGAAAACTTCCGATTCCAGCCCCTTTCTGTGACGAAGAACCCGCGAAGTAATTTAGCCCAGATCCTGTTTGGGCCTGTTTGAGGTAATACGATGTAATGTGTGACATGTCTGTTTGTTATGTTCGCTGTTTGAAGTGACACAGTAACGTTGACGTTCCGTGTTGGAATGGTAAAAACTCCCCCGTGTGTGTCCTTATATTCACTTCGATTGTGTCGAAGGACTTTGTTTTCAGGTCAAAGTAAATCGGTGGGTCACAACGATAGCTGCTCACTCCTCCATAAGAAGATAAAGTGTTCACGGGGATCGTGCGTAACAGCGGCGCACTCGTGTGTCCTACAATTTGGTCTTGAATGATATCGATGTAAATATACATCTGAGAAGGCATTCCTAGGGTCATGTCGATAGGGTGTTCTCCTCTTACTTCTTCGTCTGCGTGGTATGGCCCCGCGTGTGGGAGTCCTAACTGCATTGCGAGAGTCGGTGCTAAAGTGTACGTTGCGCCTGGTCTAGATTCGAACGGTAAGAAGGTGACATATTCCCTGTCCGTCAGTTCTATGACACGACTTTGTTTCCGGGACGATTTTGTTGTAAGCGCTTCACGCACTCCGTCAATGAAATCTTGTTTACTTTTGTAAAACCGTGGTGTTATGTGGAGCGTCTCCTCACTGGTGTAAATGTAAACGGGGAGTTCTGTGTGTGCGCCATCTGTGACGTATGCTACCCCTTTATCTGCTACTACGAAATCCTCTGCGTCTCTGTCGTTCGGTGTGAATACTTTTATCCAATTTTCCCCTTGTTGTATGTGAGTCAAAGTGTTTGGATAGTGTACTTCTAGGAGAGCCACTTGCCAATCTCCATGAAGCTCAATTCTTTTCGATAGCTGCGTCTTGAAGTTCGATGTTTTGTTGTCTTCGTAAACGTCGGGGGATGCGTTGCTTGGGAGCACCATGTAAAAATCCATTTTTATGACGTATCTATGTCCTTGGACATCACCCAAGACCGCGAAGAAACGGGATATCCTCTCCAGTGGACGAGATGTTGTGTTTTGTCACCTTTCCCACGTGTCTTCACTATATATGCAATTTTAAATTTATCTGGCTTTGTGACGCGACTGAGTTCCCAGGAATAGAATGTCCCCTCCAGTTCCTCGTTATTGTCCAGGTCTGCTATGCGATATACTGGTTTTTCGTGTTTTATGACTTGAGTTATTTTATAAATTTCCTCTGACCAGTTCCATGTGCACCCCTTTTCAAAGCGTTTCTTCTCTCTCGAAATTCTTACGTAGTCCCCGACTTTAAGTTTGGGTGTGATTTTCTTCCCTCCCAACTTCTCTTGATACAAGTTCCGGTACACCTCAAGGACTCGGTCCGGCTGACTGGCTTCAATAGGTGTCAATTTTAGTGTCTTGTGAAATTTTTCATTGTAAGCCCGTGTGATGTCGACAAGGACCCCTCCCGTGTACTCATACTTTTCCCTTTCGGTGAAAACTTTTTGAAGCCATGGTCTCAGTGTCCCGATGAAACGTTCCACAACAGAACATTTTGTGTCAGGGTTGTTCGTGTGGGCGTACTGAATGTCCATGTCCTGTAAATATTTTTTCAGTTTTCTGTTATCGAATTCTCGTCCTTTGTCGGTGATAATACGTGTTGGTCGTCTGTCAGTTTCGTTGAAAATGGTCTTAAATGCTTCCACAACAGTGTCTGCTTTTTTATCTCTGACTGGCAATGTCCAAGCGAATTTCGAGAAAACATCAATTACACAGAGTATGAACGAATTCTCCTGATTTTCGTCCCGTATGTCACTAAAATCAGCTAAGTCTGCTTGCCAGCAATCGTCAATGTTGTCTGCGTACGTCACGTTGCGTGGAAACGTCCGACGCGCTCTCTTGTGTAGAGTATACGAGTCCTGCCCCTCTAGATAGGCAACTACTTCATTTTTGGGGACCTTCTTTTTTACCCCTTTCCAAAGGCGTTCGGGTGTACTGTATCCGGCGGGGTGTTTTGTGTTGTGATAGATGTCTTTAAGTCCAGCGTTTCCACGTCTGACGTTGTCGTTTTGGTTTCGGTACTTTGCTGTTTTCGCCCGTGACGTGTGGTTTGTGCTTCCTCTTGTTTGTTTTCGTGCAGGCGATTTCGCTTTCATTTTTTAAACCAGATCCTTGTTGTGATAAGATGACGTTTCGATATTCTGTGTTCTTAATTAATTCCAGTGGAGTGTGTGTTGTCTTTAGTGCCGTGATGAAGGATTGCCAGTTTGGTGCCTGTGCAGTTTTTCTGTCACGTACAGCATCAGAAATTAAGTCAACTATACTTGACACCTGCTGACCATTGACTGATGTCATTCCATTTGTGTCCCAGCTTATAATCTCTTTTGCTTTCGGGGTTGATAAGTGTTCCATCAAAGTCAAAGCTGCGCTTCTGTACTTGCTTGGCATTACTGTTAAAAGTTGTTCTCTTATTCTACTGTCCGGTGGTGCTTCGGTTTTCTGAGGTGTTTCCTTCACAGTTGGAATTTCAAGTGTAGCTGGTTTTTTCTGTTCATTGATAAAGTACAGGTATTTCTGAAGTGCCTGGTCGTACATCTTCCATTTTTCACTGTCTTCAGCTTTTTGTTTTAGAATTTTGTTCATCTCTGTGTCCAAGCTGCTTAGTACATTGCCTGTGGTCCTTGTGGCTGGCTTCTCTTGCAACCTTGTCACCGTTTCGTGTGGTACAAGTACCAATTTTTTACAGTGTTCCATGTTTTTTTATGACTTAAATATCAGACTACTTATCACTGGCGCAAGGAACCTTAAAAGAAGTGGCAAGAATGCGCCTCCTTTCTGTGTTAGAACAGCTTTCTTTTTTTCCAGGATTCTCCCCGATTCGCCAATCGCTTCAAAATTGTTTTGTGTTTTTTTAGTTTTTGTTTCTGTTTTGGTGTGAGCGGAACGTTTCCGCAAAGAGTGTTGTCACAGATCTCACAAATTGAATACACCAGTCCTTTGTCTGCTTCCCTCAAAATTGCTCTCCGCAAAGACGGACGGCCTCGTTGCAGGACGCGTAGCAAGTCCTTGTGAATGTGACTCTTCTGTACTGACATGTTTTTTCACTCGATGTTCACTCGAAGGAACATCGCTGCGCTATGATTCCTCTGCGCTCAGGATAGAGCTTTTATACTTTCCTTTCGGCACGTAAATTATTGTTGTTTCGTCCGGGAATATGTGTGTTCTGAGTCGTAAGTGATCTTTCTGTCTCACATTAAAATCAAACAAAATGTATGAGTGTCCTTCACGTGTGGCATCCTCGTATGCCTCAAGTAGTGCCCTCCAATTTGAGGGATCAACTTGAAGTACGAAACTTCTGATCTGTTGGACATCTCGTGGTGATTTTAAAAGAAGAACGTAATGTGCTTGTAAACTTATTTGTCTGAAATTCGGCGGAAACAGACACTGTGACAAGAACCAAAATGAAAGATTTCTGTGGTGTGACCCTTTTATCGCAATTTTCAAAAATTCTGGGTTCTTTACTTGGTCCATAAAGTCGTCCACAATTACAAGTTTTGGTCCTTCTCCCGGGGAAACTGATCTAAGGATGGAGCACCTTCCACAAATGTAACCCCCTGCTCTTTCGCGAGTTCACCATAAAGGCTTTGGTATTCACTGTAATGCCATATGACTTTTTCAAAAGTGACATTGAACATTTCCGCTCTGTTTTCAACTATTCTTTTGACCAAGAAGGTTTTCCCGCCACCGCTAGGTGCACAGACCAAAACATTGGAGGGGTGAGAGAATCTGAGATCCATGTTGTCCGGTGTATGACTCAAGACTGAATGACGTTTAAGCTGTGTGATTAACATTATATATTTTTCAAAGGGATTTTTTGGAGGTCGGTTAAATAATGTACATATTCAGAGAAAAAAATCATTTATTTCATCACATTATAACGGTAAGATTACATATTTTTTCCTTTTTACAGAGTATATACCACTACATTTGTTTCCGTTTTACGGAAATGTCTAAAAATAAGTTTTTTTACACGACACCAGCTAAGTCCATCCAGGCCACACCCCAGTCGGGGTATGTGAATGTCCTTCACCCCGAGCTGCTCACAAAGGCAAGTTAATTCTAAAAGGCACGTATCTAAGTCTTCGTAAGTGGGCTTGTGGTAATATTTGTCTTTTGTTATGAGATAGAAAATGTATTTCCCTGTTTCGTATTCCATGTGGGCAACTTGTCCGATTTTCTTGTTTTGTTCTTTTAATTCCTGTACGCGTCCAAACTTCCGTTTGAACCCTGACGCAATCCCTGCTCCCATCCACAAATCGGCGGAAACACAGTGTGCCATGCTGTATTGTGGATTTATCAGTAAGTCCCCCTGTATCTCCGTTAGAGTCATGTCTGTATGTTTTCTCTGTTTCGTGTGGTATTGATGTGAGGGCGTCTGTA
Organism: Odontothrips loti; assembly: GCA_038380765.1. Lineage (NCBI taxonomy): Eukaryota > Metazoa > Arthropoda > Insecta > Thysanoptera > Thripidae > Odontothrips > Odontothrips loti. The sequence continues at coordinate 2,098,777 of CM076243.1, forward strand.
TGTGTACTGTGCACTGGTCTGAGTCCCACTCGGTATTTTATTCCTGAAGCTTAGTTGGTGTTTTCGCCACCGCGAGCGCTGGCATCACCACAAAGAGGTTATTTACAGTCAAGCTTATTCGAAGTACCACAGCTGCCGACGAAAATATGCATAAGTGTCATGAATCATACAAACTTTCAAGTGTCTGTAACAAACTGTAATCGTCATCGTCTAGCAATGTGCCAGTGAAACCGTATGGTACTGTTCTCTCTTGGTCAACACGTCTTCGTTTGTTCAGACAAACTTGCCATTTCTTTGAAGATGGTCGTGACACGATACGCCAACCAGGTAAGCGCGCGATTTGGTTTGGAATTTTAATAGTTGTGTGTTCCTTTTGTGTTTGGTAAACCATTTCCTTTAATCTGTCAAATGTGACTGTGTCTGTGCATGAGCTGTTAATGGAAATACCCCTAACCTTAATAATTGTTTTGATGTTATTCAGGTCTCCACCGACAGCGACACGGAAACTATACGATTTTGCTCCAGATGAAACAAATTCTGTACAAAATGAGTTTTCACCATAATCGTCCGCAAGTTGGTCAGTCAAGTCACCAAGATATTGACCAAGTTCAGGCTCGGGCTCGCCAGGAACAGAGAGGAAACAAACGGAATCTGAAAAAAATCAAAATCGAAAGGTAAGGTTAGTGTTTGGTTATGCTATTCTTGTCCAGTTTTTTTGTTTGAAAATGCACTAATCAACGAATTCATTGAGTAGTGCGTTTTCTGTTCTCTGTTAAGTACTTACCAGTATCATGATAAAGGGCGCGTTCGCCAACAATGTCAAGATATTTTACAAGAGTAATCGCCCGTGTGCTGTTGTGTAGGCAGCATGAATTAATGAAGTTGTTTTTAAGCTGTCATCCATATCTTCCACAGGTGTGAAATTGATTTGTAAGCAGTCCTCCCCTAATGGAAGGATTGAATTGATGGTGATGGTGGAATCCTGACTGAGTTTGATGAGTTCTCCATAATCAAAAACAAAAACTGTCTGGGAACGGAGAGTTTTTTCTCCCATTTTGCCCCCTGCAACAAAAAAGAATATGGTTAGTATGTGTGTGCGTGTGGACCTTTTATGTATAAAAATTTTTATTTATATTACTTACAAAAGGAATTCAGGATGAGTTTTGCAAGGAACCTTTTCCCTGGATTTTTTTCCACCCTGTCTTTTCTGATTACAATTCCATCTCTGTCATAAATGTCCTGAATGTACTGATCTTTTTGTTCATCGGTTTTTACATGTGAAGGCCACCCTGATGCTTCTATTTTCAATGCCATATTTTCTCTGACATATGAAGAAAATAAACCATCAGTTTTTGTGTCATGGTCATAAACTTTGACTCCTGGATATTGGTGTACTTCATGAATTTTTAATATTTTGTATCCTTTCTTTACAGCTAATTGGAGTTCATTTGCACACCATGACCCTGTGAGTGTCCTGTTTTCATCATCATGAACACAGTCATCCTGGATTTGATTCTCAGCACATGATCTGCAGAGTGGAAACATCAGTTTCGAGCAGCATTTGTATGGTAGTACAGGTAAGAATAAATCTTGCGGTGGTAATACTGTGGCTTTGATCACTCCATTCCACTCCTCAAGTTTTGGCATGTTTGTGTCCCCTTCTAAAAATATTTTGGGATGTCCATAAGGATAAGCAGATTTAAAATTGCAAAATGGGTATTCTGAGCAGACATCAAAGAACTTGATTTTTTCTCCTTTGCTTAAGTCTGCCTTTTTGTATGACCTGAGTGCAGAAGTACGCCCACCACAAAGTGCATCACGAATCTTGAGGGGAGGTGTTCGTTTTGTGGGGTTTTGTTCATAGTATGCTTTTAAAGTAGGGTTATGTTTACATTCATGATTGAAATCACATTCCCACATTTCTTTTACTGTGTAACCATGACTCCTGAATAATGCAGTGATTCTCTTTGTCTGTTCGTAGGGATCGCCTGCCTGTCCTGACTGAAGTCGTTCACGAACATCAAGATTTGGAATGCATTTTCGACAGTGATGAAAATAACACCCATGAAATTGATAGATAATTTCCTGTTTGGAACCATCCTGCTTTGTGATCTGTGTGTATCCATCAACAGGGCGCCCCATGACTTTAACTTCACGTCCATTCTCTGCAGTAATAATTTTTGCTCTGTCTCCAAGTTTGTGTTGTTCGTAGTCAAGCCACTTGAGGGCAATGAAACTTTGTTTATCTCTACCTCTATAACCTCCCTTTGGAACTATACCTAGGGTATACAGTTGCATATGTTTAAGTCGAAACATGTTCATGCATGCTGATGAAAGAGTTAAGCAGTAGTGAAGAGGGTCAAATCCAGCAATTTCAATAAATAATTTCCTGAATGATTCCATTGCACGTCTTAAAATGTCCACGTCAGATTGACAGTATAAAATAATTTCTAGTTGGAATTGAAACCTAACATTGTTTTCAACTTGTTCATTGTACCACGTATCAAATGTTTTTTTGTCTTTTAGTGACATGGTTGAGGTGCAGTATAAATCTTTGTCTGGCATGGGACCGTCATAGTTATAAAATTCTTTTTTGTTCATGAAGTGCGGGAAATATCCTTTCTTCAGTTCATCCAGACCAAAGGCTTTTGGTAATGAACTTAATTTTTGTGGGACAAACATGAGGGAGTCTTTGAAATGAATGTTGCCACATTTTAAACTGATAATTTTTGCACCTTGTAAGATCACTTCTGGCTTAATTTTCATCTCCAAACATTTTTGTAGTAAGAAGTAGGAGTCAAACGAGCGAGCGTTGTGTGCGAAACAGGTAATTTGTGTGTCTTCATTGCAAAGAGATTGTAAATACTGAATAAATTGTGCAACTACATTGTCTTCCGAGTCTTGACTGAAAGAATCAAAAATGTGTTCCCTTTCTCCACAGTTCAGACAAGCGTGTTCTGTTGATTCTATATGCTCACAATCATCGCAAACTTGTTGGCAGATGAGTAAATTCGGTTTGTGTTCCATCCAGTTGTCCCGATCTTCGAACTGATCAGACTGTGTTGTCTCGATATCATAATAAATTCTCATGTACCTCCTTTTTTTGTTTAGAGGCTTAGGCTCCCATGGTGGAACATAGCAGAGATGATTTTCAGGAACTGATAAATTACAGTACTGACATTTGATGTAGCCACACCTGTGCTTGTAGTTGTTCTTCCCTATCCCATTCAAAGAAACACTTTTTTCACAAAATTCACAGAATTTCTTAACATCACATGTAGTTCTGTTGTGTGTGTATCGTGCTACAGTTTCATGAAAGTGAAAGCACTCATGGCCAGCAAAATTTCTGTTACATTTCGGGCAGTGTATTGATTCATGCTCATTTGTTTTTGTATGATCTGTGTTCGACCCGCATCTCCAGCACGAACCTTCGCATGTGTGGTCTGATAGGTGTGAGTAGCTAACAAGGCAATCATGACAAAAGTAAGAGAAACCGAAGACTGCTGTCACAGAGAGTACTCCATAGAAGTGTGCTTCATGCCATAATAGGTATATGTTTTTTCGTGGGTTTGATTCAGTGGATAGTGGCCCTTTAAAAACTATTTCTTTTCCGTATTGATCGGTGAACACCACTAGTCTGTAGTCTGGAAGTGTGTTTTGTAATTTGTTCACTTCATCTAATCCACACTTTTCGGCCGGATCAATCCCAGCTGCCTCACACAATTTTTCCGCTTGTTGTCTTTGAACTCTGGATTCTGGCTTCTTAAGACGTGTGAAAGAATGTTTTGATATTTGCTTGTGAAGCATCCCCACTGCTACACAACGTGATAAACACATGTTGTCTTCATTGATTGGATTGAAAAGGGAATTCCCTTTGTGTTTTCTCAGAAGAAAATGTGACATTTCCTCATTTAGACGTTGATTTGGCCGACCCCCTTTATCGGGGTGAGGGACATGAATATATGAAAAATGTAATGTCCCATTTGTGAGGAAATTTTGATTTGAATTCAGAACGTGACTGACTTTATCTAAAATCACTTGTCCAGAAATTTGATCTGTCCTCCGAAGTGAAAGCCAAATGGGTGAATCAATGTTTTCTTCCCCTCTGACTTCTACAATACAACTGTCCTCACTTTTAGCCCCCACTGCTTTTCTCTGTCGGTCGAGCATAGTGTCAAATAAATCTGCGAGGTGGTTGTGAACATCAAGTGTATCCCCCAAATTTTTGACAGAAAATACTTCTTCCCGGAAATCCATCCGAAATCTTTTTAAATGGCGAGTGGTTGAGGATAAAATCTCGATGGTCGGTGCAGTGTCGCCTTCGTCATTTCCCTCCTGTTCGTGTTCTTGATTTTTACGTTTTCTTTCTGGTGGGGCCGACCCCTCATCCCTGCTGTGTTCATCCTCAACTTCTTCTGAAGAACCGGGCGTCAGTGGGGGTGCGTCAGGTTGTGAAATTTGGTGTGCTTCTTGTGGTTGTGAAGGAACATCCTCTGTCTGTCTGTTCGATTGGCTCCGTGTGACCGCCCCACCCAGCATGTGTCTCGCCATGTTGAATGTTGTGTGTACTAGTGGGTTTGCCACCCCGGACTCCTGCATTTGTTCCAAGTAGGCTTTGTATCCCTCTTCGAGAAAGGGAAGGAGACGTGGATCTGGTGTAGTTGTGTCATAGTCATGTGTCACCAAAGCCGCCATGCATGTCATGAAGGCCTCCGCCATCAATTCCCGTGTGTAGAAACACCCCCCACCCCACTCTTCTAAAATGTTTTGGATGCTCATCGTGTCACTGTGTGTGAAGTGTACGTCTCCGAGCGCGCGATCCAGTTTTATAGGCGCTGGCGCGTGCCGGACAACGGACGGCACAAGTGGTGGGAGTCACAGCGCTGTGCGCTGCGGTGGAGTGGGGGCCTGGGGCGGGCAGTGGCGCGGGACGGCGCAGCGGGCGTGCGGGCGTCGGCGGGTACCGCCACCGCGGGCGGCGGGGGCGGGGCGGCGCGGCGGGACGGCGGGCGGCGGGACGGCGGGCGGCGGGTACCGGCACCGCGGGCGGCGGGGGCGGGGCGGTGCGGCGGGACGGCGGGCGGCGGGTACCGCCGCCGTGGGCGGCGGGGGGCGGCGCGGCGCGGCGGGGGCGGGCGGCGGCGCGGCGGGCGGCGGATTCTGCGTGGGCGTGGCGTGACCCGACGGCGCCGGGCGGCGACGTGGGTGAGAGGTGAGGTGGTGTCACAGAGGGCGCTGGTGTGCACCGAGCGGCCGAACTGAACAGGTGGAGGGGTATTCGGTGGTGGGGGGTACGCCTGTGGGTGCCCGATCGGATGAGACACGAGGATTCAGGTAAGAGGTGAGGCGGTGTCATAGAGGGCGCTCGTGATGCACGGAGCGCCCGAGCGGCCGAACTGTACAGGTGGGGGTACCCCGTGGGTACCAAGAGGGGGGACCGCGCTATAAAAACGCACGCAGCACCGGCAGAGTCATCACTACTCACTCACATCTCCACACGGCAAACAAACTCAGAGACACTGAACAAACAATGGAGTCCACTGACACAGTCCCACAAAAACGGAAGTACACACGAGTACGCAGGAGTTTGGAAGCGAAGCCTTACGAACGCCCAGAACCACCACAAATCGTGAACGAGGACACGAACATGGACGGGGTTTTCCCCCTAAACGTACACGACTCTTTTCTCATGACAGAATCACAGAACACCATGCTTGATGATTTGATGAAATCAATTGAAATACCCGAATCGCAGCCAGACTTTGCAGACATTCCAGAAACAACTGAAAATCCTGTTCCTGTTCCAAAACTCAATGAGATCGAGGAACCGCCCCACGGGGTTTTCATGACACCATTTTCTCTGACAGGGGATTTCAACAAAAGGCTTATTCTGGGATTTGATCTGAAAACCAGTGCGCCATTTGCGTATATCAAGGGTGAGGGCAAGATGGCGGGAAGGGTAAGACTGACGATCGATGAATTGTTTGCTCTTCTGAAAGATGAAGTTTACCACACTATCAACAATTGGTTTTTGGGGAAAGAAAACAGTGTTCTTCCCCTCCACATTGGAGGGCTCATGGTGTCACTTTACACGGCGAACCACGGTGGCAAGTCGATAAAAATCGAACGCAATGGGAATCCCTATCTCAACATTTTTTTCGCACAAAAAACATGGCAGAAAATTTATGAACACAGAGACTGGATCAGATGTGTACACCAAGAAATCTTTGAAAACTCGAATTATATACTGGCCTACACAGAGCAGTTTGTCAAAGAAACCTCCCAAAACCTCACAAAACAGGGTGTCAACTACATGAAACTCGTACAAACAGACCCACAGAAGCAACAGGCCATGATCAAACAAGCCATGAATTCGACATCCACTCACATCACAGCCATGTACTCACAAGACATGTTGATGACACTCAATATTCCTCAACTTCGAGAGCAACTGAAAGTGACAAATTACTATTTCATGAAGGAAAATGTTTTTAAGTTTATGAAAAATATGTGAAGTAGTAGTAAGTAGTGTTGATAACAGAATGTAATATGTATGTGTCTGTTCTATGTACTGTTTTATCTTTTGAACAATGAAATAAAAAAATATATTTTTAAAAGTATGTCTCCTTATTTAAAAAGAAAATGCTCCCCTACAAAACTTCCAGGACAAAAAGAAAAAATGACCAAACGCAAAAAATGAAACAAACTGAGATTTTTATTTCAAAATAAAAAACAAAGGCATAAAAAAATCCAAAAATAAAATGATCACTTCGGGGGTGTTCGCAGTAGCCCCGTACTTCCCGGGCGCCTCCTCCCCTCCCCTAGCCAAATGGTTCCCTAAGAGAAAAATGGTAAATAAGTGTCAGTAAGAAATTAGAAAAATAAAATAGATGGAGTAAAAGACTAGGAAATATTTACCTTGCTCACGCGGGGAGATCGCCTCAATTCCACGTCCGCTTTCTGAAATTAAAAAAGTCAGTCAAAACTTGAGAAAAATGAACAAAGGTGACCCCGTCCCCACTGTCGAATCTCGGCGCCAGTTTCTTCAACTCGGCGCCTCGATTCGACCACGGGACTTGGTCAGTACAGGATCCTGTGAAAAAACTGTGGAAAAAAAAGCTTACCTTCTTTGGGGTCATACGCAGGTCGATTGGGCCTGCGAGCGGTGACCGCGGAGAGCACGACGGGGAGCGAGGCGGGGGGAGGCGTGGCGCCGCCGCGTCCACTATCTGTGAAAAGGCAGTTACACTTGAGAAAAATGAACATAGGTGACCCCGTCCCCGGTGTCAAATCTCGGCGCCAGTTTCTTCAACTCGGCGCCTCGATTCGACAGGGGGACTTGGTCAGTACAGGATGCGGGGAAAAAAGTGTGGAAAAAAAGCTCACCTTCTTAGGCGTTATCCGCAGGTCCATGGGACCTGCGGGCGGCGACGGCGTCTGCGAGGCCAGTCGCTCCGCGAGACGCGGCGAGCGGCGCGGAGATGGGGCCCCCGCCAGACGCGGAGAGCGCCTAGGCGTAAGCCTAGTCGCGTCGGGGGTCACGCACTCCACGCGCCGCGCCTTGGTGCGCGGCGCCCCGTAACTCCGGACCCAAGGGGCCGGGGATTCCGGGGACTGAAAATACAAGAAGAGTTGGTAAAACGACTTGTGAACGAAATACAAAATACGGTTCTCATTATAAGGTAAAAGCAACCCACCGCCGCAAACACCAGTCGTCTCTTTCCCCGCGCTGCCTCAGCCTTGGCGGGCGTCGTGGCGGGGGCAGCGGGGACGGCGGGGGCTGCAGCTACAGCAGGGAGAGAAGGTACGGCGGGGGCGCCGGGGGTGCCAGACAGCTGAAAAGAAAATCATTTCACCAAATTCGAAAAACGTATGCATGTAGACGGAGACGCGTTCACACACACACACACACACACACACACACACACGCACGCACGCACACGCACGGGGGGGGGGGGGGAAGGTCTGAGAAAACCATCGTCGGATGTGTAATTTGCATGCAAATTGAACATCGCGATGGTTCACAGAGAAACGCGGTGCAGTGCAGAGTATAATTTGTGCCAAATTGCAAACTGCACTTCGCACCGCTAAGAGAGGGGGGGGGGGTGACTACCTACCAAAGAGGCGCTGCTGCTGCTGCTGCTACTACTGCTGCTGCTGCTGCTGCTGCTGCTGCTGCTGCTGCTGCTGCTGCTGCTGCTGCTGCTACTACTACTACTGCTGCTACTGCTGCTGCTGCTGCTGCAGCTGCTGCTGCATTTGCAGCAGCAGCTCTTCTTCTCCCTATAACACTTGCACATGACACAGTCTCCACTCGAAAGCTTGAACACGACTGAGGCCCCAGTCCAGTCCCCAGCACACGCACACGCGTGCTCCCCCGACCCCCGACGTGGTGGCCGTATCACAGGAAAAGGGTTTCTTATTTCTGCCCTTGAGACTGGCCTGAGCGCTGAGTGACTGGCCGCACAGACGCACACTGTGCCGTTGTTTTGACGACAGAGAAGCATAAAAACAGAAGTGGGTCGGTAGGATTTTTCATTTAGGCGTCGAACGTCGTCGTAGAACGTCAATATGGCCCTTATTCATCTCTGCGCTACTTTTGCGTTAAATTTTATTTTCGTTGAACTCCGGCCAATTTTTAATGACACCGGTCGTAATCAGGCTGAAGTGGTACATGAAAACGGTACGCAGGGGGGCATATCGTTTTTGGACGGCTTGACATTTTTCGTTCTGATTTTCATTGTTCTACCATGCGGAGTAGTGCTGAATTTGAATACAGACGAAAATGAAAATGAAAGCGCTCGATCAGACTCGTCCAGTTTAGATCTCCCCCGCCTTCAAAGGAGTGCGACGATATAGGATCAATAATCTGGAGGGAATGACCAAAGTGACGCGGTCACGATCTCTCTCGCTCATACCCACACACACACGCACACATGCGTAGGGCGATAATGTCAACCACGTGGACCATGCGGGGGAGGGGGGAGGGAGACGCTCGCGTCGAGGGGACGCTGGATGCCGGGGGGCCCCAGTCGGGTGACGGACTCGTGGGCCTGGCGCATACCCGAAGCGCCGGCCACGTGGTCCCGAGTACCCGAACGCCTGTAAGTGTGGTGGGGGACACTCGGGGGACACACGAGGTGCGTACCGCGGTGCGCGGCGGCGCCACGGCCCGGGGGCATATGGAGAGAGGTGAGGTGAGGGAGTGCGGACCGCGGTCAAGTGTGGTGGGGGCTTCGGTGCGCATGAGCACAGCGGGGGCGGTCTGCACCGCTACCGATACCGCCCGGCGACACACGGAGAGGGGGAGGGGGAGGCGGACGGGCGCTGCCGCCGGCGGCACGGGGCACCCGCAGAAGCCGGGTCAGGAGGGTATAAAACGGGGCGCCGGGGCTGAGAGAGGCATCACTTCACACTCGCAGAACACTCCACCCACAGAAACACCTTCAACACAATCAGACATGACAGAAGAAGACTACGAGGACATTACCTCATACCTGACCACAATCAGTTTCCCCATGGCACTCGGTATGGTACCCCATGGCGATCCATACTTTATGCAATATGCTTTACTAGAAAAGAGAAAGGAAACATTCAAACACTGGCCCTATGCGTATAAGACTGTGACACCTGACACTTTGAGCCTAGACGGTTTTTTTTACATGGAGGCGGAGAATGAAACTCCCAGTAGTGAAAGTCCAGGGCGCTGTCTCTGCTTTAGCTGTGGCCTAGGGTTATGCAATTGGGACACTGACGACGATCCATCCGTTGAACACGCAAAATTTGCCCCTTACTGCGGGTATTTACAGCAGAGAAAAGGGAGGGAATTCATTGCCGATGTTCAACAGAAAATGTGGCAAGAGGCCGAAGTGCCGGAAAATTGGCTTAAAATGATACAGACAAGAAACTCACATCACACCCCCAGTACTGATCAGTTTCAGAAACTCGAAAGAGGAGAACAACTTACCGATATTGATGAACAATACATTACATCAGCAATTGCTTCGTTTGACGATACAGATATCGATAATTTCATAGTGGCATTGACGGCGATGGATCCAGAACATGATCACAATACAGACACGGTGGGGATGGGGTCACCAAACACACCAAGGGGCGAAACGGAAGCGAGGATCTCGGAACAGACACAGATACCAGTAAACACACTTACAGAAAAACAAAGTGAAACTTCAAATTCAGGGACGCCTCAGGACACAACCGAGACACAGGAGGGGAGGGGGATTTGTAAAATCTGCTTGGAACGTGAAGTGGCTATTGTCTGCCTACCATGCCAACATCTTTTTGCGTGTACTGAGTGCATGCCAACTCTCGACAAATGTGCTGTATGCCGCAAATTTATTGTATTTACGCTGCGCGTATTCATGTCATAATATTTGTGTATTTTTATTATTATACTCTTATGTATTTGTAGTGTTTTATCTGTATTTTTTCTTGCTTGTATCGCTTTGTATGAAAATAAAATGTAAAAAACGTTACCTGTGTGTTTTTTCCTTCATGAAACCCCTGATTGATATGCAACCCATACCACGCCGCAGTGAGTTGCGGAGAGAGACCAGCACGGCGCTCACACAACCATAAGCACGCGCAACAAAATGAGTCAGCGCAAAAAAATAATCCTTGAAAAGTAAAACACAAAAAATACTACGCCCCTAGTGGGTAGGCACACGCTGGATGATTAGAAAGCGCTACCTTGATTTTGCTTACCCCTGGAAGGTATGCATGTGATGTCATAGCTGACGGCCCCTGGAAGGTAGTCATACACGCTACCCTGGTTACGTGCCCCTGGAAGGTATGCATGTGATGTCATAGCTGACGGCCCCTGGAAGGTAGTCATACACGCTACCCTGGTTACGTGCCCCTGGAAGGAAGGTACACCCGCTACCCCGGTGCTTGCCCCTGGAAACTAGGCAATCCGCTACTGATGGCCGGTTATACTACTAACGGCCCTTCGGAGCGCTGCGATTTGAACACCATTGTGTTCAGAATACCAAAATTACACACTGCTGCAATTTCCCGCCAATTCTTTCTAAGATTGACAACTTCATAGCTAGAAATGTACTTTTAAATAGCAAAATTGCATTTGTAGATCACATAGCGGTATTAAGGGACCGATAATTCACAGGGGAATTAGCACCACTGTCTTAGCTGCCCTACCATCATTTCGATTTGCAAATATCTGCTCTGGTTCTCGAGCAGGAGTATTTTTAATGTCGCAAGACGGCACATTTCTCGGCCCGCCCGGAGTGCCTGCTGGACGGTCGGATCCCGGAAAACTGTGGCTTCCTACAGAATGTTTTGGAAATAGGTTGCATATTCGGTTCGCGTATCCTTTAGATCGATTCAGTACCTACAAAATGAATGTTCTTGGAAGCAAATAGGCGTAACGGCTCCTAAATTATGGCCCGTTTTTATTTCCAACACCAAGCGGCCGTCAGCTCCGGCGGGTCAGGCGCTGCAGCGCGCATGCCGACTTTCTTGGCCTCGCTGGTCGCTTGCTGTTTATTTCACATGCGAGGATCGAAGGAGGCGATTGTAGGGCAAAGTGTGACCTCTCCGATGATATGTGTTTGCATCCGATACGACAATTTTAGCAACATCTACAGCGTCAGGAAGTGTGTGGTGGCAGCCGAACGCACCGCTTTGTGCGGCTCTGTCGCTCGAGCGCACGGCAGCATTATTTCACCCACCAGCTCGTTACCTGTTCGTTTTATGTGAGACATATAAGCGAGGCGATTGTAGTGCAATGTGTGACCTATCTGACGATATGTGTGTGAATCCGATACAACAATTTTAGCAATATCTACAGCGCCAGAAAGGGATTATGTCGCCGAAAATATGTAATATACGGGTGAAAACGGATATACAGAGGCCAGAGCGTTCACTTACGTTTGGTTTTAGATTACAAATTGAGGTTGAGGGGGGGGGGGGCTCGGCTCTGGTGTCAGAGATCGGAGGGCGGAGCCCCCCAGCGAGCGAAGCGAGTCAGACTATAAGCCCGGCTCCTTTCCGTTTCTAAAGAAACGTGTCGGGACGGGCTAAAAAGGCCGCAGTTGTTGATGCAGCATCCACGAATCTTTACTGATTCTGACTCGCCAGTTGTCAATATAACAGTATCTTCTTCTGTAACTTGCTGTACCAAAAAAGCGCGTTTATGATCAGAGCCTTTACCATTGGTCATAGAGGGGGGGGGGGGGGGGTAACCAAGCTACTTACTGTTATCGAGGATAGTGCTGTTTGAAAGTTACGATTTTCATATGGCAAGCTTGTTCCAGCGGGAACAGTAAATTCAAACGTGCCACAGTCAACTGTATACCGTTTGCACGTGACGTCATGTAAGCGAACAAACTCAGAGCCATACATCACGGCCCCAACAGCTACTGCTTCGTCGGGATTCACTGACTTAGCAAAAGGTTTTCCATTGAGTTGACTCTGGATTGAATGGCGTAAGCAAGGAATACGCGAGCTTCCACCCACAAGTACGATATCGTAGATATCATCCACAGTTACCTGCAGGACCAGTTAAAATTGAAATGAACGAATCGTAACCACGAACATGCATGGACACCGAATCGAAGGTTCATAAGAGATCCGAAGAAATCAATCAGATATTCAAACTTGCCTACACTGAGAGACGAGCTTATTTTTCGGTTAATGAGTTCATTCAGGAGTAAAGTATGACATACCTTTGCTCTTTTTAAGACTGCAGTTATATCATCCAGTATGCGTAGAAACAACACCCGACACCTATTCTCAAACGTCACCCGGTCTATTTGAAGTGCAACGTCTCCGGCGTCCTCAAGGTATGTCTTGATGGTGGTTTTCGTGAGGTGAGAAAGTTTTTCTTTCGCTGCCTTGGATTGCATGCGAAGAGTTTCGATAGATTGTGGCTTTTCCACAACCCTCGCACGCTCCATCTGAATAGTCTGGCAATAAGTAAAAATTAGTAAGTGGTTCGTTCACTACGCTCCTTAAGAGAAAAGCACACACGAAAAAAATTACCTCCTGAAACATCTCCACTATCTTTTCATCAAAGTTGTCCCCACCAGGTAAACGACAGTCGGACACTGCCAGTATGTGCACATCTTTTTTAGAGACTTTGGCAACTGACACACAGCTTCCGCCTCCACCAATATCGATGATTACAGTATGTCTTATGGTTTTGTTTTTCATTTTTCTAGCATAATTAAGTGCAACAGCTGATGTTTCATTTACTAACTGCACCTTCTCAAGGCCACACAACAATGCTACAAAGAGTTCATGTGTTAAAACCAGGCTGAATTTTAAATCTGATGTATGTTAAGGTAGCATTACATGCAGGGTGTTTATTCTCGTTTGGGATAAAATGATAGGGTGGATAGAATATGCGAAGGGGATCATTTTTGACCAATGGACTAGTGGGCGCAAACGTCTAAGAACGCTGGAAGTTGCGATTTCGAAACGAGCTTTCGCGCCTGCCTAGTAGGCAACCGAGCGCGCGCCGCTGTGGACATGAGACACATGGGCACCGGCAGGTTGGTTTTTATTTCGACACGATACACATGCATTTGGGGACAGTTTTACAGGTTAACACAATGACATTTGGAGATAATTTAACATAATACTATAATTGCGACAGCACAATAATACAAAAATTTGACATGAAGACAGGCCCCTGCGCTTTAGGCCGAATTGACAGGAAACATCATAGCATCATAAGAACTAACATAGATGCTGTATTTGGTCCTATAGCTAAACAGGATTACACAAGGGGTTGTTGCTTTCAACAATACACACGCATAATTAATCATAATAAACTTAATTTAACACTTGGGTTGATGCGCGCATACACGGGACCTGGATGTGCCCTGGGCAGGACTTGTCAGTCAACCCGGGGGCGACCGGTGCCCCGACCTACACCGGCCCGCCTCAGCTCACTACGTCCAACGACGACACTCTTCACCAGCAGATGTCTTCGTGGAGCGTAATATCCCTTCCGGAGCTGCGGCGCCCTATGTTGATTGGACTGCTTTCACGTTCTCACCAGCACCCACGGCAGCAGCTTTTTCTCGGCCGCGGCTTTCTTGGCTGCTTTGCCTTTAGTGACTCTTTGGTCGTATGGCTGCTGGATCAGCAGGGGCAGTTGTGTCATTTGAGGAGCAACGCGCTGTAACGGCAAACCAGCAAAGAGGGCTGGCCGTTTCTGGGTCGATACGAGGAGCATGACACCAGCGGGCACATGCGGACTGACCAAGGCTGGTGCGCACACGTGCATATCTCTATGCCTGTACGTACGCAGAGTGTTGGGTAGCAGCAGCCCCACACAGAAAAAAGACGTCTATAGACGGTGTTAGATGGTATACCTGATGTCTATACTGGTCTATAGACATCTATCGACCGAATAAGAGCAAAATAGATGATCTATAATTTATCTATTTGATCTATATCTGTCATTGCACAAGATTTAGATGTCTATAGACGATCTAAATTATTTCTTTTCGTGGACATCTTTCTGTAGATATTAGATAGACGTCTACCAATTTACTACCGTTTGTCTACCATGTCTACGTCGATCTTTGGAGGGAAGATCGACGTCTACAAAGAATCTACCGTCCCTCTAACAGATCTACGTCGATCTTTGGAGGAAAGGTTGATGTCTATGAACCATCAAACATCCGTCTAACAGATCTACGTCGATCTGTAGAGAGAAGGCCGATGTCTAGGGACGATCTACCATTCGTCTACCAGATCGACGTCGATATGTAGAGGGAAGGTCGATGTCTAGGGACGATCTACCATTCGTCTACCAGATCGACGTCGATTTGTAGAGGGAAGGTCGATGTCTAGGGACGATATACCATTCGTCCACCAGATCGACGTCGATCTGTAGAGGGAAAGACGATGTGTAGGGACGATCTACCATTCGTCTACCAGATCTTACGTCGATCACTGGAGGGAAGGTCTCTAAGTGTATGGACAATCCGTCCACCATGCGGACGATGCAGACCTAGGTGGTGTTCACCCCCCCCCCCCCCCCCCACTCTCCCCGGCTTGCATTGCACCTGAAGGGTACGCGGAAGAGGGAAGCGCAGCCGCGTGACTTGCTAGGCAACCAGCCAGGCATGGAGGTCAGGGGTTTCACCGGCTGCCTCACGTCCACCACGTTTCTCGGCGCCGCGCTTCGCCACCAACAACCACACCCTCGACGTTCACGCCCCGGCCGAAGGCTGCCGCTGCGGGCCTCGCGCCCGCCACGCTCGCCACCAACAACCACACCGTCGACGTGCACGCCCCGGCCGAAGCTCCCCCTCCGGACCTGCCGCGCTCGCCACTAACAACCACACTGTCAATGTGCACGCCCCGGCCGAGGCTGCCGCTCCGGGCCCCGGGACCACCGCGCTCACCTCCAACAACCACAACGTCGACGTGCACGCCCCGGCCGAAGCTCCCCCTCCGGACCCGCCGCGCTCGCCACCAACAACCACACTGTCAATGTGCACGCCCCGGCCGAAGCTGCCCGCTCCGGGACCCGCCGCGCTCGCCACCAACAACCACGCCGTCGGCGAGCACGCCCCGGCCGAGGCTGCCGCTCCGGGCCCCGGGCCCGCCGCGCTCGCCACCAACAACCACGCCGTCGGCGAGCACAACCCCGGCGGCGACGGCGTCTAGCTCCGGTACACGGGCACGACGAGCGCCTTGGTGATGGAGGAGTTCCGTCCCAGGAAGGCGCGCCGGGCATGGCATGGCCTCTCTTTGTCGCCTGCCCTGGTGTTGCACCTTGGCGATCATTAACAAAAAAAAAAAAAAAAAAATTTAAAGAAGGAAGTTGGCAGATAACGTTTGAATTTCCCCGCCGCATATTTGGTTTTGCCAACATCGCGTGAGCTTGAGAATCGTCGAGACGAAGCAAACAATATTATTATAATAATAATTATTATTATTTTAAATCAGCGGTCGGATGCTTGCTGGGAAGAAGATCAACTGAAGCTGAACCTGAGTCTATATTCTGGGGCAACAGTTGCGGTACGTAGTCCATGGTATTCTTCGTAGAGCGCATCCGTTTTGTTTCTGTTGTGCCTTGGCTTTTGTAATACAAGATTGTACGTTTTTACATTCGTGTTGGTGGAACATCTGGATTAGAAAAGTTATTGTGTTCAGTATGATTTTTTTTTCTTCTATTTTATCTGTTAGGAAAACGTAACATGTTTATTCGAGAGCAGTCAAAGGTTTCGACATCATAACCTCCCAACCCTGTTTTAGTGATAGCCGACTATTTTAATTCTTTGATTGATGTAGATTCTTAAGTACGGCATGGCCTCCAGATCGCGGTAAATAATCAAAACATACGAGCTAACCTATACCAGGTCTACATGATTCTCCCCTGTTTCAGGAACTTGACAATGTGTTGTCTTTGTTGTCATGATTGAAGTCGGCATTTAAGTTGCAATTATTTGACCAAGTTACTTCATGTGCACTTCTCATTCAATGCTATATCTTAATTTCTTGGAAATGTAGAATAGAAATATCACAAAGTAAACTGCATGGGAGGTGATGAATTCTTGTCGAACTTTCATCTTTCTTTCGGCTATTTCTGCACTCTCTTAATTTAAGCCGAACTAACCTATACTGCTTATGTTTGCCTTGGGGAACAATATTTCAGTGTTTTGTGATCAAACTGCGATGTAATGAGCAATCAGTATCACCAGCTAAAGTATCCCTTTCAAAAAAAAAAATGAGGTGGAGTCACTTCTCATGCGTCTTCAAATTTTTGAAATGTGATGGTGTACCCTGCTTGCGCTTTCTTTGTTTTATCGTTTGCCCAACTCAAAAAGTAGTTTTGAACGGCATCTTGACATTTTTCGTGTTGATTGCATCGCGGCATGATCGCTACCCTGCAGGTCACAACGCGTCGCTTCTCGCGCCCCTCCCCCTCCCTGCTTCTTCGCGGGCCACTGCTGTGGGGCGAGCGAACGGCCAACGGACGGAAAGATTTCGTCGTGGTCTTTGTTGCGAGCGAAAGCAAGCGTGCGTTGTGCGTTGTGTGTGATGTGTGATCTGTGTTGTTGGCGATAAACGTAATGCGTTCGAGGAAACAGACTTTTTACTTTGTATTTCATTTTCAGTTTTCGAAGATCGAGCGGCAAAGTCTACCGGTTCCCTTTGGATTTTTGAGGTGTCGGGAGGCATCAGGCGCAAGCGGCGCGGCACCCGCCGCCATGGACTCCAAGTCAAAACCTGACTTTACAAAGTGTAAGTTAGCGTTCATCATCCATTTTAAAGAATCACTTTTAGTTATCATAAATAGGTTAGGCCGTTCAGTGGTAAGCACTGACCTACGTAGCTTCGATCGTTTCAGGTTAGGTTGCCTTGTTGGTTGTATTACAACATGTCGGGCTCTAAACGTTCGCTGTATCTTGGCAATTACAACGCTAATAAGCGTGCTAAACGAAATGTGAAAAAATCATTGCTTGAGGCTATACGTGAGTGTTGTGGTGGGTCATCAGGATCAATCGAGTCTGTCAGTCCCACTGAAGGCTCACCAGAATCTAGTGGAAATGTGAGCCACGTAATACCTGAGGACTGTGATAGGGCTCTGCAGGGTATTGTGGATGATTGTTCCAATTGTGATGAAGTAGTAACAACTTTAGCGAGTGCTACCGAAGTGTGTGAAACTGTAAAAGATGCTGGTAAAACTTCTACCGATGTTTCCGAGGTGGATACAGTAGAGCCTGAGTCTGAAAGAGCAGTATGTGTCGCTGGGTGTAGTGACTGGAATTTAAGTTTTGCTGACAAAGAATATGTGTGTCATGTGACTGCACAAGTTCAGGCAAAAGATACATGTTTTAATCTCGATCTGCATTATGACTGCGAGATCTGTTTTTATTGCCGCTGCACTGTTTGTGATGAGTGTGTCCACACAGATGGAGAAACTTGCCAACACTGTGATTATTGCATAAACAATGTGTCAGATACTGAATCCTCAAGCTCTCAATCAAGCAGTACTGATGAAAGTGATTTTGATGTTGATCCAATGGATGAAATGTCTGAGGCTGAGAAGTATCATGCTAATATGAAAAATGATTTTGTTAATATAGTTTTGGATCATAATACTCCCCAGACAATAGTAAATGATATGCTATCATTTTTTAGGAAGTACAATATTGGCAATTTTCCTAAATCTGCCAAAACTCTCCTCAAAACTCCACATTTTACTGCAGTGAGACCGATGCCTCCAGGGCAGTATTGGCATCGTGGCTTACAGGCAGATCTTACAATGTATTGTAAATCATCAGGTGCTGACAAAGTCAAAGTATCTTTCAGTGTAGATGGAGTGCCAGGAGCAAAGTCTAGTGGATCAGAATTTTACCCTATTTGTTGCTCTTTCAATGACAGCCATGATGTGATTTTAGTTGGAGTTTATCATGGTGTTGGTAAGCCCAAGAGTTCTGATGATTTTATGAAAGATTTTGTGGACGAAATAAATGCACTCGTAGAGAATGGGATTGACTGCGATGGTAGACATGTTACGGTTGAAGTCCACCAATGTATCTGTGATGCCGTTGCAAAGGCATGGTTGTTGAATGTAAAAGGACATGCTGGCTACTACAGCTGTTGCAAGTGTACCGTGAAAGGTGGGATGTTTGGTCGAAGAGTAGCTTTTCTAGACTCACAATGTCCTCTAAGGACTGATGAATCATTTGCTAAGCAATTCCAAGAGGATCATCATAATGGCCCAACTGTCCTCACTTCTTTGAAGACCTTCCGTCCTGTCACTAACGTAGTTCTTGATTACATGCATCTCGTTCTCCTTGGTGTAGTACGCAAAGTAGTTTACATGCTGATTGCTGGCCCTAAAACGGTTCGACAAAGTGCCTCTCTAATGTCTCAAATCTCTGATGCTCTTGAGGTCTTGGCTGCTTGGGTGCCGTCAGACTTTGCCAGGAAATGTCGCTCCTTAAAATATGTGAAGCGATTCAAAGCAACTGAATGGCGATTGCTTCTCCTGTATGTAGGAGCAGTTGTGTTTCGTATTTTACCGAAACACCTTTATGAGCATTTTATGGTACTATCAGTGGCTATCTTAATTTTAAGCTCTCCTGAGTTTTTGAAGGATCATGGAAACTATGCCAAAGAACTTCTGCAATTTTTTTGTTAAAAATTTTATTGCCCTCTATGGCAAAGAATTTACCAGCCATAATATTCACAATTTACTTCATCTGGCTGATGAATGCCTCGAGCACGGTGTTCTTGACAAGTTCAGCGCCTTTAGATTTGAGAATTTTTATCAGAAACTTCAGAAGATGGTGAGGAAAGGAGAAAAGCCACTGCAGCAACTGGCCAGGAGGTATGAAGAGCAGAAATTGCGAAGCTCTAAAGAAAAAACTCCTATACTTGGCCCTGGCCCTAAATATGGTGGATTGCATACTAATGGCCCACTGCCACCCTGGTGCTGCAACCCTCAGTTTTCATATCTACAGGCAGGGTGTGAAAAACTAAATCTCTCTCAAGCCAACAATTGCTGCTGTCTCCTTGACAAGGACAAAACTATTGTAGTTATTGAAAATTTTGTATCAGTGAAGTCATCCAAACAAAAAATGGTTGTGGGGAGAAAATTTTTATCTAAGCAAAGCCTCTTTTCCACTCCATGTGATTCTAAATTATTTGGAATATTTTATTGCACTGAAATGTCAGACTTGATGACTTGGGCTGCTGATCAAATTAAAAACAAATGCTTTCGAATGCCATTCAAAAGAGGCTTTGCAGTTTTTCCCTTGCTTCACTCCAACATTCATAAGACGATGACTATGTGACTAAGTGAGCATCAGGTCATATTGTGTGTTATTAAGCGAGTTTGCTGTTATTAATTGATGCTGTTTTTTTTTTGTTTAATTTCCAGGCAATTATGTCCTTGTTGACCTCCAGGATGGGTCCATCTTGGTCCAGGGAGGGTGGTTCTCTACAGACAAGAGGTTCTGTGCCTTCCCACCAGAGAAAAGGTCCAATCTTGAGTATGACAAGTTTCTGCAAAGTGGCCAGGTTAAACCTGGCTCACACTGGAAATTGTACAAAGTTCTGAGAGTCCGAGCATTCAGTGGTAATTATATTTGTTATATTTTTGGGTTCTGTAGCCTTTGCTCTATAATGTAAAAGTAATAAGCAGTTTTTTTAATTTTCTTTTTTTTGTAATTTGATTTAATTTTTCTTTTTTTTAACAGATCAATTTTCAAAAGTGCGACTGAAACTTAAAAGAGCTGAAGAGTGCTCAGAGACGGATTTAAACTCATGTCAAGAGGAGGTCGAGGAAGCACACAGGGTGCTTAGAAGAAGAACCAAGCATCATCATTCTGTACAGTCTGGAAGTTCCAACGATGAGGATGATAGCTTGGAAGCTAAAACAAAAAACAAGCTACCGACTCCACCTCAAGAACAGCCACTTCTGTTCAGTGAATATGTAAGTACTTAAAGCTCTGAGGTAGAAAGAAAACTCTGATGTTCGCCCAAGCAATGCTTGCCTCTCCTTTTTTTTTTTTATCTTTTGTCTAATTATCCACTTTACATCTGTGTGTCTCAGGAAAAATCTTTACAAAGGAGGAAGGAGGGTGATTCCAGCAAAGATACCATTGATGGCACCAATGATTGTAAAGCAACAAGCAAGCTTTTGAATCCACCTCAAGAAATGCCGCTTCTGTCCCTGTCTTGTGCACCTGTAAGTACTTATAGCTCTGAGGTATAAAGAAAACTCTGATGTTCGCCCAAGCATTGCTTGCCTCTCCTTTTTTTAAATCTTTTGTCTAATTATCCACTTTATGTCCGTGTGTCTCAGGAAAAATCTTTACAAAGGAGGAAGGAGGGTGATTCCGGCAAAGATACCATTGATGGCACCAATGATTGTAAAGCAACAAGCAAGCTTTCGAATCCACCTCAAGAAATGCCGCTTGTGTCCCTGTCTTGTGCACGTGTAAGTACTTATAGCTCTGAGGTAGAAAGAAAACTCTGATGTTCGCCCAAGCAATGCTTGCCTCTCCTTTTTTTTTTTTATCTTTTGTCTAATTATCCACTTTATGTCCGTGTGTCTCAGGAAAAATCTTTACAAAGGAGGAAGGAGGGTGATTCCGGCAAAGATACCATTGATGGCACCAATGATTGTAAAGCAACAAGCAAGCTTTCGAATCCACCTCAAGAAATGCCGCTTGTGTCCCTGTCTTGTGCACGTGTAAGTACTTTAAGTTCTGAGGAAGAAAGAAAACTCAGATGTTAACCCCATAATAATATTTACACACACATGTTAATCTCCTGTCTAATTGTCTACTTTACATCTGTTTCTCTCAGGGGAGATTTGAACCGAGGAAGATTGAGCCTAAGAATCATTTGAAGTTATCAGTGGAGGTATCTGAATTGAAAGCATTAATTCTTTTCAGTTAAATTACATAGTGTTTTTGAATCAATTTATACTTGCTCTCATACTTGCTGCATTCTCTTTTGGTTCTCTTTGAAACTTACTTACTTTATTTGACTTGCAGCGCTCCAGTGATTCTTGTAATGAGAAGAAAAAGGGCAATGCAAGTAAGCTGCAGGCTGTGGACTCCTCACATGACCCTAAGTCTGACAGTGTGCAAGATTCTTGTACTCTCAGCATGCAGGATACAGTGGAGGTACCTTTCAAAGACTCCAAGACTGAAAGTTCAAAAGATACTGGGACTCATAAGCAGACGGTTAAACAGCATGCTATGGAGTTATGTTCAAATATGACTGAAATGGGTAAGATACTATTTATTTCTAGTACCGTGAGATGTTTTCATGTGTATCATTCTTTATTTTTTGATATCCATCAAATATTTATCTAGGTCACATTTATTAAGGGAAATGAAGTCCTTTATTTACCTTACATATGTGGGAGTTCTGTTGCCTTTCTAAAGTACATTTTCAGCTTTGATTTATTTCTAATTTTGCCTTCCAAGAATTAACTCACCCTACGACTGAACCATTTGGTGCTTCTTTATTAGTAAACAAATTTTGTTTATATTTTTGTTTAGAATTCAAAGCCTACATGGTTCTAAATTTAACTGAATTGAGGTCTCAAGTCAAGGAGCTTACCACCCTTGCCAACAAAATATCACTGGCAGGCGCAGGAGGTTCACAACACAAGAGTGTTGTGAGTGGTCAGCGTCAGGAGGATTGGGAGGATAACGAGCTTCTCGAGGGCCTGCCAGCAATGACTGATGAAGCCTGGTTGGCCTTCAACAATCGTCTGTCTAACGACAAAAATTACAGAATGGCTGTGGTAACAATTTCCTTCCTTTTATAAAACTGTCAAAATTATTCCCACCTTGGGTTGTATTGGTGAATTTACTCATGTAGACATTGTCTCATCCCCCTCTCTTCCTCTTTCCCCCTGGCATCAAATACTTTCTAATATTGTTTCACTGTAGATGTAGACCTGCCCTTCTAACTCTCTCACATTGAGCATGCTTTTGGGTATGTCGGTAAGTTCTCATGCCTTGCTGTGATAATACTAGCATTTATTGTAGTTTGAACTTATTGTTTCTCATTGTCTGTGACCACTTGGTGTCCGCTAATTTTTGAAGTTCCTTCTATCAGTTTTTAGAGTGGGATCCTTTCTTAGGCATGTAATGTACTAATCATTGATCATTCCTCCTGACTGCCTGTGTCAGCTTCAAGATTTTTAATCATTCTTGTCTTATTTTAACTCTGTTTTGTACTGTTGACTTCTAGTTTTGGAGCTCACTTGGTTTCTCCTTGACTGTGTTTCAGGCACTCAAGATAAAAGATGCATGCCTTGGACGCACCGATGTAAAGGATTTTGTGCGTGGTGCCCTTGAACTGGTTATGACTAATGCACTTGCAGAAGAATACAGTTGGTGTGGCCGTGGTCATGAAAACAAGGCCTTCCAAAATCAATATTTTGTGAAAGTTTTGAAATGTAAGACATTCTTGTTTTACGTTTCTATCTTTATTGCCTCGACCTGTAGTAACTATTTTCATTATTTTCTAGATTTACTGGCAAAGCACATGAAATTCCCTCGGAAAGCTGATGACATTAAGCAAGCAGCCATGTCTTGGTTACGCCTGGCTTCGCAGCGGGCGGGTGGACGCAATTTCCAGAAATACAAGGCAAAGTAAGGAAATTTAAAGGGAACACAATACCACTACAGTCTTTAAATTTTGTCTGCTATCTCTTTCTGAAAACAAAGTTTAATACAAACCAAGTGTAGTGTGATAGCTGTTTTTCTTTGATTCTGTGCATGGTTTTCTCCCCGTAGAGCTATTGCTTATTTGAAACTCAGTTCCTTGAAATATTTTCTTTAAACGAATCTGTGAAATTTATTACTTCTGTGCATGCCTTTGAGCTTTTGTGTGCTTGTAGAGAGTTCCATGGGGATTTTTTCTGTTTTGTGCCAGAAAGTAAATTTTGTACACAGGGTTATCCCCTCTAAACTTCAAATCTCCCCTAGAGGCACACCTGAAATGTTTTGGATCAAAAATTGAATCTTACAGAAAAGTTTAAATCAGAGTTCAGTATGTGAAAGTGTAAGCCAGCACACATCGAACCTCAATGTCTTTCAAACCTGTTAGCAATGAGGCAACTAATGCTGATAAACCAGCTTGCCTAGAAACCCTCTCCCTGCCCCCTTATATTCATGTTAATTTAAGAAAGGAAATTTTGTAACATTGCATTATGCATAATTATCTGTCTCTGTCCATTGCAGGAAATCCTCTGACGAGCACCAGGAAGATCCTTCTGGAAGTGAGGCAAAATCTCAGAAGAGGCCTCATGCATCCACACCTAAGTCAACTCCACGGAAGTCTTCTGTATTAGCATCACCACGTAGATCGCCCATCAAGAAGAAGGCAAAGAGTGACGGAAGACGCAAGATTTTTGTTGATTCATCAGATGAGAACTTCGAAGACTTTGAGGAGGACTCAGGGAACAAGTAAGCCATTTTCTATATTTTCTTCCTTTTCTGCCCGGTCTAGTTTGATAGCTTTTCATTCACACTGAAAATCTGAAAATGTGGAGAAAAATGAAGACCCAAAAAATGACTGTTTGACTGGATAAAGAATTTTGTTTGGCTGTACAAACTAATTTTCTTAATATTATTCGAAGGCTGTAGCCTTATTTAGGAGCTTGTAGAGTAACACTTTGCGCACTTTTGGCTTTTCAAAAGTGTTTCATTTTATAGGCTTCAAAATCAGGCTGTGGTCTTTGCATACTGTTTAGAAAAAACTGAGCACAGATAGCCTAACAAAAATCTGTATCCAGTCGAACAGTCATTTTTTGGGTCTTCATTTTCTCCACATTATGAGTTTCTCAGTAGAAGCTCACATTAACACCCTACCCTCTTTTCAGGTCGGGGAATGATGATTCTCTTCTTCTTGTGGGGTCCGACCACGGAGGTGCTGTCTCCTACGAAGTGGACGAAGCTGATGGGGAGTATGAGTCCTTTTGAGAACTGTGGGAACAAGTAAGTCATTTATGATATTCTCTTTCTTTTCTCCCTTGTATAGTTTGATAGCTTTTCATTCATAGTTAGCTAACCATGCGTTTTTTTGTTGTTTTTTTTCAGGTCAGGAGATGTCAATGGTGTATGTAATAATTTGTATTTTTACACTTTCTTTTATTTTTGACTCTTGTGCAGTCCTTTGTATTTATTTTTATTTTATTCTCGACTCTTGCACAGTCCTTTGTATTTATTTTAATACATAACATGTTTGCTGCAGACGTTCTCTTGTAAAATTCTGTAGAACCTTTATGACTCACAAGGGTATGAGAGGAGAAAAGGAAACATCACTAGGGCATACCCAAAAGCAAAGAATAGGTTTATTAGTCTCATGACCCTCAGACACAGACAAACTTTGCAGACTTAAATGTTGTATTTGTGTTTGATGACAGAGAAAGAGATAGAAGGTGGCATTAGACCGTGCGAGTGCGAGCGAGATACCTGACCGTCACAGATCGGGCATTTCTATCTCGCACGCGCTTCAAGTCAAGTCTATCTATTGCCACTTCCCTTCTCTATCTCAGCCAGATCGTCACTGCCGGAGCACCTGCCGGGTAGGCTTGCCCGGACAGCACGCGTACTTTGCGGGCAGGCATACCCCTGAATTGGCAGGCGCCCTACCGTCAGTCCAAACGGGGTCCATTTGTAAGAAATCCACGAACCGTCTCACTACAGCTACAGACGTCTGCTAGACAATCACTATTAAACGTCGAATAGATGTCTACCGACATTTGTCTATTAGATGTCCTCAAATGTATACATCGACTAGATGTCTATCAACATTCGTCTATTAGATGTCTTCAAATATATGTCTAATAGAAGTTGCAAAAATCACCATTAGATCGAGCGTAGACTGTCTACACCTAGACCTAAACAAGACGTCTACAAGTCTGCCAACAGCCGTCTAATAGATGTCTTTTAGACGTCTTTTTTCTGTGTGGGGCGCCGTGCCCTGCACCAGTACTGCGGGTGTGGGAGCCACTCTGAATTGAGGCTGGAATTCAGTTGCCCCTGGCTGCACCAAGCAGTGCGCCTCCCACACCTGGAACTCGGGTAACGCCACCATTATGGAGCCTGAGACTTGTAGCGCAGCTTGAATGATGACAGCCGCACTGGTCACGAAGACGTAGGGTTGTTTGCCGCTTACTGCTTCCTTGAACCTTTCCAGGGTCTTGTGTGTGAAGACGCCAACAGCATTGGGTCCATAGCCCTGGGTCACCGTCTCTTCTTGCAGGTCCACCTGTGGGTACGGTGCCGAAATTCCCCACTCCCCGGGACGTACTGCCAAAGCAGCGTCCACCGCCAGGGCACTGCCCTGATGCGGGGGGGAGTCGAAGAATAAGTGTCTTGGGGCCAGTGCCACTGCTGGTTGCTCAGCGACCACCCCCACGTTTGACCAATTCCGGTCGCACCAAACATGGGTTGGCATACTTGCGGCAGTCAATTTCACCAGCGCCGCCCTTAAAGCACTGAAAAAATCTGCACGGTTGACCTCACTGAAACCGTGAGCACTAAACAGTTGGCCAGTAATCAGCGCATTCAAACTATAATTGGCCATCCCCTGCATCAGTGCAGCAATGTCTATTCCGACCAAATTATATGAACGCAGGAGCGTCGAGGCAGTGGCCGACACTAAGGCTGATCCAGCCATAAACAGGGCGTCCATTGTGGTAGATGCTGTCAGGAGCCCGGTTACTGCTGACCACTCAGCTAGGGTGTCACTTCTAAAGGCCTTGATCAGTCTTTGGACGAAGCCTATGTCTTGAGGCATCACTGTTTGGCGCGTTGAGACAAACTCTTGGGTCGGCAATTGGGGGACAGCAATACACATCACGGGTACCCCAGCCGGTGTGTAGGTGTCAACCCCAAAAGCGTCTTGGGGGTGATCAGGAAAAGCAGGAGGGTCACCTTGCCGCCTGGGGTCCTCGGGCGGCACATGTATGACTTGATCATACGGAATGGCTTGCTCCTGCTCTATGTAGGGAAGCTGGTTCACTGCTACTGGTGGGGCAGGTACAATTGCCCAGGTTGCGCCCACCAGACTTATACAATCCGCGTGACCTTCGAGTAGTTCATCCGAACTTCCCGTATTGTTCGCGTAGTTTTGTAGGAAGTTTACAATTTGAGCTGCCGTCGGCATGACTTGGCCGAGAGGAGGTATCGGCAAGCTATTTGTCCCCAAGACGTAGCCATGTGTGGCGGGCCAGACCAACGTGTCTACTGTCCACTGGCCCCCCACCACCTCCCAGGCCTGGCCGCATCTCGACCGCGCTGCTCTCTCTCGCTCCCTCCCAGCTGTAGGACAAGGAGAGACTGGCTCCAGCTCGTTTCGGAACGGAGACACCCCTCTCGTCTCTGAGGCGAGCGCTTGGAAGTGCAGGACGCGGCAAACGAAGATAGCCCTAAATGTTTGCATCAAGCTCGAAATGGTGTAACGACGGAAATCTGTGCTTGAAAGTGTGTTCTTTCCAACTGTCCGATGAGCCAAGCGAAAGCTTGGCGCGGCTTGGCGGCATCATGCCGTGAATACGAGGTGAAAATTGTCAGGGGCACCACTGGATCTCGAGAACGGCCCTTCAGAGCGCTGCGATTTGAACACCATTGTGTTCAGAATACCAAAATTACACACTGCTGCAATTTCCCGCCAATTCTTTCTAAGATTGACAAGTTCATAGCTAGAAATGTACTTTTAAATAGCAAAATTGCATTTGTAGATCACATAGCGGTATTAAGGGACCGATAATTCACAGGGGAATTAGCACCACTGTCTTAGCTGCCCTACCATCATTTCGATTTGCAAATATCTGCTCTGGTTCTCGAGCAGGAGTATTTTTAATGTCGCAAGACGGCACATTTCTCGGCCCGCCCGGAGTGCCTGCTGGACGGTCGGATCCCGGAAAACTGTGGCTTCCTACAGAATGTTTTGGAAATAGGTTGCATATTCGGTTCGCGTATCCTTTAGATCGATTCAGTACCTACAAAATGAATGTTCTTGGAAGCAAATAGGCGTAACGGCTCCTAAATTATGGCCCGTTTTTATTTCCAACACCAAGCGGCCGTCAGCTCCGGCGGGTCAGGCGCTGCAGCGCGCATGCCGACTTTCTTGGCCTCGCTGGTCGCTTGCTGTTTATTTCACATGCGAGGATCGAAGGAGGCGATTGTAGGGCAAAGTGTGACCTCTCCGATGATATGTGTTTGCATCCGATACGACAATTTTAGCAACATCTACAGCGTCAGGAAGTGTGTGGTGGCAGCCGAACGCACCGCTTTGTGCGGCTCTGTCGCTCGAGCGCACGGCAGCATTATTTCACCCACCAGCTCGTTACCTGTTCGTTTTATGTGAGACATATAAGCGAGGCGATTGTAGTGCAATGTGTGACCTATCTGACGATATGTGTGTGAATCCGATACAACAATTTTAGCAATATCTACAGCGCCAGAAAGGGATTATGTCGCCGAAAATATGTAATATACGGGTGAAAACGGATATACAGAGGCCAGAGCGTTCACTTACGTTTGGTTTTAGATTACAAATTGAGGTTGAGGGGGGGGGGGCTCGGCTCTGGTGTCAGAGATCGTCGTCGACGCGAGTAGGGAGAGGAGGGGAGGGGGGCTCGGTCACTGTGCCAACCACAGCACGCTGGCCCGCAGCAAGGCAGGCCCCCACCCCAGCCTATGCATACGCCTATGCCAGGCGCGCAGCCCGACGTGACCCGGCGGCCGGGAGAAGGGTCACTGTCTTATTTGAGGGGTGTTCCAGCTTTCGCGCACAGAATGACTCCTGAATTTAATTACGAATCTGATGAAATTCCACGTGCCACTTCCATCAAGCGAGAGCTCGAAAATTTGAATTTTAATAATAACGATGTTGCTGACAACATCAGTGACACGCAGAATCTCAGTCTAGAGTCCATGCTCGATTTAATTGGTAGCCATGTGAGCGCAAATTTTTTTTCACCTCATTCGGAGACGAGCCCTCCTCGCGAACGTCACCTGCGGTACGCTCGCGTGGCGAAATGGACACCCCTGCAAATTCTCCCGCGCCCGCGGAAGGGACCCGGTCGCGGACGCTCCGCAATTTGATCCGTCCCCCTCATCGCGCGATTGATTCGAAGTGCCGTGCTGTGACATATTTACCGCGCCCATCGCCGCCACCGCCGACCAGCAATAGCACCGGCAGGAAGCCGACAGCAGCGCCACCGACGGCACCAAGTGCTGGCACATCACAAAATACACGCCACCGGTTCATCGACGACCGCTTGAAAAAATTTACAGGGGCTCGCAATATTAATTTAAATGCTGTTTGCACAGGACGCCTCCCTACATTTATCTGTCTCGCTATGGTGGAAAACACAACTTTTAGTGGGGACCGCCTTAAAAACAGCTTTGCTTTTGTCCATAAATCCGTCACAGGTATTTCATTTGCATACAATGCGCTCCGCATACGGAGTGATTACTCCGATGTCTGCGGTGAATTTTGTTGTACATATGCTTATCATTGTAGCCTAGGTTTACCTCTATCGTATTATCATCAACATTATTTCACCCCACGACAGTTAGCTAATGACAACACTGTCGTCACATTATTTAATGGCATATTTAGCTGCACCGCTCATTACGCGCGACAATCATTGCGCAGCGCACACGCGCAGACATGCTCAGCCGTCTGCCACATGCGGGGGAGACGCTGTCCCGCGACCCCCCTCCCCTCCCGCGCGTCGTGCAGCTCGCATCGTCGGTACCCCTCACCGGTAGCCCACACAGCGGGTACCGCACCCCACCTCTCACCCTACCCCCCTCTCGCCCTCACCCTGCTCGCGGGCGCTCTGCCGCTTAGAATATTACTGAAATCAGCAAAAATCGTCTCGGCGCGGCGGCTCGGCAGCACGACAGGGTCCGCGGGCTCGATCACTCTTTCTACGGTTCTACCCGCGACACGACTCCTCGCTGCTCTCGCTACCACCGCCGCCACCACCATCTTACCTTCACCACCACAATCTCAACCTCGCCACCGCCATCCCACCTTCGCCACCACCACCACTTCCGCACCGCTTCGATTAACTCGTAAGTACGTGATAGTTTTTTGACTAGACCTACCCACCTTTCAGCACTTAGCCACGGGTCCTGTGCTTTTGTATTCAGTGATGCCCGCCTCTCTTCGTGTTAGAGCTGTTAGGGAGGGGAATCCAGAGCAGATATGTGTGCTCAGTGGATACAATGGTGGTTTGAGACAAGGGTTTCAGACCTAGTTTACGAATTTTTGGGAGTCTTTTGATAGGTACTACACTGAGTCGGGGCTCTCTTAAGCTTTGAACCCCTCACCCCGAAAATGGTTTATTTTTACGCGTTGCAGCTCCGAGTGACGACATCCACTGAGTCATTCCAGCCCTTCTTCTGACCAGTTCTAAACTCTCTTCACTTCTCAAATCGTAAGTAAACTATCAGTGTGTGTTTTTTCGGTGCTTGCCAGGGAACAGAACGAAGTTGTTGTTTTTATAGCTCACGATGAAAGGTTCTCCAGACCGCTGCACATGCCTTCGCTGTGGTCAGGAGATGACGCTAGACCACTGGTTTCATGTCCACAGTGAAAAACACTGGAGAGTTCGCCGAGCCCTCACGTTTGAGGGTATGTGACATGTGTGTGTGTGTGTGTGTGTGTATGTGTGTGTGCGTGTGTGCGCGCGCGCGCGCGTGTGCCCGCGTGTATTAGAACTCTCACGGAGGTGTAGACAGCAGCTATGTGATTTGTGTGTCCGTGTGTGTGTGTGTGTGTCCGTGTGTGTGTGTGTGCGTGTGTGTGTGTGTGCGTGTGTGTGTGTGTGTGTGTGTATGAGCGAGACAGAGAGATCACGTAGTATCTCTGCTTATCTTTTTTATGTTTTTGTTTTTGACAGATGGACACCCAACAGAACCAGCTGCAGGAGCAGGGGCAGCAGCAGCAGCAGCAGCAGCAGCAGCAGGGGTTGGAGGCCCCAGCCCCTGCACCAGCAGCAGCAGCCCCCGCACCAGCAGCAGCCCCCGAACCAGCAGCAGCCCCCGAACCAGCAGCAGCCCCCGCCCCAGCGCTGTTCGGGGCGGTAGAAGCTTTTAATAACTTGAACGGGCTCGGTCAATTCACCAGCGTGGGGCAGCTCACACCCAATCACCCATACCCGCTGCTGCACGTGCAGCGCGTCAATACAGTCAATGGGCTCAAGATCAAAGCCCGAATTCTTTCCCCAAATGGTCCTTTGCAGATAATTTTCCCCACGCGATTGAACAGCCTTACCGACGCTCACATAGTTGAGTTCAACACTTTGATTGAGGCCGGGCTGGCACCAAATTTTGTGTTTTGCGGGAGGTGGGGGCCCGCTTTTAATGTGAAACTTACATACCCCTGGGCGTCGTAATGTGATTGTAATATTTAGTTTAATAAAGCTGTATTGTTTGTAATAAGCTTTTTTTTATTTTCCACCTTTACCCTACCAGAGACGAGTGCAAAGAAAAGAGCAATTTTTTTTTCATATTCATTTATTACATATAAATAGCATTTTAATTAACATTAACACTTTTTCCTCTTGCGACAAAGAGAGGGGCCGAGGTGTAAGCGACACATGTCATGTAAGGTCTCAAAAAACAAATTAGCATGAGAACACTGACCTAATAGACACACTCTATTCTTCACACACTGCTGCGGATGAGACTGAATTTCGCTTTCCACTTTCACTTGCTTGCGACCAGGAGAGGCTCGCTTACCACCACGAGTAGAGCAAGCACGTCCTCGCGTACCTGTAAAGAGCTGAGCATATTAGATCTCACGCGCGAGTACCTCCATGACTTCAGTTCTCAGTTTAATAACGCGTCACATTACATACCTTTTGTCTCCTTCTCATTCCGCACTGCGTTCAACATCGAAGCTCGATCACCTCCATCATACGCGATTTCCTCTACACAGAAAAGAGCATATTAAGCACAGCCATGGGATCCTAAGCACACTTTTTTTCCAGCATATAACACTTACCATAGGCGGGAGCTGATGGGGTTATTTCCGCCGATTCCACACCCCACAATATCCGCGCCACCTCCTCACTACTCATACCATTAAGATCAATCACCTGGTTCGAAGGAGAGGTTAGGTTTGCCAGAGCTATTTCGAACAAACAACGGACAACCTCAGAGCAGCACACTCACAGACAAACTGATGCACTCACTTTTTCCACTCCGGCTTAGTGTACACCGGTCTAGCAGACCTGTTCACACTTGCACAAGCTCCCCTACCCCCACCCTACCCACCCGCCCCCCACAGAAAAACGCCAAAACAGCACGTTCTTCTTTGCTCAAAAAGGGGGGATAAAACATTGCCACATATTTATTTTTATCGAGCCTTTGTCATTCGCCATTTTCCCCAAAAGAGCAATCGCTCGATGAGGAAACAGTCAGCTGGGAATCGAACCAGCAACCTTCCGTTCCCGAATCAAGCACCCTAACGTTCATCACCGAGCGATTGTTCTGACTGAACTGTGAGGTCATACCACTCATTACCCACAACTAATAAGCGATGCAGGGTGGGTGCGGGGGCAGGGGCGGGTGCAGGGGAGGGGCGCGGGGCGGGGGGCAGGAGCGGGGGCAGAGACGGGGGCGAGTGCGGGTGCAGGGGAGGGGCGCGGGGCGGGGGCGAGGGGGCGGGGGGCGGGGGCAGATGCGGGGGTGGGGGCAGGTGCAGGGGAGGGGCGGGGCAGAGGCGGGGGCGGGGGCAGGGCCGGGGCGGGACCGGAGCAGGCGCATGCGGAACTAGCATAGTTGGCAACTTGCACTGGTGACTCGGAGCAGAAAGGGGGGAGGGGGGGGGGGAATACCTGCATGGTGCTACGGCGGCGCGAGGCATCCAGCGATGCCAATACAGCGATCAGTGGTGTTGAGATATGGTAATTTCTCATACCGTCGCCCGCGCACCGTACGAGGCCCTGCAACCCAATGTGAACTTGTATATGAATGTGTTGTTTACCGCGAATGTGAATGTGTACGGCAGTGGCCTCGGTCACTTGTCTTCCGACTTTGCTGGAGAACGGTTGTATCTTGTGCTACTGGAGAATACAAACTGAACAGTTTTTGTCAAGACTAAGTTTTCCTTATTTCTCTGAAATTACCCCCAAAACCTGATTTCACAACAGGTTATGGGCCCAGTGTGACTCTGTGAAATTATTTGTTGTTCGTGTTTTAAGGTTTCTTTGTTGCAGAACCGGCACCGGCAACCACGTGTTCGTGCGTTGAATTTTTCTGGAAGTTTACTAATTTGTGGTTCAAGAAGCTGAGTGTTGAAGTGAAAATAGTAGATTGGCAAACGGTCTGATCAACCGGTTTCGCCTTTGTTGTGTGTGACAAACAGTGTGTAAAGAAAACGAAAGGAAAACGAAAAAGTGTTGGTAAACAAAAGTTGGTAAACAAAAGTTAAGGGGTACCCCAGTGGTGGGAGACTAAACAATCTAGCTCTCAAGTGAAAAGTGGTGGGAGACTAAACAATCTAGCTCTCAAGTAAAAAGTGCACTCGGCTAGTGAGACTATACATTCTAGCTCACTAAATAATAGGGAAGACAGGGGTGAGACTGCTAACAGTAGCTCACAAGTGATCGCAAGGCTAACCAAGTCCCTTGCAGTGAGGTTAACCAAGTCCCTTGCTGGATCACTAGGGGGGAGTGAGGTTAAAGAGAACCTACTCACTTTAGTGTCGATTTTTGGGTTTTTTATCTATTCTATTGGCCATGGAGGACAGGCGAGGCAGCCGTGTACCTCAGTTCACCGGTGATAATTTTGATGACTGGAAATTTCTAATGGTAAATTGTTTAAGAGATGAAGGCTGTCTGGAAGTCGCAGAGACTCCAGTGGAAGATCTGATTGCTGCGGTCGGGCTTTGAGCCCCGGGTGATAACCCACAGACCAGAAAAAGGAAAGAGGAGAGAATTCAGGCTTTGGAAGCCAAGGAGAATCGGTGCAGGAGGCTTTTGGGAGAAGCATTGCTTGGTTATTTGGAGTTGCTAAAGGAGAAGGACGATGCTTGTTCAATGTGGAAAGTGGTGTTAGAGAGGTTCGAGAGAACTTCTCTGAGTGCTCGTGGAGTGTTTTCAAGAGAGTATGACAGGCTCAAGTATAATCCTGCAAAGGGAGACTTTCAGTCTTTCTGTTTGAGGTTCGACAGGCTCGTGAGAAGCCTGAAGAACACAGGTAGTGTGAAGCCAGAGGTGGATGTGGCATACGAATTCATGTGGAAGCTACCAGAATCGTACACCACCCAGCTGGCAGGGATTGATGCTATCCCCTCTAATTTAAACCTTCGATACATTAGGAGTAGAATTGATGAGTATGAGACTCGCATGGGTTATAACAGACCCAGGGGAGGTGCTGTGGGTCCTTCAGGGTCCGCATCCAGTTTTAATGCTTCTGTGAGTGTTTCAGGTTCAGGAAGAGGAAATCGTTTCACCCCCTATGGCCTTTGCCATAACTGCAAGAGCCATGGCCACAAGGCAGTGGAATGCCTAAAGCCAGGAGGGGGAGCGTATCGTGGAGCCAGACGAGGCTTCAGCCAGCGAGGACCCTACAATCCAGCTCAAAGAGGGAGCCATCACCAAGGTGGCAGCTGGAGCGGTGGATACCATGGCAATGGCAACAACAACAGCGGCAACAACCACAGCTACAGTAATCGTGGTGGCCGAGGAAGTTACCCTAAGTCTCCCAGAGGTGGTTCCAGAGGAGGATTTCGAGGAGGCCGTGGCAATGGCTCGTCTTCTGCTGGGGCGCCCTCTGCTATGGTAACACAACGGTCTGGATATGATTTCTGTAGCTCAGAAAATGAGGTAATGGAGACAATTATTGTTAATGCTCATCTTACAAGTGACATGCAAGTAAGTGCTTTTGTGGGGACCTGGAAGAGTGTTTTGTTTACATTAGATTCGGGTGCAACTAAACATTTAGTGAAAACTGATGTCCCTGTTTCTTTTAAAGAGAAACTGCAGAGGCCAGTTCAAATCATTATTGCCAAAACTAATGTTTTCCTCATTGCCTATTCCAAGGGCTTGTTACTCGGGCACACTGCTGTTGACGGTGTTAAACAGCGGTTTGATTTAGATGTTCTTATTGTGGATGAACTGACGCATAACCTTTTATCAATACCTTGTTTAAATTCAGATGGGTACTGGACTAGCTTTGGTGAGGATAAGTGCTACATAGAATATGAAAACGCTCTTCTTGCTGTGGGAACCTTGAATTGGAATTTGTTTGTGTTGGAAGTGGGGTTAGACGAGCAGCCTGATATGTGTTTGATGACAGCTGAGGAGAGTCTGTGGCACAAAAGGTTGGGCCATTTGGGTTATGATAACATGAAACGGTTGTGTAACATGGTTGATGGAATAGAGCAATTAAAATGTGAAGGTGAACGTTTTTGTGAAGTGTGCATTGAAGGCAAACAAGCTAGGTTGCCTTTTGGTGGAACTCGACCAAGGACTTCTAGGCCACTTGAACGGGTGCACAGTGACTTGTGTGGGCCAATTAAACCAGTGGCTTATAATGGTGTGAAATATATTATGACTATTATTGATGACTACACTCACTATGTGGTGGTGTATGGATTAAAGAGTAAAGAAAGTCAAGAGGTTGCAGCCTGTATAAAGGCTTATGTGGCTAGAGTGTCTGTCTTGTTTCCCAGAGGTATTAGTCAATTCAGATGTGATAACGGAACAGAATATGTTAATGAAAATTTACAATCTTTCTTTCTTGAACGTGGCATTGCTTATGAGTTAACAATTCCTGGCACTCCCGAAGTAAACGGGGTTGCTGAAAGATTGAACAGGTCCTTGCTGGAAAAAGCAAGATGTTTGTTGTTTGGCAGTAGTCTGAGCAAACGGTTTTGGATTGAAGCTTTACTAACTGCAGTTTATTTGTTGAACAGGTCACCAACCCAAGCACTTCAGGATAAGGTAGTACCAGCAGAGTTGTGGACGGGATCAAGGCCAGATCTTTCAAAATTAAAGGTATTCGGTTGTATTGCTTATGCTACCAAAAATAAAGCACAGCTAAAAGGAAAGTTTGACTCAAGGGTAAAAAGGTGCATAATGCTCGGTTATTGTGACAATGGTTACAAGTTGTGGTCTGTTGAAGACAAGAAAATAATGACAGCCAGAAATGTGAAATTTAATGAAAAGAAAACCAAGTTTGATGATTTTGTGGATATATATGGAGGAAATTATGAAGGAGATTTTGTGGTTGATTTGGATGAAGAGGCAGAGAGTGACGGAGAGAATGATGAGGTTGAAGGAGAGGCCGAGGAGGAGGTTCTGGTTGAACCACCTCAACTTGAGGAGTTTGAGGAGGATGGAGAGGTGCAAGGTGTCAGGAGGGGCACCAGGGTCAGGGTTCGACCTGCTTATTTAAATGATTTTGTACAAATGTGTATGTTGAGCAAATTTGTTGATGATTTTAAACTGGATAATGAACCAGAAGATTTGTTTGTGTTTGCAGGTTTCAATGACACCCAAGAGATTGATGTTAATGATGTTCCTGTGGATTTTGACAGTATTAAATTTAGAAGTGACAAGTCCTTGTGGTTGGCTGCTGTAGATGAAGAATTAAAAGCACTTACTGATAATGATACTTGGGAATTAACTTCACTTCCTAAAGGTAAAGTTCCAATTAGTTCTAAATGGGTTTTCACTGTAAAATCAGATGGGGATGGAAATGTTGACAGATATAAAGCCAGATTGGTTATCAAGGGCTGTTCACAAAGGTATGGGATTGACTATTCTGAAACCTATGCACCTGTGGCTAAATTATCTACTGTTCGCATTTTCCTTTGTCTTGCTAATAAACTCAATTTGTTTGTACAACAGTTAGATGTAAAATGTGCTTTTCTTAATGGTGATTTAAGGGAAGAAATTTATATGTGGCCACCAGAAGGACTGTCTATAGATAATGATAATGTTTGTAAATTAAAGAAAACTTTGTATGGATTAAAACAAGCACCTCTGGAGTGGAATCGGAAATTTAATGATACTGTAAATTCTTTAGGTTTCAGCCAATGTCAAGCTGATAAGTGTATGTATGTCAGAAGAAGCAACAATGGTGTTGTATACTTGTTGTTATATGTTGATGACTTTCTTATTTCCAGCGACAATGAAATGTTATTAACTGATGTGAAGGGGAAATTAATGTCTAAATTTCAAATGAGGGATTTGGGTGATGTTTCGTATTTTCTGGGGATTAAAATTAAACGGGGAAGAAATGGGATGTTCCTGAGTCAAGAAAATTATCTGTCTAAAGTTTTAAAGAAATTCAAACTAGATACTTCCCGTCCTGTGAATACCCCTATGGATCCTAAACCCGATATTGATATTTGTAATGACCCCTCAATAATTAATATTCTTCCCTACAGGAGTGCCATTGGCAGCTTAATGTATTCATGTATGTCTGTTAGGCCTGATTTTTGTACTGCTGTCAATTTATATAGCCAGTTTCAGTCATATGCTACTGAAAGGCATTGGAAAGGCATTAAAAGAATTTTGAGATACATTCAAGGGACCCAAAATTGGGGTCTGTGGTACAGGGGTTCTTCTGAAATCCCGTTGGTATTGTATGCTGATGCTGATTTTGCTAATAGTCCCGACAGGAAATCTATTTCAGGTTTTGTTATCCAAATGTTTGGAGACACTATTGCTTGGGGAACGAGGAAACAAACCTCTGTTGCTCAGTCTTCATGCGAGGCAGAATTTATCGCACTTGCAACTGCTGTTTCAGAATTACTTTGGGTTCGCCAATTAATTAATGAGTTGGGTGTGTCTATTACTGATTCTATTCCTGTTTTTGAAGATAATACTTCTGTTATTGATGCTCTTAAGAAATGGGATGTAAAGAGATTGAAACATGTAGATGTAAAATATAATTTTATAAAAGATTTGTATCAAAAGAAAGTAATTAATGTTAGTTATATCCCCTCAGGCGATCAAAAGGCTGATGTAATGACCAAAGGTCTTCCGTTTACTGCTTTCTCTAAACATAGGGAAAATATTGGCATGTGTAATTTAAATATGTGATGTTAAATTGTCATTTTTAAAAAGAAATTGTAACTATCTAAGGATTTTGCCTCTTGTCGCAACTTATGATGTCCGGGTTTTTTCCCCACAGGGGTTGTTCCCCGGCTTTCAGACATGTTAAAGTCTGAGCCGAATGGCCATAAGGTTGAAGATAGTTGAGTTTTTCTCCGGTATGCCGAAATGAAGGAGGGGTGTTGAGATATGGTAATTTCTCATACCGTCGCCCGCGCAATTTGCCATAGCCTTAGCCGTACGAGGCCCTGCAACCCAATGTGAACTTGTATATGAATGTGTTGTTTACCGCGAATGTGAATGTGTACGGCAGTGGCCTCGGTCACTTGTCTTCCGACTTTGCTGGAGAACGGTTGTATCTTGTGCTACTGGAGAATACAAACTGAACAGTTTTTGTCAAGACTAAGTTTTCCTTATTTCTCTGAAATTACCCCCAAAGCCTGATTTCACAACAAGTGGCGTCGAGCTCGAAAATGTCCCACTCAGCGCAAAGGGGGGGGGGGGGGGGGGGAGACCCCTGCATGGTGCGGCGGCGGCGCGAGGCGTCCGGCGATGCCAATGAGTGGCGTTGAGCTCCGAAATGTCCCACTCAGCGCGGGGGGAGGGGGAGGGGGGGAGACAAGGGAGGCGGAGGGGCGCGGAAGGCAGCGGCGTCGATCCGCGGTAGAACTGCATGCATGTCCCGCCACAATATCATCATCGGCGCATCGGTAGCGCAACGGGTACACCCACCGAATGAGAAGCGAACGGTTACAGGTTCGAATCTCACCTAGACGTTCTTTTTTTTTCACAAGAGACACACTGGGCGAGAGGAGAGGAGGGGGAAGGGGGAAGGGGAGGGGGGGCGGGTGGAAGGGAGGGGCGCGGGGCGGGAGCAGAGGCGGGGGGCAGAGGCGGGGGCAGAGGCAGGGGGGGGGGGGGGGCATTCAGCAGCAGCGCCGCCACGCCACGCCGCGCCACCGCGCCGCGCCACCGCGACCAGCGGCGGCCACACCAGCGGAGTCCCAGAACCCGCCTTTCATACTCTCTTATTAATTTGTGCTGCTTTAATAGAGGTTTCCAATAAGACTTTAGAAACGGAAGCTGAAGAACAAAAACACTTCCAGACCGGAAACTCTCCAGAGCAGTTATGAAAAATATCGATGTACAAGGGCCTCGCCAAATATGGGAACTGACCACCAGAATTCACTCAGAACACCATTCAAGTTTCTCATATCTGCCCTAGGGAGTTTCCGGTCTGGAAGTGTTTTTGTGATTCAGCTTCCGTTTCCAAGTCTCCATTGGAAACCTCTATTAGAACGGTCTGAGTTCCGTCCAGATAGTGACAAGACCCATGCAACGTAAGAGAAACCGTAAGAACTGCATTCACGTGGAATCCCGTTGTTGTACAACATTCTGCCTGTTGGATATGCAATCCGCACTACACAGATGGAAGTTTTCGACCGAATTCGTGTCAGCGTTAGTCCTCATATTCCCCTACCCGACGGAACAGAAAACGCAGTCCTCCGAAGAGTAGTCGGCGAGCAGCACGACCCCCTCCCCCTGTAAATTCCCAACGTCCATCCGTAACGCGTGGAATCGCCCCGTATCGAAACCAGATCCAAAGCAAGGAGGTTATGTCACACATTCTCAAAAATGAATGCTTGATTCAAAGCGATTTTGATGTAAATCTTGTATTCTAGTGGGATTTTGTTGATTTAAGAATCATCTGCGTACATCAACCGTCTGCATGTTTGACACGGGCATATGATGCTTAAGGCACGTATTGTATTCTTGGGGCAAGCATATGGTATCCCTCAATCAAGCATAATATGCTCCAATCAGGCATAATATTCGTGTGGGATTTGTGGTGTTTCAAGCATAAATTATGCTTAACTTAAAGCATTTTGCTTAAATCGTGCATTCATTTTTAAGAGTGCATGTCGTACGGAACCCACGTTGTGAGAAACAGTAGCACGCACGTACGTACCAACTCCGTGGCCTTTGTTTGACACAATAAAATTGTTTACGCAATTTTTTGACGATCAAAGGGGAATCCAACATCGCGTCGTGCCGCCAGACTAGACCTGGGCGCCAACGGGTGTTCCGACGGCCGCGGCTTCAGGGTCCAAAGCAGCCGGTGGCGGCGTCGCCGGCGTGCACGCCAAGGTGCACGCTGAACAAAAAATCCCCGTCGGCGGCGGCGTAGCCGCGAAAAACTGTGAATTTTGAAGAAAATTGACGCTTAGAGGGCCAAATACAATGTGCAGGTGCCTCTTAGGACTTTGAAAGAAAAAGTCGAGACGCCGAGGCAATGAAACTGCTACTCTATGATCGTTATCAATGCAGTGTGGTAGTTCTAGCTCTCGGGTCAAATTTAGATTTTTCTCCTTAAATATTTGAGCTTTGGAAAGTCTGCACGCCGCGGCGCACCGCCGACTGAAAACAACGGCGGCGGCGCGCCGATAAAATAAGGTATTTCACTGTGTCCAAACCGGAAGCAGAGAAGAACATCATGAAGCCGAAAACTGTATTCGATATGACAAATCGAGGCCGTGGAACGCCCTCGGGCCGGCGCCCGTCCGCCCTGTTGGATTCCCATATTTAGTTTTGATAAAGTGATTCTCACCAGGACACAAGGAGAATGTGTCGCGATACAGCCAAAAACCTGTACCGGGGCCTGAATGTGCGTGCTAGTACTCACCACTGTCTCCGCACGATCCCCATAATCTGGACATAGATGTCCAACACGGCGCACGATACCTGTCAACATTGGTCTGAGCCCACCGCAATTTTCCATACCGGATACAGTGTTGACAGTCACCGTCTTCGTAGGTTCCGTTTAGCATGTAGTGAAGTACCCTATTCAGTCGGCAGCGGCGTCGGCGTGCGAAGATCTGCCGGCGGCGGTGCGGCGCCCGCGCTCAGGTCTACGCCAGACCGTAGTCATCCGGAACTTCGATTTGTCATACGAGATACAGTTCTATTTTAGTCAGAGAGAGACATTGCCCCCCCCCCCTTCCCCTATCCCCCTGCCGTCGGTCACAGATCCGCAACAGTCCTTGCAGCGGTAGAAGCGCCGCTTTCAGTCCTTGTGCTCTACTGAAATAGCCATTTCCAATAAGGATCGAAAACGGAAGTTGACGAACAACAATACTTTCAGAGCACTGTCTGTTTTCTATCTGGAAGTATTATTAGGCACGGAGTGGAACGGAGTTGCCTTATTTTTTATTGGTCCTCTGATAGAAGTTTCTCAAACTATCCAGATTATCGGAGGGTACTCGGACAAGACACGCGGACGTGTTTTTCCACTTCAAAAATACCACACACGGGTTAAAAACGAGTTTTAAAGTCGGCTTTCTCACTCCTTTCTATGGGGAAAGTAAGAGACAGAGCACCTCGTCAACAGGTACCACTAGTCCAAAATCAAAACGATCTAAAAAATCAGAAATCTGTTTAACAGAATTAAGGACAATAGTCGTATAAAACAGTCTAAGGTGGTGTTAGATTCAAAAAATATCATGGTGATCAGAAAAAACACTTCAAACTTCAGCTATGCTTGACATTTCCGGTACAGCATCCAATCATTCTGAAAATCATAGCAACAAAGAAAAAGAAAAAATGCACCGTTCACCAGTAACGTCACGTATTTAAAATATCCAAAAACATTAGCTTTTTGGTGTAATTATTGGAGTGTAAAAAAGTGTAACACTGCGAAAAATATTTGGCTCCTGGAGAGAAGGGTAGTTTAGTGCGTTCCACTTGGACCCTACATCTAAAACGTTCAGTCCGTAGGTCTAAACTCTACAGTGCTGTCCCTCAAGAGGCTGGCCACGGAAGCAAAACTCTTGACACAGGCGCTAATCGTTTTGTGCGTTCCCAGACTTTCGGCCTAGGGACTAAACGTCCCGTGCCCAGAACCAAAAATTTTTCTGAGTGTAATTTGACGTCAGATATAAGGTAGCTGCAGGCAACGCGTGATGGATGCAACCCCCAGGGCCAAGCTGGTGCTAGGCACCTTGCATGGGGGCACATTCATCGCGCGATGGATGCACCCCCAGGGCCACGCTGGTGCTAGGCACCTTGCATTTGGGGCACATTCATCGCGCGATGAATGTACCCCTCTGTACGCAATTATTCGCAGGACGGATGCAGAAAGGGAGCATTATTGGCAGAACGCCCTCGACTAGTGCTGT
This sequence comes from Odontothrips loti, assembly GCA_038380765.1. Classification (NCBI taxonomy): domain Eukaryota; kingdom Metazoa; phylum Arthropoda; class Insecta; order Thysanoptera; family Thripidae; genus Odontothrips; species Odontothrips loti. Next base: position 2,140,537 of record CM076243.1, read on the forward strand.
CAAAAGTCATTCTTCGGTGGCAATACAGGGGGTGCATTCGTCGCGCTATAGATACCCCCCCCCCCCCCAAATGCTGGGGTCACAACCATCGCGCGATGAACGTACCCCCATCGATCACCACGGAAGGGGGTGCATTCATCGCGCGATGGAGGCACCCCCGAGGGTCACAACCATCGTGCGATGAACGTACCCCCATCGATCGCTACGGAGGGGGTGCATTCATCGCGCGATGGATGCACCCCCAGAATCCGGCACGGTGGGGGTATATCTATCGCGCGATGAATGTAACCACCTAAGGATCTGGGGGTGCAATCATCGCGCGATGGATGTGACCCCCATGTGTCCTCTGCCTAATGGGGGTACAACCATTGCGCGACGGTTGTACCCCACATACATTCATCGCGGGGGTGCGTCTATCGCCCTACACCGGCGCAGGACATGCGCGCGACCAGGAGTTCGCGCGCTTCTGCCACGCTTCTGGCGGGCGGATTTGAATTTTGTTCCGCGCCGGTGTGCTTCCGTCGGCCCTGGATACGCCCTAAAATCCAAATATGATCCGAAATGGTTATGATTGGTCCTTAAATGACCAAACCCGACTAAGAAAGTGATTTCGAATCTGCACCGGCCATGATTTAAAATTATAACGAAATATAACGGAATATGGTTGAATCCGTACTCCACCTGCAGACCGTTGGCAACATTTTGTGAGTTCCATAGGCATCGGAGACCCGAACATGCTGCGAGCCGATTGTTCCGCTCTACTTTGCGCTCAAGATAGGCCAAACTGCATGACTGTAAGATGCTTCTGCGACGAATGGCGTCAATTTTTCAATTTCGTTCAAATGCCTAAACGAGTTGCCTGGACCTCCAAACCAATATATGGATTACTTTTTGGAACCAAACTAGAATTTTTAGGGGACAACTTTTCTTCCTCTTTCGAATGGCGTCAACCGATTTGTTGTGCGATGTCTGTCGAACTCACAAATCCCTACACTTTACCGCCGCGACGCGGCAGCCACTGCGCGTGTTCTGGAGCGGCCGCGGACGTGGTTCGCGCTGCTGCCGCTAGGGTGCAGCACAGTTACGGCGCCTGTTTTTCGTTCACGTCGCATTTCAAACCGGTAGTTTATTGTGTACTGTGTTTGTGTGGAGTGATTCACGAGTGTTTTCACTTCTTAAGACTTGTAAACCAGTAAAATACGAGTAGAAGGTAAGGGCGTACAACACAGGAACATTTTTTAAAAATGCTGTTGTGTTTCTGTCTATTAAAAGAGTTTTGGAATTAACTTTCAGTGGGGTAAGATTAGCATTTCGAAGGGAGCGGATACGTATTTCTCGCGTCTTTATTTCCTTAATCGCAATTGTTTCTTCGTCTTCAAAATGAAAGCATAGTATGGGAAACTATTGACCACCTTCTTGAGTTTGCCTCTGTTTCTTTGCTCTAGTTCGGGTCTAGTTCGCGGTCCTACGATGAGCGGAAAACAAGGTGGCGAAGACGTATTTGTGTCTAGGATGCCCCACTATTTTTCAGAGTCGTCGAGGATTGACAAAACATATGAGTTGTCATGCAGGTAACAGATCTTATATTCACATGCTGGTATAAACGCAATCTTGGTTTGGGTATTGGGATTGGTTTTGTAAAAGTATTCGTGTTTAAGTTGTATCAAACAATCTGAATTATAATTAACTTTGCTATTGCAGGATTCTCCCGAATCTTGACTGAAGACAAAGGAGAAACAAAAGTAAGCTTATTACTGAACCATCATATTATATTTTTATAATTCCTGTTTGACGTAACTTGTGCTCTCTTCTTTGTCAGGATGAAGTTCGAAAGCCCAATAAAAGAAGAAAGAAATGTGTGCTGATGCTTCCAAAACGCCAAAAAAAGGTGGTACAAGGTGAACGTGGAGGCTCGGTAGAAAAAGAGGTTGATGAAGGAGTAGAAGGCTCGGAGTCAACCTCTGTTAGCGAAGATGCTGAAGTAAGTTAAACTTTTTTGCAGGTGGTTTTAAAGTGATGAGGAAACGATCAGGTGTACAAACTATTTACCATGACCACTTAATAGCCCCTGTTATTCATAACATTTCTTTAACTTCTGTCCTTTTCAGGCTCAGTCTGGCTCGGCCAGTTCTATGCCTGTAAAGAGACGAGCGCAGAGCGATACCTCACAAAGTACACAAGTAAGTATATTGCAAGCTACATCTTTATATCTTCTTCAAAACATAGTAAACTATTGAACTCATTCCACACCTCTAATTTTCTTCCTCTTTTCGTTTTCATAGAGTTCTTCAAGTAAAGATTCCTCATATGCAATTGAAGGTCGAAGCCAAATTGAACATGATGATTCTGTTAGTCTTGAGGCAACTTGTAAAAGTAGCTTTTTGTTTCTTCATATGATTTAGATTTTAAACCAAATCGATTTTAACTTCATATTATTATTTTCTGTTTTTCAGACTCAACAGGTTTTAAAGCTTGCCCGAGAAGAGATTGACAATGCTGAAATTTCGGGGGGAGATGATGCTGAAGTCATAGAGTGGCTCCTTGATGAGGCAAGTTCAATTGCCAACCATTTTTTTTTTTTTTGATATCCTTATCAAGCTCACTACAATTTTCTTCTCGTGCAGGAATACATACCACTGTTCTTGGATGATACCCATGTGGAGGAACACCCTACATCAGTTCTCAGTGGGACCGTGGATACTGACGACAATATTATGGACCAAGTTGTTGAAGATGTCGTAGTGCTTGAAGAAAAGGGTCTTGTTAGTCCTTCCCACGAAGTCCCTGATGTGGATGACATTGTAGCTGCAAGACTGACATATGATTTTCTCTTGGCACCACAGCCTCTGGTAAAGCTAATTTTAACGTATTACTTTTGTCTGATTAACTCAAATTGCTGTTTACTTTTATTGTTCAGCTTTTTTTTTCGATCTCTCAGGAACATCCATTTGTGGCTTCTGTGGCCCAATTTTGATTTATTTTCGCACTGAAAACGCTGATATCTCAAAAACCGTAAAAGTTACAGCATTTTCCTTGAAATTGAAGTCCTTGGGGAACCTACTTTGGGCGAATTAATCTTTGAAAATTTTTTCAAAATATTTCTGCAACATTGATTTTGACTACTGTAAGCGACAGTCCCATTCGGGTGCCCTGCGTGACCCCTTGCGGTGATCGAAAAAAAAAATTCGAAGGTCGTAAAGATCTTGTATTTTGTTATAGCATCCGACTTCGATCTCGCTCATTGACATTTTTGACTTCGCATTTTTTTGCCCCTGTCAAGTCGTAGGGTCGTGCTGCAGAAGCGACCTCTAGTGACAGTGGTGTGCGCGACGTGCACCGGCCTCCCCTAGCCTACTAGGGTGTTCCTTATTTTGCAGAAGTGAGAATTTTTGTGCTCCCCACACGTCCGCCGAACCCTTTAGATGTAAAGACTCATGTTCTTTTTTTTACGGCGATGTGCGACAATATTTAGGGGTGCTCCAGGGGGAGGAACATCTGCTGTCTCATTCATTTCAATCGTTAGCTTATCATACATGACAGGCCGAATCCGCCTGACTGCTACAGCTACATCAGCATCATAAAACTGTAAAAGTAAACACAAGTGCATGATGGCTACCATGCAAAAGTTGCACATGCTTCCTAGTGGGTTAGGTTCCTCAATAACTCAGCTGCTCCTCTCCTTGTCATGGCTTAATCCCTTTATCACCTTATCCCCATCATCACAGAGGTTAAACAGTGCTGCTGTTTCATTAATAAAATAAATAAAATGTTCCTGAAACACATCCAGGTTCAAAAAATATTACAGTCATAAATAAAAAAACACCTAATATGATGCCCCATACAGGCCCTGGCAAGAAAGTATTACATTATATTATGTACCTCAAAGAAAACAGAGGGAAGTTTCGACACAACCAACACTGATGAGGCTTTAGCACTGACTTGTTTTATCCACAGCTCCAGCCTGTCGTATATATGAAGCTGAATTTCCACAACTTTCATTGCAATGTTAGCATTTGAGAACTAAAAGAGAGAAAGAGTTATTTTGACATGTGGGATGCACTAACGTAAATTATCTCAACGAATAGAAAGAGTTCACTACACACGAACGCGAGTTTTCATCATACTGCAGAATCCCCATGACAGCCTTCTCCCCTTCAGCTGCAAACGTCTTGTCCCATGCCATTTGATTTAAGAAATGAATGAAGTGAGGCTGAAATTCAGAGAGACAAATGGGTTTAATGTGGTTGCAAAGTATGTGGGGGACACAGTTCATGAATGTTCCAAATTCATGATCACCTCAAAAGAATGTGATGGCAAATTCTCCACCTTCACACTTTCACAGCGAACTTGATTCTGTACAGGGACTGTCATCATTTGTGTTAGCTCTACAGTCTTACGGTCATATGACAGTGGTGGCATTTGGCATAACTGTTGGGCCATGATAAGGGTGACAAACTGAAATCCAAATTGAATGGTTTTCTTGCCGTTGGTGACTGATTCCATCGATGCTGCCGGTTCTTGATTCAACTTGATTTTGGTATAATTGAACATCCTCGAGCAAAGCGTTTTTGTCACATTCAACCTTACTTTTATTGGCTGCTTTTAGCAGTAACTTTTCTGCATCTCTTATCGCAAAGTCAAAGGTCCTATCAATGCTGCTTCACAAATGCACTTCTGTTGTTCGAAAGAAGTCCTGGACTTATGCTTTCAAAGATTCCTGTGTTCGTCATACAACTCCACAACATTGAGAATAACTTTGTCATCTCTGATTACAGTTTTTTTCCTGACCCAGAATCGATGGAACTCCGGCAATACACTGCGCGCACTACCATGCCTTGAGAGGTTTTACATTCTCAAAAAATTGTAGAATGAGCAGAACGCCTGCCTCTTTGTCGGCAGTTTAGCTCCTGCAATATTTGGGGTCAGGTATCCCACTTTCTCAACCACTGAATAACTTCGCCTCAACATTAGATGCTATTCTATACATCTGCTGGGAAACACACGGTGCTACTAATTTCAGTTTGCCCATCTGCATATAAAACTTCTCACGAACACTTCTTCACCAACAGAAAACCGAAGAAACATCGATGCAGAAAACTTTCCAAATTAGGATGGAAGAGCCTTTCTTGACAAACACTCCTAAAACACAACACTGGTCGAAGTTGCCACGCTCCGCGCCAGCCGCTCCCGCTCCTTCGCTGCCGCCCGCCCGCACGCACGCTGGCCGCCCAGCGCCCGGCCCGCCGTGCCGGAGAGCCCATTCCCACGCACTCTTTTATTAGGCACGGAGTGAAACGGAGTTGCCTTATAGTTTCGTCAGATTGGACTGTTTTTTTTTTTTTTTTTCTTGGAAGCATAGACCCATATGGCCCTCTGACAGAAGTTTTTCAAACTCTCCAGATTATCGAAGGGTACTCATACAAGACACGCTGACGTGTTTTTACACTTCAAAAATATCACACACCGTTTAAAAACGAGTTTTAAAGTCGGCTTTCTCACTCCTTTCAATGGGGAAAGTAAGAGACAGAGCACCTCGTCCACAGGTACCAATGGTCCAAAATCAAAACGATCTAAAAAATCAAAAATCTGTCTAACAGAATTACGGACAATAGTCGTATTAAATGGTCTAGCGTGTTGTTACAATCAAAAAATATCATAGTGATCAGAAAAACCACTTCAAACTTCAGCTTGCTCTCTCCATCCAATGGTGATAGCAAGAGACAGAGCTACTGTTACAACGCCTCTAGACGAGCTATGCTCGACTCGTCAGCAGGCTGCATCAGCAACCTCTGCCTGACTCAGTATCATTCTGTCCTTCTCCAGAGCACAGCCAAATCGGACGTCCTTCTTTTTTGTTGCGTAGCCTTTGCCGGGTACCCATTGTCGATGTGGCGAGCCGAGCCGAGGCACGCCGAGGCCCCGCTAAAGGGAGGCGACTCAAGAGTCAGGACTGTTTGGGACCGGCCCAGCTTTAAATTCCACATGGATTTTGGGCAATTTCCATCTGGATTTTCTGCTTTCCAGATGGGTTTCCCATTTCCAGATGGGTTTTGAAAATTCCAGACGGATTCAATGGTTTCCACAATGGAAAAAGATTTCCATCTGGAAAATTTGGTTTCCACAAGGCCTTTTTTCCATTGTGGAAATTTTCCAGAGTGGGAATAATTTCCCACAATGGAAAATATATTTCCATCTGGAAAAGGGGTGTGGAAAAAGCTGAGATTCCATACAGTATTTTCCATACTGGAAATGATAAATCCATCTGGATTCCAAATTCCATTCAATATTCAACTTCATATAAAATCCAAAGTTCTTGTAATAATGGATTGAAAGTTGAAGTGTAGCACCTACGCACAAAATTACTAGGGCCATTTTAATTTCGCCGAAATCGGTGACCTAAAATCGGGTATCTCGAGAACGAAAGGAGATAGAGAAAATCTGACAGCAGATTTGGAACAGGCTCGGTTCTGACGTCCAAAAAGTGACTTGAGGTGATGTTGGAAGTGCTCAGTTCCGCAGAGATACAGCATTTTGTTTTCCATCTCCAGCTACTTTCCAGTATAGGAATTCCAAAATCCAGATCCCGGATTCTTATAAATCCATCTGGATTTGGATTCTATGCTCTGGATTATTTCCAGGTGGATTCATGAAATCCAGCTGGATTTGTTCCAATTACCAGATGGATTTTTGAATTCCAAACCCAGAATGGAAAAAGTGTATTTCCATATGGAAATTTTCCATATAACATTCCATATGGAATTTAAAGTTGGGGGTGGGGGGACAACAGTGCGAGAGCCTTGCAGGAGGCTAGCGCTAGGCGGCCCGCGTATGAGAATGCAAGCGTTACAATGACCGCTACCTAGACGCCCTAGCTCTTCAACTACTCCCTCTCCCCCTCGAAGGAGATACAAACCACCCCGAACCACCCCAAAACTGAAACAAGGTTGAACCAAAATCCTCATTCCATGAATTAAAAAAAAGAGAAAGCAAACAAAACCAGAAAAAAATATAAACTTAACTTCTATAACCACCCCCAAACCACCCCAAAACTGAAACAAGGCTCAACAAAAATCCTCATTCCATGAATTAAAAAATAAAAGAAGGCAAACAAAACAAAAAAGAACAAAATATAAACTTAACGTCTATTTGAACCAAACCCCCGTGAAACTCCGGGCCTACCAGTATCTCACACAGTGGGATAGTATTTTTTTATACCTCGAAAACGGTTTGAGATACGGTAAAACGGACAATTTTTCGCCCTTTGCGCTATCAAAATTATGCGTGGTTTAAGACAAAAATTGTCGCCATTCAAATCGTAACTGTAATTGTCGCACATCGCCGTAAAAAAAGGCCGTGCGTTATCTTACATCAAAAGGGTTCGGCAGACGTGTGGGGAGCATAAAAATTCCTGCTTTTGAAGGAACACCCTACAGTCACAGGCCTGGAGAGCAAAGTGGGTGTTGAAGTTACAGGAAACATGGACATAAGCAGTAACAAGTGCAAGGTAAGCTCGGGTTAAAACAAACTCGTAACTTCAATTTGTAATCAAGGGGCCGTGGCCGACCAGGTCCATCTCGGCCCGTTGCGAGTGGACAAGCACTCGGACAGCAGGCTGGGCAAGGGGCCGAAGGTGTCGGAAAAGAACTCTGCGCTGGCCTTCTGTGGCTTTGATGAGCAAGGGGGCGAAGTGCTGCCTGTTTCTAAGGGGAGCGGGTGCCGGAACGGCCCCAGCAGCATTTTCCATTTGAGGTAAGTCCGCGGGAGGCATTTCTACTACAGCAGTTCTGAGCACTTCACTAGGAGTTGCAGGGCGGGCCTCATCCTCCAGATAGGCCGCATAGACGGCGATGTCCTCGTCCAGATCCTCTTCTGCCGCAAGGTCTACTACCTCCTCAGGGCGGTTGGCATCGGCCATGTCCAATTCAATATTAATCAAACGGCCAAGTATTGTGCCCTGTGGCTTCGCCACTTGCCACACGTCAACGGACCCTTGACAGGACCCCCCTCGTTACGACTTGTTTAATCTCTACTATTTATGCCGCCGTTCGGTTTCCCCTCTGTTTATATCCGCTGGTCTCCAGTTGGGAGGACTCAGCTTCGCTTACACCCGCTTCCCTCCAGTTGGAAGGGCATACAGCTGTGTTTAGATCCAGGAACCAATCGTGTATCGCGTAGGGTGTGCCGACGCACGCGCCCTGCACCCCCCACTCTGCACTTAGGCCCTATCCAAGGTTATATAAGAAATCACCGCGTAGGGCCCTCGGGCAGTCACAGAGAGTCAGTCATCCAGAGTCGGTCAGTCAGCCAGCCCCGTTCGCCCTGTCTACACCCAGCTTCCCCTGCTCACTCTACTGTTCAGGATTGTGCTTCTCTCTCTCCTCGGGTAAGCCAGAACTCAGACTCCAGGCACTGCGGCAGGGACCATACTAAGACTCTGTTCAATTCACTAGACCCTTCTGTAATAAAAGCTTTGTCTTAGCATCAACTCTGTGTTCACCAATTATTCCATACACGCAAACCTTCAGTCAACAAGAGATGTTTCGAACTCGATAATATAACAGGTGGGGTAACGCTCACAACGCAAGGCTCATCAGCCACAGCCTAACAGTTCACACTTTCTTCTCACTTTTCACGAACCCCAGCATTACACTTTTCCCGACACTTGGCTCGTACTTCTCGGGAGACTGAGGCGAAGACTAAAACGACCGTTGAGCGAAAAGATGCCTGACACCTGACGCCGTTGAGCGAGTGCGGAAAGCGTGGGGACAGCGTGTCTCAAATTGCATTGCATTTGGTGGAGGACACTTTGAACATTTGTAACTCTGTTTGTATATCTGCTAAGACTGAATTTTGTTTTTGTTGTGACGAAGAATTTTTTGCTCGTTGTGTTTTCCGTTTTTGTTATGACTTATTTAAAAAAATAAATTGACAGCAATTTAACGTGACAAACCGTTCCCGAGCAAATTCATTTCAGTCGGGGGAAAGAGGCGGCGGTGGGGTGGGAGGGGTTGGTAAGGCGTGCCGTGCTCGATGGGCTGCTTACCATCCAGGCGCACAATGAACAGAAGTAACCTTCGTGTAACGCTGTAACGTGACATTTGTGCCCATTGGTGCGTGTGCCCAAATCACTTCTCTAGGTGTCCCCTATCCACCCTGAAGTGGATGACCTCAAGAGAACAAACACCCTGAATGTATATGGATTGGAAAACCAAATTTCCCATTATAATGTCCTTTGGTGTGTTCCCAAATAAAACGTTGCAAAAAATCTTTAAAACAGGTATCATCTTATTCAACTTCATCCATATATCTGAGAATTGAACTAAAAACATTGGGCATTTCCAAGAAATTCTTCAACACGTTTCTCATGGGTAAAAATTGACCTGTAGATTGTCTATGCCATCCGCAATTGCTGCTTCAAAAGGCTGTTTCTATGAGATTCTCGTTATTCATTTTTTAATCTTCAATGTTGTGTTTCAAGACCATGGAACAGATTTTCCAAAATCTTTAAAAAACCATCAAGTTCAGCAAAATTATCAGGAGGAACAATAGAACTGACTTTCTCTTTCAAAAGAGAAAGTAATCCAACGGACAGAAATGACTTTGTTGAGTCTGCCAGTACCTGTACATGACTTCTAGGTAATGACAGATCAGCATATACAGTTTGGCAACTAATTTGGTAGCAGATAAAGAAACTGACCGAACAAAATCTTCTTATTTAACTCCTGGTGGAGCTTCAACATTGTCCATAACATTTCCTTCAGCTGCATCTTGAACATTTTCAGCATCAACCATATTCTCATCATTAAAAATAAGAAATTCATTATTATTAATATTTAGAGCATTATTGAAGTCCATTTCATTTGAGTGGGAAAGTAAATGTCCCTCACGGGAATCCAGAGTGCTGAAAAATCTGACACAGCCAGGTTGGTGACAGTAACAGTTATCAAGTGGACCCACACGATGATAATATCGATAATGCGAATTAGTGACCTGACAGTACGGAAGACTTCATTACATTGAGAACAATAAAAATCCATGGTCAGAAAATAATGCAGAAAATATTGGTGAATACACAAAACAAAGGAAGCACAATATTCCCATAAGAGTTCATATTAGCTACAGGACTACAAAACAGAAGATAATTCATAAAATATTGGTGCATGCACAAAATAAAGGGGGCAAAATATTCCTGCAAGAGTCTAAATAATAGTAGCCAAAGTACTACAAAACTTGTAGTGTTTTATCTTACCCCGATTATGCGTCAGGCGCTCAAACTGCGTCAGTGGTTATCTCGTCCAAACAGCGTCATTTAAAAAGCCGTGTCCGCGCAAACTGCGTCACCCCAGTTGCGTCGTTCTCGTTTGTACCGGGTTTGAACTAGGGTCGTTTGAACTGGTGGTGTCCGCGCAAACTGCGTCAGTGAAGATTTCCAATAACGAAAATTAGATTTATCTCGGCTCCAATGGCACGTAGAGAGTTGAAATTTGGTTTGCGTTTAGATCTTGAGAGGTACTACACGTGCAGAATTTGAGTTGAAATTTTTTGACGTTTTTGTGCCCTTAACAAAATATGTAAAGAAATTTAATCAGGTTCTCAACTCCTTCGACCTCGATTTATAGATTGAACGACAGCTGGTACGACGCTGAAACTCTGCAAGCGTGTAGTAGATCTCACGATCTAAACGCAAACGAAATTTCACCTATCTCGTTGCCAAAGAAGCCGAGAAATGTTAAATTTGAGAAGCTAGACGAGCGTTTGCCTGTTACGCATCGCACACCACACTTGCTGCACGTTTATTAAATAGAACGACACGTGGTACGACGCTCAAACTTTGCATGCGTGTAGAACCTTTATAGATCTAAACGCAAACCAAATTTGAACTCGCTTGGTGCCATAGAAGTCGAAAAATGTCAAATTTCAGCAGCCAGACGAGCCTCTGCCTGTTACGCACCGCACACCACACTTGCTTTGCGTGTTTTAAATAGAACGACAACTGGTACTTAGCTAAAACTTTGCATACGTGTAGTACATATAAACATCTAAACGCAAACCAAATTTGAACTCTCTAGCTGCCATAGAAGCCGAGAAATGTCAAATTTAAGCTCCGCACACCGAAGTCAAGCAGCATTGGGTGTGGTTAGTACTTAGATGGGTGACCGACGACCAATGGCACGAAGCTGTTACTCTGCAGACGTGTAGTTCAATTCAAGATCTAAACGCAAACCAAATTTCATCTCTCTAGGTGCCATAGGAGCCGAGATAAATCTAATTTTCTTTATTAGAAATCGCTGTCTGACGCTCAAACAACGTCATTTGAATAAGTGGTGTCGCGCAAACTGCGACACCTGGGTAACGTCTTGTTTGAAGTTTATTTGGGTGTCAAACGGGGTGTCGGTCAAATAGCGACAGCGGTCAAACTGATGTCGCTCAAACGGCGACAGCTCTCAAACTGATGTCGCTCAAACTGCGACACTAGCGTCGAAAACTGTTTCGATTTGAATGGGAGCCAATCACGGGCTTGGAACTGGTCGGGTGGCACAGCCAATGGGAAGCGAGTATTGGGTACGCCTACCGAGGCTATGAAGGGGAGCGCAGCACCGGCGGCAGGCGCAGTTTGTCGTCAGGTCCTGACCTGTTCACATCGTGCTCTATTGTGTTCTATTGTGTTCTATTGTGTTCTATTGTGTTCTATTGTGTGTGTGTTTCCAAGGATGGCGCCGCAGCGGAAAAGGGTGAGTTTAAGTGCTTATTATATTGTGATAGCTGTTTGTTATATTATCCACTGCCGCGTTTGCGTTTCGGGTTGTTACGTCACGCGTTTTCTCTCCGTGTCTTCTCGTTTCCGCGCGCGTTTGCCTCCCTGCCCACAGTCGGTTTTTATTTTATTTTAGCAAAAACATGATTTTAGCCGCAGCAGGCCTGTTCAGTGGGCATGTGCTGCCGGTACTTCTTACCGCTCCCCTGACGCTGCTTGACTTTTTGTTTCACGAATGGATGGGTGACGGCTGCGCTGCTGCCCATGCCACCCAGTCGCGCCCATTCTTTATATTTTTAGCTGCGTTAGCTGAGCAGCTAGTTGGGGAAAGCATGCTGGTTATATGTAGTTTACTAACAAGGTGATGGTTGTTTCCTGTTTATTTTACTGTGTACTGCTTCTGACTTGTATTGTTCTCCCTTTTTTCACGTAATCATTACACTCTGCTTTTGTACCTCTCAACTCTCAACAAAGACTAAAATAATAATAAAATATTACCTCTGAGGCACAAAGGCAGGACACAACACCACACATATACAAGTGTTTTCAGCACACTAGGATGTCTAACCGTAATCATTGTTTTTCCGCGTGTGTTTCAGGCAGTGTACTTGCTATGTATTTGTATGTGTCATGTGCATGTCTTTTTATGGGAAGTAGTGATTAATATGGCTCTTACGCTCTCCGTCAGATCCGATCGGGTGTCTCGCCGTCTTCCTTCCGAACCGAATCCCCCGTGGTTTCGATAAAACTTCTGGTATCGTATGCGTACCGTAAATTTAGTCGCTCTTAAGCTCAGCTTAGCCGTAGTTCGTTCGCGTATAACGTTTTGCTACCCCTCTTGAAGGCAGACATGTCGCGTGCACTGGAATATAATATTAAAGGTAACTTAATTTCAATTTACAGTTCAAGAGCGTTGCTGGGGTAACACCTCTGGAGCAAGGCAAGAAAGCGGCGAAGGGGCTGAAACGCTACTTCCAGGCATCGTTCACAGACGACTTTGACTCTGATGGAACCGCCAGCTCCACCGAAGAGCCCGTCGCTGACAAGTCAGTCACAGAGGTTCGGTTTTTCACATACTTACCTCCATTAAAAATAGAAAGACAAGTGGTACAAGGCTCAAACTTTGCATGCGTGTTATACCTTCAAATATCTAAACGCACACCAAATCTGAACTCTCTAGGTGCCATAGAGGCCGAGAAATGTCAAATTTAAGCTCCGCGCACCGAAGTCAAGCAGCATTGGGTGTGGTTAGTACTTAGATGGGTGACCGCTTGGGAACACCACATGTCGTTGGCATTAAAAATAGAAGGACATCTGTAACTTGGCTGAAACTTTGCACGCGTGTAGTACCATTAGATATCTAAGCGCACACCAAATTTCAACTATCTAGATGCTATATAAGCCGAGATATTTCAAATTTGGTCCAATATGGGCCTTCTCGGGGAGGCGGCTGAATCACTGACGCAGTTTGAGCGACTGACGCATTTCTGGGGTAGGACGAAACTGTTGAGGCTTTTCCTTGGACCATAAACCGGTCGTTTGTGGACCACAAACAGCGACGTCGCATAAACTGCGACGACGCAGTTTGAGAGCGAGATTGCACGAAGTGTGTCAAGAAGTTACTTTTTTAGATGTTTCTAAAAGACAATAGCTGTTTGAGAGCGTTGGAAATCTAGTTCTAATTTTTTTTAAATTCTAAATTCAAAATCTAGAGAGTTTGGTTTCATGGTCAGTGATGGCGCAGTTTGCAGGTGACGCAGAAACTGCGTCACCTGGGTTTGGACCTCAAACTGGGAGGAGAACTGAGATTGATAAATTCAAATAATTGTGTTACATTTTCTCAGTTTTATTTTACATACCTTTTTCCAGGATACCGGTGACTTCTCGCCTGATGGATCCGAAGACGGTGATGAGACGTACCAGCCAAGTGCTGGGGAATCTAGTGAAGATGAGGCTGCTTCGGAGGAGGAAGCGAGCGGAGGCCAGCAGGTAATGTTGAAATGGTAGTTTCAGCACCCGGCTCTGCCTAGGCTGGAATAAAACCTTTTTTTTTTTCGCACGCATGTCCAGCATGTTGAAGTCTCTAAAAATCTTGTTTTTTAACACTCAATTTTTTTTTCTTTTTTAACAGACTTTTGCAAAATTCATAGTCGAACAGGACGCTTCATCAAACTCAGATAATTGTGCGTTCGAATCAGGATCAGAATCTGGTGATAAGGTGGAGACCTCTAAGCAGGCGCCCAAGACCATCCCGGAGCCCGAGGTCAAGACCATCCCGGAGCCCGAGGCCATTCCGGTAACTATTTTGAGTGCAAAGCTAGTGATTTGTTGTAAGCATTCATACTTACATTTTTTTTCTAACGTTTCTTCATTTTTTTTCCCTCTCAGGTCAGAAAAGCAACAGGGCTGGGCCTCCTGAACATGTCTAAGTACGGTGGGCGGAGCCTCTTCCGGTGCTTGCATCCGTCCTGCCGTACGCAGTACGTATACGGCCAGAAGATGACACGTCACTACCAGCTCGTGCACAGTAAGATGCGCGGCCACACAGCCTCATCGCCCAAGATGGACTTCAAGCTTGCAGCCCAGCTGCAAAAGAAGTACCAGACACCGGATGCCAAGGTGGCATCCGTGGTGACGCTGCAAAGCATCAAGGCATCGTTCCCACAGCTTGTGGAGGACGATGCCTTCCTCCGCAGCCTTGCGGATTTTCTCGCAGTGAACAGGCTGGCCGTGGTGGACGAAACGGTACGATACCTGTAACCTTGTAAACATCTTAACGTTATATTTATCGATTAACTAACCTTATTTTTTTTTCCTCAGGCGAAGAAAGCTCCCGTGTCTACTACTGCCGCTGCAGCAAGTGATGACCCGGATGATGCTGGTTTGCTGGGCGAGGACCAGCAGCCTGCTGTTGTTGACAACTCCCCGAAGGCTCTTGGTCTCTGTGAACACTGTGATAGCAATCACAGATTACTTGCACACTTCACAGAGGCCAAGAGGTCTACGACTGTCAAGGCTGTCAATCCGGATGTTGCTGCCAAAAATGCTGCTGGATACTTCTCGCGTATCATCGGGTACGTCGAGGCCAGAGCCGGCGGCGACAAAAAAGATGAATGGGAGATACTGCGACACCCAGCTGTCCATCGGCAGCTGGTCAGCAGCATTTTGATGTCGTCATATGCGCCGAACTCCCGAGACAACTTTAAGAAAGTGATGGACACCTTCATTACTTGGGTCTCGGAGGGGAATGGTCTGAAGGGCGCGGGGCGCTTTCGTCTGTTAGGTAAGCATCAGTTTAAGTAACGTGTCCACTGCTCCCATTATTGAACCGGAAAAAAAATATACTCACCATTTGTATTTTCTTGTCAACAATTGCAGCTTCTTTTCCGAAAGATGAGGAAGGCCTCGGCAGCAAGATTACCGAGATCGGGCTAATTTGGTCAGGCTTCAGAAACGAGCATCTGGTGCCACTCACCGCTGATAAGGACGACGTGGACGTCAACGTCAGCATTGAGGAGTAAGTATTACAACTTAGCAGGTACTGCTTATAGGCAGCGTGGTGAGCACGGATACGAAGCGGGTCTGCCTATCCTCTCGTTCGCAGGCGCTCTTCGAACGTAAATTTTTTGAACGAGGATAACGGTCGAGGTTTAAGCGACGGAGGACGCGAATTCTGGGTTGGGGGCGCACCACAAGGGGAGAGCCTTATTCATTTTTAGTGTCGCACAAACGAAGCCATTTCAAAAACAGTGACGCTGTTTGAACGCCATTTGAGCTCGAAATGACGCCCAAACAGCGCCATGTTCACGAAATTTCAGTTTGGCAAGGCTTTGTGTTGGAGAACGGCCATGTCAGCGCACTTACATATGCTGTGTCTTCTAGCTTCGCGCCGTACTTCGCCGACCCCGCAATCCGCGCGGACATCGCGTCCAAGATTGCTGCACCGAAGAAGTTGACGCAGACCCCAGAAAAGTGGGTCAAGGGGCCGACGCGATATGACGCCGACCTGGCCCGCGACTACAATGCTGTGGTCCGCTACCTCGCCGTCTCGGTGGTGAGGAAGTCGGAGAGGGGCGGCGTGCCCCTGTCCATGACCCTGGCCGAGGTCAGAGCCAGTACTAGGATTTCTAAGAACCCCGCTCTGTACAAGATAAAGGTCCGCAATCACAAGAATAAGTCTAGGGGGGCCCTTGACGTCGTCCTGGAGAAAGATGTCATGGTCCTCTTCACTGAGTTTTACAATCTGAGGAAAAAAATGCGCAAGATGCCCCAGTATAATTCACAATTGTTTCTCGTGGGCCTCAACGACGCTCCAGCTCAAAAGATCTATGATGATATTCGGGCGTGGGCGGCAGACAAGGCCAAAGTTCCATTTAGTAGCCGCACACTGCGCCGATCTGTGCAAACATTGGCACATGATAAGCATGACAAAGCCACTTTTAATCTCGTGTGCCAAAAGCAGAATCACTTGCCTGGCACAGCTATGAAAAATTATGTCAGCAGATCAGACCAGAGGACGCTCCTCGCCTTCAACGCCTCTGAAAACGTGATAGCAAACGCCCTTATGGCGAAGGAGGCCTTGTCTAATATAATAGGTTGGTTTGATATTTCGCCTTCTATGCAAATACCGGATCTGGAACAAGTACAGAACATCCTGATCGAGAAGGCAACACATGTATATCCTCAGCTTCAGTTAAGCATTCAGTGGTACGAAGACATTGTTTTTGCAATAAAGAGGCAACTGAGATTCAGCACTATGAGCTGGCTTGCGGATTCTGTCGTTCACAATGTAAAGACCAAAGAGTGGGCTCTTCATTTTCTATTCAATGATTTTGCTCTGGAGAGGGGCTTAGAAATAATGTTAGACAAATATATTAAAAAGCTTCAAAAATAGGTGCCGTGTCAGTTCTAGGTAATGTTCTTTTTTATTTAGTTTTGATAAATACAATCAATAAATCAGTGAAATCAATGAATGAATGCAATAAGTAGAACTTATTAGAATTGTAAGAACAACATGGTAAAAAAACTTTGTTAAGAATGTAATCACTCCTATCTTGAATAAACAGTACTTTTCAAATGCATTTAGTGTTACTGATAAAAATCCCACCCTTCGCCACTACACTTAGTCTTCAATAAAGCAAAGATGTAAGCCAATCACTATCTTTTTTAAATTCATTCTCACGTTGGGAGACGATGTCGCTGTTTGAACGACATGTGCTCGGCAAATGGCACACAAACGGCGTCACGAGAAGGGAATTCTGGGTTGGGGGCGCACCATCAAAGGGGTGGGGCCTTATCTATTTTTAGTGTCGCACAAACGGAGCCATTTCAAAAACAGTGACGCTGTTTGAGCGCCATTTGAGCTCGAAATGGCACTCAAACGGCGCCATGTGTAGAAAATTTCAGTTTGAACGGTGTTGCGGCCAGAGCCGCGCCGTGTGCGCTGCCTAACTGCGAAAAAGGTCACTTTAGCTCACACCTCTTACTGTATCGAGGCCTCATTATTGTCGTGTTGCAGAATCCTCTGTGTGGAATGCGCCGCCTTCATAAAGTCACCGAGGCTGACGCGCCACATGAGGGCTCAACACGGCCACGAGTTGGCACGCTTAGGCTGCGACCCAGCCACCACTGCCAGAGCCCTGCGTGCAGCACGGCCGCCCTACGTGTCACCGGTGGCCGTGTTGGCCTTTTTAACCGGCTACGGGGCAAAGCTGGACTCAATTCTGCAGGGCCTTCAGAGGCTGGGGCTGAAGGTGGTGGTGGATCTGAGCCTGAAAGATTGGCAGCCACATCTTTCTCCGCCCCACTTCGTGAGTGTGCCGCCAGCACCGTGCTTGGACACTGTACCAGCCTCGCCGTCCACCAAAGAGCCTGAAGAGCCAGCGCCTGGAGAGCCTGCACCTGCAGAGCCCGAGCCTGCAGTGCCTGCTCCTGCTCCAAAGCCGGCTGTCAGGCCAGTCAGTGCGGACCACGCCATGCTTGCTGGCGTGAAGCTAGGCCAGGCAGGCACGCGGTCGGCGAGGCGAGTCCTGGCCGTCATGGCGGACCTGGCGAACGCGGATGAGCCGGAGCCGTGGATGCTGGGCGACAGCGAAGTGCTGGAGCGAGTTGTGCGCTCTCGCGGCCTCCTGTCCGCGCACACGCTGCGTAAAGATCTCACCACCATTCTCTCTATAGTGCGCCAACTGGCACACCCCGATTTTCCTGTAAAGGAGAGGCAGGATGCCGAAAGCATGTTGCGGAATGCTATTTCCGTGCTGGGTCGCCCTAAAAGAAAAGGCAGCGTGCGCAGGCAGTCCGCAGCGATTGCGGCAAGGGTAGAGGTGGACAAGCTACATTTCGGAGACTGGCTGTGTGAGCTAGAGGGCGTTTTCGGCGAAGGCACCGGTCCGGTTGATATTAAGAAAAAAGTGTTTGTAGCAAGTGGGTGCGAGTAGCGCGCCACTTGTATAACGTGGTGGCCGCCACTACAGGATACGCCCGCACCGGGAGACTGACATTGGCAGAAGCCGTAAGTGGCAGGGCCGTCCCCCGGGGTGCCGCGCGAGCATTGCCAGGTACACGGCACTAAGGATAAGAGCCAACGTCAGCAGCCCGCTGCTTTTCGTTAATACACAGGGCAAAGGGCTGGACCCAAAGTACCAGTAATTTTCTTAGTGTTCGCAATGTGATGGC
The DNA here is from genome assembly GCA_038380765.1 of Odontothrips loti. Taxonomy (NCBI): domain Eukaryota; kingdom Metazoa; phylum Arthropoda; class Insecta; order Thysanoptera; family Thripidae; genus Odontothrips; species Odontothrips loti. The sequence continues at coordinate 2,158,967 of CM076243.1, forward strand.
ATTCCTTTTTTAATTCCTGTGGTTCTCAATTGATGATTATGTTTAATAAAACCCTACTTTTCACCTGCATTTAATGTTACTAATAAAAAGCCCATTCTTCCTTCACCACCACACTTGGATTTTAATAAAGTTAAGATGGCAGCCGATCCCTTTTTCAACTTACCACCACACTGGGAGACAATGTCGCCGTTTAAACGACATCTGCGAGCCAAATGGCAGTCAAAGGGAGTCACGAAAAAGGAATCTCGGGTTGGGGGCCGTAGGGTAATTTATTATTGGTCTTTGTTGATCGTTTCTCTCTCGGAAAACGTTTTTTGGCCCTTAAAAGGGCCGATGGGGTCCAGACCACACCGCGCTGCCACCGCGGTGTGCTGTGAGGTTTTATTTAAAAAAAAAAAAAAAAAAAAAAAAAAAAAAACTACTGGGCCGGAGCCGGTGGAGGCGGCGGCGGCTGCTGCTGGCGGTTCTCCCACCTCTCCAGCCTCGCATCTCGAGCCTGCTCTCTCGCCGCGGTCTCTGCCATCATGTTGAAGAGCCGGGAGAGGTGACGGAATCCAACGGGATCCTCGTTCAGGTGGACCAACACGTGGCCCGCCAGCCGCCTCTCCTCCCTGCCGCAGTAAGGGCAGTGCAGAGGGAATTCCGTGTTGCACCACAATATAAAATCCTCCTCCATCGTGGTTACGTGAAGACTGATGGCGAATGAGGGCTGACACCCTGATTTATAGTTTGGTGGTGTTCCGAGTGCGCAGCCAATGACATGCCCGCAAAGCTGTTGGTGTTCCGAGTGCGCGTTCTGGTGTACCGCGTGCGCAGCCAATGACATGTCCTCAAAGTGTGCTCAGCCCGGGACGCTCTCTGATTGGTAGTTGTTCGTGACGCAGTTTGAGCGACAGGACCACAAACTGCGTCAAGACGAAAGGTCGTTTGGGTCAAGGGTCAGGGGTCAAGGTTCAAACCAGGGTCAAGACGCAGTTTGAGCGACACCCGCAAACAGCGTCAGCTTGTTTTCCGCACCTGGCGCTTGAACGGCAGGTGCGATTCCCGAAAGCGAAAGCATGGCGAACTCTGCTCGCCGATAAACAACTTTTTCATTCCGGCGTCTTCACTCTCCGACCCACCGTTCTCGAGTTGTCTCCAAACGACGACGTCGCTGTTTATGCGGCGCCGCTGTTTATGGGCCACAAACGACCGGTTTATGGTCCACGGAATAGCCTGTCATGCCTTGTTGTGATTTTGTAAAAACTGCGTTGTATTCCCTCCCAGATGTGTTAAGATGCTTCTGGGTAAAAAGAGTTTGTGGCGAAAAAACTTTTGAAGCAGCTGTCAAGGGCCTTAGGGGCCGTCCATATACTACGTGCCCGGTTGGGGGGGGGGGGGGGGTCCCGCCCGCACTACGGCCGGGCACGGGGGGGGGGGGGTTGACCGTCGGGCACGTAGTATGTTCCGTGGAAACGACGCAGCCGAACGGACGGATGCGGCGAGCAGCCGGGACGCGGCGAACGGACGTAAGCGCGCGGCAGGCACCAACAGTCGAGTCTTGCTCGGCTCGAGTCAGTGTTGCGTTCGACGCGTTTTAGACTTTCTTTAATGAATGTAATTCATTACTCACCTGTAATAAACCTGGAAAAACACTTCAGGACGTCAATTATTGAAAAACACCTCCCTCTGGGACATTTCAGCACGTTTTGACGACTTTGGAAAAATACTACGTGCCGGCGGGGGGGGGGGGGGGGGGGGAGAGGTCGCACTACGGTAGGGCACGGGGGGGGAGGGGGGTCCAAAAGTGGCCTAAAATAGGGCACGTAGTATATGGACGGCCCCTTAATGACGCAACTACTTCTCCACAACACTTTATCAACACAGACAAAAACCTTCGTTATCTCTCTCAAAGTAGGTCCTTCCACCAGAGCTCCGCAAACCCGGCTGCTCTGGCCGGTCGGCGTGGTCGGTCCGACCACGGCTAGGCCGGACGGCAAATGTGCGAGAGAGAGAGAGAGAGGAACGAACCAAGGCACGCTTCGGTTTGAATGACGAATTCTCTCGGAACGCACTCGGCTCGCCCGGCCTAGCCCGGCCTAGCCAAGTCGCACCGACCACGCGTGATCGTTGGCGGCCGGCGGCCGGCCGGCTGGTCCGGCTTCGCCTCGCTGCTACGTCTCGCCATGGAGGATGCGGGCGAGCGAGCGAGCGAGATGACGGACAGTGTACGTCTGCTCCGGGCCTTCCCCGCCCTTCCCCCTTCCCCTCCACTTTTCACATTGTTGTATCAACGAACTGCCTCACTTGTGTGCGTTTTCGGCGACCGCCTCGTGCGTGGCGTGGCCCGATCCGGTGAAATCAGAGTAAAAAATGGGTGATAAGGATGAGATCGGGTCAATCCAGGACTCCGGAGAGGAAGTCCCCGACCCCACAACGAGGGAGGGACCGGCGCCTGCTGTGACCCCCCCTGCCCCTCAACCGACCTCAAGAAAGCAGAGGCGCGATGCCGAGGAAATTATGAAAGAGGAAGTAAGGGGCAAAGTAAGGGATGGGACGTATAGTGTTGATAGGGCCAGGGAGGGCACCAGCTCTGCGTGGGAAAAATTTGGGCGTGGAAAGGACCAGGACTTGAAGGCCACCGAATTTGTGCAGTGTAGGGAGTGTGGACTTATTAAAATGCACAGAAAAAATTCGGCAACCACCGGCCTGGTGGGGCACAAGTGCAAGGTGGCTCCTACTCCACCCCCTAGACGGAAGCCTTCAAAAGAAGACCTGGAACCCTTTCGGGAGGCCCTTGTGGATCTGTGTGCAGGGCAGTTGCTTCCCTTCACATTCGTTGCCTCCCCATTTTTTCATGCTGTGGTAAAGGCTGCGGTGCACATAGGCAGCGAGTTTGGACAGGTGGGTAAAATTTCTCAACTAAGCAATACTAAAAACAGCTTTAAAAAAAGAATACAAGAACATATCATGATAGGGTATGTGTTGGGCGTTCCCCTACATATTGTCATCAGAATTAGAATATTAACTAAATCAAACAAGAGATTTTGCATACCAGTCAGTTATTAGCAGCGACTTTTTTATGTTTCAAGGTTTTCACCTTAAGTCGTTATGAAGTCGTTATTTTTTCCGGAATAGTGTCCCCGACCTAGATTATGTGGTACAACAACAATTTCAGAAACCGTTCAGAATATAACACATTTTATGATTCTTCGCCATCCAATACTGACCAGATTGGCCTAAATGTTTACCCAGGTTGACGCAGAATCCATCATTCCACATCCTAAAACCCTCACCGAGTCAGTCCACAGCAAGGCTGACAGGGTACGGGCGACCCTTGTAGATAAAATTAAGGACGTCGTCGATGACGGTATGGCTTCCGCCACCGTCGATGCGTGGACAGACAACCAGCGCTTGAGAAAGTACCTGGCCCACACTGTGTCGTACATTGACGACGAGTTTGAGATGCACGACAATTTACTGTGCATCCCTCACTGTGACGCTGAGTCTGTCACGGCCACTGTTCTGCGCGAGGAGGTCAACGCAAATCTTGCCTCGTTGACCTTGGTGTCAGACAAGTTGCACTATGTGACTGACGATGGGGCAGATATCGTGTGCGCCCTTAAAGAAAATGAGAGGTCGTACTGCATGGACCACTGCACTAATTTAGTGGTAAAGAAGGCTTTGCAGCCTACTTTGACTAGTGTAGACTTGTTTGGTGAGGAAGGGGGCGCATTGTGGACTCTGTTAACGAGGCTGTGAACACGATAAAGTCGTCTAGAATTTTATTGCAAAAGAGCAATCTAAATACTTCAAATTATTGAAAGAAGATCTTGAAGATGGAGAAGCACTTGTAATATGTGATTTTGCTGAAAATTATACTTGTATAATTCAGGATGCCATTCAAAGTTATTACTGGGATAATACTCAAGTGACTCTGCACCCTTTTGTTGTCTACTACAAAGAGAATGGCTCCCTGAAATGTTTGAGCTTTGTTGTTGTTTCAGATTATATGAAGCACAACATTACAGCTGTCTATGCATTCCAGAGAAAATTGATTACATTTTTGAAAGATAGAATTGTATCTTTAGTCAAATTGATATATTTCTCAGACGGGGCTGCACAGCAATACAAGAACAAAAGTAATGTTATCAACATAAATTATCACCTTGAGGATTTTGGGGTTGAAGAAGAATGGCATTACTTTGACACTTCTCATGGCAAAGGGCCATGCGATGGCCTAGCAGGCACACTGAAGAGACTCGCTTACTTGGCCAGCCTTAGAAAAGAACATATTAGGAATCCCAAGGAATTTTTTGAGTGGGCCAAGAAAAGCATGACAAACATTGAGGTCTGTTTTGTGAGCAATGAAGAAATACTGAACACAGAAACATGGCTGGAGTCACGCTTTGCCAAAGCGCTTAGCATTGCAAACATGCGTAGTCAACATGCAGTCTTGTCCATTAGCAAAGCTGAGGTGAAAACAAGGGTTTATTCCATGTCTTCAGAAGGACAGTGGGCTCCTGTTGAACCTCTAAGAAAAGTTCCAGCATTCAACGATGTAAATCCTGGAGACTTTGTTGTAGTGCAACGTGGAAAGAAGTTCGTCTTGGGACAAGTGATGTACACTGACCCAGAGACCGAGGAAGTTCTCATAAATTCTTACCAGCAGATAGGTGTGTCCTTGAGGTGGAATCCAAGCATTGAAAGTCCTGACAAACCCATTGACCTGCACCAGATTCTTGCTGTGGTAAACCCCAACATAATTGAGGAGGCTTATGAGCTTTCCAACGATGATGCAGTTCGTGTGAAGTGGCAGTCGAAGTCCATGACAAGTAAGTGTGTTTTCAGATGAATTTGATTTTAATTTAAAACAAGAAAACTCAATATTTAGCATACCCTTATGTAATTTTAAAAATTTATTTTTCAGGTATGTAGAAGTCTGTGACATGAACGTATTTAATTGTCAAAGTTTTAGGACACAGTTGTGACGAGCTCTAAAGTGTTAGTATTTTGATGTCAAAGTTTTGGAACTATTGTTATTCTGTTAAATACCTTAAATACATTAGAATTCTAAATTGTATCATCTGTCATTCATGTCATCTCAATTGCCATGTGGCTGTTAGTTGTGGATTAATGTTTTCCTCATTAAAATGGGCTATATTTTGTTAGCTGATTACTGTAATTCAGTTTTTATAATCTGATGTTATGCATATAATAAAAGACACTTCTGAATATTTGAATTCTCTTCCATCACTCAGGTTTTGTTTTTTTTATTCAGTCCCTTTTTTGTTTCTCTACCCTTGTTGAGTTAGCCTCCTCCCAGGCCGTGCGTGCTAGTGCTGCCCTCTCTTGGCAAGCAACAGAGGCACAGCAGTAAACATGGTGAAAATTTGCTTAGAGATGATCAAAAGTAGACTTTATTTATGGGGGTTGGACAGAATCCACTGTTCAGTCATGGATGAAACGGTTACATATCGATTAGACTTCCATGGGAGGACGTACAAAACACTTGACAACGGACAGAAGGTACGTGGATTGTGAAAAGCCGGGAAGCCTCCTAACCAATGTTTGTTTGTTAGCCCATGCAGCTTATGGGATATTGAATCCGAACAGAATCGGAAAGAGTTGTTTTGGTGTAGCTTCCTACAAGTGTGTGTCTGAGGGGATGGTTCAAGTGTGTGCCAAAGAAGTAAAGTGAGTATAAATATTGGTAACTTTGCCAGGGGAATTGTTTTTTTTTATCAAAACCCAGCCATATCTGTTGAGATCGAGTGATATTGTGACCAGGATCTGGCATCTGATAGGTTTCGTGAAAATGCTTTGTCACTTGAAAGCTTAAGTTTGATCCGATCCATAATTAAAATGTCGGGCCATGCTTGAGATTTGGTGGGGATGATCGGACACTAGTAGAGTACTTAACTTAATTTTTTCGCAATTTTTCTCAGACCGCGTATTTTGACAAATTAAAAAAGTTATATAAAAATCTATTATTTTAAAAAAAAAGTGTTAGAAATCTTGACCCAAAAAATTTGTACCATAGTGCAATGGATTCAGAATAAAAAATAGGTCCCAAAATACCTTGAAACACACCAATACCATTCACTGGTGTTGATTTTGGTTTTATGGATGTCACCAAAAAACTCAAAATGTGGCTATTTTGCCAAATCTATCAGAAATTTTTTAAAAAAATTTCCTTTGGTTTAGGGGTCCTAGGGGTCACCCTAAGTGAGTTTTTGACCCTCCCAGTCAAATCTGAGACCCTCGAATTCGGGCCGTGCGGTGGTTTGGCGTGGAATGACCCTAGTTATAAACTAAAATTAAGTAGTTGTCTTTAGCCCATTGCTATAATAATGACAGAGACATGAATGACACTAAAAGGACAGCCTCGATGGGAAATCACATAAAGAGGAACATCAAGAATATAAGGATAAAAATAAGTAACATGAACAGATAATTGACAACTCAAACTTTGAAATAGAGATAATTATATGACTTATAACTTAATGACAACATTACATCAGTCTGTTTCTATTACGGGAATAACACACCTGTGGTCAGGGCTGATTCAGAAAGACTAGTCACAAACTAAAATTAAGTATTTGTCTTTAGCCCATTGCTATAATAATGACAGAGACATGAATGACACTAAAAGGACAGCCTCGATGGGAAATCACATAAAGAGGAACATCAAGAATATAAGGATAAAAATAAGTAACATGAACAGTGAGTAGACATCTCAAACTTTGAAATAGAGATAATTATATGACTTTTAACTTAGTGACAAAATTACATCAGTCTCTTTCTATTACGGGAATAACACACCTGTGGTCAGGGATGATTCAGAAAGACTAGTCACAAACTAAAATTAAGTAGTTAGTTCACACAGTCAACACGTCACAGTGCAAAATACAGAACTAATCAAACAAGATAAAAATACAATTCACAAAATGTATAATAAACTAGCAAAAATAGATTTTTTTGTTGTTGTTATAATCACTGAAATTACTAAATTACTGACTTTGTCACAAGCACAAAACTAGAAAGACACATACAAATGAAATTCAATGGCAAAAGCATAACAACTTAAATCTCTGTAAAAAACAGAATCAAAGGTCTCACTTCTTGCACTTCATGGACACTAATGACTCCATTACGGATATTGTCAAATTTTTCCCACTTGCCACCTACTCTATGAAGAAATGAGACCGTGTGCCGGGGCTGGTGGGAAATGATACCATTTAGCCTGAAACTCTTCTGAGGTCTTCCTCTTACAATACCTCCTATATCATTAAGAAGCAGGGGTGAATTGGGTGGATGGAGTTCAGAACAGGCAACAAATACATACGGTGGGAATTCACACTTCACAGTCAGCTTATGATTGCATTGTAACTGGGGACACATTTGGGGATGCAGCTCCAGACTTTTGTTACAGGCTGCACTGAGATTTCCGTAACCCTTTTTTTCTGGCCCATCTTGACGGGGGGAAAGCAGGATGTGATCCTTGCCAGGGCCACCTGAACAGCTTGCATTTGAACATGGAGAGGACACTTTACAAGATGGCTCTTTTACAAAAGCCTTAAGCATTAGGTCAGTGATTGATCCAAAACAATCATACTCTCTACCAGCCTGACTCCTGCGTTTTCTGGTTTCAGGAACATGAAAATTGATAAGGCTCTCAGAGCTGTAATATGAAATTATGGTTCTAGCCCTCATCAGATATGTGTCCTTCACAGCGCCTTGAGTGGCAAGGCACTTGGCAAATGCAACCAGACTATTGTTTGAAGTTTCCATAAATTTTCGCACCTTCTCAAAGTCAATATAAGCTGTAGCCAGTACATGTGCTAGTGAGTCAATGTTGCATGTGTTCTTCACAACAACAGCCTCATCTACCACAATGTGGCCACACAAACCGCCATTCCTCAGAAGACGCTTTGAGGGCGGGTTTATTCTCTCCGTTTCTACTGCCAGACTGGTTTCGGATGATGGAGCTGAAAACTTGGGCTTCTTCCGGGAGCTTCTGGTTTTGTTGGCTAGGTTCTTCCAATTTTCTTCCTCTTCAAGATCAATTTCTGCATTTTCAATTTCATTATTATCACATTCTTCCGCTCCCATAGCTGATCTTTTGGAGGTTTTATCACATGGTATATCATTGGAGTCACCTTATGCTGGATTCGAGTTATCACTTGAAGAACTCAATGAAGCTTGCGCTAACTTGGTCCGCCCTGATATTGATTCTAAGTGTCTGGCAACAAATTTGCTAAGTTTCATGGGCTTTTGTTCATTAGCGAGGGCCCTGTTCTTCAAAGCGTCAAAGTCTTTCTCAACAGCGGCAGATGTTCCTCTTTCGGTGATAGTTTTGGAAATTGATTTATGTCCCATTATGTAAGAATCTACTAACACCGAAGTCCATAAGACAAGGTCTGAAGAGTATTCCCTGAAGGCTTTACTCACTTCTAGATTATAGTATGGGCTGATTTTTTCCCTCAGTGACCAGAAATTCTGCAACTTCTTCATGAACATCTGCAATCCACTTTTTGGTGCAGGAAGGGCCTTCAAATTCCACATCTTCCTTAACTGTTAGGTCTACTTTTTCGAGGACAGATTGCACTTGAAACACATCTGGGTCAGCAATTTTTTCAGCAAGATACTCAACTGCAGTTTCTGCATTGACAGTTTCGCCATTCTCATCTTGACCTATAGTCTCTGCTTCTGCAACCACAAGAATATGGAGGAGCCTCTCTTTAAATTCTTTGAGGCTACGGCTGACAGCAAGCATGGCGAAACAGCGTATGTAGAAGTCACGCACACGCTTACTATTTGTCCACACTTTCCATCTGCTCACTGACTTGATAATGTGAGAGATATCTTTACGAATGAATGTCTCGCATGGCTTTGGAAGCTCTCCCTGTAGGAATAAGAACTGTTTCTGGATGTAGTCATTTAAGTCATTGGACTTTCCGAAAGTTCGTGCAAATGCTGAAAGCAAGGCAGGAGATGCGTCACAAACCAGTTCTTCAGAAGGTCGTCCACCTCGCCGCATCCAATCCATCAACCAATAAGTGATGGTAGCGGCATCCTGCTTTTCTGATATCATCTGAGCAATCGGTACCTGGAAGCCCGAGGAGTCCAAAACCAGCTCATAGAGAAATAGATGAGCACACAGCCCAGCATCTACCTTACAACGAGGAATACGCTGCACAAGAGACCCCGTTGCATCAGCTGTCAGTTTTGTGTACCCTTGAGCCTTGCAGGTCTTGTACAGCAGCATCTGGGTGGGTGTATCATATATAACCACCACTTTGTCAAGGCTAATATCATGGATGCTACCAACATACGGAACCGACCGCTTCATATTCGCCACTACCTCTATCTCTGAATGGCCGCTTGGCAGGTCGAGCTTCTTATCTTTTCCTTGCTGCTTGGCTTTTCTCAAAGTGGCAAGATTGGGCAAGCAGGGAGGTTCTACATCATTAAAGCGCATAGTGGCATTAGCACAATTTTGCCGGTACACAGAGGGTGCCAAATGCTCCATGTCCCGGCTTGCCTCTGTCCGCCTTTCACCTTGCAGCTTGGCCTTGGTCTTCTGGGGGCGGCCGACAGTATTAGTAGCGAACCACTCAACCATCACATCACTGCCTGCTTCTGGCTCGTGGATGATAAGGCCTTCGCCATCTGCGCCACATTCTGAACACTTCCCTGTTATTTTGCAATATGCTTCAGCGCGAGCGCAGTCTGTAGAAACCCTAGCTTTCAGAGCGTAAGGGCATGGAAGCCGATGGTTCCTCCATAGGGCATCACGAAAGGTGTCCACCCAGAGACTGTTCAACTTACCGTTGTTATTGCTTTTGGTATTGGGTTTCATTTTTTCCCAATCTTTAGACGTCAGTGGTACCAAAAAAGTTCTCTTAGGATGAATTGTGTCATTTTTCTCACTGTAAATGTCATCTTCATCTGTTTCCTGATCTGAAGTGGTTGCCACAGTTTGACGTAGAGGAAGCCCAATATGCCGTCTCAGGATATTTTGTGCATCGTGTCTATTTTCATGGACAAACTGCCACAAATGAGCAGTGGAAAGCGTTTTGTCATGTTTTTCCTTAATAGCGTCACTCGCTTGTTGCCATACCACATTTCTTTTGGTAGTAAGAGTACCATCGCTAAAGAGGCCATCCAAATCTTTAAGGGCCTTGATAATATCCTCAGCCGCCACAGCAGGGGTGGGAGGCATCTGGAACACAACATAGAACGTGGTCAAGTATGAGTCAGCGCACAAAACTTAGACAAACACCTTCAAAAACTCGAAAACGCACGAAAAAAATCTCACAAATATTCATTCAACACTTAAAAATCATGCACTAAACCGAAACAAAGAGCAGAGAACGGGCGGAATAATTGCAAGTAATGCACCAAACTGGACAGCTTTTCTCTACATAATACCTGTATATAAACCAGATATGAGAACACTAATGGGTCAAACCAAAACAAATAAGGAAAAATCAGGAAGTAAACATAGAACGATAAAAAAAAGAACTATAAGCTAGCAAGAATCTCGGCGGAATATTTACAAAAACTGCACCAAACTGCACAGCATATAAAAACACCTGTATGGATAAAAAAAAAATGGAAGCAATGAGGGAACAAAGCAGACCAAATGAGGAACGATAAAGATCAAACATGGAACATTCAAATACAACTGCAAACTAAAGAAAGCGTATAAAAGGAAACATTTGCAATTAACCAAAGTGAAAACCTATCTCTACATAAATTATACATGAACATATGAATATTATGCGTTTACTTATGCATATAAAATTTGTATTCTCCATAAGTTCTAGTTAGGTGCGCCCGAGGCTCACCATAAACACATCTAAATGAAGAACATTCACAAACAATCAGCCACAAACGAGGAACAATCAAGAACAATCATGGAACTAACAGGAACAAACGACTGAAAATCAGAAAGAGTGTGAAGACCATTAATCCAAATAATTTATCAAAATAGTCAACTTATTCCTTCAAAAGAACTTATGAATAAAGAACGAACGGGAACAATCACGGAACTATAGGGAACACACGTGGAACAATCAAGAACAATCATGAAACAAATGGGAACAAACGACTGAAAACCAAAAAGAGTGTGAAGACCGTTAATCCAAATAATTTATCAAAATAGTCAACTTATTCCATCATAAAAACACATGAATAAAGATCGAAGGGGAACAATCACGGAACTATAGGGAGCACACGTGGAACAATCAAGAACAATCATGGAACAAATGGGAACAAACGACCGAAAACCAGAAAGAGTGTGACGACCATTAATCTAAATAATTTATCAAAATAGTCAACTTATTCCATCATAAAAACACATGAATAAAGATCGAAGGGGAACAATCACGGAACTATAGGGAACACACGTGGAACAATCAAGAACAATCATGGAACAAATGGGAACAAACGACTGAAAACCAGAAAGAGTGTGAAGACCAATAATCCAAATAATTTATCAAAATAGTCAACTTATTCCATCATAAAAACACATGAATAAAGGTCGAAGGGAAACAATCACGGAACTATAGGGAACACACGTGGAACAATCAAGAACAATCATGGAACAAATGGGAACAAACGACTGAAAACCAGAAAGAGTGTGAACACCATTAATCCAAATAATTTATCAAAATAGTCAACTTATTCCATCATAAAAACACATGAATAAAGATCGAAGGGGAACAATCACGGAACTATAGGGAACACACGTGGAACAATCAAGAACAATCATCGAAAAAATAGAAACAAGCAACAGACAACTGGAAAGTTTAAAACGAGTAAATCAAAATAATTTATCAAGCCAACTTAATTCATCATAAAAGCACATGAATAAAGATCGAAGGGGAACGTGATGGAACTAACGAAAAACAAACGTAGAACTATGAAGAACAAACAACTGATAAAGATTTAGTGTCTAGGTGGAATAACTGCATGTAATGTAAAATGTGACCACTGATCTCTATAATAGAGCACGTATAAATAAAGAACAATCATTGAACATACGTGACCAAACGTGGAACAATCTAGAACGGACAGCCATGACTGCATTTTTGACAAATAACAATATATGAAATCATCGAAAGATGTTATGCAGTCTCTAACGAACGTGGAACCACGAACTTCAATCACAAGTATGATACATTCTTATTGATGCAGAGCTCAGTGGTGTATTCGGTAAAAAGTCACGAAAGTAAATCAGAAATACCAAACATGTTTTTTGAAACTTAAAAAATTTCACTACCACTGATAGCAAGACATACATACCATCAATTCATCCTAATGCTGAGATGTGTCGGATTGAGGTTCCTGGAAATCATGGCATGCACTGCTACCTTCTCTTCTTCACTATTTACGGAGATGACTCCATTTACTGTAATGGATCTCTCATCAATTTCTTCAAGGAGATGTAGGTCAAATCCCCTTGTCTCAAAGCGAGCGTCTGTTAAGTTTTGAAATTTGTGTACAGCCATTCTTAATTCCGGTGAATGCCAGCAGCCTCCAACTACAGTTAAGTTGCGAAGGTTTTTCAGTCCTTGGCAACACACCACAAGCAACGATGAGGCGTCTTCTTCTTCTGTACACATGTTGCCATTGATGCTTAGAGACCATACTTTTTCATGGACGACAAGCTTTTGCAGATCATTTAAGACTGCAATTTCTTCATCACTAAGTCCTTCATAAACATCTAGAGTCAGCTTCTCCAAGTTAGGAATATGTGGAATCACACTGACACCTAATGCAGGAACTCTCATCTCTTTTAAACACTGACAGGTTTTAACAGCGTCACTAACATTTTTATACAGCAGGTTTGAAGATAAGTTTGTAAGTTCAAACCTGCAAAGAGAAGCTGAACTCGACAAGAGGATGCTTGCAGTAAAGCAATCCTCGCCATGAAAATTGTCAAATGGATGATGCACTGTGAGGGACCCCAATCCTTTGACAAAACACTCTTCCTGCTTTATAAGACGACGTGCCTTGTATTCCACAGCAATGCGCAAGGTGAAACTAAGTTTTTTTAAAGACATTGACGACAAAAGCTGGTTTATGGGAACAGTACCCTTCGCAGCCGCAGTTGAATAAAACGCTGAATCTTCCCCGATTGTCAGTTGCAATGACCGTAAGTTCCGATACAGATTCAGGAATCTCGAAATTTCCTCGTCATTTGCAAAGTCACTCCCAACAATGTCAAGGTGCCTCATGACATCTGTGGACAACGCAACTGAGCAGAACCTTCTTGACACCAGCACAACGTTTCTGTAAAGGTAAGTTGGAGGGACTCTATGGAGGATAACAACAAGAAGTTCGTCAGGCAGTGAGTTGAAGGGACGTGCAGGTTCTCCAGCTAACTCGCCCAAAAGAGCAGCCACTGCAAAAAAAAAGGATTACCCCATGAGGTGCTACCCAAATCCTCTCACTACTATTTAATATGAAGGGTCATAACACTGACGTCAAAATAAATTTAAGGGTTGAATTTCCATTCTCTTGCTAGAATTCAGAAAAATTTGAATTGGTTGCCTACATTGTTTTTTGGTATTGATCACAAAAGATACCACCCAATGGACAAGGTCCAACGCGAATCATTCAAGGTCTGAAAGTAACAACTAACACCTTGATAAAGCCGAACTCAAAAGCACAAGGCAAATTAACATTTGACCAATCTTTAAATATAGAAAATTCGTGCTTTCCAGTTGTTGCTATGAATATCAACTATTCTTCCCGTCTATATCTTTTTCCATAGGATGGAGTGGAAACAGGATGAATACCACGGACCAAGCAAGAACATCACTACTGCACAGCTGCACAGAGTATAAAGGCTTTGTACTAGAAACTCAGCAACAAGTACACTATTTCCTTTGCGTTATGAAGACAATATTTGCAGCATACAAACAAAGCCCTTACAACCCTTACAAACAGTGTTTGTTCCCAAGATTTTAAAAAATTTCTCCACCATGCAAAAAAATTAGATCGTAACAGACTTAGTGATGCAAAGCCACAGTTCTGTTTGTAATACGAAGAAAAATTGTTCGTAAGCTTTTATTAGTGTGCAACCTTGGTTGGTCTACACGTGACCCTGAGTTACCTTGGGTGACTCATCATGAATTGGTGAAAATGATGAAAGATTACAAACTATTATAATGGAAATCTCATCAGAATTCTGCTATCGGGCCTCACAGCAATCTTTAAACAGAATCGGTCACATGATGTATGTTCACACCACAAATCGCTGGCCCTTTGACAAAGCGACGAAAGTTCACAGGAGCCAGATTTACTCTGCGTAAAAGTGATGTGCTGTAGCTACTGATCGAGAGTGACTTAAGGATCATTACAGAGTTCATTCCAAGCCTACATCGGATCACTGTGCCTACTGTAGGCATGGTCCCAATGAAATATCAACAAATTTACCTCATCACGAATGCCTTTAAAACAATGATGGTAAAAAAAATTGATCTATCAAAGGCCTTTTATCAAAGTAAATTTGATTATATATAAATGGGACTATACCTATAGCAAAGTCACTCCTGATCAGTAGCTGTGGCGCACATCACTTTTACACAGAGTGAATCTGACTCCTGTGCACTTTTGCCGCTTTGTCGTATGACCAGCGAAATCATTTAATAAAAGCCCTATCACCATATTTACAATTTAAATCCATGTACAAGCATCACCCAATAATAAAGGCTATCTGAAAAACAAAACGAATTTGGTCACAATAGACAGAGAGCATGTAGCTATTTTACAGGAATTTGAGCAACAGCCCGCCACCCTCAACCTCTACTGCTACAATAAAGTGAGAAGTTCAGTTCGCTTCTCAAACCGGAACAGTCCTTTTCAATGACAGCGGCATGAAGAGAAGCCCTTTTTATTAGCATTTCAGGCGTCTGAAATGGGTGAAAGAGCAAAGTAATGAATGAGTTTCTCCAACAAGGGACAGGTGGGCGGGAAGTTGGTGGCTATGTATGATCAAAACTGAACGGTAACAACTGCTTTAGGTACCCATTCTGGTTTCAGCGCGCAATTCCTTCACTTAAATAACTAATACTTACTCTTGTAAAATATCTTCAACCTTCACAAAGCCATGACCACAGACCGCGCGAACACAAGAACCACGACACTGTCACCGAATCGACTTTTAAAATGGCGCGAAGAGTGGAGTTGGTCGTGCGCGAGGCTAGCGAACTGCAGTATGAAAAATTGTTCTCCCGCCATTATTCGATCTTGTCAGCAGACGGCACTCCAGCAGGTAGCAATTATATGCAAGCGGACCTCTTTTGAACTTTAGAACAATCAAGAACAATCGACATTAGACCTAGCGAGCAAGTTTTCTTACAACTTTATCATTATTTACGCGAGGTCACCAGGTCATTGCGGTCGTATATTGAGACAGTGAACACAGATTCAACTACGCCGGAACAATTACATTTGACTTCGGAACAGCAAAGAACTAACAAAGAACTATCGAAGAAAACGTGATTGAGAGCATTTGGGAAATATTGTCATCTGTACTTCATGGGGACGTCTGATGCCGCATGTTCGTTCGGGAGGACGTATGTTCGCCGACTTATCGTTCATAGAAAAACTTGAAATTTTGAGGATCAACTACTTTTTTAACGTACAATCACGTGCGGTGGCAACAATTTTCGATTTGTATCGCATTTTTGATAAATGAAAATTTGTCTGTTTTTGTTTTTTGAGGTTAGGGTTGGCCGCCGCGCGCACACTATTACCATCGCGGCGCGCTCAGGGACGGGCTCAGGTTAACGATTTTAATCGTAACAAATACATCTGCTATCGGGCACTTCTAGGCAGACTTGAGGCGGGGGCCTGGCCCCCGCAAACGCCGCCGGCAGGCCAAGCTGGCCAAGTCCCCCTGTCAATACGAGGTGCCGGTGGAGCGCAGCGGAACTGGCACCGAGGATGACGGAAGGGACGGGCCAGCTTGTTGTTTTATACTGTCATTCTCTTGATTGTTATTGTTACATAATTTTCACTATTTCTCACTTGCTTGGCAGCTTTTTGTGGCGTCAACTTTTGCCTGTTCTCCTTGTCAAGGATCGATGTTGTTGAAAAGAAATCACATGAAGCATCCCGAGAACAAGAAAAGACAGTTCAAAGTATCTAAAAATTAGAGTACCACTGCAGACTACAAAATTCTAGTTGCTGTACATACTTTGAGTTGAGGAGATTTGTGGATAGGACTAGGTACAGGACTATGCACATGGATTTGAAAGACAAGGAGGAAAGGGTAGGCCGATCGCATCAGCAAAATGGAATGAATGATGGTGACCCAGAATCCCGGGAACCCCTCAGGAAGGATTGAGGTAGGGGGGCGGGGGGGGGGGGGCAATCAATAAAGGTCTATCCATGATTTACGTCAACAATGCAAAGCCGCCAGCGGTGCGCACGCGCTTCGCTCCGCGTAACGGTTGACTCTAGCACAAACGTTGTGGCATTTTCTTTGCATAAATAAATAAACAACCGTCCTCCTTAATTTTTAAGCGCATCTGCGGTAAGAAGAAAAGACACTAATACTTACTGGCACAATTATTCCAATCTTCAATAATCTAAAGCAATCATGAACTGGTACTTCTTGTACAACTGGTACCGCGGCGAATGAAACAAGACAGATTTCTCCAGCAAGTACCGTTGCACTGCTGTACCGGTTTCAAACTCGCAACAATGCAGGCGGCACAGATACGCGCCAAGACGAGAAGGCAGTGCGGCCAACCTTTCGCGCCTATCGCATCGCAGTTACGTGCGGAGAACGGTGGATCCGCGGTGGAAAAAGTATTCCAACATCTGATATTTGAAGATAAACGCGGAAAAATAATAGAATGTTCCGAGATCCTTGTTAGAATATAGTTTGTTTTTTATTTTCATAACTGACAGAATCAGTGGCAATTGCGAGCCACTCACAAAATACGTGATATGTTTCGTTGTGCCGTTCGCATCGAGTTTCATGACAAGCCATGTCAAGCTTGTTTGGCAGGAAAGTTGGGGTTACAAGGCAGTATTTTCGACGAAATGGCAACGCCACTAAGCTCAGAATATCAAATTTTACTACACTAAATTATTTTGAAATTTTATTCAGAAGTTACAGACGCTTTTGCACGTGTGGCGAGCTCTGCATAATATTGTGCGTAATAACGGACAAATTATCCGTTATGACGCACAATATTATACAGAGCTCAGCGCATGGGCAAAAGCGTCTGTAACTTCTGAATAAAATTCTTCATAAGAATTTAGTGTGTAGTTTTCTTTGGGTTTGGAAGATAATAA
This sequence comes from Odontothrips loti, assembly GCA_038380765.1. Classification (NCBI taxonomy): domain Eukaryota; kingdom Metazoa; phylum Arthropoda; class Insecta; order Thysanoptera; family Thripidae; genus Odontothrips; species Odontothrips loti. The sequence continues at coordinate 2,176,274 of CM076243.1, forward strand.
GTGAAAAAAACTGCTAAACAGGGTACCATGTAATACTATGTCATGACATGGCATGACATGTCATTCCACGGCATACTATGTCACTCCCAACGATCTGGGGCGACATCACTCGAAATCATGTCAAGACATGACATGCCATGATAACATTGTGGGAGCACCTTTAATGTTACTCCTAGCATCATTCACAGTTATCGAGTGAACGTCTGAGCCGTTTGTTTCTGTTTTTGACGGACACTTAGGCTATGCTTGTTCCCTGAAACTTCTATTTTTCTGCATTGTAGGATGCCCAAAAAGACGGTACGAAATCGGCAAACGCATGTCAAACGCCATGGCACGGGTCCGGCATCAGATAAAAGGAAAAAGGCGATAACAAGCAGCACTATTGCAGGCTCAGGTGGTGAATGCAGTCGCACTGCTGCAGTGGCCTAACCCCTGGCCCCACCACCTGCACCTGAATCAAGTTCTGAAGTTAAGTGATGTTGTCGAAGTCTCAGTTGTTGGCACTGTATAGTGACGGTACTAACTGTAAAGGAATCTTTCTCTTTTCACAGCCAATGCTTCATGGCATTTTTGAGGACGACCGTCTGCTTTCATTTCAGCAGCACTTCAAGCAGGAGCTTTTGCAATGGCTCCGGCAGGATTTTGATAAGTTCCGCCCGGATCCCATCTTCACCTGGTGCTTTTTTTGTTTTTTTAGCGATTTTATGGCTGCTTCTAATATCTCGGTGGTTATTTCTTTGAGTTCTTCGTCGGGAGGCGGTGGGGTTTTTTTCCAGTTGGGCGGGATCGCAGGAGCCGGGTTCGGTTGTATTTTGGCTGCCATTGCTTTGGCCAGGGTGTCAGCTTTATGTTGGGGATTATGTGCCCATGATGAGTCTTCTGTTTGAATCGGGGGATGGCTTGGCGCTTCTTTTTGGTAAGCTGGCGGTACGTGGTCCAGAACGATGGTGTTGATTCTAGCATTTTTTCTGCTGTGGTTGCTTTCTGCTCTTTGGCATAGCTTTTAACAGCCTTGCGGACGACCCGTTCTGCTTTCCTCATTTCTACACGGTTTGTTGCGGTAGGTGCGGCTTTTGCCTTTTTCAGGGCTTTATTCCTTTTCCTTCTGAGGGAGAGGATATTTTTATTCATGGGCGGGGCGCGACTGGGCCGTAAGGTCGTATATGAGGTAGCATTTATAGTTATTGCTTGTAGGGTTCTCGTTAGGTGCTCTGCTGCGACTTCTGGATATTTTGCTGCGTAGCCCGGTGGGATGCATGTGTCGGGCGGGGTGTATTTTAGCTCTTCATGGGCTTTCGTTATGTCAAATATTTCAATAATGGTAGGGGCAGTATTAGGTGCCGTAATTTGGTAGTTGTGCAGCTCCAGTATGATGGGTCGGTGGTCGGAGGTACAGGCCGCCGTTGTATCCGTTCGGATGGTTGCATCCGTTGTAAAGTTCATGAGGGCGAAGTCCAGAGTACTAGCGGGGTACCGGCCGCTATGGTGACGGTGCGTAGTGGTTGGAGGTACTAGTAGTTTGATTCTGTCCTGGGTTATGCGGCGGAGTGTGTTGCCGATTTTTGAATTAATGTGGCTTCCCATCGTTTTGTGTCTGGCGTTCAGGTCTCCGATGACTATAGCTTCTTGGCTTCTGTGCATGAGGGCAAAGATGTCTTCTGGGAGCAGTTGTCCTGTTTTGGCATAAAAGCTTGAGATGCTGAGGGGCGCTTGATTTTGCAGGTGGATGGTGACCGTGCAGTGGGAGGACTGCTTGACTTTTATATGGTGTTGTCTCGCTGGTATGTGGTTTGGGATGATAATGGCTTCTCCTCCGGCTCTTCCTGTCTCTCTGTCTTGTCTATACACTTGGTATCCCGGGATGTTGATATTGTCACCTGACTTAAGTCCTGTCTCTTGCAGGCACATAATATGTGGGTTATGCCTATTTATTATATCGAGCAGTTCGTGTTTTCTGTTAGTAAGGCAGTCCGGGTTCCAGGACACGATCTTAACCTGTTCCATTGGAGTTGATCAGGAGGCGGGTGACGAGTTGAATTAGATTGTTGAGTGTTTCCAGGAGTCTGGACATTTGCTCTTGCTGGAGCTTCGCTTGCTCCTTCATAAACGACACAAGGTCCTGTATTTCGTTGTTTCGTGCCCCGGGTTGTTGGTTTTCCGGCCTCACTGGCGCCTCGCTTGCTGGGTGCCTCTGCCTGTTGGTGCTGGTGGTGGGCTCGTTGGTTTTGCCGTTTTGCAGGTTGGCTGTTTGGGCCGCATAGGTCTTGTCCGGGCGGCGTGTGGCTGCTGCGATCTTGGCTGCGGTTTCTTGCTGTCTTTTGGCTCTTTCTTCTTCTTTATGTATTAGGGCTTCTTCTAGTCTGTCACGGGCTGCTGCGTGGAGGTGGAGGGGGTCAGTGGGCATATTTTCTTTGTTTCTTTTATAGGCTGCGAGGATTTTTGCATCTTGGAATTGTCGGTAGGTGTGACATCTATCAGTGGCGCTGTGGCCTTCTTCTTGGCAATTTTGGCAGAAGGGTTTGTGGTCATTGTTGCTTTCTTCTGGGCATTCTGTTGTTTTGTGCTTGCCAGGGCATATTGCACATCCCTTGAGCATAATACCACTGACCAATATATAATACCACAGGAAAAGGCTGCTCTGCTTCTGCAGTGCCATGATATGCTATCAGGAAACGGAAGCCATTGTCAGCAGCAAACCTTGGACACTTTGTGGATAGGATTGTCGATGCTGTGGAAATTTTAAGACAATTTGTACTGGTGTAGCTTGTGAAGAATTTAAGAGTGTGTGGTCAAATTATTCAGGTGGTGAAATTGACAAAAACCCGTACCAAGAATGTAGGTATACTGAAACCCCACGCTCATCAACGTGCCAGCTACTTATAGATCCAAGGAAGTGGCGATGTAAAGAATGTACCAAGATTTTTCAACCCCTCCAGCGTAAGGCAGAGATGGCTGTCAAGGACGTTCACCCTTATACTCAAAATTCAACTCTTACTGGGGACCAGAAAGATGTTAAACTAGACCAGTTACGAAAAAAAAAATATGTAAATACTAGAAGGAAACTCACAAGACTCGAAAGAATGTATATCTGTTCGTGACGATAAACTTTCCAAAAATTTAAACGATTTTCTTGAGTCGGTCGATATGACCAACGAGCACTCTTTATTTCTGCAACAGCAATTTAGAGCTTCTAGTGCTAAAAAATAATGTGGCCGGCGATGGCTTCCAGCTAACTTAAAAGGAAACTTAAAAGCTGCAAGTAAGGTAGAAGAGGGCGATGCTGTGAAAGCTGAGTTCAGAAAGCTTAACTTAAGTGCAGAAGCAGGTAAATAAGCTTTTAAGGCAGACTGGAAATCAATATTTGTGAAAATGTGTTCAGTTTTAATTTCTTAGTCGCCAGAAAGTGATAAGTACAAATTAGCCAAGTATGTGGCATTCTGTGATCCTGCTATTATTGCTGGTCAGGTTAGTGTTAGCAGAGCCAGGCTTGGGAATGCTTGCAGGCTGTTATGGCTAAGAACTGGCTCTCGGGTGAGACATGTGATGATAGGAAATGAGTTTAAAACTCTTGTTGCAAAGCCCGATTTTGTTCTCCTGTGCTCCCAGTATAAAAGGAGTGAACTGCGAGTGGATCATTTTTGGCGCGACTACCTGCAAGGTCAGGAAAAGTACCAAACCTGTTGTTATTTTTGAAGACAGTGTTAGTTTTAAGTCATGGACAGGCATTTAATGAACGCAGCTTCTCCGTGAACAAGGAGATCATGGTGGAGAACCAAGTGGCCCGTTCTCTTGTTGCGCAGAGGCATATCTATGATGCTATCAAGGCCTAAAATGGCCAGCGCACTTTCTTGCTGAGAAAATGGTGATCCATTAAAAAGCTGGCCTGTCTCTAGAACATCACTCTGAATTTCTGTATCATCAGAACTAAAATCGTAGTACACACTTTCACTATCACTGTCAGTATTATTGTCACTTGAACCGTCGTTTGAAATGCTGTCTTCTTCCAATGTAGGCACAGTAGTTGAAGGTCCAGTAGAAACACTAGCTCCTAAAAACAGTCCATAATTAAAGAATGAATTAGAAGTGATATTTGAACACTGGAGAGAACAAGAAAACATCACAACATAAAAATAGATAATGCACACCAAAGTTGAAGGAAGGTTTGCCAAAGGACTCTGGGGATGCCAACCAGGAAGTCTGTTCACATCCCTGTTTTGAGACTAATGATTGCCTAACACAGCAATCAATTTCTTCTCCCTCGCAGTCAATAGTTTCAGTGCGTTCATTGTCACAAGGTAAACCTGTAAAATTAAAAAATGTTAGTTGAAGAGTAAATACCATTTTCAAAACTTACTTAGGTAAAATATAAGTACCTAAAGTATGGCTATCAATGCATGCTGGTATTATTTCAACTGAAACTTCTGCTTCCCTGCTGTGGAGTCGGGTAGTAGTATGTCGAGAATGACTAGTTCCCGGCAGTTGTGTTGACATTTTCTGCTCATACTGGGTCACTCTGGAACGCCGGCGCGATGCCCTAAGAAATAAATAAATGAGTGGAAAAACTCTGATATATGACATGACACGCATGACATGATTCGTGAAGGTTAGAAGAGTAAACAATATGTACTTATGTTTCTGGGTCCGGTGTTTGCACAGCCAAAATGTCCTGCTGCAGGGGTTGTTCTTCTTCCACTTCCACAGATTCCCTACGAAATAAGCGAAAAGAAATCCCATGTATACATACTTGGACACTCACTGTTAACTTGAAACGAAAACAAGTGGTTTGAGAGGTTAGGGTTCACTGCAAAATGTACTCACGCCAGAAGGGAGGTGTCAGAATCCTCTTCAGTCTCTGACAATTCATTATGCCCTCTTTTCTCTGAGGGAGAACGCGAAAATCGCAAAAATGTACCTCGAGGCATTGTTTGGTTCAAGGCACTTGGAAAACCTTGCCTTAGCTTATTTTCATTACAGCTATTTGCGCGTACCAAACCTCGGACAATTGTCGATTCAACGGCAGTCTCTGTTCAGTTCGAAAGTATTACATTTTTGCTTTCATCGCTTCTTATTCGCTGCGGCAGCTGGTAAAAACACGACAACCGGCTAGCTTGACAGTCTCCAACAATCACTCGCTTTCTAGCAAAGACTCGCTTTCGACAAGGCGGTGAGTCATACCATGTTAGCCAACTGTCGAAAATAATCGCCAACTTTCATTGAAATAAAAAATATACCGTTTGAAGGATAATCAATTTGTTTTTGAAAATTTTCAACGTTCTACGGTTCGGATAATCTCTGAATGTGTATTTAAAAGCTTTCTCGAACTTTTCCGTCCGCAACGTCGTAGTGATTATACACTGGTTACGTTAAGCGTGTGCGTGTTGTGGTTGTGCTTGACCATTTTGACAGCCGGAAGGAACCAGAAAGAGCAGGGCACAATTTATTATGATTTATAATAACCATGAGTTTTGCCTTAGTTTTCTTTTTTGGCGGTAATCCGCCAACCTCCGCTGTGGTTCACCACAGCAGAGTAATTGGTGGGGTGGACGAGGGGCAGCATTGATTGGTGGTGTGGGGCCACCAACAAGTACAGGCAAGGATCGTGAGGAAAGGTGAGTAAAATTCAGGATTCCTTCTCTTTGAAAACTCCAAGGCAAGTGACGAGCAAGTTCAACGAAATCATAATTATCGTTTTGGCAACCGCCGTTGAGGTCTTTGCCTACACACAATACACAATTTTGTTGTGATTCTTATTCCCATTACACTGCGCTTCACCTGAGCTGCTGTGATTTTTGTCGCCCTCAGGAATCAGAAAAGATCTGGACAAGGTCCACCGTTCACCCGACGGTGACATCCTCGAGGAGAGGGGCCCCGAAGCTGCCCCTGTCCGACGACGGCGAGAGGTCGTCGACGACCGGCTGAGGCTACGGGTGCAGCACCGGACTGCTGCCGAAGCTGCACGGCAGCATCCGTTGTTCGCTCTCACTGGTAAGTAAAGCAGATAAGCCGCACTACGAGCTAATGTATCTGAAACTTGACTTAATAGTTCTCTCTCATAGAGGAAGCGAGGGGTGACCGCAGTGAGGTTGAAGACGACGTGTCTGCCGGAGAGCAGGAGCAGGCGCAGCAGCTGGAGCAGCCGACGGTGGCCTTCCCTCCCGGGTCGTCTATGCTGAAGCTGCTGCCGGTTCCCGACAGGAAGGAGGACATCCGGGAGCTGTTTAGGAACCTCCCGTGCGTCAAGCCGGTGCGAGATGCTGCAGCAGATCCAGACGAAGCCCCGCCAAACATGGTTTGTAATTTTTCACCCGAAAAATGATTTTTTTTTTTTTGGAAAATCTGAGTACCATACGTCTAACGAGTCTGCCTGGTCTGCCTCTTCTGTCTTCCAGGTGACATTGTCGACGGTACACGACGTGTATGTGGACACGAGGACACTTGTTGCGCTGCAGAAGCAGAACAAACCTTTCGGTCTGTTCAGAGCGATTGTGCTGGAGTGTGTGCCGCCAGTGGTGTTGGCCTTGCCATTTGTTTCCGCTTCTGGAGCAAGGCAGACAGTCGGCGTCCCGAGGAACATAGTCGAGGGTGCAGCAAGTAAGTTTATCCGACAGCCAACGACTGTTGGTTGCGGACTGCGTCCCACACAAAAAATCGACGTCTAATAGATTTTATAGACCATCTAGTTGTCATCTATAACGTCTATTTTCATCTATCTCTACGACTAGACATCTATTAGCCGTCTATCGACAGTCTATGGCGTCTATGTCTAAATTGTTACTTGTGTTAGACGCTGTTAGACGGCTATCCATAATCTAAACTTAGAGAATTAATGTCCGTCCTAGCGGTCTTTCGCTTCCACCGTTTATAGGCTCCAGACTATAGTTGGGCGATTTTCCGAAAAGGTTGCTCCAGAAACCGCGTTTCAGCGGCTGTCCCGATGTATCAAAAATGTGTCCATCTGGCTCCCAGAAATACGTGTCAAGGTCCTGATTCCAAAAATATAGTTTTTAGGAGCAAACTTTTTTTGTTGGTCGAATCGACCAACTTTGGTGGTCGAATCGACCAACTTTGGTGGTCTCTGGAATCTGCGACTGGCGTAGCACCAAGAACGGGTCTTTAAAAAAAAATATTTTGGGGTACCTTTTACCGCCACGTACATTATTGCCAAGTCGACGGGCGCGCTGCAGACTGCGGAGCACGGTCAGCGCCTGCGAATGCGGCGGTAGGCAGCCCCGCCTGGCATGCGTGCGCTATGGGACGCGGGACGGCCTGGCCGGCAGGCGCGCTGCCAGCCGTGCAGCCATGCCAGCATGCCAGCCTCCAGCTCCCCCCCCCCCCCCCCCCCGCGGGGGACGCGGGGGTTGGCCCGTACGTCAGCCGTATAAGGCCGTAGGCTGTCGCAAAGTCGCGAAGCAGTGTTCGAAGGAAAGAATAATACTCTTTGCATCGAGGTGGACTTGAAAAGTCCGCGTAAGTATGTCTTAGTTTTAAATTCAGGTCTCTAGGAGCATCGGCATTAATTTGTTTTCTTTCACATCCTAACATGTCGCGGTTTTGACATTTTAGGTTAGGTAGCTTGTTATGTTTACATTTTTGTATGTACTTTCCTTTGTAGCCTTTTGCCATGTAATTCACATATTTCGCTAAACAAATTGCACCAATATCTTCCTCTCTTTTCCTCTCTTTTTATCTTCCCTTTTCGACGATAAGTGTCTTAGGGTAACCCTTAGGGTAACACGATCTGGACTCTGACCTGCACTCAGTTATGAGCATATGAGTGTCAGAACTATAATAAGAGGAAAAACTGGTTCTTGTCGCTTCGCCTACTCATAAATTATTTTCAGATTTATGCCACGACTTAAAAGGGTAGGACCATACAAGAAACACTTGCTTGACCCAAGCAGGTCAATCCCAAGGACAACAACATGGGTGCGACAACAGAAACTATTGAAGACCTGCAGATCACACGTAAGTGGTGTTCAAATTTATTTGCAAAGGTTTATTTTACCTTGTGTTTCTTAGTTAAAGACATACTTGATGAGGATATAATTTTATGGTACAATCTTATAAAACATACCACTTATTATATTCAGGTTGAAGGTGAGGACGGAAGTTTTGAGGAAGCGTCTGACATATCAAGTGTTTCACTAGACGTGGAGTGTGGAGATGAATGCTCTTCAGGGTCTGTATCAGATTATGAGGTATGTTACAATACAATGGCATTTGTATGAAATGCTACACATTGTTCATTCCCTGTTCAATTCATGATTAGTATTTTAACACGGTTGACTATTACTTTTTTTTCTATTTCGTATGAGTAGTGGTTTAGTTTATGCATACACCTGAGTGTATGGTGCAGTTTATTCTCAAGCTAGAAAACAGAGTTTGGTTCTCCTGATTTTCATTTATTTTTCCTTTTAGATTATGTTGAACATGACAACTCATATAATTTTTGGAGAACTAATTGCTGTGAGGTAAAGATTTTATTTTACTATAGTTCAATGGGATTTTTTTTCTGTCTACTTTTATTAGGCTATCTGCTCCTCTCCAGAGTATCCTATGACTAAGGACTCAACAATTACACTCAAACACAGAGTTGATGTATTGGAGGATAAAATAAAAAATCTAGAAGAGGAGTTGACTTTCTATAGAAGACTAACAGGACTCTATGAAGGTGTGCTTTTTTGAAACATTGTATCACTCTACCAGTAGGCACTGAAAGGTTCAGCTTATTTATTTGATTTTTGTTTTTGTTTTCAGATGTCCCAAATTTTCAGTTGAGGATACAAGAATTACTTTCCCTTCCATCCAAACAGCCAGATAACAGTGAGAGTCGTTCCAAAGAGGGAAATAAGAAATGCTGTAGTGACACATTATTCCAGCAGGTAAAGAATGAGACACAAGTCAACCAGTCATATTTCCTATTGGCTGTCTACAAAACAGTTGTCTTTTAATTTTAAATGCTTCCCTAGTATTATGCTTTTTGTTTTAATTAATAGCATTATTTTATGTGTTAAAAATCAAAGAAACTTTTGTGTTGCCTTCAGTTAATGAAAGTCTACTTCAGCATTTCTTTTTTTTTTAACTTAATGAATTTGCTTCTCTGAAACATAAAATTTGTTATACAGAAGCTGCAGTTATCTGATTTTGATGGAAAGAAAAGTGAATGTATTGAACCATCCCCATCCACAACCATAGTATCTCATCAGGTAACTAAAATTATAATTTAGACTTTTAGTAAGTTTGATATATACACATTGTAATGTTTTGTTTCATTCCCATTTGGATTAGGGGGACAGCATTCAGTTTGGCACAAAAAAACTTCAAGAAGGACACATCCACAAGTTGTGCCATAGAAAGGATACCATACTTGCTGCTGAGTTGTGTGCAATGCTTTTCTCGCCTAAAGAAATGGCATTGTGTTCCATGAAAGGCAAAGCAAACAACAAGTACGGAGAGTCCTTTCGGAAACTGCCTATTGATGAGTCAAGGGTAAAGGGAATCATTGGTAGGTAAAGAAAAGTGAAAGAGTGTGTATTACCACAGTTATTTCTGGATACTCATATAACTTTTATTGTAGATTACATTTGCCACAAGAAAGGAGTGTTTGGTGAAGAGATTGAGAAGAGAATCAAGACAGCTATTGCAAACAAACTGGGGAACTTTTCCAAAACAAAAGAAGGGAAGAATATTATTAGGCAGTACAAACTTGAAATATCTTCTGGGAAAAGGGGAAAAATATTAGGGTAAACTGCCCTATGGTGGCCAACTGAGGTGACTCTTTGCTCAATGATGGCCAACCCTTACATCTGATTATCTGGTAGCCATAGAAATGTTTTAATCAGTTCAGTGTGTTGTAAATAATCCTCCAGTTGTGACTTTGACTGACGTGTTCTTCCTTGCTCTCTCCTAAAATCCAATTGCATCCATAATTACCAGACTGCATATTTACTACAACACAGTGCAATATGATTTTGAATATACAAGAATGTAATCTTTAACATCCCAAAAATGTGTTTAGCAAAGGCAAGTAGCAAATGTTAAATGAAATATATTGATTACAAATGCATTCCAAATTTAGGTAATTACTGTGGTACATTTTTTCTCATATGCATTTTGAATTTTTTTGATCCCTCTGTTTACTGGCACTGATGTTTGAAAGCACTTTGTTCCATTCTTTGACTGGGCAAGTGTGCAATTAATACATCTTTAAAGAATGGATTTTATCTACAGAGACTTTTCATGTAATGTCGACATTCTTACTTTGTTAATTAACTTTTCTCGGATAACCATTTGAAGTTTCCTCCCAAAAATATTTTATTTGTGGATCACAGTCAATGCTGAGAGAAAGCGCTGAGAGCGTATCCTGTAAACATCCTACATTACAACATAACCATACCAAAACCTCAGAATGTTTTCCAATTCACCTCAGGATGTTTCAATTCACCTCAGAAGTGCAATTAGGAGGTTATGAGTCGCAAACGTCTTATAGCATGGCATCCAAATTCTCTTAGTAATAAAATGATTTTTTTTAAAATTAGCTTTGATGACTGGTTGTCACTTATTTTTATGACTTTGAAATTGATTCGTTTCGTCTTCAAGTCATCCATTCCCGGTGGGAATCACGTTGCCACTACTGTACAGTAACGGCTTCATTGCATCGCGCGTCGGTCGCGACCGATTTTATGAAGCAAAATATTACAATACTCCTTTGCTATGCACTTTTATTTGAGTAAAGTTAAGTATTTATGGTAGGTCTGGGAACAACTGTGAGGACTCATGGTCTGTTTTGACATCAAAAAATTGATCGAGGTATTTATGTGTTGACAGGCGTGTCGTTGGCCATCCTGACGGCTTTGTTCTGGAAAAGTTCGTTACTGAGTGGCGGTCTGAGGAGGCGTCGTGTCTGAGACGCAGGGATAGTTGCGGAGTTAAATAAAAAACCATGGCTTCGAAGACAAAGGGGAACGATTGTAAGTATCAGTTGCAATAGTAGAAGCACGATTCTTGGTTGGTTTGGTGATTTCGTGTAGCATAGTTTGTTTCATCAGAGATCTGGTTTCATCACCCACTTCATCGTTCGTTCAAGATGGCTTCGAAGTCTAAGGGGAATGACTGTAACCATCAGTGGCAGTAGTAGAAGCACGATTCGTGGTTTGGTTTGGTGATTTATTCGTGTAGCGAAGTCCACTCACACCTCAGATGTATCTGGGCAGTCGTTGCAGGTATGCAACTCCAATTTATGTAAACCGTGATGGCAGATCCTAACCGCAAACGGCGTTGGGAGTACGCGAAAACCAATGCGACCAAGAAAATTAACAGAGGTACAGCCAGACTGCTCATTGCAGATCTGGATGAGTGGTCCTCACGAAACGATGACTTGGATATAGACTTGGCGAATGATAGTTTGCCATCGGTGTGCGTTCCAGAAGAGCAAGTAACGTTAACAGATGTTCATTCTAGTACAGAGGCATTTCCAAAAGTTGATCAAGAAGCTGTTGGGTTGAGTGAGAACTTAACTATTCATCAGAATGATGATGTTTTTCATGACACCAACCCTGTTGTAGAAATATCGAGTGAAAATTTGGATACCAAAATAGAAGACATTTACGAAGATGCTTTAGATTCATTTGACTACAAATTCACAGCATCGATTTACTTCGATTGTGATTTGTGTTTCAGCTGCAAGTGCTTTGGGTGTAGTGTCTGTCAACACGTTGATGGAGTGACATGCACACACTGCAGTTACTGTACCTCAGCACTTGACTCGGATTGTGGTGATGATGAATCAGATGGCAGTGACAATGAGTTCCTGGATGTTGATGAAAATGACCAATTTACTGAAGCTGAAAAGGTCAATAAAGAAATTCAGTCAGATTTTGTTGACATTGTTCTAGAGCATAATGTAAATCAGACAACAGTCAAGGCTCTCATGGGGTTATTTAGAAAACACGGGTTTGGAAAATTCCCCAAGTCTCCTGTAACTTTGCTGCAAACGCCCATGACAACGAAGACAAGACCAGTGTTGCCTGGTCACTACTGGCACCGTGGAATAAAACAGGACTTGCTCGATCATATTCTTGAGAGTAACTGCACTAAGGTCATGATATCATGGTTTGTAGATGGATTGCCTGTTGCCAAATCTTCTGGTGGTTGTTTCTGGCCGGTAGGTGTTGTATTTAACAATTCCAGGAAAGTAGTATTAGCAGGCGTTTATTATGGACACACTAAACCTGACAACCCAGATGATTTCTTGAAAGACTTTGTAGAAGAAATTAACGTATTTGTGGAGTCTGGGATTGAATGTAGTGGCAGACATGTTGAAGTTGAAGTTTATGTCGGTGTGTTTGATGCTCCTGCAAAAGCTTTCGTTTTAAATGTTAAGGGGCATGCAGGGTACTGTAGCTGCTGCAAGTGCACTGAAGAAGGTATAAAGTATGGTGGTAGGATGGCGTTCCATCAACTGAATGGAAATTTACGGTCTGATGAGTCCTTCAGAAATCAGACTCAAGAAGAGCACCATCATGGCCCAACATTATTGACATCGTTAAAAAGCTTTCAGCCTGTGTCTAATGTTGTTTTAGATTATATGCATCTGGTCCTGCTTGGGGCTTTAAGACAGGTGATGTACATGTTGATAGCGGGTCCTACAAAAGTTAAACAGGGTGCTTATGTCATTTCTCAGATGTCTAGAAGCCTGGTGCTCTTGGCTCAGTGGGTTCCGTCAGATTTTGTCAGAAAAACACGTTCACTGCAGTTTGTAAAAAGATTTAAGGCCACAGAATGGCGCATGCTGCTGTTTTATGTGGGCGTTGTTGTGTTCTCTCATTTGTCAAAACACTTGTACGAGCACTTTTTGGTACTTCATGTAGCCATGACCATTCTTGCAAGCCCAAACATGTGCCAATCTTATCTGCAGGAAGCAAGGGAACTGATGATGTATTATGTAAAGAATTTCAAAGTGTTGTATGGCAAGGAATATGTTAATTACAACATACACAACCTGATTCACCTGGCAGATGATGTCCAGAAACATGGGGCAGTGGACAATTTCAGTGCTTTTAAATTTGAAAATTTTCTACAAATCCTGAAAAGAATGATCAGGAAAGGGGAGAAGCCTCTGCAGCAGGTGGCCAGAAGGTATGAAGAAATAAAATTAAAGAGATCCTCAGTTGCGCCCCCTGTTCGTGGTATAATACTTTCTGGTCCACATTCAAATGGTCCTCTACTTCCTGACTGTACAAATCCCCAGTACTCCACTATTTCCATGACAAATTTTGCCACTAAAATCAGTTCCTCTCAAGCCAACTCTTGCTGTGTTCTAGAGGACGGGTCTGTCATTATTGTTGAGAATATTGCCCACTCAAAAATTACCAAAAAAGCAGTTTTTATTGGCAAGAAATTTTTGAAAGTTGAGGACCTGTACACCTTTCCATGCAAGTCCTCTGTTCTTGGGATTTTTCATGTATCTGACTTGTCTCATGAAATTATGTCATGGCCAGTGAGTGCCTTGAAGTCTAAATGTTTTCAAATGCCATTCAAAGAGGGATATGCTGTCGTTCCCTTGTTGCACTGTGATGCAACAGAAAGGTGTGTAAGCAAAGATAACTTTGACAATAGTAGTCTGTACATGAGCTGCTGTTCTGTTTAGTAAAGTGTACAGTATTTGTTATTGTGAGAATGTCTGAATGTTATTAATCTGAGTGTTTCATTTTTCTTTGTTGCAGGGAGGTTCTACATTGTTGACTTTGCAGAAGGACCCCAGATTATCCAGGGAGCGTGGGTTTCTTCTGACCGAAAGAAGTCTGCCTGGCCTCCGGAAACATTGACTCAGAAGGAATGGGACAAGTTTGTCCAGGACCCCAATAATCTGCCTACAGAAGACTGGACACAATGCACTATTCTTAGAGTTCGAGCTTGTGGAGGTAATATACTATATTTGTTTTGAGCCTGTGACTTAAATTTAAGTAAGGCCCCCCCCCCTCTAATTATGCAATTGAACTTACTGTCTCCGGCTGCACACTTCACCTTTTTTTCTATTGTTTGATAGTGGTGTGAAGGGACAGAAAATTATTTACTCCATGTGGCTTCTCCTTTTTTTCCAGATAGTTTCTCTAAAGTAAGATTGAAACTAAAGACGGCAGAGGAGACAAGGCAAACTGATCTAAACACAGCTGATGAAGAGCCATCTTCACAGAATGGGCCACGGCGAAACAAACTCAGAGGGTGCAGGATGCGGCTGGAATCAAGCAGCGAAGACGACACGGAGAGTCTTCTAAACAAGTCCAGAGTGCCTCTCCCCGCTCTAAATTTTTATGGGAAAGGTACGTATAGTGTATTGTAGTATTCTTGTTCTGCATATGGTTTTTAATTATATCCTTGACTTGCAGGCAGTGACACTTCAAATGTAAAATCTGACAAAAAGAAACACCTGAGCACTGAGAAACAGTCAGTCTTGCAAGAGCTGAGTATTAAAGAAAATGTCATTCAAGAGAAGCGTATGGAAGGAAATGACGGTCAGAATCTAGGAAGTTCAAACCGCAAAGTGCAATCAGGGTTTACATTTAGTATAAAGTGCTCTGGTGAAAATGCTCTTGGTGGAGGAGAAAATGTGATGGTCAGTCTTAAGCTGCTTACAAAATAATCTTGTGATATGGCTGGACTACTTAATTACATAGCGTTTTCATCATCTCTCTCTTCTAGAGCCACCCGGGAACAGCACTTCTAAAATGTGGACGAACGCAGAATAAAAGGGAAAAGGGCACAAAATTAGTCTTTCAAGAAAAAATTCAGAAAGAAAATAAGATATGGATGGAAGGAAATAACATCATTGATAATGCGAGCAAAACTGCACGCAAGAAGTTGGATTCAATATTTGAAGAGGATGAGAGTTTGAAGTACTCTGATAAAACTGGTTCTGGTGGTGGAGAAAATGTGATGGTTAGTCAAAAGCTGCATACACTATAATCTCGTGATATTGTTTTTTCATTACATGGATTTTAATTTTCTGTCCCTGCTAGGTACGCCCCAGATGTCACATTGTGGCAGCTGATGGGAACGGTCAGGACACGAGCAACAAAAAGTCACTAGTGAGTGAATCTATTTTTTAAGTTGGTTCAAGGTTGTAAGTGCTGCATCTTCACGACTATTTTCTTAAATTTTTCAGCAAATGGACCAATATGAAACTAAAAAAAGAAATATAAATCTCATACTGCTGTTTTATTTAATGTTTTCTAAGTACTAACTTAATTTTCTTTTACAGCTAGCAACTAATTTTAATGGTTCAGCCACTGCAGCTTCACCTACAGAAACCAGTGTAAGAGACCTCATTTTGTGCTTATCATGAATTTCCTTTTCATATGTTCTCTAATATTTTCTTTATATATATTTCCAGGGAGCAAGGAAAACTGGTAGCTCTCCCAAAGACCTCGTAAGTAAAGCAAATTTGTAAACCTGTCTGCTGAATTGTACAAAATTCTCTCCTGAATCTAATGTTACTTCAATGGCAACTGCACTGATTTCAGGACACAAAGAGTGCTGCTTTGCAGTTGGTAGAGAACATGTCTGATACACGTGAGTAGTGAGGTGCACTCACTTGAAATGCTTGGCTTTGTAGGGTCAGCAGGAAAGACTCTTACCTGAAGTGACACTATCTAGGTTACATAGAGCATCTTTACTCTTAAAAAACCATAGAACATACTCATTTTAAAATGCTTGACAAAAAATATACTATTTAAATAATTTGTTTACTCTATTGTCATTTTCTTACATTGTTTAGTTGGCTATGTTTCGAGTGCTTTTTTTTCTGTTATTTAGAATTCAAGGCTTACATGGTGTTGAACCTCAACCAGTTAAAATCTACGTTGGCAGAGATTGTCCGGCATGTTAATTTTAAAACACCACCCAGGGCCTCTACCACACAGTTGGAAGTACTGGACGATGAGGCTGATTCACTGCATGGGATGCCAGCCACCTCCAAATATGAGTGGGAGGCGTTTGATGTTAAACTAAAGGAGAAGTCATATGCCTCAGATGTGGTAAACACTTTTCTTTTCTGTCCTATCAATATTGTGTTGCTTCTAATTTTTTAATGGTTCACCATAGGGCTTTTCTCTGAAATTAATTACTTAATCTGTTTCTGCCTTCTGCATCTTGACTGTTTCTAGTATGGTGACCTTTATGTTTTTTTAAATGTTACCTTTGTTGGATTCTTCTTTACTTGTCCATGTAACAAAATTTTGTTTTTCAGGCACAGAGTCTGATACATGCCTGTTATGGTCTGACATGTGAAGACGAAGTAATCCGGAAATGTCTGAGTATGATAATGACTAACAGGTTGGCAACTGAATATAGTTTTCATGGACGTGGGACAAAAAGGCCATTTATAAATTCCAATACATGGAAACTTATAAAGTGTGTAAGCTACTGTCACCTCTGCGGTTATTTATAATCCTGTATTAGAAATGTTTGCTTATATCACTTGTCTATTTTTACAGATATCCTAGTAAAGTCAAAGAAGTTCAAATTTGCCACAACACTAACTGACAAATTGCGAGAGAAAGCAGCGGGGGATTGGTTCAGACTTGCAAAGCAAAGAGTGGGAGGGGAAAACTATGACAAATACAAGAAACAAAGGTCTTCATGTAAACCTAATGAGTAAGTGGAGAGCCCTGTTTCTTTTTTGTGGTTCCAAAAGTTCCCATGTATAAGCTAGTAACATGTGCCTTTTTCTTCACATTTCTAGGAAGAGTCCTACAAAGGGGAAGAAGCGAAACTTGAATGTAACACCAAGGAAGTCCCCTGCAAAATCACCAACCAAGTCACCGGCCAATAAGTCTCCTTGCAAGAAGAAAGTGAAGAGAACCCTTAACTTTAAGGAGGAAGGCAATGAGTAAGCTATCTTCTGGTCATGAAACTACACACTTTTGAAATTGATCTATTGATATTTGATACTTTCAATTTTTATTTTAGATATGCTTCTGATGCTGCGTCTGATTCAAGCCTGCCCATCAGCATTGTGTCGAGCTCCAGCAGCAGAGATGAGGCATCAGCCTCAGATGGTGCTAATGAGGATTTTTTTTATGTGTTTTTTTTTTTTATCTTGATGTTTACTTTAGTAGATGCTTATGTAAGCAGATTTTAAGATAAAATGTTTATCTTGACTCTTTTTTTATTTTGATCTTATTGATACAACATAAGCAGCTATTTTGAGATTGACAGTGTTCATTTTGACAGATTTAAATTGATGAAAAGAGTTGAGTCTGCTCCATTGAAACTTTTAGTTGGCGTTTTATAATTACAAGTTCTGAATTATATTTCTTGAACATAAACATATACTTTTGTATTTAATAACCACCGTTTTCTACAAGGGCCCTTGTTTAGGAGAACGTCGAACATTTAGCGGGATGTTTTGTTTTGTAGGTGGCGAGGATAGCGCCTGCTGGGTAGGCAATCTGTGCCAAGGCATGCACGTGCGTTGTGCGGGCTGGCCTACCCTAAGACTGGCAGGCGCTGTGCCGACATTTAAAGGAAAATCGAACGTCCTTTTTCGACAGGGGGGGGGGGGAAGACATCTAAACCTAGACAAAATATAGATGAGAGCGTGCCCCAGCACATATTACACAAAAACTACAGGAGCACTGCAGGCACGATCCTGGTGGTCAAATGGTGTGTGTCTACGGATAGTTGGGATGTAGACGTTAGACCGTTAGACGTCTGTTATACGTCTAAGTACCCTCCATCTAGACGTCTATTCGATGTATATGTATAGACGTCTATGAATCTATGGATAGCCGTCTATTAGACATCTATTGGACGTCTTTTTTTTGTGTGGGTCATCAATCTTCTGTCAAGAAATCCGGCGCTTAAAATTCGCAGCCCCTAGCATGGGGATTGTCACCCCCAGCCACCCCTTGCTACCCCCGGTAGGGGTGGAACTGATTTGGGGCTGCGAATCGTTGAGGGCACTTCTGATGCACCCCCCTTCAAATTTGCAACACGATTTGACCACCCGTTCGTGCTCCAGACCCGCTAAACCATCAAAAGTGCCAAAACCCACCCCTAACCTCAACCCCCCATACCGCCAATTTAGGGTGGGGGTGGAAACCCGGCTAGCAAGACGGCGGTTGGTCCCGGCCCTTACCTCGATAGTCCCAAGCGGAAAAGTCGCTGCAGCAAACGGTTTACCCGTGGGGAGCGTTAAAGTGAGAGCATTGCATTCTTCGCCCGGCCAGTGCTGCCTCCGAGCGCCTTGTAAGCAGGCAGCCCACGCAGCTCCCCCGGCCGGCAGACGGCATCCAGAGAGAGTACGCCGGAAGATGCGCGCGCCCTGCCGGCGCGTCAGTCATGTCATTTTCCTGCCTACCAGTTGCGAAAAATGATAGGTGAGGGTGCAGCCCGAGCGAGTGGAGGGGAGAGAGAGAGAGAGAGAGAGAGAGAGAGAGAGAGAGAGAGAGAGAGAGAGAGAGAGAGAGAGAGAGAGAGAGGGGGGGGGGGTGAAGAGGGCGCCTGGCTACAGAGACTTGAGGCGGCTGGCTGCTTGCGCACTCTGCGTTCTCTGTGTGCTTGCGGGCGGCCGTTGGAATGGGATGGACACACTCAAGGCGGTGAGAGGGAGTGAGATGGAAGGGTGGCGAGCGCGCTAAGCGAGAGAGACGGTCTGATCCGCAGCCCGCGCAAATCGGTTTAGCCCCTTGTTAAAATAAGGCATTAACTTACCAGATTTCATTTATTCACACTAGGCAAAGATTTTCGGTAAGCCTGAACGGTAGTAACAAATCCTGAAAAGAATCCTTATTACTGGTTAAAACCATCCTTGATAAAATAATTAACTTAACTGCCCTTCCGGCATGGTCACTTAACAAATGAAGCGATCTTACGATAGTCTTTAACCTCAGGGGACAACGTGTCAGGTGGTCTGCGCAGTGTGACCATACCAAATGGTCGTGACATATCGTCAGCGAGAGCTAAGCCTCCAAATTTCTGACGTTGGCTCGTGGCCGACGCCTGGGCTGGATCAACTTTTTTTAAATAAATGAAACAATATACCTAACTGAAACGTCGCCCTCTGAGCGCCCTGACTTTCTTAGTTGATGCATTAAGTGTTGTGTTTTATTTTCGTTTGCAATAAACTTACAATTTGATGTGTGAATTCCTGAATTCTTCAGTTCCCATCCATCCAAAATTGACCCAGAACAGGGATGTCGAAGGGGGGAAATAAGGCGGTAGTGGATGAGACCCGCCGGCCGCCAGCGGACACGTCCCGCCGCCCTCACCGCCCTCACCGCCCCCGCGGCCCCACCGGGGCGCGCGCTTCGGCTGCGCAGCGCATGATTGAGGCGCCGTTTCTTGATGAAGGAGTCAAGATACGTCAAAACGGTTGAAATTTTGGGCCCTACGGGTTTCTAAAATAGTCGAAAACGTTCAGGGCCGTTTTCAAAATTCGAAAATTTTGAAATGTAAATTTTATGCACTTAGGCCCCTTAGGCTCGGTGGGGGGTGGTCGTACAAGGTGGAGACTGGTTTTCAGATGTTTTCTAACCAAAACGGTCATTTTGACACCACGAACTCAAAAAAATACGATTCCACAAAGTGAAATCCTAGGAGGCCCGAAGTAGAGTCAGACGATATTGCAGAGATTTTGTAGATTTCGTAAATTTTGTAGTTTTTTCTGATGGTTTGAAGTGTCTTTCGAATGCGTATGTGACAAACAGGATCTGGAAGGAGAGGAGAGTAGAAGGAGTGAGAAGTGTGAAGAAGAAATATGAATGAATGATTCGTTGAGAAAATATTGGATGAATATTGGAATGCTATCAAAAAGAAAAAGAACTGTATTTTTTGGGTAAGTTAAACAATTGTTAAGCGAAAAAGTTTGTCGGAAGAGAGTTTAGAATTTCGTGGGAAGATTGGCAGTTGTAGTGTTCTAGGCTCTTTCCAGCGAGCAGCTGGCATTCTCACCACTGGCTACTCTGGCTAGCCCTAGTCTCGCTCAGGGTCTCAACTGCATTCTCAATCTGTACGCCAACAATGCAACGCGGCGCCCCGCGGTTGCTACAACAGTCATCATGTGATCGAGAGCGGTCTCTGGCGGTCGACGATAGCGCGCTCTGTCGGCTGGGCACGGAACTACCGACCGAACCTCAATCCTATGAACTTAAAAATATTTATTCTCAGCTCACATTGAATGACAGGAGGACTAACTCCTTTCAACGTCAGGGGCAGGCATGAGGCATGAGAACGTTGATAAATCTTACTTTCAAACACTCGTCAACATCTTGGCTGGTTCACTTGGTTGGAAATTTTTGAAGAGTATGACATAAAGCTACCACACTCATTGCACAGCATTGCTTCCCAGCATTTTTAAACACTCCATGGTATTGATAAGCTGTTCCTTGAAGAACCTTCATCATCCAATTTCTGCACGTCACAACCACAATCAAAACTTTCGCGCACAACTCAAAACCGATGAAACCGACGTCGGTGTCCTCAATTGTTTTGTTTACCCACCCGTCGTCATGGTGTTGGATGAAAAATTCGGGACGGGAGGGAAGTACAGTCGACTCACGACGGCTACGTTTGAAAGTCTGTACATTTTGCCGCATTGTTGGCCGGCCACCCCAAGCTTGATATATCAACTTTTCAAACGCAGCAGTTTTCGTTTTTCGTTGCGGCTGTACTACGCAACAGGCAGTGCTCTGATTGGTTGTAATTTTCATCTTTCCACCAACTTTGCCTCGGCTCGGCTAGGCCCTTGCTTGACTCGATCTTTTCGCCCATAAGAGCCTGCAGCTCGACTCGAATTATCAAATTTTTCAATTCAAAATTCTCCAATTTCAGCCTTTGAGTTTTCGTATGGGCATTAGAATCTGAATCAGCGTGTCTCCTTCCTGCTCCTTGCAAACTCTCATCGAAATCGTACAATTTCGTTCGGAGAAGTCTATAAGGGGCCATGTCAAAAAAAAAAAAAAAAAAAAAAAAAAATCGGAATCCTAAAGATTGCAATAGGCTACTTCGTGCCTAAAAATATTCACTTCGAAAAAATAAGCCTACCCCTAACGCGAGGGGGACCGGCCGTTGTCATTGTATCAGCGCCCCGGCAGAGCTGCAGCGTCCCTCATCGGAAAGCGAAATGAAAAAAGACTTGAGGATTTATGAAATGAGGTGCGCGGCGCGGCCCTTCCGGCCCGTCCTGTCGCCAATGCGTTCTCCGCCGTTCATGTGGAAAATTACGCCACCGATCGTCGGCGTGCTCCCCGGCGTGGAGCCGAGCCGAGCACAGCGCGCACTGGAGCGACTGCACGGGGCCTCACGGGCCGACCATTCGGGGTGAAAAAGAAAGGGTTGGTAATAAAGCGTGATAGCCTAGAAATCAAAGTTAAGAAAAGAGTAGAAGAGCAAGACACTCAAGGAGAACGCTTTGGTGTCTAGGACAGACGTTCTTTGAGTACACAACGTTGTTTCTTGCAACCTCTCCTCATAGGCCACGGGTGTGATGGCACGGGTAGGAGAAAATGAGGACTCAGGTATTTGGCGGAATGTCAGGCATGGAATCATTTATTCCGTTCGAAAGGTCGTTGGAAGCACGTTTTGTACATTTTGTCGCAACAGTCATCTAGCATCCGTAATACGTCCCGCTACTGCAGCAGATGTTCAGAGCTTCATCGTACTCCTCGCCATACCTACTCATCGAGTCTTCGATACAATTATCCAGATCTTGGTCGCCCATCACGGCAGCAACCTGGAAAAAGGTCGTTGGGTTCTCTTTTAGTACATTATACTTGCGACGGCTTACGGCACTTGCAAGCGCAAGGTGAAAGGAATAACCATCGCTACAAGCCGGCGTCGGCCACGAGCAAACTCATAATTTCTGGAAGCTTAGCTCTCGCTGATGATGTGTCACGACCCATTAGTGGGGTCACACAGCGCAGCACTATTCCGCGCGGCCGAAGGATTCAAGTCTCCAGGTTGTGCGGAGGTCTGCGCTGTGTGACTCTACCAAGCGGTCGTGGCTTATCGTTAGCGAGAGCTCAGCCTCCAGAAATTTTGAGTTGGCTCGTGGCCGACGCCGTTACGGAGATACTCTCGGGTGCGGGAGGAGGGACACGTCTATTCGTAGGAGTTCCGGCGGATAAAGGTGCTATTTTCTATTTGTAGGAATTCCTACGAATAGCATTTTGGGTCCTTATCCGTAGGAATTCCTACGAATATAGACCCAAATTGCTATTTGTAGGAATTCCTACGGATAATGGCCACGAACGCTATTCGTAGGAACATTTGAAAGTGCCGCGTCGCCTTTCGTGTGTTCAAGATCTCGGTCTGCCTGTTGAATTTCTCATAGGCTGGAGATACTGGGTTTAGGTTACTAGAACGGGAGGAGGGGGAAGGGAGAGGGGTTGCAGCCTGCTGTTGGAAAGAGATAGGTGTTCACCGCTAGTATTCAATATTTGTACGTCTGCGATTCTTTACATTAGAATGGTACTTGCTGTTAACAGTATACGAAGAGAAACGGGCGATTTACAGTATAGATCCATATCTCAGGGGTAAAAAGTGTGTAGTAGAATTGGATATCCATTCTTATGTGACTCCTTTTCACCACCAAGCTACAAGTGAGTATTAGTTGTCTCTTTGTAGAGGTTACGTTGCCCTTGTGTGTACTGGTTTTGATTGCTGTTTCAGATATTGATGTCTGACTGAAATTGGTTGTGGTGATATTGGGATGCGACATTTTTCTACTGTGTTATGCTGCACGTCTGCCTCGTCTCTCCGACTGATGTGGGTAATTCCACACATAATGGGGATGTGCATGGAGCTGCCATTCGGATTAAGTTTGTCATGGCATGACCGACAAGACTTTAACTTCGAAGTGAGTAGGTGCTTATTGTTTTGTAGAGGTTATGTTGCTCTTGTGTAAACTGGTTTCAATATTTGTTGTAGACGTGATGTCTCTCTGAAAGTGGTTATAAGGACTCTGAGTTGCTGCAAATTCTCATTCTCTCATACCGCACATCTGCCTCTTTTCTCTACCTGGTTTGGCAACTTCCAAACCAATTGTGGATGTGTATGGAGCTGCTATTCGGATTTATCATTACATCATGGCAAGACTGACAAGATTTAACCTAAGAGGGAGCAAGTGCTTATTGTTCATTAGAGGTGATGGAGTTCTTGTAGTATTTGATTTTTATATTTGTTGCAGAACTGTTGTCTATCTGCAATTGGTTGTGGGGACATTGAAATGCTGCACATACCCACTCTCATGTTGTGCGTTTACCTTGTCACTGATAGGTGTGGCAAGTTCTACATGAAAGATGACAGTGCTATTTGGACTAACAAGACTGACAAGAGTATAGTGTTGAGCCGTGATGTGTCTTTGCTGTCATCAAACATTATTTATCATAAAATCTGTTACATTTTTCTGACTGGCTGGCTGTGGAATCTGTAGTTTAACAAGGTCTTTTAGGCTTGTTTTCTTAATTTTGCCTATGTTCTGACAGTGTTGTGTTGTGTATGTTCAGGTTGCTTGTTAATTTATGGCCTTGTTTCTATTGTTTATTTAGCTCAGTACAACTTGTGAATTCCTGTAAGTGGGTTACTTTTGTGTCTAGCTACTTGTATACTTCAATGATATGGTATCAGTATGAGCCCCTTCCAATTCACTCAGATCTTTTTCAAAATTTACGTCAAGCTTTTTTTTTCCCCCACCATGTCTATTTCGTTGATCTGCATTGTGTATCATTTGGTTTTGTACTTATTTGTAGTTTCACACACATTTGTGGTTTTATACACGTTTGTGCCTTCCAGCATTAGTACAGAAAGGAATCAAAGTAATCAAAGTTGTTTCAGTATTTTTAATACAACTCTGTTGTACCATCTGCTCGGTTATCTTAAATATTGTGAACAGCCAATCCATCTGAAATTTTTTACTTTCATGTGAGAAATGAGGGTTTGCAATTTTAAGCCAGCATTGAAGTTGTTGTACGCTGTGTGGAATAACAACTTTCACCATTTCATTTACTGTTGACATGATTCTGCTATTCTGCCGTGGAATTGATTTCTGTTTTGATGTCTGCATGCACAATAAAATTCAGAATTAATCGTTAGTTAAGTATTCACACTTCCTTTCTTCCGAGTATTCAGGTTTGTGTATAACGTGTTGTATTGAGTTTTCTTAAATATGGACTTCTAAAATCTTCATCATGGCCAAATAATGTGGAGAAGTCTTTCTTTCTAATTTACTTTTAATTGGTGTTGATTTTACCTCCTTTTAAGAAATTTTGCTTACTATTAATGATAGCAACCATGCAAAATTACTTAAGTTGCAATAAATTGAGTCCACAGGTTGCATGCCTTTTCAAAATTTATTTTACTTTGTGGTTTGCATACATGTAACATTTGTATCAGCCAATTGGATCTACTTAATTGGGGTAAGCCTTAGAACTTCAAATAAAATGTGACCTTATAGTTCCTGTTATGGAAATGTAAGAAAACGGTATGTCTGAGGTGACATACCTGGTTAATAAATTTTGGAAGGGGTATTCTTCATAAGCGACTGATAGTACCTGAAAATTTACGGGAAAAGAATGTTTTTGGTTTGCAGTTCAGTCATGATGGAGACCAGTAAAGACATGCATGTAAAAACAGGGGAATTGGGAATATATGGAAATGTTGTGGATCTAGTGATTTTTGAAACTCAATCTATTTTGAGGTGATGGGTCTCATGAATGGAATTTCAATTGTGTGTGTCCTTTTGTGGTGAAGTGGATTTCTTAAATCTGTTAATAGACATTTTTCATTGCAAGACTTTTCTTGAGGATTAGAGAATTGAAATAAAAGATTTATAATTCTGGATGAAACTTGTTTGTGACTGGAAATTCTGGATGCTACACTAGAAAGAAGCCCTTTCTCCTATAGAAACAATTTGATAAGCTAAATGTTATCTTCCTCATGGTGCTGAGGCTCTCGGGGTGTCTTGTCATCAATTTTAGAAGAAGATTTGGAATGGTCTGTTTTGATGAGAAAAGTACTACATTAAAGCACAAAGTATCATATAAAAGATTTTTCCTCTTGAGTTTGAAAATGTTTTTAACAAAATTAGGCAGACAAGGACAAAGGTGTGGGTTAGTTTCTGAAATTTTCTTTTGGACACTTTTGGACACATCAAAATATTGCTTCATAAAGTTTGTTCTTGATTTGCGATGATTATTGATGGTAGTTTTGGAGTTGGCTTCCAGTTAGCGACTCGGCCGGGGACGTGGTTCACTTGTTGGGAATTGTGGGTAGGCTGGGCAGCTGGGGGTAGTTGCTGCCAGTGTGTCTGTGGGTTATGGCGTGGCTGGGCCCTGGCGGGTGTCGACTTATAATATGTCTAATTTAATACGTGTGGGCTCTCTCTTTCCCTCATTTGAAGAATTCGACAGAGTGCTGCAACGTTATAACCAGGAAAACAATGTCCTTTTCAAGAAAGTATCTTCTAAGGACATAAATCGTTTCAATGAGCAGCTGCCTCCTGGTGATGTCAAGTATGAAGCTCGCCTAAAATATAAAAATCTAACTTTAAAATGCAAGAGTGGTGGGTATAAACGTCCTACCGAGAGTAAAGGAATACGCCCCAATCAGCTGTAAGTAATATCTTTCGAACTCAAATGGCATGGATTTGATATTGCTGAATGTGGTCCTTCCCTCCTCTCCCCGTCCGTTTATGTCTACTTTATTCTATCGCATTCTATTTGTAATCTAGTAATGTTACAATGCGTCTCGTATTGTTGATATAATCTCAATATCTAGAGCAACATTCTTTCCCCGTAAAATGCTATAAAATGCCTATTTTCAACAGCAGTTGGGGTGAGGGAGGGAGGTTAGGCACCCGGCACAGCATATCAATGTAGATTTCTTGTAACTTTTTCTTTAAATTCTTCCTTTTTTTGCAGTACATTAAATATACATTGCCCAGGACAAATTACTCTCTTAGCCCAAAGGCAACCCAATCAATGTCTGAAAGTCACCAAGATGGTGACAACACATAACCATCACACCACTCCCCAATTTGTGGCTTTATATCCGGAAAATCGTAGGCTGCAAAATATTAAAGACATAGAGGAAGTGAGTGGAATGTTGTCAACAAAGGGCCAACCTATGCTTATTCGAGACCATGTCAGGTCCACCTTAAATGTCTGCATGACATCTAAAGACTTGTCCAATCTCAGGTATGTCTTCCTTAGTATTTTCTGTAAGAACTAGCATTTTTTAAGGACTAACAGGTTTTTTTTTTAACAAATAATACTACTTTTTCTTTTTACAGACAGCGAGTTATGAAACAAAAGAGAAAAGGAGACACTGATGAGGACGATGTATTCAAAGAAATGCAGCATCTCCTGGAAACAGATGCAAAAGCGGTAGTGGGAATTTTGCTTGCTGAGACTCCAGAACTATGTGATGATCCTACTTCACCAACAAATCAGGTACAACCACAACTTGAAGTTTTGTTCTTTCAAACCTCCGACATGAGGGAGCTGCTCGAACAGTATGGTGAAGTTCTCGGAATGGATACAACTTACAATGTTAATAAGCATAATATGCACCTAATTATCTTTGTGGTCATTGACAACCATGGAAACGGCAGGGTTGTAGGATACTGTTTTGTTAGAAGAGAGACAAAAGACATTATTGAAACTGCCCTTACTAACTTTGTTGAAGCAAATCCAATCACAAAAACCTTGACCAAAACAGTTCTTGTGGACAAGGACTACAAAGAGATTAGTGGTGTCCACAAGGTATTACCAGACTCTGATGTTCACTTGTGCCATACACATGTTATTCGAATTTTTGATCGTGAAACAAAGAAGAAGTGTAAGGAAAATGCACGAGAGGTAATGGCAGTTCTGAAAAGGCTAAGTTTAAGTGAGTCTCCAGAAGCCTTCAAAGTGATTTATGAAGAACTAAAAGAAGTGGCATCCGAGGAGTTTATGACCTATTTCGATGACAACTGGCTAAACATTGAAGAAGCGTGGGTTCTCCATGTCAGGCTGGAATCGCTGTCCCTTGGAATCCGCTCCACCAACCATAACGAGTCAATAAATGGCAAAGCCAAGAAGATTGTGTCGAGGTGTGACAGTCTAGGTGATTGTGCTAGAGGTCTGCTTATGATGCATAGGAACCGAAATTTTGAAAGTGCCTACAAAGATTTTAGGGAGCAGGCCACCATTTCCTACATTGCCAATGATTCAGATCCTGATGTCCAGAACATCTTGAACTCTGTCTCTAGTTGGGGAGCTCGTCTCCTAATCAGTGAGTTGAGGCTCAGTAAAAACATAACTGAGCTTGATGATGACATGGATTCCCATAGCTGCAGCTTCCTCAAAAGGTTCAATTTAAAGCATTGCCAGCATATTTTTCACCAGAGGCGTATTGAGGGTATGTTAAAAAAGGAAAGTTCCTTTATGTCTTCTACCATGATATGCATTTATTTGTGTGTATGCTGTGTTTCCTTTTTTTCTTATGTTTCCTTATTTTGCAGGGCATGAACTTCTCAGAACAGAGGACTTGCCTGCCAGATGGGTCAGAGGCCAAGAGCCTCCGAAGCCACCACCTATGTCCATACCTCTGCAGGCACAATTCAACCAGGTACCTTCTGTGCCTAAGGTACTGGACAAGGACAAGAGATACAGAAATAGTCTTGAGCTGTGCACAGAAATTGCTGATTTAGTTGCAAAAACTGGAGGCAGGCAGAATGCCTACCGAACCAAGAACCTGCATGATCTTATAAAGTATTGGCTGGCACGGAAGGAAGTGATTGTGTTGCCTCTAAATCCTGATGGCACTGTTGATCTTGGTGAGATTCAGTTCTTCCTTGCTAGACTTCCATTATAGTAGTGTGATTTACTATATCTGGACTTTCTTTAAATGATATATTTTCTAATGGTGAAATTCTGGTCTATTTTTCATAACAGGAATGGGTGCTGAGAATATTGCTAACACATCTGAAACTCATCACAGTGAAATAGAAGACAGTGGAAATCTTTCTCAAGAGATCAATGATGAACATGCAACAAGTTTAACTAAATCAAATAGTGACATTCTCAACTCAGACAATAATAATGAGGGGTCTGAGGATCTGTCAAGAATATGCTTCGGTATTTTCAAATTCACTCTATGGTAAAAAATATATTGTTGCTTTCAGCTGATGTTAAATGCCATACTTTATATCTGTTATAGATCTCGGCATCGAACCAGATTGCAAAGACTGCAAGGGACCTGCTCCAAGGTTTGTAGAAATTCAAATTGCTTTTCAGTTCTTAACTATATAAGTGAAAATATGCTTAATTCTGTCCCCTCTGACTTTTTAGAAAATCAGTTCAACAGAGAGGACCTAATTATCTTAGGTTTTATAGAGTATGTGCGGCAAGGTGTCGTCAAAAACAAAGCTACTTTCGATGGGAGAAGTGCTTGGACTGCGGAACGATAGATGTGAGAGAAGGTCACTTCTTTGACTTTGGACGTACCCAAACCAGTGAAGGTAAGTTTTGATAATGTTTGGTAATGATATACTTCTGTGTATGTTGGTCTGAAATCTCATTTCCTATTTTTTTTTTTTCTTTCAGGGAATCGTACTTCTCAGAACAGTTTTGTCCACCAAGACTTAAACTCAGAGTCAGATGACAATGGAAATCATTCTCCAATTCAGTCTGGTGAAGGTAGTCACATCTCTGACTTTGGATGTACCCAAACCAGTGAAGGTAAGTTTTGATAATGTTTGGTAATGATATACTTCTGTGTATGTTGGTCTGAAATCTCATTGCCTTTTTTTTTTTTTCTTTCAGGGAATCCTACGTCTCAGAACAGTTTTGTTCACCAAGACTTGAACTCAGAGTCAGATGACAATGGAAATTACTCTCCAATTCAGTCTGGTGAAGGCAGTTTACAGAGTGAAAATGATGCAAATGATGAAAATGACTCAGAATCAAAGTCAGATCATTCTAGCAACAGTATCCATGACCTAGACAATTTTATTTCTGAGAGCAGTGATCATGAGAATAATCCTGAAGTGCTACCAAAATTCTCATTACCTCAACCTGTCAGAGGGCATGGTAATTATTTCCACCTGGATCTTATGAGGAGCTTGTAACACAAACATAATACTTGTACTGTGTTTCAGGTCATTCCAGGAAGGGTAAACCGAGTATGAATGAAGACCAAATCAAAGACAGGAAGACAAGAGCGTTGTTAATATCCTCGGAGGATGTCAGTGAGACTTCCCCTGGGATGTGGGTGGTGAAATCTCAGACAAACAGGACTCAAACATATACGGTGACCCAAAGAGTAGAAAAGTGTTCCTTCACTGCTTGTGGTGTGTCAGAGCCACCTTGTCCTCACCTCTACACCTGTACATGTGAAGATTATCGAAGATGGCATGGACCGTGCAAGCATGTTTTCAAGATACACAGTGATCAGTCAAGTAAGTTAAGGATTTCATTGTAATGGAATTGTAAATTATTTGGTGAACCAAGTTAAAACACTTTTTTTTTCATTGCAGTGAAACCTTCTGTGTCTGTGCCTTCTGTCCGCCGAATGTCCATTCTTACTTCAGGTTTGTTGATTTATACACATTGTATGTGTCAATTTTCTTGTGACCTGATTCCAGGGTAAATAGAAATGTCTTATTTTTAAAAAATCTAAAACAAAAACAACTAATGTATTCGAAACAGAGCCAAAGGGCCACGGAGTACATATGGCATAAAGTAAATCAATTTTGTTGGGGTCAACAAAAGACAGATGATTTAATTTAAATGAAGGAATTGTGAAGCTGATTGTACTTAATGACTATGTACTTGCTTGTCTGAAAACTCAATTGATCTTGTCAATTCTTGATTACTACTAGATATGTTTGTAAATATACTGCATTTGTTTTCCTGCAGAAACTTTGTCGACTGGTCCAGCAGCTCCAGCTCCATCCTTTACTCTCCCAAGTCACTATGTGCAAGGCCGTCCACGGGCTATCAGCAAACCGAAAAATGGTAAGTCCTTGACTTCTCATTATATTTAAGCTTTGTTAATATCTTGTTATGATGTTTAATTTTTTTGTTAAACAGGAGCATCATTAAAGAATGGGAAGCCACTTTGTTGTGTGTGTGGAAGTGAAATTCAGGATATGGTAGTGCAATGTGTGATATGTCACAAGAAAGCTCACGATGCCACCACTTGTTCTGTGCCATCACCCAAAAAGGATGGTGTTGATGAAAACAGAAGAGTGTGTCGCAGTTGCCTCTGTGAAATATGCAGATTGCCTGCCACCAAGGGCCACAAGTGTGTGTGCATTTATTGCAGTCACAGAATTAATGATGACGCAATAAAATGTAGTAATTGTTGGCAAGCTGCACATAGCCACTGCTCGGAATTAGTTGGTGGGCAATCTGTGTGCCGTTCATGCACCGCATTAAGAGGTAATTGATAAACATTCTGAATGTTGATTCTATTGATGAATTTTGTTTACAATTGTTATTTTTCTCTTTCTAGAATCTGACTTAAAACCTGTCGATAAGAAGCGGATTTTGGGCAAAGATATGCTTATTGATGCTGACATAGTGAAAGCCAGTGAAATTTTGCATGCCCAATTCCCTGCAATGCGTGGTTTGAAAAGCCCTATCAGCTGTGAAAAGGACATCACTAATCCAGATGTCAATGGCTATGATATTTATCAGCCAGCTCAAAATTATGTTCAAATAATTAATACCGGGCATTATCACTGGATAACTTGTGTTATGCGTAAAGGTGTGTAGCCATGAAAATGTATCTGCTATATACTTGTTTGAGTATTTTCTTAAAGCATTTATAACGTAATTTTTACAGGCAAGAGTGATAAGATCTTTGTGCTGGACAGCAGCAATACTGACCACCTGACCAGTTTCACTGAACAGCAGTTGGCTCTCATGGTTCGAGCAAATAATTTCTTCATGGTGTCCTTTCCTTATGTGACCTACCAAAAATCTAAGGACAACCAGTGCGGCCCCTTGGCCATTGCCTATGCAACGGAGTTTGCGTTTACATTGGACTTGAAATTTGTGGACTTCGATCTTTCAAAACTTCGACCACATCTGTTGAAGTGCCTATTGCAAGGCGAAATGGAACCCTTTCCTGGACGAAGGACCAGTTTGCTAAAATACCCATATCCTTCTGCTGTTGTGAAAGTCATGTGCACATGCAAGATGCCTGAAAGCTTTGACACTCACATAACTAAGTGTAGCCAGTGTTTGGTGTTTATGCATTGGAAATGCCATGGCTTGTCATGTGCTCCTACTGCTCGGCGCTGGCTCTGTACAGTTTGCAAATCAAAGTGATCAGTTGCCGTGGTTTAGATTTTTTATGAGCCCTGATATGTTATTTTGTAAAACTTACTATATAATTAAATTACTTTTTGCAATGTAATTAGATTTTCCATTCCGTCACCTTCTTGAAAGAAACATGCGGCATTCATTGTGTCTATCAGCTTCGTCCCAAATCACTTGTAGAACAGGTTGAATCATTCCTTTAAAATGTTCGGTAAACAGGCCATGTGCGGTACCTGTTAAATTCTTTCATATACAATCTACAAATTAAAATTTGTATTCGCTTTGAGATTCCACAATTGCATTTACATGATCAAATGAACATTTAGTAAGTTTAGAATTTAAAACAGTTTCTCACTATGAATAGAGATTGCTAATTGTGACATAGGCACAATGTGGGGTACAAACCACAATTACAATAAGGGGAAAAAAACATAAGTAGTACAAAAGATTTAACAATAAATTTTCTGACCTTTCCAAAATTATTGCAAGTACAAACTCAAAATTTCAGAGATAAAAATACAGGCTACAAAACTAACATTCTAAAGGAAAAGTGAGAAATGAGGATACCTCTTGGACTGTGTGGACTATGGTAGACGGCAGTAGCCTGGAGGGTATGTTGGTATTAACGGATTTACAGGGAAGTCCACCTAACTATCCAGCATGAAACGAATACTTACGAATAACGTTTGTAGCCTTTATCCGTAGGAATTCCTACGGATAGTGCTTAGACATCTTATTCGTAGGAATTCCTACGAATAGTGCTTAGACGTGTTATTCGAAGGAATTCCATTGGCGGAATCTTAATTTTTTTTTTTTGGAATTCCTACGAATAACGTTTTGGGTCCTTATCCGTAGGAATTCCTACGGATAAAGGCTAGAAACGTTATTTGTAGGAATTCCTACGAATAGACACAACCCGGGAGGAGTGCTCCTAGCCACGCAGCAGGTGGTCAGCTCTGATGTAACCCCACGTCTCGGTCGTGACACATCACCAGCGAGAGCTAAGCCTTTTTGATGTCAGCTCGTGGATGCCGCTGCCTCACGGGGCCATACGGATAAGCATTGAGCGGATAAGATTGCGTATACAATTTTGTGTGTAATCATGTTTAAAATTATTGCACATTATTGTGCAAAGTTACGCATTAATTTGTGCGTAGCGTTAGGAAATCTATAAGCATACATAGTTACGCACATAGATGACATTACTTAAATAACGGACAAAATCATACAGGGCTACGCACCATTTAATTTGAACGTTATGACAATTTCATATGTGCGAAACTATGCATGCTTACAGATTTCCTTACAAATTACATACAAATTCGTGTGCGTCAGGCTTACGCAAAAAACGTACTCTGCAGAAATTGGCCATGAACATTTAGAGATGAGATCAGCATATGTTATTCTTTTCAACTTCATACTGTTTCCGGTGACGTCAAAAACAAATTGTCTATTCCCATGAACAGTACGTACCACGACGAACAGGAGGGCGAAGAAGAAGAACAGCTTGTTGGCCATGATTGATTAGGAGTGTTGGCTTGGACGGTAGACACAGTATAAGTAGCCTGACCGCACATGTACGAGGTGTATTTTCCCAGGTGTTCGCGAACCTAGGAATGAGGTCTGGCGTCGTATTTGTTTGTGCGCCGCCGGGACACGTCATCCTCACGAACGTGATCCTCACGATAGTGCCTCGCTGTCCGCCGAGCGCGCGGTAGGGCTGGGCGGTTTTTCAATATATTCACTTCAATTTCCATATTTTTAGGCACGGAGTGACCTTATAGTTTCACTGAAGATCGGACTTTTTTTTTTAATTTCCTATGGAGCCCCTTACGCCAAAACCGAAAGTCTCTGTGAGAAGTTTTTCAGACCCTCCTGACTTTCGCATAGTACCCATACAAAGGCGTCGAAAGTTATTTTACACTCCAGAAATGCAGCAGACAGTCTCAAAACCGAGTTTAAATTCAGCTTTCTCACTCCATCCAATAGCGGAAGAAAAAGACAGAGCTAGCGTGCTCGGTTCGTCAACTGGCTGCGTCAGTATCATCCATCCTTCTCCTGCCTCGCTAAAAATCGGACCTCTCCCTTTCTTGTGAAACAGCCCACATTGTTGATGTGCCGAGCCGAGTCGAGCCCTGGTTAAAAGGGAGGCAACTCGCGACCGCTTCGGACCCTAGAGTATGCACGAGAGGCACAAACCTCAGAGCAGAACATTGTCGATGTGCCCACCGGTCAGTGCCAGTGAGAACTAGGGGGCCGCGGGCCGCGCCGCGACCAGCCAACCTATCGACAATGAAGTCCGCTCACAATTCCCCTCACATTTCCCGTTTTACATAATGTGTTCAGTCGCTGTACACTATGACATTTCCCGTATAACGCGGTGTCTTCCCGTTTGTCTCACCTGCATTTTGAAGTAAAAATTGTTTAAAAAAACAAACAACAAAAAAAACAAACTTTGAAACTGCAAATCACCTACGTTACCTCCGTTATTGAAAATTAAGTAAGAGCTAATCAAATAAAAATTCCAAATAACTAATTTAAAGCAATATAAAAATTGAATCCAAATCCATTTTTGTGACACTTCGGGCCTACCAGTATTTCACGAAGTGTAATAGTATTTTTCAAACTCAGCTGCTCTGAGGTTGGGTTGCTAAAAGTACCAGACTCTGGCTTGCCAACAGCATGGTCAAGCTCGCTTGACTAGAACTGGGCGAAATAGCTTGGGTACGGAACGGCAAGCCACTCAGGGACTTGCAGGTCCTGCTCATTAAGTGCTGCTCACAACCCCCCCCCCCCCCCCCCCCCCCCCCCCCCTATGATCGAGCAATGGAAAACGCAGGACAACACCATGACATGGACTGCACACAGAGCCAAGTTCTTCCCGAGCAAAGCTAAGAATTGGCAACACTCCACATCAGTGAGGCTTGCAGAGCACCCCGTCGCAATGCTGTGGCATACAGCGCCGCTATTAGAATCTGCTAGGACCGCAAGTTGTTCGGTCACATACCAGCCTTTGGCTCTGGTTCCCAGATGCCATCATTTTAAGGCTGGGCCTATCAAACTTTGAGGTACAAGTTTAGTGCACCAGTGGAAATTGTGTTCTAGGTTTTTCTTTATCTGAATCCGGCTGCACTCACGCTGCACCTCACCTGCTGCTTCGGTCCACTGCTTGACTCCACCCCGAACTTCATGGTGGAGCATGGACAACATAACCTGCAAAGGCTCGCCGTGGCGAATGGACTGGAACTTCAATGCGGGCTGTGGTCACGGCTATGGTCTTGCGACACCAGCTGTCATGTTCGCTAGGCTCTTCTGCTAGACACTGGCACTGAGCACCCCTCGTTGGCTGACATTTGCTAGGGCCGCATAACCCCTGACTCGGTACAAGGTTAACTCTGGTTGACCTGAGTACACGTCTTGGCTTCCTGGACAGAGTCCTTCACTAAAGGGAGGCGCTTCTTAAGGAAGACGGGAGGTAGTGTTGTGATGTGAGATTCTTGCATTATGACGTTACTGTAAACTCTAGTTACAAGCAGAGGCAGACCGGTCGCGTTGCGCGTCGTCTGCCTGTGGTGCCGATAACGGCTGTACGTCTACGGACACTTTCCTGTGAGGGACGCCCTCTAGCGGCGGCGGAGGGAACTAGTATCCGGAGCGCGCTTCGCGCCGCGGGTCTACCCCCACCCCGACGGGTGGCCGCCGCTGGCCGTGCCGCTCTGCCGCCCTGCCGCTTCCCCCGCGCCTGGACCACCAGAGGGATATACAGTTAAGCGACGCCTGGCGGCGGCGTGAGCGCGTGAGCGCGAGAGCGCAAGAGTGTGGTGAGGGGGGCCTTCGGCCGTCTCGGGTGGGTTCGGCATTCGGCGCAGCTTTCGGGTGACCTCGGCTCGGCTTCTCGCGAACGTGAATCGCAACCGTTATCGCAACACGAACCGCAATAGACGTTCACTTGCGCCCTCTAGCGGCCTCAAACCGCGCTAACGGTGTTCGCGTGTTATTGTTTCTTACCGCGATTGTAACATTCTAACTTGAGTAGTGAGCAGTTGGGGTTATGTGAAATGGAGAAAAAAATTGATTATTCTGTGTATGATTCCAACGGGGACATGTACACTGTCAAAGTGACAGCGAAAGAGGCAGCCGCCTTGGACGTTGGTGAGTGCACTTCTCACATAGTCTATTTGTAGCATTACTTAAAGGTCTGAATTAATGTGTGACGTGCTTTTCATTAGATCACAAGAAGACATTTCGTCTTCTCAATAAACTTAAAAGGAGTGCCGAGGTGCAGACTACAGGACAGTGGTCAGAGACTTCACCAGTATTGATGGACAATAATGACATCTCTGTATGGATGCCACCAGGCTCTGGTAAGTGTTGCATTTATTTGTCTGTTTGTGTGTGTGGGGGGGGGGGGGCAGGGCATATGTAATTTATTTGTCCTATTTTACTTTTAGGGGCGACTTTACCGGGTCCATGTGCCACTTCAAGCCCTTTGTCTGCTGTGGTCACTCCTGCTGCTCAGGCCCAATGCAACACTGCAAGCCCTGTGTCTTCTGTGGTCCCTCCTGTTGCTCGGGCCCAATGCAAAACTGGGGCGCAATGGAACAAAGAACGAACCCGTACATTCCTAGGTGTTTGCAGAGCTTTCAGGCAGTCGTTGCGCCAACGAATATCTCCTTTGGATGTGTATCAGAAAATGTCTGATATTCTCTTCCATGCACATGGTTTTGACTATAGTGCCTTGCAGTTGAGAGAGAAAATCCGGAACTTAAAACGCTCATTTGCGGAGGCAAAGAAAGGAAAGCACCCTGGAAATGCTTGGGAATTCTTTCATCAAATGCCATTTATTTTTGAAACACTTATTGGTGGTATAGAAGGTAATATTACATGAATCACATGAAAGTTAGCTCAACTTTTTGTTTCATTTGGCAAACATTTTACCCACTTTTTCAGTTGACGGGGCTTGTGCAGATGGACTGCTGCATTTTGAGTCGTTTCAGCCTGAGGATGATGCTGCCAAGATGTTGCCAAATGTGAACTGCTCTGAGGATGATGCTGCCAAGATGTTGCCAGATGTGAACTGCTCTGAGTACAACAATAATTACGTTGATTTTGATCTCCCTCCAACCGGTCACTTAAATGTTGTCAATAATAAACATGGTGAGAGCATTATCTTTCAACAATTTGTTGTAGTTATGAGTGGTGACACCTCTGTCAAATAGATTCTTCTGTAACTTTTGTCAGACGAAGGGAAATATTGGCAGTTTTCCGTTCTCATTGTCATGCTTTGAGTAGGTTTGGGTTTTGATCACTTCCTGATGGAAGACGATGACACCGAGATTGGATTTGGTAAAGATGGAGAGCAAGATATGGTGGAGAGGGAGGTTGTTGCTACCACTACATTAAGATCTCCTGAAGCTAAGCTAAACAAAAATGGTATAGTATATTTCTTTTATTGACATTCCATGAGTTTCACTTTTGGCCCGTCCATAGACGTTTCCATAGAAATGGAGGTTGTTTAATTATAATCCCATCACTTAGTGTTTGATAGTAATGAAAACACATTCTCGAAGTTTTCAGTAATGAACCAGTTTTTTGCTGACTCCATATTGCCCTTGAATGGAGTGCTTGGTGGTGTTCCATGGCCTCATTATAAATACTTCCTTAAAATCCATGATTTGCCTCCAGATTATCAAGTTCCGGTCCCTGTCTCTGTTGCATCGTCAATTACTGGTGAGGGTTTCACTAATTTGTGTTTATCTTACTAAGGAGGATCAGTGCAAGGTAATGTTCATGTGCATTCATCTTCTGTTTTCAGGAGGCACGCTGTGGCAAGATGATAAAACAGTGTTGTTGCTCATTAAATAAAGAGAGGTATCATCTCTTTAAAGGGACTGAATCTATGATTACACATTCAAGCTTGTATTTGGAGATATCAGGGATTTTGCAAATGTTTGAAGTAACAGCATCTGCAGAGCAGTGCAAATCCAAGATCAAGGTGCTTGAAATGAAATTCAGACAGGAGTATGATGACAAAAGGAAGACGGGGTCTGCCCCCAGCTCATGGACCTTCTACGAGCCTATGCTGGAGATTTATGGGAACAATGCGTCTTTAGAGGCCGTTTATGCATTTTCAGTGGGTGGTAGTCAGCAGAGTGTTTACACGTGTAAAGGTAAAGAGGTTGAGGATCAAGAAAGGATGCCAAGAACAAGGCCACCAACGCAGCAAACCAGCATCAAGGGAGCTGTGAAGAAAGACAAGAAACAAATTTATAAGACTGAGGCCGCACAGCTTCAGGACAGACATGTTGCTGCAAAAGAAGACCTGGAGGCATGAAGGCATGGAGTTGTCCAGCAAGCGTCGACTGGATCTAATGGAGTCATTAGTGTTAAGTGTTGCCAAAATTGCAACAGGAGGTAAAGAAGGTGGTAATTAAAACAAACATTAATTAGTGATATGTTGCCAAAGTAATTGAAATGTGATTTTAATTTTAACAGTCTCTAATAGGCAATGTTGATATCTTGCATACGTTTAATATTTTTGATAATTTTGTCTGTCTTTGCTTCTATTGAAAGTGGAAGTAAGCTTGAC
This sequence comes from Odontothrips loti, assembly GCA_038380765.1. NCBI lineage: Eukaryota > Metazoa > Arthropoda > Insecta > Thysanoptera > Thripidae > Odontothrips > Odontothrips loti. The sequence goes on from CM076243.1 coordinate 2,214,176, forward strand.
AAATTTAATATATTTATATCTCTCACCAAAGTGAATATTTTTTTTCTTGTCATAAAGTCAGGTTTCACTCAGTTAAAGGAAGCTTGACAAATGCTCATAATGTTCCTCGCCACAGTGCAATATTTTGTCCCTGTTTCTTTCATAAGTTACTACTTCAGGTAACTTGTGTCTCACTGAAGTGAATTATGTAATTGTGTTTCATGTTCCTTTCCATGGAAAATGTATTTTTATTTCTGTTGATTCTCTATCATGACATTTCTTTCCATGAAAAATGTTTTTCGTTTGAATCTTTTCCAGCTCCAATACCATTACTACTTTAATTTAGCCTTACAAAAGTTAAGAAAATATTCAGTCAGTACTTGTTAAATTGAATTGATACTTTTATTAACAATGATTTAAAGTTTTTGAAAACGGTGCAAAAAAAATAAATGCTTGTCAGTCTTATCAATTCAGAAAATGACTAGGATGAGATAAATGTACATCAACAGTTTTACTCATCAATGCACAAATGATTCATAATAAAAATTCTTTTCTCCACACCTCTCATTTCTGCAGCATTTAATCGTGCCTGATCTGCACGTTGATTTTCATTCAGGTGTGCAGGGTCTTCCTCCTCATGATCAAAATTTTCGTTCCCTAACACTTCATTTGGTCTAATTGGCCTCTGCAATTCATTCTGTAGATGCTTTGTGAAAGCAATATGTTAGCAAACAGGCACAACAAACGTTTTAATTTCACAGCTAAGGGAACACGACTTACTTGCCTCCCATAGTGGTTCTCCATTGAGAAGTAGGAAATTGTGCAGTACGAAACAGGCAGTGATGTGGTCTGTAACTATGGCTGGATTTCTTGCGTGAAGGAATTTTAATCTCCTTCATTTACCTTTGGCTCTGGCAAATGCGTTTTCTACCCGCACACGGCATTGAGACAACCGCTTATTGAAACGCTGCTGCTCCTCAGTCAAACGAGCATCATTCGGAAAAGGTATCATCATCTACATTGCAAACATTAAAAGATATTAAAAACAGTTTCAAACAGAGACAATGTGTAGAACAAATATTCAGAAGTACTCACAAAATCAGCCAGTGTATACCCTCCATCACCCACAAGATGTTCATCAGCATTTACAATTCTTTCTTCGCCAACTTTCAGAACATCATGGCATAAGGGACTTCTTCTAAATACCCTCTTATCATTCATGCTACCAATTTCACCGACATGAAGGCTACGAACTAGCAGGTTATTGTCAACAACTGCCTGAACATTTATGCTGTGGATACCATGCCGGTTCACATTCAATGCTGCGTCTGCAACTGGGGCACTTACATTGATGTGAGTGCCATCAATACACCCAATAGCTCCAGGAAAACCTGTGGCCCTTTGAAATATATTTTTTATTGCAACTCTTTCTGCTGCATCAGGCCACACAATAAATCTTGGAGACAGTTCTCGCAGTGCTTCGACAATGTATGAATAGAAATACCAGAGACTATTTGGGTGTTTCCCAAACCTTAATGCAACGCTCCTAAAAGAGTCGGGAGTGGCCAATATCCAGAGCACCATTAGCACTAAGTCCTGAAAAGGTGTCCTCTCTCTGCGCAGTCTTCCGTTTGACACAAGATGCTCGCGTAGTGTTCGTACAAGGGCCTGAAACAAACGTATACAAACAAAAATTTAGGCTACCAAACAAGACCTGAACTTGAGCTTTGGGCATTTAATTTTTAACCTCACCTCAAACGTGCCTCTTGACATTCGAAAATGCAATTTGAATACATGATCTCCGTTATTGTGGTACTCATTGATGTTTGTGGTAACATATTCCCAATTGTTTAAAAGATATTCTGAAATTCACACACGTCGCAAGTTACAACCAATGATTATTAATACAACTCTGAAACTGAAAAGGTCATGTCAACATACGTGCATCAATTCCGGGCTCTTCCAACTCCATGACTGAAGCCACTGCGAGTTGGGCAAGGGCTAACACTACTTGCTCATCATGTTCTTCCTCCTCTTCGTTCAGCTGAGCAAAAATGGCTACAGCTTGCACCAGTGCAGGATTAATTTCATTCTCCATATTAAATTTTCAACGCACGCCGGCGGATGACAGCTTACCATCAGAAGAAACACTGAAATATTACTGAACGTCTATTGCGGTTCGTGTTTGCGATTCTCGTTCGCGAGGAGCCGAGCCGAGCCGAGGTCACCCGAAAGCTGCGCCGAATGCCGAACCCGCCCGAGAAGACGGTCCAAGCCAAGGCCCCCCCACCATCATCGCCACGCTCTCGCGCTCACGCCGCCGCCAGGCGTCGCTTAACTGTATATCCCTCAGGCCGAACGAGCCGGCCAAGGACCCAGCTCGGCGCGGCTCGACTCGACACTAGTACTTTGGCGTTGCTTGGAGTCGGACGCATCGGACGCTGTGCCAGGACTTCGCAGCCACGCTACCGCGCTTGACGCTGAGGCCGCTTGGCTAGAGCCACCCTTTTGCATTCTTGCAATAAACATCTGAATTGTTCTAACACATCCTGCTTCCTCATTACTCCTGAACCAATCACGCTAGTAATAAACCGACCGAATCCGGGGTTTACAACAGTATTGTGGTTTCTTCGCGTTTGCATTCATTTTGGGGGGCCTAGGCACTGGGCAGGGCACACGGGTTTGGTTGGTTTGGCCTCTCGCCTTTTCCTTTCATCATGATCATAATGGTTAATGCTATTCCCTGTCTCACCCCTGCGGACAACATCATCTAGTGGTGGTAGTGAAGGGGGTATAACAGAAAATTTCAGATTTTATAGACCCAACAATAGGGTGGTGGTGTCGGAGTGTCGGCGCCGCCCATTACCTCTGCCGCTGCTAACTCGGACCCTGACGATCCCGAGTGCATGACTGTTCCCTAGGTACTTATCATGAATTTGGGGGTAAGTAAATAAGACCTAATCGTGTTCCGTGTCCCTTCTTATATTCATAAAAATAACGCAATAATAACACACATGATGCACGGTTTGTTTTATGTTGTGTCTGTTACCTCTGTCATTTTCTTATGGCAGATGATTCTGCTGGATTTGGGCCGGGTGAAACTTTAACTGCACCACTGTTGGAAATTTGTTTCCTCTTCTTCCCTGGTGAATGTCATTGATGGCCCTGCTTCTGCTGCTATTGCCACATCTTCGCTGCCCTCTTCTGCATGCGATACTGTGAGTGTGGAGACTGTTCGGTGGTCCTCTTCTTACGATGCAGGTTTTATGTAAAGGAACCATTGCATGAATTAGACAAAATTACACTGCAGAAACTCATTGAAAGTCCATGGGTGCCTCCATCTGGGTACAAATTTCCTTATTCTTGCCATTTGAAGAAAGGGCAAGAAGAGCGGCGCTTTGTAGGAGAACAACACCTAGAAAATTACGAGTGGTTAGTATTTTCTGACATGGACATGGGAAAATTGTTCCTTTTTTGGCCGCTCTGAGGAGGCAAAAGCAGGGTAGGGCTTGGCGAATTAGTTGTCAATCCACTTACCAAATTCGCCAAGTTGACCGACACTGAAGGGGACTTGGTGTCATATGCCTCTCATCGCCTCTCATCATACCATATTCATGCTGTTGCTGCCGCAAAAGATTTTTTGAGAGCTCAACAATTTCCCGGCCGTGACATTCACAGTCAACTTGATGCTCAGCATAGCCAAGATGTAGCTATAAACCGAGAAAGACTCTTGTGCTCGGTTGAAAATGTTATATTTTTGGGGCGCCAGGGTCTCGCTTTTCGTGGGCACAGAGAATCTGCTCATGACCAATCTGAAAACAGAGCTGGAGCTTATGACTTTCACATATAACTGTGGCGATCCAAAAGTCGAAAAACATTGGTCTTCTGGAAAACAAAGCTGTCCCGTCCCTTCCGTCAACCTCGGTGCCAGTTCCGCTGCGCTCCACCGGCACTTGGCCAGCTAGGCCTGCCGGCGGCGTTTGCGGGGGCCGTCGGCCCCCGCCTCAAGTCTACCTAGAAGTGCCCGAAAGCAGATGTATTTGTTACGAATTAAATCGTTAACCTGAGCCCGTCGGGTGAAAGGATCTTGAGACCAACTGCAGTTGAAACTGTAGTCCCCGAAGCATAGTTACGATCTAGACATTTGTCTTCAAATAAACTGCAATCTCACTATCGTAGCGTATGTAGACAGGAATATAGTTGTAAACTGCAGGTCGTAGCCAAATGCATCCGTAGACTATCTGTAACCACTAATTGCAGTTGCCATCACGAGCCATGTCTTCAGTTAATCGGTAGCCTGTCGTTATTTGGTATGCAGACGGGTCTAGTGTTGGGAACTCAAGATTTGACAGCACCGAATCTAGAGACAAACTACAGGCAAAATGGAAAACCATAAATAGAGTTTATAACTCCAATTCAGAATGTTGCTCATAGCTGGGAGCCTCGTTTCGCCGTGGAAGCAGTAGGGCTCTGGCCCCAGGTCTCTGCAAGCGGGCAGTTTGTCCGCAGATATCTGTTGTCTACCTAGTCTGAACTTATTGTTCGGTTTAGAATCAGACATGAAATAGTGAACAGTCTTACGAGAGTTTGTACACATACAAAATGCATTTCAAAAGGTACTTTAACAACAGAGGCATAGTTTCGTCTACAGATCCTTCCACCCGCGCGCCGCGATGGTAATGGTGTGCGCGCGGCGGCCAACCCCAAACTCAAAAAACATTAACAGACAAATTTCCATTATTCAAAAATGCGATACAAATCGAAAATTGTTGCCACCGCACGTGATTCTACGTTAAAAAAGTAGTTGATCCTCAAAATTTGAACACACGTCCGCCTGAACGAACATGCGGCATCAGACTATAAGCCCGGCTCCTGCCGTTTCTAAAGAAACGTGTCGGGACGGGCTAAAAAGAAACATATATCATAGCAAAGTTATTCAAAACGATTTAATTGAAGCATGTGGTCAAGAAATAACTGTCAAGTTTTACAGTATATTATGTGACGAAACAACTGATATTAGTCATACCTCTCAATTGTCCTTGTCCGTTCGGTACCCTGACCTTGATGAAGAAAATAAACTGTCTGTAAGAGAAGATTTTCTGTCATTTGTTGACCCACGGGAGGTTCTGGAAGAAATGAAAATTCAAGAATACAATGATGCTTCTGCCGACGAGGCACCATTGTCTCCGAACGATCCACACATCCTGACTGTCATAGAGTCTGCTGACAACGGTGCTGTTGACACGTTGTTCCAATCGCGATTTGTCATACCGGATACAGTTTTGGCAGTCATTTTCTTCTTCCTTGGTTCCGGTTTGGATGTAGTGAAATATCCTATTGTAGGGCGACGCGTCTACAGAGCTGTCTACAGACTCACTACTAGAGATCTGCAACGAGCGAGCCGGCGAGCCGCTCCGCACGCTGCGGTGGTAGCGGCTGCAGCTCGTGCGTTCACGTTGGCCAGAGCCGAAGGTACCCAACCCGCCCGAAGTGAACCGAGCTCACGAGCTCGGCTCGAGCTCGTGGGCCATGGCTGGGCTGGCCGGGCCGGGCCGAGTCGAGCTGATTGGACCGGGAGCCGGCGGCCGGGCCGGGCCCGGGCGGGCCGGGGTGCCCGCGTTCAAAACAATAATATAAATACATGCAAAATCAATGGATGCTGGATAATAAATATTTCCTTCAACCCCTGCCACGACTATACGGGTGCAAAAGACAACACTAAAAATAGACAGTATTACAGAAAATGAAATATAGAAATGTGACTTTGGGGGAAAGGTGGGGCGCAGAGGGAATGCCCTATGCTGTAGCAGACGTCACAGAAGGCGACGAGAAAGGCACGTGTTTGCGTCATTAGCTAATCGGTAGCTGTGGTGAGCGGAGAGGTAAGATACGACGGCGCATCAACATGGCTGAGGCAAACCCACCCGCGTATACCACCGAGACGAGAGGGTTAAAGAATTAATTAGTTCAGGAGTGCTCGAACACGTCAAGAACCCCAGGCATACGAGAAGCACTGCGTGGTCTGTCTCTAACATCGTTCGATTAGCAGCCACCCATAAAGAAAGAGGGTATTCGAAGTGCACGAAGTGTGACCTCGTGCTGAAGTTCAAAGATGGGGGCACCTCGACCATGACCCGACATATCAACTCGACGCATGCTCAAGAACTTCCTAAAGTTGCACCTCCTCCCCAAGCAAAACAGGTAAGTGTTGCAAAATGTCACATTTTCATGATGAAACTCGTCGTCGGGGACCCCAGAACGTCGGGTCACCCCCTGGATTGGCCGAGACACTCAAGGGACCGGTCACAAATTACGTAACGCCCATAGTTGGGTAGTCACATAACCCACCAGACAACCATCCGCGTTTTTCTGACTAGGTCAAAGCCGTTCTGGGAACGGCCTGCCGTCGGGCGCTCGAGCGCGGGGTAACCCCCCCCCCCCCCCCCCCCGTTGGTCGAGACGGCGAGCCACTTTACCTTGGCGCTCCTGGACGACCCCCATTCGTTTGACTAGGAGACGTTTCCAGATGAACCCCAATCGTCGTCGGGCACCCTAGAGTGACGATGGCGGCGGTGGCAGCTAGAAATCCGCGGCGTCGCAGATGTCCAGGTCGGGTGCGCGCGAGGGCCCAATAAATCGGAAAATATTTCCCATAAACATTTATTTTTAAGAATGTCACGTAATGGATTTTATTTTAAAATTACCTCTCTGCAAACAGGAAATGATCGCGGCCTGCGTGCGCTACGTTGCCACAGACAAGAGGTCTTTGCTGATTGTAGCCGATGAAGAACTGATGCACCTGCTGCAAACTGCCCTGGACATCGAAGCCACGCATGGGCATGTAGATGTCCATGACATCAAGCCGCACCCGACAACTGTAGCAGCCCATCTAGAGAGGGAGGCCAAAAGTCGGCGGGTAGAAGCCGCCCCTATTTTTAAAAAGGCCATTGCAGATGGCTCAGGTGGTACCATGGATGGATGGACAGCTAGAAATACCAAAACACATTTTCTCGGTGTAAGTTTAAATTTCCTTGATGAAAAGTTCATCCCTAGTGTATGACTTGAGCCTCATACAATCCGAAGGAGAGGAAACTGCCGATAAAGTGCGTGAAGCCCTTGTCACGCACATGAAAACAATGTACGGCATAAAAGAGGAAGAAGTCAGAAAAATTGTCATGACGACGGACAACGGCGCCAATATGGTTGCCGCATTAAGGGGCTTTGTTGACAGGCTGTACTGTATTGACCACGCCCTCAACAACACGACCCAAGGGGGCGGGGGCTCGGGCTCAAATATCATGAGTTGGTTGGTGACTGCATTGACGAGACTCCCGATGCAGCGGCAGCCCTCAAAGCTTGTGAGGCAGAAGTGAGGCTGCTCAAAGCGGAAGGGCGAAACCCGAAGTTGCAAAGGGGTTTGCAAATTGGCAGGGTGCACCGAAACTCGTTCTGCAAGCTACTACTCTGAGGGCACACTTCTTTGAGGTAAGCAATTTTTCTATCATAGGGTTAGTTTTACTGGAACCCTTCTTTTTTTTTTTTTAAAGGGAGGGAGGAGGGGGGGGGGGGGGTCGATTCGCTCATGCAGAAGTATTAGGGATGTTGTAATCATTATCATATTTTTTAAATAAAAAAAATTGTCTGATGTTTTTTTGTAGGTGCAAACCAGCCTCGAGTCTGTGGGGAAGGGGGCTCTGCTGCAAGGTGTGACAAGAAATGGTCGACGATCTGTTGCATTTGCTCTCACCGTTCGATTTAGATGGCAGCAGAGAGAAATCAGCAGACGTGTCCGCTGGAAAAGCGAAAAGCCTCCTCACTCATTGCTAGCCAGGACTGTACTTCGATTCCTCGCCGGAGGAATTCCCCGTAGCGCTGTCCCACCCGTTTTCCCGCCAAACACTTCCCCGCGAGCAGTGCTGCGCTCTAGCGGTCGGCTGGGCTTTGAGGGCTGTGGTAACTATGACGTCACATCCAGTCATGGAAGTATTATGGTGGGATGAGAGAGTCGGAGGGCTGTATTTGTCATATTTCTAACTGGAAAGCACTTGTTGTGCTGCTGTCTGTGCTATCCGTCGAGTTTTTCATATACAAAACCGTTCTGAAAATTCGTGACATGTATTATTTGGTAACCCTGCACTGTGGTATTTACTTATCATTGTCGGCTGGTTGCTGTTCTGACGGAGTTCGAGGGCGTCCGCCGAAGGAGCCGGATCGAGTCGGATCGGCTGCTAGCTGGGGGAGTGAGAGAGAGAGAGATGGAGAGGGAGGAGGAGGAGGCCAGCGTTGTTTTCCCGCTGGATAACATGGATGGGAATGAGAGGGAAACAGGAGGGACCCCCCTCGACATCCCGCTGTCCCAGTGGATCGAGGCAGATACCTCAGAAGAGGAATCTATGGATGTCAGCCCAGGAGTCAGCTGTGATAACAGCAACAACAACAAGGGCCGCAAGCGCCAACTACACCGGGGTGAGTCAGAGGGAGATGGAGAATCCTCCGAGGAGCAGGCAGCCGATGATGATTTCATACCTGTGTCCAAACGTAAGGGGAAACGGAGAAATAAATCCAGGAACCCGGCCGAAACCATCAAGTCCACGTCTGCCGTGGTAGACGACGCTCCCAACCCGGAAACCCGAAGCAAGCCCCCGGCCAATGTGGCCCCGGCATATCGACGCCCGCCGCAGGTCGTACTCGACTATCGTTATGAGGAGGATTATTCCAGCCCTCGCGACTTCCATGTTTGTATTGACAATACAGATATATCTAACATCGGGAACCGCCGCCCACATGATGTGGGAAAGTACCTATACGGCCGAGGCATACAGTGGGACTCTTGGGCTCAGAAGGGACGGACTCGCGTCCAGGCGACATACAAATCTGCCGCGGAGGCCAATAAATGTACTGAAGCCATACAGAGGCATTCCAGACGAAAAAAGCCACCCGTTTTTCGACCCCTTCCGAATTTGATCCCACACGGTTTATGGGTTCCTTTCATGCATAGGGACTGCCGAAAAGTCCCTATAGCAATTTCCGATCATTCCTATAAGATCTATAGGGGTCGCAAACCCCCCAAAACAGCTGTTTTAGATCATTTGGGACTGGATGGGTTCTCGAAGACTGCCGACCAAAAAAAGGCCCAAATGAGTGTCGTCAGACCACAAAAGTACGCTCTATCGAATTCCGTTCCGTTAAAGGGTCTACGATTCATGGTTTGGGCACCAGAGCCACGCAAACTTTCACCAAATTAAACATTTTAGTTATTTTTTTTAGAAAATTTTTTAAAATATTTTCCAAGGGTAAACACATCAAAATAGAGCCCTATGGGCGAAAATTTTAAGGAAAATGTCGTATCTCCAACTGTTTAGCCGCTATACTTTAAAATCTTTCCTTATTTATTCACTAAGAAAAAAAAAACTGTTGGTTATTTTTAAAGTATAGCGGCTAAACGGTTGGAGATACGACATTTTCCTTAAAATTTTCGCCCGTAGGGCTCTATTTCGATGTGTTTACCCTTGGAAAATATTTTAAAAAATTTTATAAAAAAAATAACTAAAATGTTTAATTTGGTGAAAGTTTGCGTGGCTCTGGTGCCCAAACCATGAACCGTAGACCCTTTAACGGAACGGAATTCGATAGAGCGTACTTTTGTGGTCTGACGACACTCATTTGGGACTTTTTTTGGTCGGCAGTCTTCGAGAACCCATCTAGTCCCAAATGGTCTAAAACAGCTGTTTTGGGGGGTTTGCGACCCCTATAGATCTTATAGGAATGATTGGAAATTGCTATAGGGACTTTTCGGCAGTCCCTATGCATGAAAAGAACCCATAAACCGTGTGGGATCAAATTCGAAAGGGGTCGAAAAACGGGTGGCTTTTTTCGTCTGGAATGCCTCACAGGGAGACCCGGAGGGCGGATTACTGGCTTACGCTCCCTCTAATATCACAAGCTGCATGGGTATCGTGCGCGGGGTGGCGGCGGGAGTCACTGAGAAGGAGTTTTTGGAGCTGGCCACCTCTCCGGAGGGAATACCAGTGGTCAAGGCAGTACGACAACACCGCACAGATATATCCGGGAGAAAGGTCCCTACTAACACCTGGCGAATTACTGTCCATGGACAAGCACTGCCATCCCGAATCCTCATGTTTGGAGTCAGCCTGCCGGTGGATGTAAACGTGCCCCCGGTCCTGCTCTGCCATAATCGCTACAAATTTGGGCACCCTACCCGCTTGTGCAGGGGCAAACCAGCCCCACGGTGCGGAAAGTGCGACTCCCCTGACCATGTGCAGGACGAGTGCGAGGCTAGTCCTCAGTGCCTCCACTGTGGAGGAGAGCATTCCACATTCGATAGGCAATGTGTGCGCTGGGCTGAAGAGCGAGAGATTAAATCGAATATGGCTAGAAATCGGATCTCATACGCGGAGGCTTTGGCCCGGCGTAATGGGGGCCCCGGCCCTAGGGGGCATCCCCCCCCCCCCCCCCACCCTGAGGCTAGGGCGGCGGCTCAAGCCCGCTCAAGCCCCTCTGCATGACTCTCCGGTGGCACATGCGGCGCAACCCCTTCCGCCGGGGGTGGCAACCAAGGGGGCAGCCAACCCCAAAGGGCCAGCCCCCCATACCCTACGACATCTGCAAACCCAACTCCTCCCTCGCAGACCTTACTGCTATCATCTCCACTGGCCCCCTAGCGGAAACCATCCTCTCGGTCTTGGCACGCATCGTCGTATTCCTGGTCAAAAGGTCTGTAAAGTTAAGGCCGGTCCGTCCGTCCGTCCGTTTAGCGCTAGTGTAGCACGGGGCGGCGGGGCGCAGCGCGCGGGGTGGAATGGGAGGGGGGAGGAAGTGTCTGTGTTGTGAGCAATGGGTGACGTGATCGGTAGTGTTTTGTTTATACTGCGGCGCGGCATACGAATCTTTCGAATTGAATTACTCTGTAAATAGCTTTACAACTGCACTACATTATGGATATAGACGCGGACTTTCGAATAATAGATTTCGAAGATGGGCTTGAAGAAATGATACTTGCGGAAATGATGGAGGACAGCGATAGAGAGGATAATGGTGAGGTTACGGTTCCCTGCTGCGAATGGATTGTAAATGATCCAATTGTTCAAAATGTACATTCTTTTGAAGGAGATCCAGAAGAGGTTGTTGAGGTAGATGTTGAGGGATACAGATTGATGAGTAACGCCTCATTTAAATCCCATTTTAGGATGGATAGAACTGTTTTCCAGGTAATTAACAATTGTATTTTGTTTTGGGTTTTCTTTGACTTGTATGTATTATTCTCATTCTCTTCTCTTTTTCAGAGACTCATTGTAGCAGTTGGCACGCATATGAGACAAACAAACAGACTACAGAGATTGCGCACCCCAGTGGACTTTATTTTAATGATGGGTTTATGGCCACTCTTTAATCCAGACACATTTCGGAGCGCTGGTTTGCATTTCTCCAAGAAGAAAGCTTCCATCCATCTCCATTACAGTTGCACAATTGACGTGCTCTGTGAATTGGCTGAGAAATATGTGAAGTGGCCTAATGCCCTTGAGAGGGATAGAATTAAGACATACTATGAAAGAAAATATGGTTATATAGGTGCCGTAGGCTGCATCGATGGCGTGCCCATCAGCATAACGGCTCCATTGGAAAATCCCGGAAATTATGTCAACAGGCGTCATGATTATTCAATCCTTGTGCATGCTGTTTGTGACCACAACCTTTTGTATCGTGACATTTATTGTGGTAACCCTGGTGCCATTGGCCATGCAAGAAATTTTGATAACAGTGATCTTGCTGTAAATCTTCTTACAAATCCAGATATGTTGTCCGAGGGAGAGCACCGTCTAGGTGATAGTGCATACACCTTGACTGATAAGGTAGGTTTCTACCTATCTTTGAGTTGCTTTATGGCTAATGAGATGAACATCATGTTAAAAAATATCCTCCTCACAGATCATGATTCCTTATGGTGATGATGGTAATTTAGCAGACTGGATGAGAACGCATAATTACTCACTGTCAGCAACCCGAGTGAGAGTTGAAAATAGTTTTGCTCTGTTACGTGCCAAAAAACAGGCGTTTGAAAAAATTGCCCATGAGGAACCCATATTTAACCAGATCGCACATCATTGCTGCAATCGTTGCACATAACTTCATCATTTTGGAAGGATATGAGTGTGAGGTAGGCGATGCATTTGCAGTGTACGATATCTGTGTGTGTTAGGTAGAACCAAGTGAGGATCTCTTTTTTTTTTGCACAGGGACTACTTCCTGTTAGACCACCCCCTGTACCACAAGAAGAGTACTTGCGTTTAACAATTGAGGCCCAGAATCTAGGCGCTGTGTAGAGAGAATACTTTGCCAATGTTTTGCACCCACATTGTTAACTTGTACTGATGAAAAGACTCCCATTGTACTGTAATGTTTTAATGTTTCATGTGAGCAACAGATTTATCAGTGGGTTTTGAGAAGTGATGTCATACCCGTTTGCTTGTCATTGCTGGAAAGGATAAATCAAAATTATAGAATGGTAATTGTGGACTGTATTTCTATAAATGTCTTGTGCTAATACAAAATTGTGGATCACACTATTATGGCTCATTACTTTGAAACATTACCCACATTTTTAAAAATAGAATTTGTTATATACAGCACAATTTTTAAAAATCCTAGTTCTGGACAAGAACTAGCACGAATAGTAAGAAACAAGAAATATAGAAATAAAGGATTTTACATTGAAAAGGACATTCAATCAGTAAAAACAAAAAGGGATAGAAATTGCATTTCTCAATGCCATAGAATTAAAAGTATACAAACAAAACTAAAATTGAATAATATGTCAATAGGTATTGACAGTATCACATCATACCATTTTGGTAACATTAAATTACAGTAGAAAATAGAATCGGCATTTACACTGCCGGTCAAAATTAGCGCCCCACTTTTTCCGATGCTTGCCATTTCCACGTTTTTCAAGCTAGGAAGTTGCCGTTTTGCATGCAGTTGCCCCCATGGTTGTACTTGAAGGTCCCAAAGTGCCAGATCCCAGAGCCACCCCTTTCGGAGGGGGTTGGCTGTTCGACTGCGGCGGGGTGGAAATTTCGACCGAAAAAGGTCCCCAAAACACCTTTAAATTTGCTGGAATTTCAAAATTTTTGATGAGCAGGGTTAAGTGACGGCCCTTGACAAGCTGACGTCAAAATTTTCACGATCGGTCATACCCACCCCCAGCCCCACCTACACCCAAACCAACCCCACCCCCTAAAGGGGGTAAGTGTGGCGGGTGAAAAAAATTGGTCGCATTGCAAGCCCCTAGTCCCGGGCCATCTGCACACCAAATTTCATGCTGCTAGCACCAACCCCTGCCGAGCAACCCCTAAAAAACCAAACTCAATTTTTGAAAATTTGCTTTTTGGGGCACTTCACGGTATGCGAGGGGCCCAAAAATTTCGTTAGAGATGGACTAGGGGTGGAACATCAATCTCCCGTCGAGAAATCCGGCGCTTAAAATTCGCAGCCCTTAGCATGGGGGTTGCCACCCCCAGCCACCCCTTGCTACCCCCGGTAGGGGTGGAACTGATTTGGGGCTGCGAATCGTTGAGGGCACTTCTGATGCACCCCCCCCCCCCCCCTTCCCCTCAAATTTGCAGCATGATTCGACCACCCGTTCGTGCTCCAGACCCGCAAAACCATCAAAAATGCCCAAACGCACCCCTAACTTCAACCTCCCACATCGCCAATTTCGGGTGGGGGTTGAAACCCGGCTAGCGTGACGGCGGTTGGTCCTGACCCTTACCTCGATAGTCCCAAGCGGAAAAGTCGCTGCGGCAAACGGTTTACCCGTGGGGAGCGTTTAAGTGAGAGCATTGCATTCTTCGCCAGGCCTGCGCTGCTACCGAGCGCCTGGTAGGCAGGCAAATGACATGACTAACGCGCCGGCAGGGCGCGCGCATCTTCCGGCGTACTCTCTCTGGATGCCGTCTGCAGGCCGGGGGAGCTGCATTATAGAGAGGCTGTGAGGGAAACCATATTGAAGTACCTACAGCAGGGAGCAATTAGACCAAGTCAGTCAGCTTGGGCTTCTCCAATTCTTTGTGTTATGAAGAAAACTGGAGAAGTACGAGTCTGCATCGATTATAAAGCATTGAATGCAATTACACGAGTACCTGCTACACCTATACCAAGGGTACAGAACTTGTTACAAAGAATGGGAGGGAAGAAACTGTATCATGCTTTTGATTTGGCTCATGGCTACCATAACTTAGAAATCCATCCAGATGATCAGCCCAAAACGGCTATCATTCTGCCAGAAGATCTAGGATTGCCTAGCAGACAATTTGAATTCACTAGACTTAGTTTTGGGTTATCAGCAGCACCTGGAGCATTCCAGTGTGTCACTGATAGGTTAATAACACCAGCCAAAAAGCCAACACCAGAAAATGATCTGGGTGATGCAGTTTCAGTTTACCTCTATGATGTATGCATTGCAGGTGATTCCTTTGAAGTCATGTTGCAACGTTTAGAAGCGTTGTTCAACCGAATAAGAGCATCAGGGTTTCTGTTAAAAGCAAAGAAATGTTCGTTATTTCAAAAATAAATTTCATACTTAGGCCATATATTATCAGAGTTGGGTATAAAGACTGATGACAATAAAGTCAATAAAATTCTTCACTGGGCTAGACCAAATGATCAAAAGGAATTGAGATCTTGGTTGGGATTGGTAAATTATTATACTCTATATGTTCCTCACTTAGCAACAAAAGCAGCTCCATTATATAGGTTAATGAAAGCTAAAGTAAATTGGGAATGGACTCAGAAGTGTGAAGAAGCTTTTGAGGCTATTAAGAAAGATTTAACTTCACCTCCAATTTTGGGAACACCAGATGTAAATAAGGGACCATTTACTTTGACATCTGATGCCAGTTTAACTGGCCTAGGGGCTGTGCTAACTCAGGAACAAGATGGGAAAGAAATTACTATAGCTTATTGGTCAAAAGTCATAAACCCGGCACAAAGAAATTATTGTGCAACTCACCGTGAATTGTTAGCATTGGTTGAGTCAGTCAAAGCATTTAATCATTATTTAGCAGGAGCACCATTTTTGGTAAAATCAGACCATGCTGCTCTGCAGTGGCTGAGAAGTTTCAAAAATCCCACTGGTATGTTGGCCAGATGGTTGGAGAAACTGGCTCCTTATTAGTTTCAAGTAGTTTATGTAAAAGGGACCAGCATTGGTCATGCAGATGCTCTTAGTCGTAGACCACAAAGGCCCTGTAATGAGAATTGTAAGAAATGTACTATAATTGAAGAAAGGGAGGAAGCATCTGTAACCACTACTGAAACAGCAAAGTCAGTAAATTTAGCACAAGTTGTACAAATAGAATATGTAAATAATTTCAATGTAATCCACTACAAGGGATCAATCTTTGATAGTGAAACTAGGTTACCTTTGGTCCAGGCTGTAAGCTGGGATGGTAAAATGGGCGCAGGTCTGGCCAAAGAAGTTGATAGAAGATTTAATGTAAGAGAGCGGTTTTTTTCAAGAGATAGAACTTGTCCTGGTGTGGTACCTGTGTGGACAGGACAAAGAATGATTGTTAATGTAATAACAAAGTATAGAAATTTTCATAAACCATCACCACAGCAAGTCAAAGAGTCATTGCTCCATTTAAAGAATTGGCTACAGTTTTACAAAATTTTTGAGTGGTGTATGCCTGAGTTTTCGTGTGGTAGAGACCAATTAAACTACCAGAGACTAATTCAATTCTTAAAGGAAGTGTTCTCAGATACAAATATGCAAATGCATATGTATCACTTACAAACAGAAAATGTAAATAGATTAGCTAATGTAAATATGTTAAGAACAGTAGACTGCATACCCTGTAAACTAGTAGATGTTAAACAAATGCAAGAATTACCTGTGTCACTGCAAAATGTCATGGTTAACTGGACTTCCATAGTAACAGATGGAGTCAGCTCAGATGATTTGAGAAAACAACAGAGGCTTGATAAAGACATCATGCCCATAATAACTGCAGATGAAAATGGAAAACGTCCAGATTTCCAAGACATTTGTGGATATAGCAATAAGACTCGAGCACTTTGGCATCAGTTCAAATCACTTGTAGTTAAGAATGGATTGTTATTTAGAAAATACGAGCATATCACCAGGGATCCTGAAAGGATAAATTATGAATTAGTACTACCATCAAAGTATGTGAAAAATACCATCAAACATTATCACGAGCAACTAGGAGAAATTAATCATTTTGGAGTAAATAGGACAGTAGCTCATATGCAACGATTCTTTTGGTGGCCTGGAATGCAAACTGATATCCAATGGTTTATTGCAAATTGTAAACAGTGCCATAAGCATAAAGGGGTTAAGAACAGGTTTAAGCCACAATTAAAAATATTTCAAGATGGGGTTTTGCATGGGAGATGGCATGTAGATTTAGCGGGACCATTTAATAAAAGTAAAGAGGGTTATATTCACATCATGATAGCAGTAGAGTCATTTTCTGCATGGCCAGTAGTAGTCCCGCTGTATGGCAAGTCATCTTCAGAAGTAGCAAGGGCTTTGATTACCCATGTATTTTCCATATTTGGGGCACCCATCTCAGTAATGATGGATCAGGGGAAAGAATTTGAATCCAATACCATGTCAGAAATAGCATACCTGTATCACATAAAGAAATATAAGATATCAGTGAAGCATCCAGAGTCCAATGGAAAAGTTGAAAGATGGATTAGAACTGTGAAGCAACAACTTATAATGCTAGTGGAAATGGACCAACTGAAATGGCCAGAATATTTACCTTTCATTGCTCAAGCTTATCGAAATCTTCCAAATGAAGTAACCAAGTGCTCTCCATATGAAATAATGTTTGGAGCTCCCATGAGGACTCCGTTACTATTAGAGAGAGAAGCACCACCGTCCCAAGAAGACTGGACAAACAAGAAGGATAAATATCCATTGTTTGCGAGAGAAGCTTTGAGTAAGATTCATGATTTGGTCAGAGATATCAAAAGGCTGTCTGCAATTA
The DNA here is from genome assembly GCA_038380765.1 of Odontothrips loti. NCBI lineage: Eukaryota > Metazoa > Arthropoda > Insecta > Thysanoptera > Thripidae > Odontothrips > Odontothrips loti. The sequence goes on from CM076243.1 coordinate 2,231,194, forward strand.
AAATGAAAGAATATTATGATAGAACAGCAATGCTCGCACCATTTAAAATAGGAGACAGAGTGTATTTCTACCAAAAAGTCACCAGAACGGGGCAAATGAGAAAGTTAACCTCACCGTGGCATGGACCATACGTAATTTTGGACATCATCAACGATTGCAACGCTCAAATTCAACAAGAAGATCCGCCGCATAGGAAATTTATCGTCCATATCGATAAATTGGCAGCTTATACACCGCAAAACGCGGAAGAAGACTTCTTCGGGGCTGCCTGGTTAACGTTTGTGTAAAGAACGTTGATTCTATGGGCAGTCACGGCCACCTGGATATAAGCAACACCGCCAGCTACAAGTGCCGCGAGATTCAAACGGTGCAGACCGATCGAGCAGGGCGTATTGACGACTGTCAATCCTTGAACCGGCTAGATCTGGTTTAATCTCGATAAAACGGGACCAAAGCCGATCGAAGCCGATCAAAGCGGATCGGAGCGGATCAGTCTAGCTCCAGGCAACGCCATGGCACCACGCAAGCGGGTATCCAGAGTGCAGTCAGAGATCAAGCCCGAAGGAACCACAGCACCAGTAGAGCAAGGAGTAGCGACGGGAGCAAAGAAGGGAAGACCGGCCACCATTCTCCAGAAATTGGAAAAGGATTTCTCAGTCATCCAGATTTCAAGGAACCAAGGAGCAAGTAAGCAAGTATATACAAAGAAGAGTGCATCGCTAGAGGAGGTCAAGGCGACCGCTCTCAAGTGCTTGGCCAGGGATAGGCTGAGGAAAGAAGAGGCAAGGAAAAGAAGAAGTGTGGAAACAATTCAAGAACGAGAGGATAACAAGTGGAAGAAAATGGAAGGAAAATGGGACGGAGAGGAGCTTTGGTCGGTTGAGGAGTTGGAAAAGGAGTTGAGGTTTAAGGGAAGAAGTGAGATGGAAGAGGAATTGGAAAAGATGGTAAGGATGATCAAGAAGAAAGAAGAAGAAATTCAAGAATTAAGGAAACAAGACTCAGTGGAAGAAGAAGCAGAAGAGATGAGCAATGAAGAACTGTGTTTAGATCTAGAAATGTTGATTCAGCAGATGGAAGAGAAGCAGAAGGAGGCCGAAGTAGTAGGAGAAGATATAGCAAGGATGGATAGAATGATTGAGGAGTATTGGTCACAGGAATGTGAGGTAAAAGGAGACGGAAAGGACATGGTAGAAGTAGAGATTAACCGAGTAGAAGTAGAGGAAAAGAGTTTAAATGTTATGGTGCAGGAATTGGAATGTGTAGTTAATACTGTTAAAGTGGAGGCAGGAGAAAATAAAAATCGGCAAAGATGTAAACACTGTGGCTGTGGCTCACGAGACCACAAAACTGCAGAGTGCAGTAAGAAGGAGCGGCGTAAGCAGTTTAAAGTTAGAAAATAATTTGCTACTATTAAGTTTGCTCAGAGTTGTTGTCTTTCAAGTTAAGTTATCTATACTTTGTTTTTAGGTTCGTGTTACTATTACTTTGGAAACTTTTAAGTATCGCTAGTGTTTAATTTTAGCCAAGTGCTCAAGTCAAATCGTTTTGGGGTGTCAGAAATTAGGTGTTAGAAATTAGAAATGTGTTTTAAATTAATTAAACTATGAATGAAGTTACTGTGTTAATTATTTAAGTAGTGCTAGCATTTCTTTTGTGTTAAATAAATTGTTAAGCTAGCTATGTTGTTCAATAAAAATTGTGATCAAAATTAAACAAAATCTCATTTGCAAACGCGAAACTTGATTCACTGCACCTGTTTGCGAATGGTTGGAACTGCGTGCTATGGTCAAGGTAAAAGGTAAAGGAAGTACACAAGGAAGTAAGAGCCGAGCGCGGCAACAAGTTTATTATGCAAAGATAAAAATAGTTAACAAGAAGAGTTAACGAGAAGAGTCTTGGTTATAACAATCAAGAAAATAAATCAGTGAACAGGTCAGGAATATCTAACCACAAATGGATCATTGAAACAAGTCAGGAATATCAAACCACAAATAGATCATTGAAACAAGTCAGGGATATCTAACCACAAATAGATCATTGAAACAAGTCAGGAATATCAAACCACAAATAGATCATTGAAACAAGTCAGGAATATCTAACCATATATAGACCATTCAAACAAGTCAGGAATAAGTTAACCACAGAGCCTGAGAGCAAGTCAAGGATAAGTTAACAGCAAATAAGTCATAAGACTAGTTAAAAGAAATAATCGTCGTTCATACCATGGCCCACGTTGGCTTTTAAAACAGTCCGGAAGTAAAGTGAGAGATTAAAATAAATACGAAACAAAAGACGGTAAAGGAGCTAAAAAAAAAATACTTACAAAAGTAAAGTCCTGGCCTCGTCCACAGCACAAGCAAGGAGCAAACGTCGACAAGTACTCCGGGGAGTACGTACGAACGCAATTTAGGCGGAATCCAACGGGCAACAATAGCACAGGGTCAGGCATAGGCGGCCTCAGAATGTAACAGGTGGGGCAAATCTATAACAGGTAGAAGGGAGGAAAAACTTCCGTAGTCCCGTCAAAACCGAAAGGACCCGATACAGAAAACGAACTCACCCGAGCAGGAAAATTGGTGATTGGATCCATGCACTGGAATGAGTGCACAACAACTTCCACGTTGCCCTGGGCAGGCTCCACCAAGGGTTCATCGACGGCGGGAGGCTCCACCAAAGGTTCATCGACGGCGGGAGGCTCCACCAAAGGTTCATCGACGGCGGGAGGCTCCGTCAAGGGTCCAGCGACAACGTCGGGCTCCATCAGAGTCTCGTCGAGGGCCAACAACCCCAGAAAAGCAGCATCAAACGCCTCGGCGTTAGCCTCAGCTATGGCATCGGGTGCGGTGGAGACGCCCACAGCCACAGGGATCGGGTCCAATTCAAGTATTTCAGGTTCTTGGGGCCCGGTATTGCTTTCAGTCACAAATCGGACAAAAACACGGCCGCCCTCAAGCCAAACTTTGCGGGTTGACATGATGGAGTTTCTTCAAAATCTGTTGATGGGCCCACGATACAACACACAACCGTTCCAAGCGACGCTACTTCACGACTAAACCGACGCGACGCCAAGGGGCGAGACAAGTAGGCGTAACTGTCGCGGGGAACGTATCACGCATGCGCAAATCACACCGGCGGCTCGCTAGCCAATCAGAGCGCAGAAGTCAACCGCATGACAACCGCAACCGATGTAGTTTCAATCCTCGAATAAAATCATAAGATCGCAAATAGATCTTAAGTTAGTGATAAAAAGTCTAACGCAGAGTTGTGATTTTGTAAAGATTTCTTGGTCCATAAAAAGAGTCATGAGCAAATGAGTGAGTTTAAAATACGTGAGCCAAGTCAAGTCTCGTAGTTTTTGGCGGCATTTCACAGTTCGTGTACCCAAAAGAGACAAATGAAGATCGCGCACGGAAAACGAACGTAGACGATTCAAATTTGAAAATAGAAATCCAAGCAAGTAGTTGCATGAATAAAATGGAAAGAAATGACTAAAAGAAATGATGAATCGTTAAAAGTCGGGTTTCGGAAAAATCTTTTATAATAAATTAGAGATCTAAACTGAGGCATTAAGTGTTTTAAAATGACGTCTCAAGTTCGGAAACCAAAAATAGAAATGTTAGGACTCCGACAGGAGAATTAGAGATTTCAGCTCAAGAAATTCCGAGAACACCAGAATTCATCGAGGACACCGTAAAATCATGAACGAGAAGTCATCACGGCAACCAGAGCAACATCGGGCAGACATCGGGCAGACTTCGGTTAACAGCAGCAGCCGCAGCCATTTTGCGAGGGGAAGGAAGGACAGGAGAAGTTAAGTTGTCTTGAAACGTCAAGATAAAAACAAATAGCTAATGTCAGTTAGTTTAGATTACGGTGTCTTAGTCTAAGTATTAGGATAAGTCTAGTCTGTAAGTGGATAGGTCAGAATAGTGAAAGGGATTAGCATGACATCAAGGGCTTAGTACAGGCACCTTAACCTGAAAAAGGTTATGAAAAGGTAAACAAACATACTGTGTCAGATGTAATTATGTTTCAGTATACGGACACTGTCTACAGTCATCAAATTGTTCCACACCGTAGCCTCAGCCACAAGAACCAGCTACCAACGCCAGGAAGCAACAAGAAACTCAGCAAGTCAACTGGAAGATTTAATAATGTTTTATCTCACAGGAGTAGTCTTACAACCTAACTACTGTCTTCATTGAGAAAGGCAAGTGGGGTTTTGCATTGATGGCCAGAATGCAAACCTTTGTGAAAGATATCTAAACTCGGCACGACTGAAGTGCAATAGGAAGGGCTCAAACCTTTTTGTTTATTTGCTTTAAACCATGAAAGTCATTTGGGCTTGGAACTGGACACTCTAAGGAGGCACAAGTGGAGTTGTGTCAAATGATGGAAGTGGTCTTACAGGTCAGCAGAAAATAAGATTAGCTAGTGATAGGGTTTTTATTGCGGTGAGCTTCTGAGTAAGGTTTTTGCGCCCACAGGGTTTTTCCCTTACTCCTTGTCCAAATGGGGAAGTCTCTAATGTCCACTTAAAGTCTGTAACGCGTTACTATAGTCAGAAATAGGTAAAAGTGATCAATTATTGATGAAATTTTAACATTTTTAAAATTTGTAAAGGACTTAAAGAGAGGAAGGGAGCTTAAAAGGAGGGAGTGGTGTTACATAGAGCAGCCTTAAATTAAAAGATAAAACATAAACTGATCAATCTATGGGCAACATACCCCTTTCCTTTGTTGATACCCGATAGTCATCTATTTATCCGCCGCTGACATCTCTCGAGCACCTCCCACACTAGTAACCCTACCATTTCTTATTCTTCCTTGCTTCCTCTCTTCGTCCTATAAATGCAGGCGCCACTCTCCAAGCGGGGCCACTTCGTGAAGCGACTCCTTACGGTCTAAACATTGGCTTCAACCCTACACTCCGACTCTTATTCCGCCTCCTCTACGTAACAGTACACTTTAAAAAATAAATATAAAATCACGATTCTATGAACGCAGTTATGCTGGAACCATAGAAAATCAAACAGTCGTTTCATCCCAACTATAAAACAGAACGACAGTTTTAACATAATTTAATATTAGTAAAGGTATTATTTTTGTCACTGAAAAGTATTCAGCTTGATAACTAGATAACAAAATTGTAGAACAATATTTTATTTTGTTAGCACGTAACACAGAATGTGTGGGGAACCGTTGTTCCAAGTTTGTTCCGATTTGTTCTGCGACATGCCCAGTAGTATTGCTTATTGTTTTATAGCCACGGGCTGGCTGGCTTCGCCATGGGCAAAATTGCAGAACAATCTTTTATTTTGTTTGCACGTGGCACAGAATGTGTGGGGAACCGTTGTTCCAAGTTTGTTCCAGTCTATTCTGCGATATGCTTCGTGGGATTTCTCATTCTTTGTTAGACACGGGCTGGCTGGCGTCAACGTGGGCAAAATTGCAGAAAAATCTTTCATTTTGATTGCACAGAATGTGTGGGGAACCGTTGTTCCAAGTTTGTTCCAGTTTGTTCTGCGACATGCTTAGTGGGATTGCTTATTGGTTGATAAATACGGGCTGGCTGGCTTCGACGTGGGCAAAATTGCAGAACAATCTTTCATTTAGATTGCACGTGGCACAGAATGGGTGGGGAACCGTTGTTCAAAGTTTGTTCTAGTTTGTTCTGCGGCATACTTAGTGGGATTGCTCTTTCATTGATAGATACGGGCTGGCTGGCTTCGACGTGGGCAAAATTGCAGAACAATCTTTCATTTAGATTGCACGTGGCACAGAATGGGTGGGGAACCGTTGTTCCAAGTTTGTTCCAGTTTGTCCTGCGACCTGCCCAGCAGTCGTTCTGATTGTACTTGTTTCAGAAAGACATATCATTTGTTTTATATTTAGAGGTGTGGTTGTGGATGGATTGCAACCATTGGAACACCTGTGGAACACACTTTCGGATGTGGTAAGGAGTCTGATTTTTTTTTTAGGCACGAAGTAGCCTATTGCAATCTTTAGGATTCCGATTTTTTTTTTTTTTTTTTTGACATGGCCCCTTATGGACTTCTCCGAACGAAATTGTACGATTTTGATGAGAGTTTGCAAGGAGAAGGAAGGATACACGCTGATTCAAATTCTGATGTCCATACGAAAACTCAAAAGCTGAAATTGGAGAATGTTGAATTGAAAAATTTGATAATTCGAGTCGAGCTGCAGGTTCTTATGGGCGAAAAGATCGAGTCAAGCAAGGGCCTAGCCGAGCCGAGGCAAAGTTGGTGGAGACCGTAAAATTACAACCAATCAGAGCACTGCCTGTTGCGTAGTACAGCCGCAACGAAAACCGAAAACTGCTGCGTTTGAAAAGTTGATATATCATGCTTGGTGTGGCCGAGCAATAATGCGGCGAAGGGTGCAGACTCTCAAACGTAGCCGTGAGTCCATTGGGACTGTACTTCCCTTCTGAATTTTTCATGCAACACCATGACGACGGCTAATGGTAAACAAAACAATTGAAGACACCGACGTCGCTTTCGTCGGTTTTGAGTTGTGCGCGAAAGTTTCTGGTGAAAAGTTGTGAGGAAATTCGATTATGAAGGTTCTTCAAGGAACAACCAATCAGTATGATCGAGTGTTTCAAAATGCTGGGAAGCAATGTTGTGCAATAAGTGTGGTAGCTCTATGTCATAGTCTTCAAAAATTGCCAACACAGTGGACCAGTGAAGATGTGGATGACTGTTTGAAAGTAAGATTTATTATTAATTTTGTTAGTATTCTATAGAAATTTAAGGTTTTTTATCTTCTTTTTTCTTTTTCAGGTTGGAGATAATGTTTATGGGAATTCCAAGTCTCTGTACAATCTGCAGCATGAGTATATGTTTCCTCATGAAGTAGTTTCAAGAATTGTGTTTCTTAATGGAAGGGAAATTGATATCAAGGCTGACCTTGTTCCAGCAGTTGAGGGTTTTGTTGGAGCAGATCAACAAATTCCAGAAAGTGTTCATGCTGTCATCAATTTTCTGGAACTAGAAACTGGACTGGATGTTTTTTTTGATGGTTGTGTAAGAGGTGTAATGACTGTTGGTGAATATTCCTTTGCAGTTTTCAGAGCGTGTGCTAAATTTTGGATTTATGATTCACATGTTCACAATAAAAATGGATATACTGCTATTAATGGTACTGCTGTTTTAATTGAGTTCCAATCAGTAAAACAAATTGCATTGTACATTCGTTCGAAATACAGGAAGGAATGTCCATACAATATCACAAACGTAAATTGTGTTTTTCTCCCTGTTCATGAATCATTAGGCAATGCACCAGTTTGTTCTAGTAAAAATGAAGTAGGTGGTTTTTCTGTAAACCAACCTTATCATGTAGGCAAATCTTCAATTTGTCCTGATGAAAACACACTAGGCAAAATTTCATTTTGTCCTGAGAAAAGTAACGTAGGTGGTTTTTCTGAAAACCAACCTGATCTTTTAGGCGAATCTGTGATTCGTCCTGATCAAAATAATGTAGGAAATGTGTTTTCAAATGAACCTAATGTTAATCAATCTACTTCAAAGCAAAATAATGATGTAGGTGTATGGCAAGTTGTTGTCAATAAGAAAAAAGCAAGAAAAATGCAGCTTGCTCAAGCTAGACAAAATAGATTTCAAAATGAAAAGGAAATTAAAGATTCCTTATCAGAAAGAGAACTTCGAAAAAGAAAAAACAAAAATGAAGGAAAAAACCTGTACATGAAAACAAAGTTGGAAAATGACATTGAATACAAAGAAAGAAATCATCAAAATGTTTTAAAACGATTGAGGACAGATGTAGAATATAAAGAAAGAAATCATCAAAATGTTTTAGAACGATTAAGGACAGACACAGAATACAAAGAAAGAAATCATCAAAATGTTTTAAAACGATTGAGGACAGATGTAGAATATAAAGAAAGAAATCATCAAAATGTAGTGAGCCGTTTGCAAAATGATGCCAAGTACAAGGCACGTAACCAAGAAGGTGTTAAAAGACGACTTGAAAGTGATAACAATTACAAGGACTCTCAAAAAAGTTGAAACAAAAATTGGATCAAGACAAATACATAAATCACGTTAGTAAAGATCAGGAAAGATATAAAAGTTTACTTGAGGAAAATGTTAAATATAAGGGATCCATAGAAAGATATTATAAAGAAATTAAAGATGGGCCAATTCATATCTGTAGTTGCTGTGGTCAGTTAAATTTCAAAAATTCAACATGTACCATTATTCACTTTAAAACAGAATCTTTGAAAAACCATTATGAACAAGTATGTATAAAAACTGACATTCCAGAAAATTATCTTGTTTGCCAAACTTGTAAACGATATCTTGATAGATATAATATACCTAGAAATGCTCTTATTAATGGTGTGTCATATCCACCATTGCCTTTAGGATTTGAAAAGTTGAATAAGCTGGAGGAAAGACTTTTGGCTGTGCGTCAACCTTTTATGAAAATAGTGGAACTTAATCCACATGTTGGAGCTCAATTTGGATTACGAGGAAACTGTGTTAATGTTCCAACAAACATTAATTCGACAGTTTTAGTTTTGCCTCGTAATCTTGAAGAATCAGAGACAATCTTGGTTAAACTTCAGAGAAGAACTACAGATAAAAAGCCATACGTTTATGATCTTATTAGACCAGAATTGGTTTATAGAGCTGCTGAAATTCTTGTAGAAACAGAATTATATAAGAAACATAATGTAAAGTTGGATAAAAATTGGCTGCAAAATATGAATAAAGAGGTGGATGTCATAAATATAAATAATGAGAACACTGTTGAAAATGTTGATACTTTATTGAAAATACATGAATCAAAAGAGTTTGACACATTCCAAAATGAAGATGACAGTCATATACAAGAAGATGAGAACAACAATAATACTGATGACCATCAAGAACACACAAGTGACACTGACTCATTTTCAGATATATTTGGTAAAGAAATAAATGATGAGAATGATTTATTTGAATCTGATTCAGAATCTGACAGTGAGATATTAGAAAAAGACATTCAAAATCAAGAAACATTGATAACACCAATAGACTTACCTGATTATTTATCACGAGATACTGGAATCATTCTTGCACCTGGAGAAGGTGAAACTCCTTTGTCAATTTTACGGGATGAAGATGCAGAAGTTCTTTCATTTCCAACTATATACTGTGGAGTTCCTCGTGAATTCAAATACAAACTAAAGCAAGCTGAACTAAGAAAATTTGAATTAAAAAGCTTTGATAGAAGAGCAGCAAAAAATATACCAAAAATATTTATGAGTTTCTGTAAGGCAAGACTGCTTTGTCTTGTAAGCAGAATAAGTATTGCCTTTAGAAAAAGAAAAGGATTAAAAAACAGTACTGCTGGACAACTGTTAACCCCTGGTTACGTTGAAAGTTTACTGCATGAAGATGAAGGGTTTCGTGTTCTTGATGTTGATCGTTCAAGTCCTGCATATTGGGAAAAAAAGGAAAAGAAGCTATGGCAATGATCAGACAATTTGGACCAGCACACTTATTTTGCAGTTTTTCTGCAGCTGAAATTTACTGGAATGAATTAATAGTCATGTTAGTGAAATTAGAAAAAGGGTTGAACATTACTGAAGAAGAAGCTGAAGCTTTACCAAAAACAGAAAAGATTGAATTAGTAAAGAATGATCCATCAACTTGTGCTCGGTACTTCCACCACAAAATGTCTGCTCTTCTCAAAGTCTGGAAAAGTGGCACAGGACCTTTTGAAGATCTACAAATTAATCATTATTTTAGAAGATATGAAGCACAAAAGAGAGGGTCATTACATTGCCATATTTTAATATGGCTAAAAAGTGGTCCACAATTTGATTCTGATGACCCTGAGAGCATCATGACATGTGAACAGTTTACAGATAAGTTCATTACTTGTGCTAAAGATGAATCATTGGGACAAACACTAAAAAGGCACTATCACAAACATACAGTAACCTGCAAACGACCAAATACCAAATGTCGATTCAACTTTCCAAAGCTTCCCATGAGAAAAACGACAATACTACTACCATTGGAAGATATCGAACCAGCAGAAGTTCAGATTTTAAAATTACAGTACAAAAAACTGAAAGAAAATATGGAAAAAATTGCAAAAAAAAAATGAAAATTGTACCTATGATGAGTTTCTTAATTATTTAGATATGGATGAAGATACATACATAATGATCATTCGCTCTTCCATTAAAAAACCTACGGTATTTCTCAGAAGAAACCTCAATGAAAGAAAGATTAATTCATATAACAAAACTCTTGCAGGTCTTATGAATTCTAACACTGACATTCAATTTATACTAGATTCATACGGATCAGTAAGATATGTTGCGAAATACATGAACAAAGGTCAATATGGTATGTCTCAACTATTAAGGGATGTTGGAGAAAATTTAAAAAAAGGCAATCTAACATTGAAAGAAAAATTGAGAACATATGTCAATGAATTCACAAACAAAGCTGAAATTTCCGCCCAAGAAGCTGTTTGCCATCTTTTGAGTATCCCATTATCATACAAGTCAGAGTCTGTTGTGTACATAAATACATCACCACCTGAAGAAAGAATTCAAATGATGAAATCTAAAGCAGAACTTGAAAAGCTAAATGAGGAAAGTACAGAAACTGCTTATCAGGGAATGATATTTCATTACACACAACGACCAGACTGTTTGGAAAATGTGTCCCTAGCAGATTTTGTAGCAATGTATAACTACAAATCAAACAAAGCACTTCAAGGAAATACATTCAATGAAGAAGACAAAGAACTCTCTCATGATGAAGATGAACAGTGTTTTGAAGAAACTGCAAAATGGCTCTACCTGAAAAATGAGAAAGGTGCTGTTAAGAAGATGAAAAAGATTAGAGTCATTCGATTCAGAAATTTCAAAATTGTTGATGACGAAGAAACTTATTATCGTGAACAAGTTGGGCTTTACCATCCATGGAGAGATGAATCAAATTTGATTTCTAATGCTAAAAAAATCTTTTATGACAACATAAAGATGATCGAAATCATAAGAAACAAATACAATCACAAAAATTGTGAAAACCTTGATGACTTACTTAAAAATAATGACAACACTGATGATAATGATATTGAAGAATACAATAATCAATTAAATATAGCAGAGGAATTCAAAATATATGAACTGAATGCACAAGATTCAGACATCGCTTTGGAAATTCCTTTGATGGATACAGATGATGACAAAAACTATGCCTATTTTTCAGTCCCACAATTAATGCCTGAAAATGATTACCTAGACCTGCTCTCTTCACTTAACAAAAAGCAGAGACAATATCATGAAAATATTATTAACATTTTAAAAACGGAACCTGAGAAACAAAGTCTTCATTACATAGCAGGACCAGGTGGTGTTGGAAAATCCACCCTTGTCAAAACTATCACTCAAACAATGTGTAGGTTTTGGATGCATCAATTAGACAATGAACCAGAAGATTTACATATACTACTTACAGCTCCAACTGGCAAAGCAGCCTACAACATAGGAGGCATTACCATTCATGGTGCTTTGGGCATGCAGCACATTTTAAAAAATACCCCAGTAAAAATGACAACTGATAAAGCAAACACTTTACGGTATCAATACAGAAAACTAAAGGTAATATTCATGGATGAAATTTCAATGGTTTCTCATGAATTATTCCTTCAGGTCCACAGAAGATTACAACAAATCTTTGAAAACGATAAACTTTTTGGTGGAGTTTCAATGATATGCATGGGAGATTTCAATCAACTGAGCCCCCAAGCAATGAATGGGTCTTCCTTTCAGGTTCAGACACTCTATCAGTATTGTCAAATCTGGAAAATGAAATTGGAACTGGTGTTAGAAAGAACAAAAAAGTTACATTATACATGTCAAAATTATGGGCACCATTCAAATACTATGAACTTACTGAAATAATGAGACAGAAAAATAAAAAATTTTCTGAAGGTTTGAATAGACTGGCAGTTGGACAGACAACACCTGAAGATGATGAGATGTTCGCATCAAGAGAACTGTCAAGACTCGGTTTATCAGAAGATATTACAATGCCAGATGCAGTTGGATTAAGTTACTTGAACACAGATTCTGATAACTACAATAACAAATGCATACAAGATCACTTCACAACCAATTGTATCTCAAAAGCTATTGACATTGGCATACACTCCAATGGAACAATACTACCATCAAAAGCATTGTCGATTTTTCAAAGAAAATCATACAAAGATACACAAGCTTTGCCTTATGAAATAAAATTGTGTCTCAAAGCAAAGTACATGACAACGATAAATATAGCAACAAAAGATGGATTGACAAATGGAGCAGTTGGAACACTACAAAAAATTGTAATGGGTGTGATGGCAAACAACCAAGAAGTTCCACTAAGACTGTATCTTCAATTTGAAAAAGAAACAACAGGTGAGATTGCTCGCTCATTACATAAACAAAAAATGATAAAGGATAAAGCAAACCCGTCTTGGACTCCAATAGAAAGAGTAACTAGAACAATGGCTCTCTCATCTGGGTCCGCTCACAAAGTTACAAGAAAACAATTTCCTTTGGTTTGTGCACAGTCTTCAACAGTTCACAAAGCTCAAAGCTCAACATACAATAAAACATTAGTTAAAATGAAAAAACTTCATAGAAGATTGATGTATACCGCATTCTCAAGAGTAACTGAATTAGAAGGACTTTTCCTTGAAGGGAAATATAAGCCACCTCCACCACCAACCAAATATGACTTGTCATACAGAGTAATAGAAATTATGAAAGAACAATCTCCTCTTCAATTTCATTTGAAATTTCCAGAAGACACAAATAGAAATTATGCTATGTTTCATAACATAAGATCTCTCAATCTTTATAAAAAATACGTAGTGAGCAACACATCATATATGTCAGCTTCAATTTTAATGTTCGTAGAGACCAGATTTATGAAAAACGAACAGCACACTTTTCCTGGATTCATCTCTCTCAATCGACAAGATTGCATTTTGACTCAAAGACATCCATTTGGATCAGCTCTCTACATCAAAGAGAATATTTTTTCACAATGCACACTATTCTTTACAAAATGTGATACCACATACTCAAATAAATCTCTGACATCTTTTCTATTAATCACTGGCTTCACAATTAAAAAACTAGCAATAATATTTCTACACAAATCACCAAAATATAGTAAAGTACAATTTTTAAAATACTTAAATGAAGCTATCCACTTTAAACATACAAATGGAGAGATTGAAGAAACAATAATAATAGGTGATTTTAATCTTACTCCAGATCATCTAACATCATTAATAACGACATCAAATTTTCATCTTTCTATCACGCAAAAATATTCAACTGATAACTTGAATCTTGTCGATCTCATGTTCTCTACTAACAGCCATAGAAAAGGAATCATCTTTGAATCACCCGTCAGCGATCATAAACCAATATGGTTTCATTTCTAAACTGCTTCAAAAAAAATGCTGTCCCTCTCTTCCTTTAATATGTAGATACTTTTCCATTAATTAACACCAATCAACAGCAGACACAGATTTTTTATCATCAGCTTCATCATTCCATCATCAATGTTTAGCGCTGGTATGTACAACTTTTTCAATCAACTTCACTTGACCTTCTTCGATCAACACTCCAACCAACCTTTTCTTGAAATGTAATGTTTGTTTGTTTTTTTTTTTTTTTTTTAGAAATGCCTAACATGTGCCAACTTTTCGGAAAACCCTGAAAATGACAGCAAATTTTATAAAGAACAAAAACAATCAAACCATATTATAAACAAAACTATCCACTTCAAGAAACAGCAACAGTACCTGTGCATAATAGATACTTCTTCACTACTTCAAATCAATGGATTCTTCCTAAAAAAGTGAGTTTAAAACAACATCTTTTCATCTCTACAAAACACTAAATTCAAAAGCTAATACTACCCCTATCTTTCTTTTCCAGATACATGCTTCTTCATTAAGACAACAACAGCCAAAAGTAATTTCCATCACCTTCGAATCACCTTGACCATCCTGTCTACCATTTTAAGTTCCGGTGTGTACAATTTTTTAAATCCACTTTCCTTCCCCTTTGGGATGAACACTCCAACTGAACTTTTTTTAAAATCTAAGATTCTTTCTTTGCTTCTTTAGAAACAACTGACGTGTGCCAACTTTTCTTAATGAAACAATCCACTTCAAGCAAGACACGCTCGTCATGAACGCTTCTTCAATACATCATCCATGTAGACTTCCAGTATCTACAACCAAGACCATTGTAACAATAATGAAGCTTCCAAACAACATCATTCTAATGAACCAAACCACCCAATTCAAAAAACAGAACAATGGACTCCTCATTCAATTCAATAACTTCACAACTACTTCTGGTAAATTTCTATATCTCATTCTTTTTTCTTCAAATTGCAAACAAAACATTCAATAAATAACACTGTCCCTGTCTTCCTTTTGCAGATACATGCTGATTTTTGGAGAAAACGAGTTGTGTTTTTCTACAAACACCTCAGGTCTGCTAACTTTTCTGTAAAAACTAAAAATCACAGCAAATTTCATGAGGAAAAAACGATCAAGCAACATCCATCTACTCAACCAAACCACCCACATCAAAAGAGACAAAGTGGCCCTCCTCATGTAGTACAATGACTACATTGCACAGACCCACCCGATCTGTGAACTAATAAAACTGCCAGTTATGTAATGTGAATTTGAACACCATATTAAACCATACCATTCAACTTATCAATTATACGTTTTCAGTTTCTCCCTTACCAGTTGTATGTGAGTATTCACTCAACAGACGCACCTGATCTATGCACTAATGAAAATGCTAGTTTTATTATGTCGATTACCATCCCCATTCATAAACACCATGTTGACCCATGCTATTCAAAACTGCCAAAACATAAAAATTGTGTTCCCAGCATGCAAAAGAAAAATTGTTTCAACCTTAACTTTAACCTTAACCACCACAAGATCACCATACCAAATCAGGGAAGACAAAAACACATTTCAAATTGTATTGTTTATTGAGAACAATATAGTCTAAGAAAGAACAGAATAACACAAGAAATATATTTTAATTTTAACAATATTACCACCATGCAAAAGATTGACACCTCAAGGCATGCAAAAATGAAAAAATTTCAACAAAAAATTCATAACACACAGCATTCATTAACGAAAACAACTCAATGAAATTTTAACACCATGCAAAAACAAATGACATGCCAACAACATGCAAAAAACACCATGCAAAAATAGATACATTTCACCAGAACACTCATAACATACAACATTCATTAAAAAAAAACAACTCAATACAATTTCATGAACATGCAAAAACAAATGCCAACAAATACCAATAACATGCAAAAACATACAATTACTTTTTGTTAAACCATTTCACATCGAACCTGAACTTACCACTCCGATCACCAACTTTCCCCTTGTATAGAAAAAACGCACGCCTCCCCTTTTTCAAAGCCGTATCAAAAAATTTGATCTTCTCTTCATTCCAACCTCTAACCAAATTAGTAGGCAAGTAGAACACCTGCAATTTCTCATCATCATCCAAAAGACAATTCGCAACTACGGCACACTCATTAACCGACGTTTTGCAGGCTCTCATTTCCACCACCTCATACAAACCTACTTTTGCATCATTCATCGAACACGGGTCAGGCAACACACTAGCCTGTAACATCTGTAAGAACACAATAAATTTCACAATTCAAATCCTACAATCAATAACTTCATCATCAAATCCACATTTTTGAACACTTACATCAAACATCTCATCATTGTCTTTGGGAACATTGATATCATCTTCATCTCTCTCAACAGTTTCTGCAGCTTCTGCAGTTTCCACAGCTTCAATTACAGCATTCACATCCTGAAAAAATTTACATCCCATTACATGAATTTCACATTTTCCTCACACCAAATTAATTCATACACATGTATAACACTTACATGGTCATTCAATGCATCAATTGAATCGCCAGCAGCTCCGACATCACTGTCCACTTTCAGTCTTTTGCTCTCCCTTCCACCATCATCCTCACTAATCATGCCACTCATTTTCTGCAAAACCAACATAAATTTATGAAAAAACAAAAGTAATTTCACACATCGTCATTCAATGATAAAAATGAACTTCTATGATTTGCATGGAAGATTTCAAATAACTACATCACACATTACTCGAAATCTTTTCTCATACTCCATTCTAGCTAAATATTGAACAGATAATGAACAAAACTCACCTTGAAGAAACTCATCTTACAAATTCGTTACACTAGATTCAGCAAAATTCAGTCAAAAGAACTTATTAAACTCCAGCAAGATGCGGTTTCACACACACGAATCCAGACGCCGGAATCAGCAACAATGAAAACATGTGAACAACACACCAACGAAACGCCAACATGAGAAAACAACACAGACAAATAAGCAAAACAATCCAAAACATCACAATTTTTTTAACAACTATACCAAGATAACTTAACCTCATTCCAATAATATTCTTCCACAACAAAAATCTTGACAACAACAGTCACGCCAACATTAACAACATTTCTGCAAATAACACAAACTGCAAATAATCAAAATCGTTCTGAAGGACCCATACACAAAGAGTATATCTATCTGCAGGCAAGAAGTATCTACACAACACACCTTCAGATCTGCAAATAACTAGATACGCAAGGAGTATATCCAAATATACGTTGTCATAACAACATCTCATGTTCAAACAAACTGTCTCCATCATCCACAATGACTTCTTCAAAACAACATTTCCTCACTATCATCAATGGAAAACAAATCCTACAAGAGAATTGGACTCACAATCCTGTAAAGTGCCCTCTTTGCACAGAACTGTTCACAAAAAGAAAGAGTTTTTTATTCCATGTGCAACATCACATTTCCCAAACACTCGTAAGTAAACAAACTTTCTTGCAACCAACAAAAAATTGTCAAAAACTCATTTTAATTCTTGTTATAGCGACACCCCATCAATGAAGACTGCAACAGCAGTATTGAAATCTACAAAACGGGATGTGAATTGGTTTATGGTGCAGTACTTGAGTGTTTCATTTGTGGTGATAAATTTGAACACCCAAAATTCCTATTGACCTGCATGTCGTCCCACATTGATTAAATGATAAAATTATTTCAGATTAAAATATAATACTCCAATAAGGTTTTAACATCTCTTTCCCTAACTAAATTTCCCTTCAATTCTACACATTCACTTCACACTCAAAATTAGACAGACAACTAGTCATGTCAACACTCCATGTTTCAAAATTTACGACAATGCCACATGCAATTCAACTCAGTTCCTATAACACACAGTCCAATAACTGGAATAAAAAAGTCTGCAAAATTACACATTTATATAACACAGCACCCAAACAAACCATTGACCAACATCAATCTGATCAAAACAAGTTACCCACTTCAAGCTCCCATACAAAGCAATATTCATCCCACCTTCTATTTTCAAAGTCACATTAAGCACAAATTTGGAATATTCCACATTCACATGCAATCTACATGCCCAACACCAAAAAAAAACAATTTCCGTCAATGCTGTCCCCCTCAATCTTTTGCCCACTTCCACAATAAATCTACAACGTGGCATATCTAAATAAACCATCAATCTAATAACCCAAACAACACCCTTCAAAAAAAATTACACTGTCTGTAACCTTTAATCACTTTTATGTTACTGCACATTCTACAATTCACACGACTTAATTTTTATTGCATGTGTTATGTGCAAATACACTGTCTCCCCAAATCCTCCCGTTGCAATTTACCATCCAATTCCTAAAATATATCAATACTTTACTCAATTAACCATACCAAACAGAACAAAAACTTTAAAATCAGCCAAACTAACACCAACCACCAAGTCACTCCTACACCAAATGAAGAAAACACAAAAACACATTTCAAAATCTTTCCTTTATTTAGAACAGATGCCATTACCACCATGCAAAGAAAATTACAACTCCACACCATGCAAAAATTTACAGATGTAACAAACAAAAAATCCATAACACAAAACACACATAACATGCACTCAAAAACAAGATCCCCACCATGCAATTTTTTCTTATTATAACAACCCCAATTGAAATCAGAACTTCCCACTTTAATCACCTACTTTCCCCCGGCACAACCAAATTGAACAGCAGATAACAACTTGGCAATCTGAAACTTTCTTCCAACATGCATGTCATAATTATACCACATTCATTTCTCCACATTTTCCAACAGTTCAAGCCAACCAGCTCATGTAAACCAACTTTCACTGAATTCAATGACAAGGCATCAACCAAAACACTAGCCTCCAACACCTGCAACAAAACAAATAATCAACATTTTCATGCCTCGTCAATACACAAATAAAAAACTTTAAAAAGTGCATCAATATCCTAAAGTGCATAGAAATCCTCTTACAAAATTTAATCTAATCTTCACACCAAATCAATACATGCAAATCGAAAAACTTACATCTTCATTCACAAGACAATCATTATCACCACCACCACTGGCACTTTCAGGTTGTTCATCACTATCAACCTATAGTTCTTCACATCATTTGCCCACGCTTGGTCACTACCCATCCAGTCATTTCCTACAAAACAAAATACAAAGTACATAAAAATCACAGAAACAGATTATACAGACAACCAAAAAATTATTGAAAACATCAAATTACCTCAATGAACACAACAACCTCTCAAATGCACAAATCCGCAAACCGCAATCAAAATCAGTGGAAACACAAAAACACCACAACAACGAAACGCCAAATTCTAAAAACAAGATTAAAAAGAGGATCAAAACTTACAAAAGGTACAATTTTTAAACAAATATCCCAACTTAACTTAACCTCATTCCACTTCTATTCTTCGATATCAAAAATCATGACGGAAACAGTGACACCAACATCAACAAACTTTCTGCAAATAACACCAACTGCAGATAAGCAAAATCCCTCTAATGAACGCGTATACAAAGAGTATTTCTATCCACACCCAACGACAGCAAAGAGTCTCTACCCACCACACCTTCAAATCTGAAAATAACTGCGTTCACTAAAACAGTACCCGATAACCCTTTCATTACCTTTTCCACCAATTCTATCATTTCTCAAACTTTCCCACAATTCCATACAACATGCATAATTTTTCCAACACCCTTTTCATTACGATCCACTTCAATACTTCCATTCCTAAAGCAAATTGAATTCCCCATTCACCAAGTAGTAAGAAATAAAAACACACATGTAACATTACAATTTATTGTTCAAAATAAAAACAAACTAAATGGACACCACGTCAATCCAGGACAATAATAAATAATGAACTACCATGCAACTAGACAAATTACACATCACTTTCAAGCATGCCTTCTTCTAAATCATTGCATCTGAAACCAAACAAAATTTTTTTAATTTTTTTTAAAAAAAAAACCACATACAAAAAAAACAAAACCAAAATACATACACATCAGAAATTGTTTCTGTCTTACTCGACGTTCCTTTGTTACATGGCTCAGAACTCCTTTCATTTCCATCTTCTTCATTCCTACAAACACATCAAACAACAATAACCCATTACCTGCATGATACAAAATACCAAAAAATCAAACATAAAACACAATGTACATACTCCTTCCTTCCCTTCCCTAAATTCTCCTCTGAATTCTCATTCCTGCAAAATAATTTTTTTTTTAAAACAATTCAACATACAGAACAAGTCCATCAGATTACTTTACAAAATTACCTCTTCTTTTCTCTCCGCTCCGCTTTCGTGTACCAGTATCGTCCATTCCACCCTCTCCATTCAGTCCTGGATCTCGAACCTCTCCCACCATTCACATTCTCACTACAACCACCTCTTCGACCAACACAATTCCCTCTCCCCACTCCACCTCTTCCACCACCATAACTGACTCTCCCCATACCACCTCTTCCCCTATCACTTCCACCTCTCTCACCACCACTAACACCACGACCACCACCACCACCTCTTCCACCTCTACCCCTCCAATTTCCACCTCTCACACAATCGCCTCTCCATCCTCCTCTCCTTCCAAAATCACTTCTCCTTCCACTTCCATAATCTACAAACAAACACAGAAAACAAATGTGAAAACATTGTAAAATACATACAAAAATTAACACAGAGAATTATATACATACCACATGCATAAGCAATTCCTCTTACTAGCGTTTCTAAGTAGTGTGGATCCATTACACACCTGAAAACGAAACTAGTATTTCACACTCAACGCAACACCACCACTTCCTTCTCTCAAAACTTCCATTTCCCCATTACCTCCATCAATACACAAACAAAACCATTACTAACAAAAATTCCAATTGCCAACTACAATCCCAATCAACAAATTACATTCCTGTTCTCAAACTACAATTTCACAACTAATTCTTCCTCATTCAAAGATTTCGTAAATACTCCATGCTGATATCAAGACACATTGCCTGACCACAACTGACAAAAAATTAACGAGCCAAATTGTACTTAAATCAAATTCACTTGATTATTTCTCCTTTCAGAAATTGACAGAAAAGTTAGAATTCACTTACCACAATAATCACTTTTGAAAAAATATCACAAAACAATCCAAAACAATAATAAAATCCGTTGCTTTCCTGATTACTTCGCTGACTCCCTTTCAAAATCCAACAATGCAGCGCCCACTTCCACTGCCTTCCCTGCGATCGACCTGCAATCCCAATTGCACAAACTTACCGACAACTTGACAACAGTGATCAAAAAAGTACATCCACGTAATCAAATAATAATTCAATTAATGGTTTATGACAAACCAACACAAAATTTCACTCTTCCTTTTTCAACTGATGTCAGCAACAGTTAAAACATCGCAACACATGGCAAAAACAAGACAGGAACGTCCACAAGTCAGTGCAGGTACCGCCACTGAACCACCCCGCCAATCATAACGCCGATATAGTCTGTTCTCCGCCAACTTCCCACACAGACATAATATCTTTTTCCAATCAACCAAATTAATTCTTAAATGTCAAAGACCAGTTCTTCATAACAATTTTCGTTTTTACCACATTCCAATACTTTTCCAATTTTTTCTCAACCAATCATTCATTAATATTTCTTCTTAACACTTCTCAGTCCTTCTCCTCTTCTCTCACTACAATATCATCTGACTCTACTTCGGGCCTCCTAGGATTTCACTTTGTGGAATCGTATTTTTTTTTTTGTTTGCGCCATTCAGAGGGTCGAGTTGTCTTTTGGATCCTTGCCAACCCACCCTCTTAAAAAAAAGAAAAACAACAAATCGTTCGTACATTTGCAGAGGTATATTGGAACAACTGTGGAACAATACAGTTCCGACAAGTTAATATTTGTAGAATTTTTCTCGCGCTATGTTTGTGACGATTTTGGTTTTTGTAACCTAGCCCTCCCACCATCCTTTTGTTTTTAAAGTAATTATAACATTTCCGCATATGTAAGTTTGGAACAACAGCGAAACAATAACACTGAGACATGTTACTGACAGCGCGACCACGCTTTTGCTCGTTTTGGGGTCTCTGAGGGAACTGTCGTTCAGCCCACCCACCCGACGTTTTGCTAAGTGGCATGCAGGTCAAAATATGGTGGAACAAATTGGAACAAATGTGGAACAAGCTAGAACAATCCGAAAAGGTGCCAACCGTGAGGGCGGGCGACGATTTGGAGATTTGGGTTGGCCATGTTCAGATGGGTGATGAGACCCGATGACGATGAGTGCTGGTAAAGGAAGTATTAAATTGGCTCAGGAAGCTGACCGCATAAGATATGTCTGGTCTCGTGCACACACTGAGATACAAAAGACAGCCACAGCCACAGTTCTTGATAAGGAAATTCACAACTTTTTCCCATCATAGTATTTTTAGCATCAACATGATGCTCCATGAGAGTGAATTTTCCATTACAACCTGACATAAAAAATTTATATAAAACAGATCTCACATAGTCTTCCTGATTTAAAATGAGAGTTCCTTTTTCCCAGTTTCTTATAAGTTTCATCCCCAAACAGTTTCTAGCCTCACCCAGGTCCTTGATTTTGAATCTAGTTTGCAACACATTTAATCATTCAGTTTTATCATTTTGGTTCCCATATATGACATAAAAGTCATCCACATATAATGCAATTATTATTGTAGATTTGTTGCTTCTCTTTATGTAAACACATGGTTCATCATAATAGTTATTGAATCCCTGCTCCTTTAAAACCTGATCTGCCTTTAAATTCCAATTTCTAGCTGATTGCTTTAGGCCATAATTGCCCGATGCAGCCTACATACCATGCCCTCTGAATTTTTAAAATGAAAACCCTCAGGCTGAGCCATGTAGACAGTCTCAGACAAATCCCCATTTAGAAAAGCAGTTTTAACATCTAAATGATCAATTTTAAAATCAAAATTAACAGCAACATAGAAAAGAAGTCTCAAAGTAGTCCTTCTAACCACAGGAGGAAAAGTTTCAATCAATTCCATAAGTTTGCGTGTAGCCCTTGGCCACAAGTCTTGTTCTATACAGAGTGCTACCGTCAGGATTCAATTTCCTTTTGAAGACCCATTTATTCCCCACTACCTTATTATGTTCCTTAGGAATTTCCAAGCTCCATGCATTGCAGTCGTCGAAGGATTGAAGCTCATCCTCCATAGCTCTGCGCCAATGCTCAGCCTAAGGGCCCCTCAACGCCTCCTGGGCTGTCCCTGGAACACGCTCTTGAATAATAACATTAGAAGCAAAGTAAACTTGATTCCTAGGCACATACGTTATGAAATCAGGGAATTTCTTTGGTATCCTCACTCTCTTGCCAATGTTTTGCAAGCCCTCATTATCAGATATAGTACTAATAGTTTCGACATCCACTGTTGTAGTGTCTGTCCGACTGCTGGTGCCTATAGTGTCATCAGACATTCTTGATAAGCTAGTGGATATATACAATTCCTCAGATTCGCCTTCCATCCAGTCGGATGAAGACATGCCAGACGCCTCCTGGGCTCTCTGGTTAGTCTTTTGATTGCTTAAGAACATGTCAGAGTCCTCTTGGGTCCTTTGATTATTCCTATGGTAACCAGACTTTCGATTACTTAAGAACATGTCCGAGCCCTCTTGGGTCCTCTGATTAGCTCTATGGTAACCGGAGGACATGCCAGGAGCGCATTGGCCCCTTGGTTAGCCCTTTCATGACTTAAGGACATGCCTGAGTCCACCTGGGTTCTCTGGTTAATCCCATGGTCATCCGTGGACATGTCATGAGACACATTGGTCCCACGATTAGCCCCTGAATTTAGTGGAAGGCTATCAAACATCTGGCTATTAATTTTTAATGGAAATATGGTTGTAACATTTAATGGCATGACTTCTGAATTCACCCCTATTTCACTCTTATCTATCTTTTGATTTAATTTCCTTTGCAGGAAAACTGG
Source organism: Odontothrips loti (assembly GCA_038380765.1). Lineage (NCBI taxonomy): Eukaryota > Metazoa > Arthropoda > Insecta > Thysanoptera > Thripidae > Odontothrips > Odontothrips loti. Next base: position 2,254,753 of record CM076243.1, read on the forward strand.
TCTCATCAAATACCACACTTCTCTGCACAAAATACTTTCTTGGCTGTGCTATGTCCATTGAAACAAAACCTTTCTTTTCTTCATCATACCCCATGGAAATACAGACTTTACTTCTATCACCCAATTTCTTACTAACTTTTCTGTTTATGTGAACATAAGCCTTACATCCAAAAAATTGCATGTGTTCTACATTTGGTTTTAGACCAGTCCATGCTTGCCATGGGACCATACCATCAACGGCTTTAGTGGGAGTTAAATTTTTGAGATAGACAGCAACACGGAGGGCCTCAGCCCAATACCTGGGATCGAGCCCTGACTGCTTTAACATAGCTCTCACCCTTTCCAGGAGTGTACGGTTTGTCCTTTCTGCAACGCCATTCTGCTCAGCCGTATCAACTACTGAAAATTGCCTAGTAATTCCCTCAATTGAGAAATACTCATCAAAAACTTTATTGCAATATTCTGTTCCATTATCTGATCTTAGTGTTTTAATTGCCTTCCCCGTTTGTTTCTCAACAAGTGCCTTTTATAGGCTTGAAATTTTTCAAATACTTGACTTTTGTTTTTAATAATTCCAACAAATGTATATCTACTTTTATCATCCACAAAGGTTACAAAATATCTGTAGCCTTCCCATGACAAAGCATCAGTCACTTCACATACTTCTGAGTGAACTATTTCAAGTAGATCTTTAGCTCTGTAAACATCGTTATTTGGGAGTGGAGCTCGAGTTTGTTTGGATTTCAGGCAAATTTCACATGGACCAGAATCAGCTATTTGTGTGTTGTCAATACCATCAACCAATCCATTTTTCATGAGAGTGAGGTTATTTTTACCTAAGTGTGCAAATCTTTGATGCCATAAATCGACCTTGGGCAGAGTGCTAGTTTTAAGAGCAAAATTATTAACCTTAACATCCAATTTTAATTTATAGATACCGTTTGACTCACTTGCTTCCAGAAGTGGTTGCCCATTAAAAATTACTTGATCACTTTGAAAAATTCCACAACGATCATCTTTAAAGACAGTTACTAACCCATGTTTGCTCACTTTACTCACAGACAGCAGATTACTAGTCAATCCTGGCACATAGGTTACGTTACCAATCTTGGTCAGCCCGTTGTGTTTTTCCCCGTCCAGCAGGAGTGTGCCAATCCCTTGTGTGAGCAGTTTCTGGTCTCCAGCGCATTCAATTACTTCACTAGATGTCTGCCTGTAATCATGAAGACAGGAAATATTACTACACATGTGTGTGAAAGCACCACTATCGATATAAATTTCAACACTTTTATTCATTATTGATACATCAGTTTTAAGCACTTTTGGTACTTTGTCGTTGTCATTCGTCAAGTCATCGTTTAGTCGTTCAGCCACAAGGCCCCAGTTTGAGGCACCAGTCTTTGTATTAGTATTGATACTTTTGTTTTTGAAAAAACACTTGTCCGCAGGGTGGTTCGTCCGTTTGCAGTGCGGGCACGGGTCGAAAGGACCAGCAGCAAAAGTGGGTTCAGTGCCGTTGCCCCTTGATTGGTCGGCCGTCGTCCGCGGCTTCTGCTGCGTCGTCTGCTGCTGTTGTTGGTGTTGGCGCTGCCACGGTCCGTTGGATCCCTGCGACGGTCCGGCGTGGGTGATGCCACCTCTGCCGCCGCCGCGGCCACCGCGACTGCCCCCGCGTCCTCCACGATTGCTGCGGCCACCACGATCGCCTCGGTGCGGCTGATGCTGGCCCCTGGTGGCGGCGCCGTAGGGATGGTGTCGTCCCGCCACGAGCGCCGTCTTGGAACCGCCTTCGGTGCCTTCCTCACGGAGCTTCGAGCCCCGCCTGAGCAGCAGCGTCGACATGTTGTCGAAGCTCTGGTCCATCTGCGAGTGCTCCAGGATGTCGCAGAAACCCACTGGTTCGAACTCAACATTCTGGAACAGCAGTCCGACGAGGAAATCGTCGTCCATCTTCTTCCCCGTCTTCCTGATCTTATTCACTTGCGCCACAAAGTCCGTAACAAAATCCTTCAGATCACCCGTCTGCTTCAGCTGGATTAGTCGCTTTACCAATCCGAGCCGCTTGGCCGTTCCCTTGTCCTCGTAGATACACAGGGTTCGTACCGGTCAGGGAAGTCAGGGAAGTCAGGGAAATGTCAGGGGAAAAAAAGGGGGACTGGAAGTCATGGAAAAGTCAGGGAAATTCAAAAATGGTCAGGGAAAAACCACCAAAGCAACGCTCGTGGACGGACTCGCTCAGCTTAAGAACAGCTAATTTACGCTAGCGAAGCCCGCTTCGCTCGCTTTCATGATGCCAAAAGAACATACAACGTACGTCCGTGTACAATAACAACATTCGTCCGGAGACGCGCGCCCTCCCGGTTCTCTTCTGGCTGCCCCGCGTTGAGCCAGTCAGCGACGCAGCCACAGGGTGCCTCGTATACACTTTTCATGCACAGCTGCACACACGATTCTTCACATGCATAAAATTTTGTACGATTTCATACTCATTTCGTATCTAGTTATTACAAATTCGTACCCAAGTGCAGAAACTTCCAGCTATGCCTAAAGCTGTACATAAGGATTTAGTGTGCGCATTTGTTCCTGCGAGATTGACAAGTGAACGTCTTGGTTGGTAATCTCCGATTTCGACCTAGCTTTCTTTTTGACGATGGTTAGGCATATGGAATAAAATGAGGAATAAAACCTAAGGTTGGTGCCATAATACATATTTTACGTGGCTTTTCTTCAAAGTTCAGGGTGTCCCAATAATCACGCCTGATCGATTTTGGCTGCCATTCAGCCAGTTTTAGTCGTTTAGACCCCAGCGGGGTACCAGTCGATGCGCAAATGTCCCCCCATTCAGAATTTCTTTTCCGCACCTCGCTACGACGCCTAGTAAGGCTAGGAAAACCAAGGACGTCTTTTTGCCTTATGGAGATCCCTTCAGTGAGCCCAGGGATCGCCAGGGATGAGGTAAACCTCGAGTTCGGACGGAGATACAGAAACTGACCCGGACTAAAATGAGTCGAGAGGTCCAGTGCAGTAGTTAAGATGTTCCCAAGGTGCTGCTGCAGGTGTCGGTGGGCAAAACAGGGCCTTCTTGGGCTGGAAGTGGATCTTTCTCGAGAACTCGCCAACGCAGCGTCCAGGGATCATGCCGCGGTTTCGCCAACGGATTCGATATTGGACTAAGAGCGTCAGACACGGTAGCCGTCCTCGAGACCCGATGCACCGTTCTCGAGCGCCAACTTCGAAACGGTTCGTCCTAGAAAGGAGTGACTCCGCCTTGAATGATCCCTGGAACTGCTACCTACATTTTCTCCGGGTACCGACCCCAACCAAAATGAGTCGAGGTCTGGGACAGTGTTCGCTTGGCACTGCTGCACGTGTCGGCAAGCGAAACGGCCATCTTGGGCAGGAATGAAGAGCTTATCTGCTAACCGGAGCACGTTTAGAGTCCCACAGGCATTGGAGACCCACTGCTTGCCGATTGTTTCCCTGTACACCCAGAGAAACAGATTCTGAGGCTAAAAGCATTCATGAAAATGTTCTTGAATCAAGCCAATCTAAGAGGTAAATCAAGAAATATTCTTGGATATTCGTGACTACTTCAGGAACGCTGTTCTGGGCTTTAATCCGGAATTCGTTTGTCTGGGTGTACGTTACGCAGAAGATGAGCCAAGCTTCACGTTTTAAAGTTCATCGCTTCTGTAAGGCATGGTGGTATTCATGGAATCACAGCTATAAACGGTCGGTTATTTGCTCCCATTTTTTTGTGCTCCACGCGGGGTAGAAGTAAAAGTTTCAACTAGCGTTTTGATTCATTTTAGTTTGCACTTACGTATGTCACGGCGTGGTTTGGTTTTTATGCTTTTGCTTTTTTCCTTCTAGGGTTAGTGGAGAATCGTTTCATATTTCAGTGAATTTATCTACAAGGTACCCCTGGTAAAAAAAAATTGCATTTCTTTGTCTTCTATACCTGATCCATCAGACTTTTTCGTGGCAGGAGAAGGTTTGTACAGCTTAATGTCCCGTGGGTTATCGAGTTAATTTACGTTATGAGCTTCAATTTAAATTTGCAATAAGTTTTAGCATGGACGCTCTGACCAACGACCAGCGTGCCTTAGTTTTGAAATGGTTCCTTCAGATAAGGAATTACACAGCGGTCATGAGGACGATATATTTGACTTTGACAATGATGATATGGATGGAATATAACAGTAACAAACTGATCAGAGCAACTAGAATAACACTAGTACACCATTTTAAGACATACTCCTGCCATGGTAAAATTTGCTCTCAAAACTTAAAGATGATAAAAGAGGTAATCACAGTGCCCAATATTGAGGATAACCAATATTATAACAGGTAGTCATAATCCCATCTCCGTCTCTTTTTTTGGCTGGCGATCACGTGAACATTACCTTTATTTAGGGCTCACATCATTCCTCCTGGTGTAGAGATGTGGTAGGGTTCTGAATGACTCGATGAACACTTTGACAAAACATTCAGAATAAGATCTTAGCAATTGAGCGAATCGGATGATTGACAGATCAAAAGGTTTAACAAAAAATCAGTGAAGTACAAAAATATCAATTGCACAACCACAAACAAAGTTTCTACCAGTTCAATACCTCTAACAACTATGAGCCTCATCAGTGACATTAGAGTTTCATGGCAGTAAACACCATAAATCATAAATACCACAAGTAAAAATGCTCAACCCATATGTTTTCTAGATAACATCAAATAAAATAGGTGACCTCCAAAGGTTTACGGATCACTGAATTATGTTAAAAAGTATAGAAATACACACGTTGGGTAAACTCAGATAATATACCCACTACAAAAACAAGTAACACAAATCTGCCACAATGCCAGGAATGTCTGATAATATACAATTACTCAACATCACAATTAAGTCACATCATTAAAATACAATAATAAAAAGAATGTGCACCAAAGATGGTCAGTACAAACAGGTAAGTCAGGTGCTGAATAAATTCATATCATAGGTCACATGCTATGTTTTCATTTCATGAACTTCTCAGGAGATAAAATGGTACAGTCACTTAGGCTTCTAGAATGATTTTCATGCATTAAGCATCTCAATTAGTAAGCACATCAAAACAGAAAAAAATTGTAAGTCATTCCGGTAAATAATATCGAGCCCGGAGGCCGGGCAAACCTAACATTGCCTACGGTAATGTTAGTTTTGCCAGGGTGGATTTTGGCAAAGTCGTGATTAACGATTCTATTCTAAGATTTCCGTGTTTTTTTTTTAAGCAAACAAATATTGCTGGAACTGCCATTGGAAATGTTGACAATGCTGAACATCTGATAGCAGTTTCGGCAATCTTAGTTTTCCAACTATTATCACGCCAAAAATCACGGAAACCTTAGAACAAAAATAATAATCCCGACTTTGGCAAAATCAAACGGGTGAAAATAACATTGCCTAGGCCTAGGCAATGTTTGTCGGGCCTCTGGTCATTGCAGGTAACACTACAACATTGAACAATAAGGTTTTGATAAGACAAAAAAATACACATTCCTTCTTCATTAAATTAATACTGAACCATTACAGTAAAGGTTACTGCTTTCCATTAAATGTAAGGTTAAAATATCATGGTATCATGAATAGATCAGAAAAAAATACTAATAGATCAAATTAGTTGTGAATCTGACACTAAAAAACCAAATACACAGATTTTTTAGGAACTGCACATTGCCTACCATCTAAAATAAGAGAACAGTGTCCATACAGAAAGGACCGAGAAAAACATTACCCAAACTAAAATTCAAATGGCAACGATAAAATCACATTCACATTACTTATACAATCCATGAAAAAAATTGTAACATAACAAAAAAGTCTGTGCACTTAGAATGGCAAGAAATGAGGTAACACAATCAATGAATAAGGTAACTCAAGATTTAGGAGATGCTCACTATTCTAAGAGGTTGATTTGGATTGGTGGGGGAAGAAGTACTTGAGGATATTCAGCAGCAAACAAGGCAGCCATAGTGCAGCCAAAATACGGACTCTCCTTGCTCCTCTTAGTTTTGTTGGTCTTGCTTATAAAAGTTAAAGCCCATCTAAAATCAGAAGAAAGAAATGTGTTCAACAAAATAAACGAATAGCACAAATTTGAACTGATAACAGCGAAGGAAAGAAGAAGCACCTGGAATTAGGATTCCGTTTTGACTCGTAGCCTTCATACCAGACAACATCTTCAACAGGCCATTCACCAAGTTTGATTGCACCCTACAATATTCAGAAAGTAGTTTTATTTCTGACAAAGAAGGTAAATTAATCCAGTACAATGAACAACTGCCGAAGTGCACTTACCCTTTTGTCCTTGTAATATCGAAGTTTGGCTTGATTAAATTCAAAGGGGAATGTTTTAAAAGATTTTGTTTTTTGGTCAGCATAACGAAGTTCTCCTGACATTGTTATGGGAGGAGAGACCTGCACAGACCAGAATAGATTGTTAAGTGATAATTTGCACCACATTAACACTGGTGGAAAGTGAAGAAAGTTCTGGATATTACCAGTGAGTTCAGCTCCTGAAGAGGTGTGTTGGGTACTAAGACAAGGAAGTTTTGAGCTCTATCAGGTTCAAAAATAAATTAACGATACCTGCTGGCAGATGCTGCAGCAAAAGATGAACATATACATACCTTCGCTACGTCATAATAGAATTTCTTCTCCTGTTTGGCTAGACGTCCAGCGATACTCTTTAATAAAAAAAGATCCTCTAGCGTGTATTGGTGCCGCTGGAAAATTGATTTAGTCAGCAATATTAGTATTATGCTCGGTTTGTGTTGCGCACACCTCAAGGACTTTGAGTTTCAAGAACTAATCCTTACTGACCTTAGCTGTATTATTCCGTTTGTTCCTCTAATAAATGAAGACCACAAGATAAAATCAGTTCATAGGAAGGTGATAAGAAGAGATATAAAATTTTATGCGTACCTCATCAAGGACGTCCTCGAGGTCTTGAACTTTAGTTTGTAATTCGTGCACTTCAGCATCCCTGTAACACAATGACAGTGGTCAGCCATAATCTAAACTTCATTACATATCAAGTACAATAGGTATGTGACTGTACCGGTTCGTAAGCCTTGCCTCCACCTGCTCGGCAAATGCCTGCAGCTGGTCAGGGCTAATTCTGGGTGGCTGTTGCTGCTGCTGCTGCTGCTGCTGCTCCTCCTGTCTAAGCATCTCTGTTGTCCTTTCCAGCTCCTACAGAAACAAACAATGATCTTTCAAAAATCACAAAAATTTACACCTGAAAAGAAAAAATGCAATACATTGCATACATGCAATTCTTACCCGCACCCTCCTCTGCAGGTTCTCATTTTCCTTCTACATAAGAGAGACCACAAACATTTAAAAAAAGGATAATATCACTTCCAAATATGGCTCCGAAGAGAGGAACAGGAGGGCGCCCTGCACGGGGATCTCGGGGCGGAGCCCCCAGCGATCAAAGCGAATAAGAGTTATAAAGCAGTACCTGCAGCGTATGCAGATCCTCTTCAATTACAGTTCCGTCGGCCTCCAGTTCTTGGACTCTCCCCTCCAGAGTCTGCACTCTTTTTAAAGCAGCCTAAAAGACAAAACAATGATCTTTTAAAAGTCACCAAAATTTACCCCTGACAAGAAAAAATGCAACACATGAATTCTTACCCGCAGCTCTCCTTCCAGGCCTTCCTTCTCCGCCATTACTCGTGAAATTACCTCCGCCTGTTTCTGAAGAACAGTCTCCAGAAACATGTCAATGACACTCTCAAGGGAGGTCCCCTCCAGGACCTGGCCCCCGCCCATGGCCACAATTTCTTTGATTAAACGGTTCATGACGCTGTTAGACAAACGGAAAAAGTTGATCAAGGTAGGTATTGTTTCTGAAGTTGAACATAAGGAAGGATTTCTTGCAAAACAAACAACATTTGTCGCAGTCCTTGACTAGCCGCGAAGAAAGGTCTTGAAACACGAGAAACGTTTGGGAAACGCCAAATGCTAAGATCCGTTGAGTGCCCCAATGAAAATGTTTCAATTTTAACATTTGGCCATGTTTTCGCACACTTAGCCAGCAGACGAGTCATCGCCGCTCATAACCTCTCAAAGTTTGCACACACACGGTTCAATGTGAAAATAGAAAGATTTTCACAGGGGGACTCAACGGATCACTTCACCGGGGAATTTTAACGTTCAAACAGAAGTTCATCCTCCACATTCGAGGATTTTCTGTGAACGACAAGTCGGCCCACACACGTCACACGTCCGAACAAACGAACATTCAGACACAGTCACTGAGATGTTGTTGTTGTCAGGGTTGCCAGGTTCGGTCGGGCTCGGGTCGCCCGAATCGCCCGCGATTTACAAGATAGCGCCCGAAAAATCGCCCACAATTTCCCCAAAAGAGCCTGGAAAATCGCTGGATGAGCAGATGGCTTCAAATTAAACCCAAGCAAACCACAATAACAAACACATTTTTGAAGTGCCCCTTATAAGTTACAGCGCATTAACTGTCTGCGCCCGAATATCTCAGATCGCAACTATATCAAGCTGAATATGTCAAAATATCGACTAAATCACCAAAAATTGATCATTAAACGAAAAATCGCCCAAGAATCGCCCGAAAAAATTAAGATGCGCCCGGGAAATCGCCCGGCGCCCGACTGCCCGAAAAGTGCGCCCGCCGAGTAGAAAAATCGCCCTGGTTGTTGTTGCTCACGTGTGAAACTCACCGATGAGGTTGACGAGAGATAGAGAGAGAGAGAGAGGGTGGAGCAGCGCGGACGCAGGCAGCGCAAGTGAGAGATTTTCCCGGTTCCTTTGTGGACGCAGCTGAGCCGGGGGGGGGGGGGGGGGGGGGTCTGTCTTTCTTCCTTCTTCTTTGTTTCTTTTTCTTAGATCCAATAAAACTACCCCCATCTCCCCTGACTGACTGACTCAGGATATGTTTGTTGCGGCCAAACGGTTGGGGCTAGCGACTCGCGGTTTTCTCCATTCGATTCCCTCCGTCGACAATTAGGAAGGGAAGAAGTGTCAAAAGTGGAAAAAAGATCCGACTTAACCCGGAAAAGTTGGGTTTTCACTTGGGCCCCACCAGTAAAGTGGTCGAAATCGAAGCCGTATCGAAAAAACCCTCGAACCAGGCCCCCCCCCTAAAACGTCGCTCCGAACCGGGGTGGCCGGGTCCGAGGTCTGGAAAATTCCGGGAAATGCCTGAAAATTGGAAATTCGGACATGGGCGTCGGAGCCCGCCGAACCGTTTCGAACGCAGCCTTTTGAACGGGGCGTCCGCCGAGGATCGGACCGGGTTCATTCTCCGGCGTTTCCCAACACCATTCCGGAAATGTAACGCTTTTCGCGTTTCAAATTTTCCGCACGAAACGAGGACCTGTGGAAACTTTTTCTCTAGCGGGGGCTGCGTTCGCAAGCGGCCGTGGCGGCGGCTCTGCGGAGCTGCAGACGCTGGGCGAGCCGAGCGGTAGCGTGGCTTGGCGTAGCAGCGAGCTAGCCAGCCGGCCGGCCCGCCGCGGCAGGCCAATGGGAAGCGGCGGCCAATGGGAGGAGGGGGAGGCGGCCGAGCCTGCGGCATCGGCTCGACTCAGGTCAGTCAGGCGATGCGCTCGGTCAGGAGCAGACGTACGGAATCCGTAGGTTTCGGTGCTGGTGCCGGTGGGCGTCGTCGGCGTGCTGCTGGTGCCGCCGCCGCTCACGACAGCGCATGCCGCCCGGTGTCGTGGTAGAGAAAACAATGCGTTTTTTTTTCATATTTAGTTTTGCTGATTAATCTCAACATCCCGTCCTGGGTAAACCTAATTTATTATTATTATTTCTGTCAAGTGCAACTGGTTTAAAATAGGTTAGATTTAGTTCTTGGAAATTCTAGCAAATTGGAGTCATTTTGTTGTGGAGGGAGATCAAAAATTGTAGAGTGTCATTTTTAAAAAACATTGCTATCATCAGTGATACTGGTCATTCATTAGACAAGCGCGCAGAGACTGTTTACCCATGTGTCGAGGTGCAGCGGTATCAGTTCAGCCTAGGCAAAACTTCTAGGAACACAATACTTTCTTTACAACTGGTATTTTGGAGAACCCTCTGTTCTCTGGTAGATACTACTCGTTTTGACGCTTCTTCTTGCCATCATAACCTTTCCTTTTAAAAGTGACACTCTACACTTTGTATAAGTTGTTCTATTTCTTCTTCGACCACATTAACCCTCTGCTCTTTTGTTGCTCTGGGACGTTTCGCCTTTCTTCTTACCCATCTGTTAGCACTTTTGCTTTCTTCCTATTTCCGTTCTCAGGTTTAGTGGAATACCCTATCAGTGAAAGTTGGTCTGCGACCACTGCGGCGTGAAAGTACCAGAGAACCATTGCTCTGGTTCCATGACTTCCTTATAAAGAACAAAGCCTTCCTCCAGTTTGAGAAAGGATAGGTGATGGTTTGGTGGGGAAACAATTCGGTTTTATTCCATGAGGATCGATGGGCTACATGCGTCAGTAAGGTGAGCACAAGGGTCCGTCCGCTTAGTCCAAACCATGTGGATAGCGGACATACGTCACATGACGACTTGATGGCAATTGCCGTTCGTGCGGCAGGTTTAATTGTTTTCGCGCAGCTTAATCTCGCCAGACATAGGGATCGCCTTTCTTCTTACCCATCTGTTAGCACTTCTTGCCTTCTTCCTATTTCCGTTCTGGGGTTTAGCGGAATACCCTATCAGTGAAAGTTGTTCTGCGACCACTGCGGCGTCAAAGTACCAGAGAACCATTGCTCTGGTTTCATGACTTCCTTCTAAAGAACAAAGCCTTCCTCCAGTTTAAGAAAGGATAGGTAATGGTTTGGTGGGGAAACAATTCGGTCACATGACGACTTGATGGCAATTGCCGTTCGTGCGGCAGGTTTCATACTTTTCGCGCACCTCAATCTCGCCAGACATGGGGAAATTGAGATTGTAGGGTTCCCTGGGCTTTGAGTGCAGCGAGCACGTCATATAGTTTGGTGGTTTGGGCGGCGCACACCTACATAGGCCTGTTCGTGGCTGACGCTGGGACATTTCGGAAATCTGTCTATGCACCAGACTTTAGTGCCATTGAAAAGACCCTGCTCCAAATTGCTCATTATGAAGCACTGTTCGTCGAACTTTAAGTCTATGCACCAGACTCCAGTGCCATCGAAGAGGCCCTGCTCCAAATTGCTCATTAAGAAGCACAATTCGCCGAACTTTAAGTCGAACTTGTCGAAAGTATCAATGACTCCGTCTGGGCGCACACCTACCTAGGCCTGCTTGGTCAAGGCAGGGGAGGGTTCGGAAAGAAGAGGGGGAGGGGGTTGTACACGTCGGGGAATGCTGGTTCCGGCATTCAGGCATGGTAGCAAAGCAACGCGTGAAATAAGGCGTACACCGTTTGCAGGAATCGAACCCACCCGGGCACTGTACTTTTGAAAAGTGCCAGTAGCCGTGCCAGTAACAGTTTAGTACACCATAAATTTCACACCTTGTTTTGCGACCACTCCGGCGTCAAAGTAGCAGAGAACCATTCCTCTGGTTTTATGACTTCTTTATGTTCAAGGTTCAAAGCTTTTCTCTCCGTGGGTTCTACCCACTGGGCATGGCCTGCAGCTGCAGCCACTGGTCTTCGACGAGCGAGCTGGCGGCGATCAGCAGCTGTGTCGCCCAATCAGCGCACACCTACCTTGGCCTGTAGGCACACTTGTGTTCCGAATAATTCTTGTCTGCAATTGCATTTTCCTTGGTCTGTGAATTGCTCTTCCAAAGGTAATTCCCCCTACCCTCTATACTTTGTTGTAATTTACATTTTGCCGTTGTTGATTATAAAGAACAATTTTGCCTTTTCTTCCTTCCACTGTTCTCTGGTGGAAGTTACTACTCGTTCTGCTGGTCCTTCTTGCCACGATAACTCTTCGACTCTGGAATATTCTTTGAACTTTATAAACCATCTTGTCTTTTTCTTTGTTTCTCGTTCGCAGCAATGGGTGATGGTAGCGTTCTGGCGTACGCATTAATTGGGGTCAGCATTTTTAAGCGGTTGGTGGAAAACAACTCTGATTTTTTATTCCATGAGGATGTTGGTCCGTGATGTTGGTCTTATGTTGGAACAGAACTGGGATAGAAAAGTTCAACATTTTGTTTGGATGAGTGAGCAAGACTTCTATACCTTGAGTGGAAATATAAATATTCAAAGTTAACGATAAAATCAGCAGCTGAGTGCACTCACCTTCCGGTCCTCGGCACACTGCTTTACAAATTTCGGATTTTAGAAGCACTCCAAGCCACACCGGAATTGTCTGTTGCGACCTGTGCCTATACAGCAGCGAATGTGTCCTTACCTCAGTGGTCGTTTTGTCGCAATTTAAAGTCCTTCGCCGACTCCGTTCCACTGCTCGGCCAACCCCTCCAGAAAGAGGGACACCGATGAGCGATAAGATAGCACGGAGCAGACGTATACTACACCTAACAGGTGTTACCAAGAACGCCACAACCCACGACACAGTTTTTGATTGTGCGTCACACGGAGCGGATGGCAGCAGCCAGACTGTTTCACGCCGCGTCGCTCGTCGATAACGTGAGGGTAGGAGAGGGTGGGGTAGCTTTGGTAATACATTCAATAAACTGAGGGAAAAACGCGGGCGCAGCCCTCGTTCTGGCGGGCGAGGCCCGCCACCCGGGCGCCGCCAAACCGGATGTGCGCACAAGAAGGGAAAAAAAAGTTGTGGTCATCCGTGTGTGCTAGGTTAGGTTAGGGCCTGGCTCGATTAGGTTAGGGCGTCGCTCGATAAGGTTGGGGCCTGGCTCGATTAGGTTAGGTTAGGAGAGGGCGGGGTAGCTGAGGTAATAGATAAGATAAAGTGAAAACAAACGCGGGCGGAGTCCGCGTTCGGGCGGGCGTAGCCCGCCACGGTGAGGGCTGCATGCCGGGGGACCGTCCGTAAATGACGACCCAAAAAACCCAACACGCATGCCGGGGGACCGTCATCCCCTGTACAATAACTGAATCCGGCCCCACACACACACTTGGTGGGCGGCCGAAGGCCGCCCAACGGGCGGGCGGAGCCCGCCACGGGGGGGGCCTGGGGGGGCGGAGCGCCCCCAGCGAGCGAAGCGAGTCCTTGACTGTAACCTTGCTTCCCCTCAGCGCTGATTTGGCTTTGAAAAATGATGCTCTGACACGATAGGAGATGAACTTCACCAAGATGGGTCTACCCCCTGCAGTGCTGGGTAGACCAACACGATGAGATCTTTCTATCTGTTCAAGTTGGAGTGGCACACCCATTTTCTTGGCTACGTCTAGAACAAGGGAGTCCGTGGACTCATTCTTTGTCTCCAGTATTCCGAATATGCGAAGATTGTTTCTTCTTCCATTTTGCTCCAGGTCGTCTGCTTTGTCTTTTGCTGCTTGATGTACTGCTTCGATGTTCTGTTTACATCCAACCAGGTCATCTTGAATACTGTCGATCTTCGCATCTTGGGCTTTTAATGCCTCTTGAAACTTTTTGTGCACCTTATTAACTGTGTTCTCAACTAGTTTCTCAATAGAAACTCTGTGCACTTTGTTCACAATTTTTTCAATGAGTTCTTCCATCTTCTGCTCGTCCATTTCTGTGTCGTCGGTCTTCTGCTGCTGCTGTTGTTTACGTCTGCGCGTGGTCATCAGTGCTACCAACCACTGGCAGACAAGGCAGCCAACTGTCTTTGGTTGTCTGCGCGTCTCTAGGAGGCTGTGATGACTTCCCTAACCTCCAAATAGTTAATGGCACTGCTCCACGGGAAACAAGCGCCGCTTGACCAGGACTGGCTCAGGAGCCACGCCTTTGATGCGGGCTGAGCCCAGAGCTACAGTCCTCCCGACGCAGGCCTCTCAGTCCACTGACATGCTCCCAAAATCCGACAAAACACCCTCAGTCACAGGCAACACCGGCACCGTTCTCACTCCGCCATGACAGAGAGAGAGAGGGAGAGAGAGAGAGAGAGAGAGAGAGAGAAATAGAGAAATAGAGAGAGAGAGAGAAATAGAGAGAGAGAGAGAAATAGAGAGGGAGAGAGAAATAGAGAGGGAGAGAGAAATAGAGAGGGAGAGAGAAACAGAAAGAAAGAGAGAGAGGGAGAGGGAGCAGTGAAGGGCACTAATGCCCTTTTTAGCGACTCTCCTCACGTCCAGGGGTGCCCACCCCTGCTCCCCGATCTCAGCTGGCCCGCCACGACGGAGCCCCCCTCCGGGCAGACCCCCCGCGGGGCCCACCGGGTGTGGCGGGGCGCGGCCGATCCTTTTCCGCTCTCTTACCCTTGTGGCCGACCGGATCCCCCCCCCTCCCCCGCAGTAGAGTCGCAGACGCGTTGTGCATGAAACGCGTTGTGGTTGTGGTGCCGCCGATGCGTTTCTAGTTTCTGAGACGAGCGGAAAGTTGGCCACGAAAACAACCGTGGCCACGAATTCAGCTTTTTCGGGATGGACTATACACGTGGCTAGACCTGTCGGAGCAAGACAAAAGTAGAAACAACGGCGAAAGAGGATACTGCACGTTCCAAGAAGCGTGACAATAATTCCTAGACCCATCAAAGACTGTGACAATAATTCCTAGACTCTTCTATGAGTGTGACAATAATTCCCCGACTCTTCTAAGACTGTGACAATAATTCCTAGACCCTTCTAAAACTGTTACAATAATTCCTAGACTCTTCTAAGACTGTGACAATAATTCCCCGACTCTTCTAAGAGTGTGACAATAATTCCCCGACTCTTCTAAGAGTGTGACAATAATTCCTAGACCCTTCTAAGACTGTGACAATAATTTCTAGATCCTTCTAAAACTGACAATAATTCCTAGACCTTTCTGAGAGTGTGACAATAATTCCCCGACCCTTCTAAGACTGTGACAATAGGTCCTAGACTCTTCTACGAGTGTGACAATAATTCCTAGACCCTTCTAAGAGTGTGACAATAATTCCTAGACCCTTCTAAGAGTGTGACAATAATTCCTAGACCCTTCTAAGAGTGTGACAATAATTTCTAGACCCTTCTAAGACTGTGGCAATAATTCCTAGACCCTTCTTAGACTGTGAAAATAATTCTCCGACCCTTCTAAGAGTGTGACAATAATTCCCCGACTCTTCTACGAGTGTGACAATAATTCCTAGACCCTTCTAAAACTGTGACAATAATTCCTAGACACTTCTTAGAGTGTGACAATAATTCCCCGACTCTTCTAAGACTGTGACAATAATTCCTAGACCCTTCTAAAACTGTGACAATAATTCCTAGACACTTTCTAGAGTGTGACAATAATTCCTAGACTTTTCTGAGAGTGTGACAATAATTCCCCGACACTTCTAAGAGTGTGACAATAATTCCCCGACTCTTCTAAGAGTGTGACAATAATTCCTAGACCCTTCTAAGACTGTGACAATAATTCCTTGACCCTTCTAAAACTGTGACAATAATTCCTAGACACTTCTTAGAGTGTGACAATAATTCCCCGACTCTTCTTAGAGTGTGACAATAATTCCCCGACTCTTCTAAGAGTGCGACAATAATTCCTAGACCCTTCTAAGAGTGTGACAATAATTCCCCGACACTTCTAAGAGTGTGACAATAATTCCTAGACCCTTCTAAGACTGTGACAATAATTCCCCGACTCTTCTAAGAGTGTGACAATATTTCCCCGACTCTTCTAAGAGTGTGACAATAATTCCCCGACTCTTCTACGAGTGTGACAATAATTCCCCGACTCTTCTAAGAGTGTGACAATAATTCCTAGACCCTTCTAAGACTGTGACAATAATTTCTAGACCCTTCTAAAACTGTGACAATAATTCCTAGACCTTTCTGAGAGTGTGACAATAATTCCCCGACCCTTCTAAGACTGTGACAATAGGTCCTAGACTCTTCTACGAGTGTGACAATAATTCCTAGACCCTTCTAAGAGTGTGACAATAATTTCTAGACCCTTCTAAGACTGTGACAATAATTCTCCGACCCTTCTAAGAGTGTGACATTAGGTCCTAGACTTTTCTACGAGTGTGACAATAATTCCTAGACCCTTCTAAGAGTGTGACAATAATTTCTAGACCCTTCTAAGACTGTGACAATAATTCCTAGACTCTTCTAAGACTGTGAAAATAATTCTCCGACCCTTCTAAGAGTGTGACAATAATTCCCCGACTCTTCAACCAGTGTGACAATAATTCCTAGACCCTTCTTAAACTGTGACAATAATTCTCAGACACGTCCTAGAGTGTGACAATAATTCTTAGACCCTTCTAAGAGTGTGACAATAATTCCTAGACCCTTCTAAGACTGTGACAATAATTCCTAGACCCTTCTAAAACTGTGACAATAATTCCTAGACTCTTCTAAGACTGTGACAATAATTCCCCGACTCTTCTAAGAGTGTGACAATAATTCCCCGACTCTTCTAAGAGTGTGACAATAATTTCCCGACTCTTCTAAGAGTGTGACAATAATTCCCCGACTCTTCTTAGAGTGTGACAATAATTCCTAGACCCTTCTAAGACTGTGACAATAATTTCTAGACCCTTCTAAGACTGTGACAATAATTCTTAGACTTTTCTGAGAGTGTGACAATAATTCCCCGACACTTCTAAGAGTGTGACAATAATTCCTAGACCCTTCTAAGAGTGTGACAATAATTCCCCGACTCCTCCAAGAGTGTGACAATGATTCCCCGACTCTTCTAAGAGTGTGACAACAATTCCCCGACATTTCTAAGAGTGTGACAATAATTCCTAGACCCTACTAAGACTGTGACAATTATTCCTAGACCATTGTAAGAGTGTGACAATAATTCCTAGACTCTTCTAAGACTGTAACAATAATTCCCCGACTCTTCTGAGAGTGTGACAATAATTCCTAGACTCTTCTAAGACTGTGACAATAATTTCTAGACCCTTCTAAAACTGTGACAATAATTCCTAGACACTTCCTAGAGTGTGACAATAATTCCTAGACCCTTCTAAGAGTGTGACAATAATTCCTAGACCCTTCTAAGACTGTGACAATAATTCCTAGACCCTTCTAAGAGTGTGACAATAATTCCTAGACCCTTCTAAGACTGTGACAATAATTCTCCGACCCTTCTAAGAGTGTGACAATAATTCCCCGACTCTTCTACGAGTGTGACAATAATTCCTAGACCCTTCTAAAACTGTGACAATAATTCCTAGACTCTTCTAAGACTGTGACAATAATTCCCCGACTCTTCTAAGAGTGTGACAATAATTCCCCGACTCTTCTAAGAGTGTGACAATAATTCCCCGACTCTTCTAAGACTGTGACAATAATTCCTAGACCCTTCTAAAACTGTGACAATAATTCCTAGACACTTCCTAGAGTGTGACAATAATTCCTAGACCCTTCTAAGAGTGTGACAATAATTCCCCGACTCTTCTAAGACTGTGACAATAATTCCTAGACCCTTCTAAAACTGTGACAATAATTCCTAGACACTTTCTAGAGTGTGACAATAATTCCTAGACTTTTCTGAGAGTGTGACAATAATTCCCCGACACTTCTAAGAGTGTGACAATAATTCCTAGACCCTTCTAAGAGTGTGACAATAATTCCCCGACTCTTCTAAGAGTGTGACAATAATTCCTAGACCCTTCTAAGACTGTGACAATAATTCTCCGACCCTTCTAAGAGTGTGACAATAATCCCCCGACTCTCCTACGAGAGTGACAATAATTTCTAGACCCTTCTAAAACTGTGACAATAATTCCTAGACACTTCCTAGAGTGTGACAATAATTCCTAGACCCTTCTAAGAGTGTGACAATAATTCCTAGACTCTTCTAAGACTGTGACAATAATTCCCCGACTCTTCTAAGAGTGTGACAATAATTCCCCGACTCTTCTAAGAGTGTGACAATAATTCCCCGACTCTTCTAAGAGTGTGACAATAATTCCCCGACTCTTCTAAGAGTGTGACAATAATTCCTAGACCCTTCTAAGAGTGACAATAATTCCCCGACTCTTCTAAGAGTGTGACAATAATTCCTAGACCCTTCTAAGACTGTGACAATAATTCCTAGACTCTTCTAAGACTGTGAAAATAATTCTCCGACCCTTCTTAGAGTGTGACAATAATTCCCCGACTCTTCTACCAGTGTGACAATAATTCCTAGACCCTTCTAAAACTGTGACAATAATTCCTAGACACTTCCTAGAGTGTGACAATAATTCCTAGACCCTTCTAAGAGTGTGACAATAATTCCTAGACTCTTCTAAGACTGTGAAAATAATTCTCTGACCCTTTTAAGAGTGTGACAATAATTCCTAGACTCTTCTAAGACTGTGACAATAATTCCCCGACTCTTCTAAGAGTGTGACAATAATTCCCCGACTTTTCTAAGAGTGTGACAATAATACCCCGACTCTTCTCAGAGTGTGACAATAATTCCTAGACCCTTCTAAGAGTGACAATAATTCCCCGACTCTTCTAAGAGTGTGACAATAATTCCTAGACCCTTCTAAGACTGTGACAATAATTCTCCGACCCTTCTAAGAGTGTGACAATAGGTCCTAGACTCTTCTACGAGTGTGACAATAATTCCTTGACCCTTCTAAAACTGTGACAATAATTCCTAGACACTTCTTAGAGTGTGACAATAATTCCCCGACTCTTCTTAGAGTGTGACAATAATTCCCCGACTCTTCTAAGAGTGCGACAATAATTCCTAGACCCTTCTAAGAGTGTGACAATAATTCCCCGACACTTCTAAGAGTGTGACAATAATTCCTAGACCCTTCTAAGAGTGTGACAATAATTCCCCGACTCTTCTAAGAGTGTGACAATATTTCCCCGACTCTTCTAAGAGTGTGACAATAATTCCCCGACTCTTCTACGAGTGTGACAATAATTCCCCGACTCTTCTAAGAGTGTGACAATAATTCCTAGACCCTTCTAAGACTGTGACAATAATTCCTAGACCCTTCTAAAACTGTGACAATAATTCCTAGACCCTTCTAAGAGTGTGACAATTTCTAGACCCTTCTAAGACTGTGACAATAATTCTCCGACCCTTCTAAGAGTGTGACATTAGGTCCTAGACTTTTCTACGAGTGTGACAATAATTCCTAGACCCTTCTAAGAGTGTGACAATAATTTCTAGACCCTTCTAAGACTGTGACAATAATTCCTAGACTCTTCTAAGACTGTGAAAATAATTCTCCGACCCTTCTAAGAGTGTGACAATAATTCCCCGACTCTTCTACCAGTGTGACAATAATTCCTAGACCCTTCTAAAACTGTGACAATAATTCTCAGACACGTCCTAGAGTGTGACAATAATTCTTAGACCCTTCTAAGAGTGTGACAATAATCCTTAGACCCTTCTAAGACTGTGACAATAATTCCTAGACCCTTCTAAGACTGTGACAATAATTCCTAGACTCTTCTAAGACTGTGAAAATAATTCTCCGACCCTTCTAAGAGTGTGACAATAATTCCCCGACTCTTCTACCAGTGTGACAATAATTCCTAGACCCTTCTAAAACTGTGACAATAATTCCTAGACACTTCCTAGAGTGTGACAATAATTCCTAGACCCTTCTAAGAGTGTGACAATAATTCCCCGACTCTTCTAAGAGTGTGACAATAATTCCTAGACCCTTCTAAGACTGTGACAATAATTCTCCGACCCTTCTAAGAGTGTGACAATAGGTCCTAGACTCTTCTACGAGTGTGACAATAATTCCTTGACCCTTCTAAAACTGTGACAATAATTCCTAGACACTTCTTAGAGTGTGACAATAATTCCCCGACTCTTCTTAGAGTGTGACAATAATTCCCCGACTCTTCTAAGAGTGCGACAATAATTCCTAGACCCTTCTAAGAGTGTGACAATAATTCCCCGACCCTTCTAAGAGTGTGACAATAATTCCTAGACTCTTCTAAGACTGTGACAATAATTCCCCGACTCTTCTAAGAGTGTGACAATATTTCCCCGACTCTTCTAAGAGTGTGACAATAATTCCCCGACTCTTCTACGAGTGTGACAATAATTCCCCGACTCTTCTAAGAGTGTGACAATAATTTCTAGACCCTTCTAAGACTGTGACAATAATTCCTAGACTCTTCTAAGACTGTGAAAATAATTCTCCGACCCTTCTAAGAGTGTGACAATAATTCCCCGACTCTTCTACGAGTGTGACAATAATTCCTAGACCCTTCTTAAACTGTGACAATAATTCCTAGACACTTCCTAGAGTGTGACAATAATTCCTAGACCCTTCTAAGAGTGTGACAATAATTCCCCGACTCTTCTAAGACTGTGACAATAATTCCTAGACCCTTCTAAAACTGTGACAATAATTCCTAGACACTTTCTAGAGTGTGACAATAATTCCTAGACCCTTCTAAGACTGTGAAAATAATTCCTAGACTCTTCTAAGACTGTGAAAATAATTCTCCGACCCTTTTAAGAGTGTGACAATAATTCCTAGACTCTTCTAAGACTGTGACAATAATTCCCCGACTCTTCTAAGAGTGTGACAATAATTCCCCGACTCTTCTAAGAGTGTGACAATAATTCCCCGACTCTTCTAAGAGTGTGACAATAATTCCCCGACTCTTCTAAGAGTGTGACAATAATTCCTAGACCCTTCTAAGACTGTGACAATAATTTCTAGACCCTTCTAAGACTGTGACAATAATTTCTAGACCCTTCTAAAACTGTGACAATAATTCCTAGACCTTTCTAAGACTGTGACAATAATTCCTAGACCTTTCGAGGAGTGTGACAATAAATCCTAGACCATTGTAAGAGTGTGACAATTATTCCTAGACTCTTCTAAGACTGTAACAATAATTCCCCGACTCCTCTGAGAGTGTGACAATAATTCCTAGACTCTTCTAAGAGTGTGACAATAATTCCCCGACTCTTCTAAGAGTGTGACAATAATTCCTAGACCCTTCTAAGAGTGTGACAATAATTCCTAGACCCTTTTAAGACTGTGACAATAATTCCTAGACTCTTCTTAGACTGTAACAATAATTCCCCGACTCCTCTGAGAGTGTGACAATAATTCCTAGACTCTTCTAAGAGTGTGACAATAATTCCCCGACTCTTCTAAGAGTGTGACAATAATTCCTAGACCCTTCTAAGAGTGTGACAATAATTCCTAGACCCTTCTAAGACTGTGAGAATAATTCCCCGACCTTTCGAGGAGTGTGACAATAAATCCTAGACCATTGTAAGAGTGTGACAATAATTCCTTGTCCCTTTTAAGAGTGTGACAATAATTCCCGAATATTCTGAGAGTGTGACAATAATTGCTAGACTCGTCCAAGAGTGTGACAATAATTCCTAGACCCTTCTTAGAGTGCGACAATAATTTTTGGACTATTTTTATCGCGTCATTTTTGATCCCACATTCCCGTCAAGGCCTTTTTTAAATGTACTGAATCTCTGTAACGTGTGTTACTTGTCCTTCACCGTTTTGACAAAGTGGCACAATTCTTAAAGTTGTGCAAGATCTCTCTCTTTTTTTTTTTTATTTTTTTTATTTTACAAAAAAATTACTCTTTGTTGATCATCTAGGGCAGGAGGACAAAGCAGGTTACTTGTTGCTTGTTTTCTTTCACAGTTCTTTATTTCAAATTTAAAAAGTAACAAGTAATGGTTGTCATCACAATCGGAGGTCAGTTTGTCTTAACAATTAATATCAACTACATCAACTACACATCACACTACATATCAACTACACTTGTCGCTGAAGTAAGTGTCCATTTTTATTGCACAACCTGCAAGAAAACGTGTAATCGTCGGCACGAATTTGATTAGGTTTTAATTTTAAATATCTAAGGCACGGCCACATGTGAATCCAACGTTTACATAAGTAGCACTGGACCATTTCCTGTACAACCATCTTCGTGCGACATTTTTTAAATTCATCTTGGCCACAGGAAATGCACAGATGTTTGCAGAAGGTGGCGCTCTTCAGTATTGCCTCCGCATAACTGACACGTTGTCTTTTGCAGTCAATCTGCGTCAGTGTCTCTAGGGTGCCCATAAGGTAAGCAATTGCACACGTGCACACATGCACACCACAGTTAGTTGAATCTGTTTGAGTCGGGAGACCCAGGAAGCCCTTCACTGACCATCCTGTCGTGACATTGTTGTCACTGCACAGACTATTTCTTTTTCTTAAGAAGCTTAAAAAGCTATCGATTTCGTGATTATTTCCTTCTGTAGGGTGCATTGGATCTAGGTAGGTATACTTTTTTGATTTCAAATCTGCCACTACTAGGCACCAATGATTACCGTCTACGTGCAACGGTATGATCATTTTCTTTTCTTTCAGCACTGATGTTATAAGGAATGACTTTTTGTTTAAATTTGATTTCCTTTCAAATATTTTAGGTGCTTCTAAAGTTGGTATGAATAAGACATCATCACGATTTTTGCAATGTTCTAATATAATTGCATTAATTGTTGGTCCTGTTAGCCAGCCGTTTTGAAGTAATTGTCTGAAATCTTCAACCCTTACAGGAGGTAGACTACCAATTACTGAGATAATGGTGTCATCGATTTCAGCGTTACCTTCCGCACTGTAATATAATATGTTGTTCACCAGGCCATTAGGCAAGAGCATTTCATCGGATGAAGTAAACGACAGTTCCCCAAATGTGCCATTAGGTGAGAATTCTAGACATTCTGTGGCAATCCTACATCTTTCTTGAGTTATATTTAGTTCTGCAGTCAAGGAGCGACTGTGGGCCCGCAGCGAGGGAAAACGTCGGTTTAGAGTTAACGCTTGACTCTGAGGCCCAATGTGCCCTGGATTCATTCACTTTTTAAACAATATAAAATTAGAAATGAAAGACTCCATGAGGCTTAGGGCTTAAGCGTCAACTCTCAACCCACCTAACGCAACGAAACATACAAAAATATTATTTATGTCAGTGTTTTCTGTGAGTTGCCAAATGTCTGACGACAATTTCAGTTGAAAGGGACGACCACAGACGAAGATCGTATGAGTATTTACCGCAATTTTCTAACCAGGGCACTACGTGCTATTCGTCCGAAGTCTGAGAACGGTCTGCAGGAGCATATCCCCCTTTTTTCCAGACAATCCCTTCTATTTGGGAAGCAACGACACTGCACAAGGTTCATAATGTAACGAGTTCCCGGATTTCGAACACTTCCGTTCCTATGTTGCTCTGTTCAGAAGATCAAGGTATTTTTGTCACGCTCTAATAAAGGTGTAGGAATACAAGTCACACTCTTAGAAGAGTCGGGGAGTTATTGCCACACTCTTAGAAAGGTCTAGGAATTATTGTCAAACTCTTAGAAGAGTCGGGGAATTATTGTCACAGTCTTAGAAGAGTCTAGGAATTATTGTCACACTCTAAGAAGAGTCTAGGAATTATTGTCACACTCTTAGAAGGGTCTAGGAATTATTGTCACAGTCTTAGAAGGGTCTAGGAATTATTGTCACAGTCTAAAAAGGGTCTAGAAATTATTGTCACAGTCTTAGAAGGGTCTAGGCATTATTGTCACACTCGTAAAAGAGTCTAGGAATTATTGTCACAGTCTTAAAAGGGTCGGAGAATTATTGTCACACTCTCAGAAAGGTCTAGGAATTATTGTCACACTCTAGGAAGTGTCTAGGAATTATTGTCACAGTTTTAGAAGGGTCTAGGAATTATTGTCACAGTCTTAGAAGAGTCTAGGAATTATTGTCACACTCTTAGAAGAGTCGGGGAATTATTGTCACACTCTTAGAAGGGTCTAGGAATTATTGTCACAGTCTTAGAAGGGTCTAGGAATTATTGTCACAGTCTTAGAAGGGTCTAGGAATTATTGTCACAGTCTTAGAAGGGTCTAGGAATTATTGTCACACTCTTAGAAGAGTCGGGAATTATTGTCACACTCTTAAAAGAGTATAGGAATTATTGTCACACTCTTAGAAGAGTCGGGGAATTATTGGCACACTCTTAGAAGAGTCTAGGAAATATTGGCACACTCTTAGAAGAGTCGGGGAATTATTGTCACACTCTTAGAAGGGTCTAGGAATTATTGTCACACTCGTAGAAGAGTCTAGGACCTATTGTCACAGTCTTAGAAGGGTCTAGGAATTATTGTCACAGTCTTAGAAAGGTCTAGGAATTATTGTCACAGTTTTAGAAGGGTCTAGAAATTATTGTCACAGTCTTAGAAGGGTCTAGGAATTATTGTCACACTCTTAGAAGAGTCGGGGAATTATTGTCACACTCTTAGAAGAGTCGGGGAATTATTGTCACACTCTTAGAAGAGTCGGGGAATTATTGTCACACTCTTAGAAGAGTCGGGGAATTATTGTCACAGTCTTAGAAGAGTCTAGGAATTATTGTCACAGTTTTAGAAGGGTCTAGGAATTATTGTCGCACTCTTAGAAGAGTCGGGGAATTATTGTCACACTCATAGAAGAGTCTAGGAATTATTGTCACAGTCTTTGATGGGTCTAGGAATTATTGTCACGCTTCTTGGAACGTGCAGTATCCTCTTTTGCCGTTGTTTCTGCTTTTGTCTTGCTCCGACAGGTCCAGCCACGTGTATAGTCCATCCCGAAAAAGCTGAATTCGTGGCCACGGTTGTTTTCGTGGCCAACTTTCCGCTCGTGTTTCTGAGCGCTCGCAGCTGCTCTTGAGACTCTTGAGGGGACGACGCAGTCACTCCGCCGTGTCCCGCCAGAGCCCCCTCCGCCGTGTTTCCAGCGGACGGCCCCCCTCACTCAAGTGGCCAACCTCGATGTTCTGTTTTAGTCTATCTGTCACCGTTTCCACATGTACACTATTCTCAAGCAGAGCAATAGAAAGAGAGGGAGTGTGAGAGCGAGAAAGAGGGCGTCGTTGTCACGCCACGGAGAAAGGGGGGGGAGGGGGGGGGGTCACACCAAAGGTCCGGCCCGGTGCGAATAGGAAATTGCCACAAAGAGATAAAAATTTGACTTTAAAATTTTTCACCAGAAATTTGGTTTTGAATGGTAAATTATTTGTTGTTGATTCAGAGTTCTCGCTGATTTTCACATAGAAATCAGGGGCGCCAAAACGTTTTGAATCAGGTGTCGCAGAAAAGGCAACCTCCCTCCCTTTTTCAGGGCCAAACCTCCCTTTTTCCTACGCATACCCCGGAACACGGACATCGAAACGTCCAGTATCCATGTTGCCTCCTTTCAGTGGCAGAAATTGATCAAAACGAGCCATTTTGTTGATTTTGTTGAGTATGGCTTGAAAACAGCATTTCACACTGCGCATTGGTGGAACAGATTTCCTCGCGGGAAAGAAGCTATCGATCGGCTTCATAACTTAAGATTTTACTATTTTATAAGCATCATCGACTGCGCCATCGCGAGGGCAGCGATGAACATCGCGAGCGAAGCGAGCGAGAAGCTCTCGAATTTCACATTCTGATCAATGTTTACAGTCCCACCCACGCGAGCATTAATCTATATCGCGCGCGGAGAGAGCGCGAGGCGGGCGTCTGGTATCCTAAAATTTAAAGATTTTGCAATCTAATCATCACTTACGGACCCAATACTTATGAGGTAAATGAACCGCATAGCGAGCGAAACAAGCGAAAAGCTCAGGTGAGCTAAAATTTTAGGGTTTTGCAATCTAATCGTTACTTACAGACCTATGAGATAAATAATCCGTATGGCGAGCGAAGCAAACTAAAATTTATTTTGAAAGGTAGATGGATAAGGGGAAATGGTCAAAATCTGGCTGAAAATTTTACAATTTAGCATTTTAAGCGCCATTCTCAACCCCACTTTGAGAGAGAAATCTATAACGCAAAAGCCCACGGCAAAACGGGACGAACTCAAACGCGGGAACTGGCCGCCGTTTTTAGTCCCTTATGTTTATGCCAGAGGACAGGAACGCTCCCTGTGCTCACTTTATGTGTCGCTCCCCTCTGAGCCCTCGCTATTACAAACCCTTTCCTTCCCATTTAAACTGAAATTCGTCGCACGTCGCACATCTTTCGTTTTTATTGATTTTTCTCCGCTTTCTTTCCCCTGTTTCCTCCCTTCTCTCCCCTTCATTTTCCTTTTATTTTTCTTTAATCTAGTCTCCCTAATTTACAACTGATTCTGAGCAGACCAGCTCTACCTCGCCGATACCTAGTACCTACACATCATTCTTTCTCTTACGGCTGTTCAAATCCCTTTCTCTTTTTCTTCCTTTTTTCCCTCTTAACTTTCTTTCCCTTCCTCTTCTGTCACTCCTTCCTTTCTTCCCTCCTCTCGTACCTCCCCTTTTCTCTTCCAACCTCCCTCCCTTTTTCCGAATCAGGTGTCGCAGCTGCTACACCTAAAACCCCGTCTTGGCGCCCCTGATAGAAATTGCTATGACTTTCCAAGGAAACAGGGGCGCCAAAACGTTTTGAATCAGGTGTCGCAGAAAAGGCAACCTCCCTCCCTTTTTCAGGGCCAAACCTCCCTTTTTCCTACGCATACCCCGGAACACGGACATCGAAACGTCCAGTATCCATGTTGCCTCCTTTCAGTGGCAGAAATTGATCAAAACGAGCCATTTTGTTGATTTTGTTGAGTATGGCTTGAAAACAGCATTTCACACTGCGCATTGGTGGAACAGATTTCCTCGCGGGAAAGAAGCTATCGATCGGCTTCATAACTTAAGATTTTACTATTTTATAAGCATCATCGACTGCGCCATCGCGAGGGCAGCGATGAACATCGCGAGCGAAGCGAGCGAGAAGCTCTCGAATTTCACATTCTGATCAATGTTTACAGTCCCACCCACGCGAGCATTAATCTATATCGCGCGCGGAGAGAGCGCGAGGCGGGCGTCTGGTATCCTAAAATTTAAAGATTTTGCAATCTAATCATCACTTACGGACCCAATACTTATGAGGTAAATGAACCGCATAGCGAGCGAAACAAGCGAAAAGCTCAGGTGAGCTAAAATTTTAGGGTTTTGCAATCTAATCGTTACTTACAGACCTATGAGATAAATAATCCGTATGGCGAGCGAAGCAAACTAAAATTTATTTTGAAAGGTAGATGGATAAGGGGAAATGGTCAAAATCTGGCTGAAAATTTTACAATTTAGCATTTTAAGCGCCATTCTCAACCCCACTTTGAGAGAGAAATCTATAACGCAACGCAATCAGGTGTCGCAGCTGCTACACCTAAAACCCCGTCTTGGCGCCCCTGCAAGGAAAAGTTTGAAAATTCCCTCGACCGTTCCCACATGAATTTCTCTTTTTTGAAAGAGAGATTTTAACATGTTTTTAATAGATTTTTTAAATTTTTTCATGACTTTTATATATCTTGTGGGAACCCTGAATGGTTGCCTACCTGTGCCGGGCGTGCCTTGCGGAGCAGCTGAGGCGACGTGAAGTTGACGGGCCTGAACGCCTTGCGCTCCACGAGCGGTGAGGCCCCCGCCTACATGGGTGTCCACACGGCCGGCACGGGGCTGGGCGCGGAGGGCGAGGGGGCGCCGTCAGCGGTCCCCGGGGACCAGACTCCTGCAGCAGAGGGGGCGGGGGTCAGCGGCCGCAGCAGCACACACACGCACACACACACAACACCACACACATGGAACTAGCCACACGGCGACCTGTTGATCTGCCCGGCTCTGCTCGGCTCGGCTCGGCCTCCGAACCTCTGCGAACCGCTGGCGAGCCGACAGCGACGCAACCTCAAAGCTAGGGCTGGAGTACACGGCAAACGCACACAAGAGGCTAATACACATTGAACAAAACAATCACGCAATTTTTTGAAAATTAGGTTCGACCAGTTTTGGGTTTAAATCCTGGGTACGCGTGGCCCCGCCTCCACCATGTCGGGCAGCAGGAGCAAGTCTCGGACCTGGAGGTGCCGCTGCAGCACGTCCCGGACAACGCCGAAGCGGTGGCAGGCAGGCGCTAGCAGGCGCTGGGCTGCCTGTCTTTGGCATCTGCCGGCTGCCGGGCCGGCAGCAGCTGCAGCTGCTCTAGGATCCTGGCGGGGCCTCTTGCGGGCCGCTTCGTCCCCGTGGTCCCCGTGGTCCCCGTGGCCCACCGCGGGCCCGCTGCAGAGGGGCGTGACGGAGGACTCTGCAGCCCACGCAGACGAGCAGCCCGTGAAACAGCGCAGTGCAGCGAACGCTACGGCCCTGGCCATGGCCCTGGCCTACGCTGCGGCTGCCCGGATGGACAAAAACACACAGCAGCTGAAAAATGACAAATTCCAAAAAGTTTAGCAAATTAACAGATTTTGGGCAAAATGCCCACTTTCACCCGAATGTTACTGTTTTCCCAGCAGGATTTATCAACACTTTGGTAATTTGGACGCGAAAACACAGCGCGGGGAAAGTGATTGGAACCGTCCGTGGGAATCGAACCCACCGGGCCTGGAGTCGCAGGACAGACTCCAGACCGCGCCAGCGACAGTTTTGCTCCAGCACCAACCCCTCACTTAAGGCCTGGATAGGCAGCCACGCCTGCTCCATGCACGCGTGGGCACTTTGAGCTGTCCAGGCCCATCCTCCCCGGGGCGAGTGGTAACGCTGGGAGCTAACTGCCCCGGAGCAGGTGTTTCCCACACCCGCTCCCCCTCTTGGTTGCCGCCCGCCGCTCACAAGTTGACCATGCAGCGACGTTCAACCTTCCATGGCGGATGTCAACCGCCACCAAAGTCACGGGTCACTCCAATCCTCCTCCCTCCTCCGGCCAATGCAGGACCGCGCAGCGCACGCGACGGCACAGCGCACCACTTCATCGGGCTCACGTCCACAGTGCTCACCGCAGTGACCACCACGGTCCTGTACTAAAACGGGCTCACAAAGGCAGGGCAATGCAGTGGTGTCCAAGTCAGTCAGGGCCCAATCGTGTGCAGTCAAGTCCGAGGCGCCTCATCAGTTGTCATAGAGCACAACAGGGGTCAAAACACGCAACGTGCAGGAATCGCAGGCAACGGGCCACATTTGGCAGGCGCAAGCAGCAGAGCACAGAGCAGCAGCGTGCAGCACACAAATCGCAGGCGCGCAGGAACAAAGTACAGGGGCAACTTCGCTAGTGCGAGGGGGGAACCATCGCCACGAGGGCCAAGACGTCGGAGAAGGACATTGCAGCGGCGAGCCGCCAGTCTGCCCCCGGTGTGGCCGGCAGGCCGGGTCATTGTTGGCGGGCAGGGCGCGCGCCATCCGCGCCAGGACACGGGTCTCGGTGTTGGCACAGCGCGCGGGCACGGCTGCAGCGCGTGGCGGGGCCGTGGCATCGGGGATGTGGATGTGGCGTGCACGGAGTGGCCTTTGTTGAGGGGGCGGCGTTCGCCGACGGGGTCCTTGGCCACCGACACGATGCGACGGGGAACACGGGCCGCGCCAGCCGCGTCCCGGTGGCGGCAGCATGGCGGTGACGGGCATGGCCACACACGCACGCCGTCAGGACGGCGACGCGGGGCACAAGCCCAGAACACACTGCAGGCAGAGCACAGAGGGTGGAGGAGAACGAATTGGGGAGACAGAAATGCAAAAACTGCAGGAGAAGGGCAGAAAGAGAGAGAGCGAGAGAGAGAGAGAGAGCGAGAGAGAGATTTGATTTATTTGATTTGATTTATTTATTTTAAGGTGACGGACAACAGGACTGAAAAGTCCTACTAGCGCCCGCACCGCTCTCAAAAACATATACAATAAATTGATAATAACAATAAAGAAATTGATCACAATTAAGAAATTAATGGAAACACCAGTAAAATACAGAGTGTTAATATTACAATATAACATTCACAAAACTTTCATAAACAATAAATAGCAATAAATAAGCAACCGTAAATATCACAGATAACTTTTTAGCAGGTTAGTCTTAATATCAGTTTTGAGCCTTTTCTCATTACTCATATGTAAATATTTATGACAAGAAAATCTGTTAAACACCTGTGAAGCACTTATACAGAAGGACCGAGCATATTTTGTCGTTCTATGTTTTGGTATTACACTCTTATTTGGATGTCTAATTGAAAATTTGAACATGTCGTGGAGGTAGCCAGGATTTTCGAATTTCAGAACTTTCCACACCATGGTAGCCAAGCACAAGCTGCGTCTGTCAGCATATTTCAAGAGTCCTAAGTTGATATAATGAGGAGTAATATGATCAAATATTTTCGCTCCGGTAATAAATCTTATACACATATTCTCTGCTCTTTGCAACTTCATAGTGGTATACTTATTCATATCAGTAAATAAAACTGAACCATAGTCCAGGTGAGGCAATATAAGACTTTGTACAATTTTCAATCTAATAGTGGCAGGCAAACAATCAAAATTCCTCCTTGCTTGAGCAAAAGTACTAAAAACTTTACTAACAATGCTATTAGCATGTTGCCTCCAATATAAAGTCTGATCAAAAATCACACCCAGGTTAGTAACTGTTTCCTTGTATTGCACAGAAGTATCGTTGATCACAATCTGTGGTACGTCAAGTCGTTTAAGATCATTAATATAAAAACCAGAGCCTATAATAATCGGCTGTGTTTTAGCGATATTGAGGTTTATATTATGACCTGATATATACTTAAGCAGTTGGCCAAGATCTCTGTTTACCCTATTCACTGCTGCAGTTACATCATCAGATCCAAAATGAGTATAAAGCTGGGTATCATCAGCATAGAAGTGATATTTAGTATTACACAAGACATCAGAGATATCAAAAAGATACAAAACAAACAGAAGGGGGCTCAAAACACTGCCTTGAGGAACACCAGTCTCCACCAACGCCCAGTCAGAAATGAATTCACCTGACACCACTCTCTGCCACCGGTTAGAAAGGTATTCACTAAGCCACTTTGCAACGGATACAGAAGAACCTAACCTTCTTAACTTAAGTAACAATGATCTGTGATTCACTCTGTCAAAAGCCTTGCTAAAATCTAGCAGCACTAAAAGGGTTAACTTTCTTTCATCAATGGCCTTTCTTATATCATCGGCTGCCATTAGAAGTGCAGTGGTGGTACTATGTCCTTTTCTATAACCAGATTGTAAAGGACTAATAATAGCATTGGCTATGGTGTAATCATAAATCTGATCATGCACAATTTTTTCCAAAGCCTTAGCAAAGAGACACAAAATATTAACAGGTCTTAAATCAGCACATTGTGTTGGATTAGATACTTTGGGCAGAGGTAAAACATTAGCACATTTCCAAATCTCAGGAAAAACACCAGATTGCAAGCAGAAATTATAAATATGTTCGAGTACAAACATTATTTCCTCAAGAATAAGATTAACAAACTTCAAAGAGATACCATCTACTCCTACAGTAGGGGGTATCGTTTCCGACAAATTTTCGAATTTGATATCGGCGCATGTCGGGATTTTTGTGTAAGGACGATAAAGACCCAGTAATTTTTTTTTCAGACTTTTAAAATGATATCTCAGGATCCAGCCAGGACCTCAAAGTTTCGAAAAACCGGTTCAAACGCAGTGCGGAATTTCTCATACCGTATTGTGTACCATTATGGATCTGGCGCATGTCGCGTAGTGTGCGGGAAAAGTTTGTCTACAATCAGGATTTTTTCCGGCTCAATCGCACAATATCTCAGGGTCCAGCCAAGCGATTTTGTAATTTACGCCCCTGGCGGGTAGGCAACCCGCGCTCGCTTTCCCGTCCCAGCGCTGCAGTTCTAACTCCAGGCATATTAGCAAACAGAGGGCCGTTTGCTTAAAATAATTTGCGGCACGATGAGCTTTTGAGAACTGATAGAGTTCAACATGCAAGTAAGAAGGACACTTGAATTTAAAGATTTTCCACATTAAAATAGCAATATTCAATGTTCTCCTGTCCTCTACCTTTAGTAATTGTAGGTCAGCATAAGAGGGTGTGATATGATCGAATCTGGAGACATTGGTAACAAATCTGATGCAAGCATTTTCTGCTCTTTTTATCTTTAAACAATTTTCTTTGGACATGTTGGTGAATAACACAGAGCCCTAATCAATGATGGGCATGATGAGAGATTGCACGATTCGGAGTCTTACTGACTTAGGTAAGTAACAGAAATTTCTACGCACTTGTGCCAATGCACCAAAAACCTTACCAACAGTGTTAATAACATGTGGTTTCCAACTTAAAGTGTTATCAATACTGATGCCCAAATTATTTACAACACTGCAATAAGGCACAAGAGTATTAATTAGTCTTATTTTAGGAACATTAGTCTTACTTAACATTTGTACATACTGTTGTATTGGGCAGGGCAGGGAATGACAAAGGCTCAGTTGGGCAGTGTGGCTTTATTCAGGCAGGTCTGAGTCAGAGTGCACCGCTCCAAGGGCGAGCGGCTGCTTATAAAGGAAATGCAGAGGAACATCAGGAAGAAGTGAATTAAATGGAAGGGGTATTGTAGTGTGTATAAGGAGCAGAGAATGGGCCAGTCGACTGGTTATTGTTGTTAAGTAGGGAATGGATGCATCCAAGATGGCGCCCCGCATGGTAGCTACCAGATCAGGTTAAAGGTCTTGTTTACAATTTAATGCTCGATACAACACTACTCCCTCCTAAAAGAAAAACGGAAACTTCCTTTAAGTTAACAATTCTAGCCTCTGCTTGCAAAAGTTTTCGTTTTTAACATTAAATTGTGAAATTTTCTTCCAGTGCTGACTTGACTTTGACTGTTACTTCTGACTTGTACTGAAAAACATGCGAGGTCCCCCGACAGTGGTTAGCCTCAGGGTTGTCCATCCCTTGACTAGGACCTCACACGTAAACAAAAAGGAAAACTAAAGAATGGGCGTCCCAACGTAGGCCTCGAGTTACTTCCCCCAGGGTACATTCCACGGGTGTGTGGATGCCGTCCCAGGGTACTCCCTCTCGCCTGAAGGTAGAACCCAGAAATCTCAAGTTAGTCACCACGTCGCTCCGTTGACCTGTAACACACAAACAACACCAGGGGCGCCAAGACGGGGTTTTAGGTGTAGCAGCTGCGACACCTGATTCGGAAAAAGGGAGGGAGGTTGGAAGAGAAAAGGGGAGGTACGAGAGGAGGGAAGAAAGGAAGGAGTGACAGAAGAGGAAGGGAAAGAAAGTTAAGAGGGAAAAAAGGAAGAAAAAGAGAAAGGGATTTGAACAGCCGTAAGAGTAAGAATGATGTGTAGGTACTCGGTATCGGCGAGGTAGAGCTGGTCTGCTCAGAATCAGTTGTAAATTAGGGAGACTAGATTAAAGAAAAATAAAAGGAAAATGAAGGGGAGAGAAGGGAGGAAACAGGGGAAAGAAAGCGGAGAAAAATCAATAAAAACGAAAGATGTGCGACGTGCGACGAATTTCAGTTTAAATGGGAAGGAAAGGGTTTGTAATAGCGAGGGCTCAGAGGGGAGCGACACATAAAGTGAGCACAGGGAGCGTTCCTGTCCTCTGGCATAAACATAAGGGACTAAAAACGGCGGCCAGTTCCCGCGTTTGAGTTCGTCCCGTTTTGCCGTGGGCTTTTGCGTTATAGATTTCTCTCTCAAAGTGGGGTTGAGAATGGCGCTTAAAATGCTAAATTGTAAAATTTTCAGCCAGATTTTGACCATTTCCCCTTATCCATCTACCTTTCAAAATAAATTTTAGTTTGCTTCGCTCGCCATACGGATTATTTATCTCATAGGTCTGTAAGTAACGATTAGATTGCAAAACCCTAAAATTTTAGCTCACCTGAGCTTTTCGCTTGTTTCGCTCGCTATGCGGTTCATTTACCTCATAAGTATTGGGTCCGTAAGTGATGATTAGATTGCAAAATCTTTAAATTTTAGGATACCAGACGCCCGCCTCGCGCTCTCTCCGCGCGCGATATAGATTAATGCTCGCGTGGGTGGGACTGTAAACATTGATCAGAATGTGAAATTCGAGAGCTTCTCGCTCGCTTCGCTCGCGATGTTCATCGCTGCCCTCGCGATGGCGCAGTCGATGATGCTTATAAAATAGTAAAATCTTAAGTTATGAAGCCGATCGATAGCTTCTTTCCCGCGAGGAAATCTGTTCCACCAATGCGCAGTGTGAAATGCTGTTTTCAAGCCATACTCAACAAAATCAACAAAATGGCTCGTTTTGATCAATTTCTGCCACTGAAAGGAGGCAACATGGATACTGGACGTTTCGATGTCCGTGTTCCGGGGTATGCGTAGGAAAAAGGGAGGTTTGGCCCTGAAAAAGGGAGGAGGTTGCCTTTTCTGCGACACCTGATTCAAAACGTTTTGGCGCCCCTGAACAACACCACAACAAAATCCACTCCTACAGCTTCCACACCCACTCCTTCAGAGGGGCATGCCTCATCCGTCTACTCTGGATTACGGATCGCCTTGGCGCCAGCCTGACTAGCTAAAACCTAACTAATGGCACCGAAACTAAACTGCTTGTCTGAAACCTAGCCAGTGTTTTCCGGCTTTACCCAGTATACTTAACTCATAGTCCAAGTTGTTCCAGTGTCCTTAGCACGTCCCTGTAGACGGCCTCCTTGGACTGGTTGGCGTTGACGATGGTCACAGGAAGACTCTCCTCCTGCAGCAACCACTCGTCCATTCTGTGATGTAGTTGGTCGAAGTATTCTTGTTGTGGTGAATTCTCCTCCTGACGGCCACGCCCATAGGCCCTTTTAAAAGCCTCCTGTGCTGGGAGCCTTAAGTAAATAAAATGTTCCTGTCCCTTTGAGAAAACCCTTAGTATCCTTGACACTGCCTGAAGCACCCTTAACTGCTGTTGCTGTAAGTGGCCGTTCTTGATTTGTACTTCTGAGAATAGTTTTTCCACACTGTGGACTGACCTTTCCATGATCAATGTGCCTGAGACTTTACTCATGCTTTGCTCCCATACTGTTACCAGAGCGTAAATTTGAAACATAAAAGCACATTTTTCAGGCCGCTTGCTCACTTGATTCAACAAATTAATTCCATCTAGATTCACCCATTTGTCCACAGGCTCCCCTCGTACTTGATACTTCTTTTTCTCACTTAGTTTTCTCAAAATCGTTGATTTTCCAGCTCCAATATTTCCTTCTATATACACCACTTGTACTCTCTTCCTCCTCAAAAATAGATAGGTTACTACCAAGACAGAAAATGTCAAAACTGCACCTAAAGTCAAACTCTCCATGATAACTCTGGTTCAACTGGCTAGCTTACTGCTCTGTCACCTACTGAGGTCAAACTCCCTGTTACAAGCATTTGTTCCCTTGCACACTCAGTCTTTCTCTCTTGGATCTCATGTGTCTCTATTGTCATTACTGCTCATTGGACTCTACACTGTATGATCATTCCCCATTCATATTTTGTTTTACTCCCGCGTCCGTTTGTTTTGACTGAAGTGGTACCGGTCTCTGCGCGGCTTTTGATTCACTTAGTCATTCCACTTTGCTCAACATGGCTGCTTTGTAAACACCAGTGAAAATTGCAAGTTTTATTTTTAACTTAATTGGTGCTCCCTAGAGTAATGTGTGGTGTCAACATGGGACACAGCTCAGGACTTGTCCCTGAACAGGTCGATTCCTGTGTTGGTTTGTGTAGAGCTCTCAACACAGCCATTTCTGACAGGTTAACGAGACACTCTCTAGCAGCATTAATTTCAATTTATTTTAAAAGATAGGAGTATGGAGAATGATTAGGGAACGATAACACAGTGGTTTTTGTACAACAAGAACATTATACTTCGAAACATTGAAAAAGTTACATCATAATGGTAAGTAAACAAATAATTTAAGGTTAAGACTACATGGTACTTGAGATCAAGACTTACAGTTAGGGGTTTTTAAAACTTAAAGATAAGCGATCAATAATAATTTACACGCTATAATGGAATAACAAATTTAAATATTTACAAATTTTAAGTCAACAATTATCTTTAGTTTTCAGTGAATCGTCGGAATGAGAGGTGGTGGTGGAGCCATTTCCTTTACCAAGCTGAGCCAGGCTGGAGCTGCTGTGCCAGGCTGCTTCTTTGGGGTACGTGCAACTAAACTTATGTTTAATTCCTTGGCCACTCGCTTTTTCTCTGCTTTGCTTAGGAAACTACATGTCTTTTTAGTGTGGCCCCGTCCACCGCACTTGCTGCACCTCCTCTTTGATGGTTTGCAAGCAAGATGGTCAGCGGGCGGTTGTTGAATTTTTTCCTCCTCGAGTAGAACGTTGACGACCTCGTCTTCTAGGAATTCTGACGCCCCTAAGT
Source organism: Odontothrips loti (assembly GCA_038380765.1). Lineage (NCBI taxonomy): Eukaryota > Metazoa > Arthropoda > Insecta > Thysanoptera > Thripidae > Odontothrips > Odontothrips loti. The sequence goes on from CM076243.1 coordinate 2,290,922, forward strand.
GGCAGTTCACCTCATCCTCCTCATCATCCAGGAAGAAGTCTTCTAGTATCCCGCTCTCAATTTGTGCGGCCACTGTTGGCACAATGTCGAGGTCCATGACTTCCTCCAGATCCTTCTCGTTTAGCTTGAAAACCTGCAGCCCTTTATTGCTGAAGCATGGCGTCATGGAATCGACTGCTTTTTGGACTGCAGCAAAATCCAAACCAGAAGCCTTTTGCTGTGTCGCCACCTTCGCTGCTGCTGCTTCATCCTGCACGATGATCTCCCACCAAGTCGGTCTCTCGTCTTCCAGTAACGGCTTCTGAAGTGCCGCCTCCAGCTCCTGGAGTTCCTCGTCAAGCGTCGAAGCTTAGTGCTGCTGTCGCCGTCTCGCCTGTTCCTGGTCGCGAAGCGCCGTTTTCACTTCTTTTATCGCCTCCTTCTCGGTGTCTTGAACTTGATCCTGCTGTTTACAGTTGTCCAGGGATGTGCTGGGTTTGAACTTCCTCGCCCACTGCCCGGAAACTCGAGCCACCTCACGTCGCTTCTCCATCTCCCGGCGGGCTGTCTGGACGGCGAGATCCGAAACGTCTTCCAGGGGCGTCGCCACTCGCTTCTTTTCCTTCCTCCCGGCTGCTGTAAGCTTCTTCGGAATCCTGAAGCTACCAGCCAATGCCTTTGCCTGTTTACGGAGACCATTCTGCACGTCCGGCTTCATTTCCACTCTGATTGTTCTCACTTTCACTTGAACTTCTCTGCACTTGTCTTTTCTGTTGCTTCCTTCTGACGCCAAGCCAACTCTCTGCGCCTTCCAGCCCTTTGCTGCCTTGGGATGCCTCTTCAATTTCAGTTCCGTCGGCCTCCAGTTCTTGGACTCTCCCCTCCAGAGTCTGCACTCTTTTTAAAGCAGCCTAAAAGACAAAACAATGATCTTTTAAAAGTCACCAAAATTTACCCCTGACAAGAAAAAATGAAACACATGAATTCTAACCCGCAGCTCTCCTTCCAGGCCTTCCTTCTCCTTTTGAAGTGTTCTATGATTACCGAAATGTGTGCCACAACTGCCCCCGGCTTTGTCGGAAGGCCAAATTCCTCCAGGAATTCCTGCAAAATGAAAAATACATTAACGATACCTGCTGGCAGATGCTGCAGCAAAAGATGAACATATACATACTTTGGCGACGTCGAAGTAAAATTTCTTCTGTTTTTTTTCAATACGCCCAGCAATGGTTTTTAGGAGGAAAACGTCCTCCTCTACGGAGTATTGGTGCCTCTGGAAAATTGATTCATTCAGCAATATTAGTATTATGCTCGGTTTGTGTTGCGCACACCTCAAGGACTTTGAGTTTCAAGAACTAATCGTTACTGACCTTGGTAGCTGGGTTATTCTTGAGGTGCCGCTAATAAATAATAAATGAAGACCACAAGATAAAATCAGTTCATAGGAAGGTGATAAGAAGAGATATAAAATTTTATGCGTACCTCATCAAGAACATCCTCCAGGTCTCTAACTTTAGTTCGTAACTCCTGCACTTCAGCATGCTGCTGCTGCTGCTGCTGCTGCTGCTGCTGCTGCTGCTGCTGCTGCTGCTGCTCCCTCAACAGCTCTGTCTGCAGCTCCTACAGAAACAAACAATGTTCTTTCAAAAATCACAAAAATTTACACCTGAAAAGAAAAAATGCAATACATTGCATACATGCAATTCTTACCCGCACCCTCCTCTCAAGGTTCTCCTTTTCTTTCTACATAGGAGAGACCACAAACATTAAAAAAAAGGATAATATCACTTCCAAATATGGCTCCGAATAGAGGAACAGGAGGGCGCCCTGCACGGGGGTCTCGGGGCGGAGCCCCCAGCGAACAAAGCGAATAAGAGTTATAAAGCAGTACCTGCAGCGTACGGAGATCCCCTTCCATTGCGGTTCCTTCCGCCTCGAGTTCAGCCACTCTCTCCTCTAGAGTCTTCACTCTTTTTAAAGCAGACTAAAAGACAAAACAATGATCTTTTAAAAGTCACCAAAATTTACCCCTGACAAGAAAAAATGAAACACATGAATTCTTACCTGCAGCTCTCCATCCAGGCCTTCCTTCTCGGCCACTACTTTGGAAATTACTTGTCCCTGTTTCTCCAGAACCAAGTCCAGGAAGAGGTCGACAACACCTTCAAGGGGGGTCCCCAACGGGACCTGGCCCCCGCCCATGGCCACAATTTCTTTGATTAAACGGTTCATGACGGTGTTAGGCAAAGGAAAACAGTTGATCAAGGTAGATTTTGTTTCTGAAGTTGAACATAAGGAACGATTTCTTGCAAAACAAACAACATTTGTCGCAGTCCTTGACTAGCCGCGAAGACAGGTCTTGAAACACGAGAAACGTTTGGGAAACGCCAAATGCTAAGATCCGTTGAGTGCCCCAATGAAAATGTTTCAATTTTAACATTTGGCCATGTTTTCGCATACTTAGCCAGCAGACGAGTCATCGCCGCTCATAACCTCACAAAGTTTGCACACACACGGTCCAATGTGAAAATAGAAAGATTTTCACAGGGGGACTCAACGGATCACTTCACCGGGGAATTTTAACGTTCAAACAGAAGTTCATCCTCCACATTCGAGGATTTTCTGTGAACGACAAGTCGGCCCACACACGTCACACGTCCGAACAAACGAACATTCAGACACAGTCACTGAGATGTTGTTGTTGTCAGGGTTGCCAGGTTCGGTCGGGCTCGGGTCGCCCGAGTGCGCCCGACCGGCTAGCCAATGAAAACGCCCCGAATCGCCCGCGATTTTCAAGAGAGCGCCCGAAAAATCGCCCAAAATTTCCCCAAAAGAGCCTGGAAAATCCCTGGATGAGCAGATGGCTTCAAATTAAACCCAAGCAAACCACAATAACAAACACATTTTTGAAGTGCACCTTATAAGTTAAAGCGCATTTTCCTTAGAAATCTTAACTGTCTGCGCCCGAATATCTCAGATCAAAATATCGACTAAATCACCAAAAATTGATCATTAAACGAAAAATCGCCCGGAAAAATTAAGATGCGCCCGGGAAATCGCCCGACGCCCGACTGCCCGAAAAGTGCGCCCGCCGAGTAGAAAAATCGCCCGACCTGGTAACCCTGGTTGTTGTTGCTCACGTGTGAAACTCACCGATGAGGTTGCAGGCAGCAGAGCAAGTGAAAGATTTTCCCGGTTTCTTTGTGGACGCAGCTGAGCGGGGGGGGGGGGGGGGGGGGGGGGGTCTGTTTTTCTTTTCTTCTTCTTTGTTTCTTTTTCTTAGATCTTGATATGAGGGTTCTCAGCCAGACTCTAGAGAGGATTAGTGGCTTGCGCAGGAAATGCAAGGGTCCGTCTACGACTCAAAACCTCTGAGCTCCCTTCGAAACACGGTACATGAGTGTGCTCTATGGAAAGAGGAAGGATTGAAGTTTTTAGGGAAATTCCTTGTCTCAAATTTCTCAAAACAAAAATATTCGAAAGAAATTAGAAATATGTCGAGGAGTCGTCGAAGACGCTACTTTCTGTTTCCGCCACCCGTAGCGCTGACTGTCCAGATTCGTCTGCCGTCTGCTGCCGTCGTCCGTCAAACGCTTGGAAACCCCGTTGATCTTGATTGTTTGGACTTAATTTTTTTTATTTTCAAACGTAATCCTAGTTGTAAAACGCATCAAAGATATGTTATAGTAAAAAAGTGTAAGTTCAGAGTCCTTACTTTTTCTGTAGTTGTGCCAAATAAATCGTGAGGCATAACCTACGCAATGCTGCTTACTGCTTTGTTTAATTATGCTTTTTGAGGTTACTGCTGCTTGTCATGTACCTGCCACTATTGTAAGGATATTGTTTTACATTTAGGGTTGTGTTCTATTGATCACAATGCCCAAGAAAGCTAGGAAGAAGCGATTGAGATCCTGTAGACCCCAAGTACATCCGGCAGATCTATTGCCTGCTGATAAAAACGTATGTATCATGTGTTAGTATTCTTTCAACACAAGGCTACATCCTGTATGCTAGGTTGTGCTTAAATTTACTTCCTGTTTTGTTACCAGGTATCCAATAACCCCATTATTGAGGGTAATGATGTGACTGTGATTGACACAAACATTACCAAGTAGGATGTTTCTGGGGTCAATCTTTGCGATGTCATGGTGCACGAGTCCGCTCAAACTCAGACCTCCAATCATGCTATATTAGGTCCAGAAGAAGAAAATGTTACTCTGGAGACATATCAAACAGTCTCTATTGAAGCCTGTTCAACTGATGCTAACATAGTGAAGACGACTGACAATAATGCGCAAAGTGTCATCGCTGAGGTAAATGTGAGTAGTGCTGTCGAGGAATGTGTTCAGAACAATCTTGAGAATATTGCTCCACTTGTGATATAGGATGGTACTGCAGACCTTGATTCAAATGATGTGATGATCACTGACAACGAATTAATTGAAGTCATTACTGAAGCCTGTACATCTGGCACCATCGTAGTTCAGACCTCTGAGAATCAGATCAATCTTGAAAATTTAGTATATATTATCGAGGAGGATGGCATTGAAGCCCTTGATTCAAATATTGTGATGGCCACTGACAGAAGGTCTATTCAAGGCAAGTTATGAAGCATCAACAAATTTCTATTGTTCACTGTTGGAAACAAAACATATAAATCGTTTTTTTTAATGTGCAGGTTCAGCAGAGGCAAATGAAAATGTCATAGTCATTGATGTAGTGGATGAGAGCACACAGATAGTTGCTGAAGTTAGTAATTGTAAGGTAAAATTCAGGTGTGGGTGAAATGAAAAAGTTTGGTTTGTTATATTTGTTTGACTATGCCACCATGTTATTTTCAGGAGCCCTCTATTACATCAAAGTGGACACAAACAGAAGAACTCATCCAGTCATTGATTCCTTCACATTATAAGACTATTGTTGGCAGTGATTGCCTCAGCATTATTATGTTCAGCAAAGGAAGCAAGAAAGTTGTTCAACGCTCTGTGACTTTTGCGGCTGATGGGACATACCAGGTATTTGTCCATGGTAAATGTGTTCTACCTGAACATTCCCTTTGTCAGAAAACTTTGCCCCTGCCCTCAGTACAGAGGTTCCTCAATTGCTGTGTGAAAGGGTTGTGGGTGTGATAAAAGTAGTAAAGCAGTTTCTCACATGTATGGGGGCATCTGAGGGAAAATATCAACACCTATGGCTGTCCTATGACTGTTCTAGCATTTCTCTGTTATGGATGTTGTCTGGATTTATCAGAATAGTTTTCCCAAGGAAAATGCGAATGGTGTCAGTTGCAGTGGTGTCTTCCTCTACCAACTTATTTGCTGTCACAGCGGAGGCTCCACTAATGTGAAATGGATTGCCACTAAGCAAGGTCAGTCAATGAAACATTCCTTCCAAGTGAAAAACAAAATGGATTGTCATAGCCCGATTTCTATAAGCTAAATCTCATGGTCTTGAATTGTTTTACTGATAATCTGTCTCTCTTTCAGCTGTGTAGAAACCTTTCCATCACCTGCAGAGCAAGACATAGCTATAAACTCAGATCAGCTGCAAAGACATGATATGTGTAAAATAGAAGGTAAATATTACTCAGATGGTTACATAGAAAAGAGCTTTCCTTCACTTCTATATTTTGTCTTGGTATATTTTTCAGTAGCGCTCAGGTGCATGACCTGTAAGAACTCAAGACTCGTAAGCCACAGTGTGAGTTGATACCTGGAGCAAGCATTGCTTCTGCCAATTCTGAAATCTACCAGTGTCAACATCCAGATAATCTATTGCTGATAGAATACAAAGTTCGCAGCAACTTTGGCACGAACCATGACAAACCCGTATATGCTGTGTGAAGCGAGGTTGATTTTAGGAAATATTCAAAACTCTTTATGAACTGATATGCAAACTTTGGCACTAAGTTGTAAGCATCGTGGTTGTAAACCATGGTGGATTCCAAAGTGTATCACTCACGAGGTTCCAGAATCGCTACTGGAATAAGGGTCTACGTGGAAGAAAATCATGAGGATGAGCTGAGAAACAGCTTTTAGGTTTTAATGTTCTTTCATACTCAATCATGAGTTTTTTACATCTTAAAATTAGAGGACCCTTTTTTCATTCAGCACGCTCAAATAGTCTGAATTGGTCAGTACTTTATATTCAGTTTTTGTGTACTGTGGTTAGTAGGTGATTACTATCCCATGAGTGATTTGGTTAGTGCTGGGCAATTAGAATGAGTGGATGTGATTGTGACAGGTTGTTATAGAGCAATTTACTGCAGGCCTCATTGTACGTATTTAATGTAATTTGTGTGTTTGGGTGCATCCAAGTCATGCAAGGGTAATTAGTACTTTATTCAATTCAGAGATTTGTTTAGTATTTCATGCTGAGATTTTGTGTTTCTTTTGTACCTTCATTCTATAAATATGAATACCACACATAATTTGAACCCATTAGCAAGTTAAAAACAGTCCCCACAAATGTCTTAGTCAAACAACTGAAAGTAAAAATGTAACTATGGGTGACTTTTACACTGTGCAGACATGAGCACAGATGTGAGAACATTTAACAATTTAGTCACATGAGGTTGATGCCAGAAATCACAGAATGATACTTTAAGAACAGGGTCAAATATTTAATGATTTGAGTTTCTCTGCCGCCTGTGCATGGTGGTGATGAATATACTGTCATTTTTTGTAAGCATGTTATTTTGAATTTTAAACTTTTGTGGTTAATGACCTGTGTACCAAGGTGTTTGGCTAATTCTCTTGTACTTGGTCTGAATGACTTTCATATTTTGTTTGTAATTTTTATGGTTTGTAATTGTGTATCGAGTATCCAATGTTGTTGCAAAATATGTGCCAAGTGTTGGTTCTTTTCGTAATTACGATTAACTAAAATAAAATAAAAAACAGGTGTTGACATTTCTATTGTTTACTTGAAAAAAGACAACCATCACTACTTGTAGTGATATTCATCCAAATCAACTTGAAAGACAAAATACACAGATAAGGCAGTAAACAACTTTGCTTACACTTCACTGTTTGCCAAACATACAGGAAACCACATAAGGAACACAGAAAAAGAAAGTTCAAAATAGCTCTGAGAAAACATTTCAGATTGAGTACAAACCCAAACTACAAACATAAGTTAAGTGCATTTCCACAACACTCTGGGTAACATAAATAAAAGTTCAACTGACATCACAGGACTATGCTAGGTTTGCACAGCCATAGAACAGTAAATTGTGATGTGCAGTAGAGAACAAATGATTGCAATGAATTGCCAGTGACCGAGGAAACTAGTCAAGTCTATGACTTAACATTATGTGACTTTCCATGAAAAAGAAAACCAAATGATTACAAATATTTGTGGCACTGAGATTTGCAAAATAATACTATAAAGACACTGGAGGTTGAGTAGGGGAACAAATGGAAGATAATAAAATTGCCTAAATGTTTTGCTTTGACTACATGTCTCAAACTTGACTTCTGATAGGTATTTAAAATTTGGTGATACATAAAGCTTTTTGAACGGTTTGAAACCCCAAAAATGTCATTGAATGGCCAGTTTACTCAAAAAAAATGACATCAGCCCTTGGAGTCGAAGGCCAGGGCCATCCTGGACGCCCCCGCCCCCAAGGATGTGGCCGAGCTCCGGGCTTTCACCGGTCTGGTAACATATGACAAAGGGACCCTCATGGAACCACTCCACCGCCTCCTCGACAAGTCATCGGCCTGGAAGTGGGGCGAGCCTGAGAGCAGGGCGTTCCGCGCGATCAAAGACATCATAGCGGGGCCTAACGTGTTGGTGCATTATTCGCTAGACCTGCCACTAATACTGACTTGCGATGCTTCCCCCGTAGGTTTGGGAGCGGTCCTGGCCCACACCATGCCCGAAGACGAGGAAGACACGCAGAGGCCTATCATGGTCGCCTCCAGGACTCTCAATGTGGCAGAAAGGAATAATTCACGGACCGACCGGGAAGCGCTGGCGGTCATCTTCGGGTGCAAGAAGTTCGCCCAGTATTTGATCAGTCGGCACTTCACCATTGCTACTGACCACAAGCCCTTGATTCACATTCTAGATCCCTTCAAGCCTGTACCAGAGCAGGTGTCGCCGAGAGACCTGCGTTGGCTGTTCCTGTTGGGAACATTCGACTACGATATGCGCCACATTCCCGGCAAGGACATCGGCCACGCAGACTTCCTCAGTCGCTGCCCCCTCCCGACTAAGGACGCGGGAGTAGCGGACCCGGCTGGAATCTGGCTGCTGGAGGCCAAAGACGTCCAGGATCTATCCGCCCAAGACATCGCCCAGGCCACAGCGGAGGACCGTCTGCTGAGCGCCGTGGGGCACTGGACCCGCAATGGGTGGCCTAAGGAGGTGCCCCAGGACCACGCTGACCTCGACTTCACATCGTTCAGGAGTAAGCGAGACGCTCTGTCTTGTTCTAACGGTTGTATGCTTTGGGGCGACAGGGTCATCATCCCCGCCAAGCTTCGCCCTCGTGTCCTTGCCCTGCTGCACGGGACACACCTCGGGATATCCTACAGCAAGGCCATCGGCCGGTCTATTGTATGGTGGCCCGGCATCGACGCCGACCTCGAAGCCGCAGTGAAAACCTGCGCGGCATGCCAGCTGACAGCCAACCTGCCAAGGAAGCCGGCGGCGGCCACCACCTGGCCACCAGAACGGGCTCCCTGGGAGCGAGTACACATGGACTACGCAGGACCAATCGACGGGCACATGCTACTGATCGTCATAGATACGTTTTCAAAGTGGCCGATTATCAAGGTGGTAAGCTCCCTCAGTGCGCAAACCCTCATCACTCATACCAGATATCTACTTGCAGACTACGGCGGCCAGCTCTGGTCGTGACGGACAACGGCACATCCTTCGTGTCCCACGACTTCCAGAACTTCTTGCTGCGCAACGGGATCCGCCACCTCTGTTCCCCGCCCTGGCACCCGTCATCCAACGGCCTGGCCGAGGCGACAGTGCACTTCGCCGAGATGCTCCTCGAGCGCTACCAGGAGGGTGACATCCACACCAGGATCCCGCGCGTGCTCTGGGCAATGAGGACGAGGCCGTCTCTCACCACCGGGCTCACCCCCGCAGACCGCATGGGGCGAAAGTTTCGCACGCATCTGACCGCGCTTCACCCTGCGTCCGTCCGCACCGGGGACCCGGAGGACACCAGGATGACCAACCCCTTTGCCGTCGGCTCGACGGTGTGGATCCTCAAGAAGACGGCCAATGACAGCTGGTGGGTACCGGGAGTCGTGTTGGCACACAACGGGCCACGCGCGCTGCACGCGCTCTCCGAGGCAGGCGTGCGGTTCACGAACCATTCCGTGGACCATGTTCGTCAGCGCTATGTCCTGGAGCAGCCCGAGGAGCCAGAGGAAGCACCCCCGCTCGACGTACCCCAACCCAGACCCGATGCGGCGGCAGCAAATGGAGCGGACCCCGTGGAGCAGGAGAGACGCGACGCACCACTCCCGGTCGTCGCCCTCCCACCCCCTCCCCCACCCACGCCACCGGTGCAACAGGAGGACGACGACGGGTTCAGAGGATTCGACGACATTCTGCAAGAAGTGCCCGTCATACCTGAGCCCAGGGTCATTCTGCTGAACCGGGTTGCCGGGAGATCCGTCCGTCCGGCGTCCGGTCCGGCTCCGTTGCCAGGTGGCGGGTTCGAGACAGAGCTCTCAAAAATCGGAAAATAGGCCGGTGAATGTGAAGAAACCACCCCGTGACCATTCCATCGGGGGGTGGAACCATCCCGTGATCAAACCACTCCCCTTGCCTGTCTCCACTGGGGAGTAGTTTCATCACGTGACGGTTCCACCCCCTATGGATAGCAGTGGAACCATCACGTGATGGTCCCCCCCCCCCCCCCCCGTCGAGGTTGGGCGGAGTGCATTCTTCCGCATTCTTCACGTGATGAAACCACCCCCCCTAAAATGGGAAGTGCATTCTTCACGTGATGAAACCACCCCCCTAAAATGGGGAGTGCATCCACCCCCGCCCCCCCCCCCCAAAAAAAAAAAAAAAAACATGCGATTCTACCACGTTTTGACAGCACAATCGAAACCGCAACTGCCAATGCCTCATGACTGCCAATGACGAACCTGCATCCTGTGAATGGATCGAACCGGGGGGTCCCTTCATCACGGGATGATTCCCCCCCCCCCCCTGGCAGAGCAGGACGGCAGGGGGTCCCTTCATCATGGGATGCAACCGCTCCGCCCTTAATATGTGACAGAGGTAGTATCACACTCCCATTTCGAGTTTTCTTTTCAAGTGGTCAAAGAAGAATTTAGTAATGCTAGGTAAACTTTACTTGTTTATTCCTATTCTACATTTATTAAACATTCCACAAGAGTTCAAAATAATAATACAATATCGATGTATAACTTCCATTTACACAACACGGACACAAGATGACTAAGTCATGGCCAGGTAAGTTACTGTGCGAGCTATGATTCAGACTCATTAAGTAAAAGTGTTAACATATTCAAAAGCCCAACACAGGAGTAAAAGACAGAGATCACACTTTAAAAATAAAATAAAAATAAAAATATCAAAACGGTTACACATCACACGGCTCCTACATCGGTCACAATACCTTAAATAAAAAATGTAGAAATGTAAAAAGACTAGTAAAGTCGGATGCATTGGAAATTTAACTCAAATTGTATAAATGACACTGTCTGTAACAATGTTGATATATATAAATATAAAAGGTGTACAACAATGTGTACCACGAAAATAATCGTCTCGTACAAACTTAACAAAAACAGGTTTACACACTTCTCTAAAATACATTAAATTATAAATGATAGTGTGTCTAGCTTCCTGAATTAATAAATTAAATTCTTTAAACTGATTCTCAATAAGTGAATCGCAAATCACAATTTTGATGACTAGATACTGATGCAGGGGGCCTGTTCTACTCACTGATGCAACAGCTAACAAACGCAGCATCAAGAAAACCGTGTAAAACATTTAGTCACTGAAACAACAGCCTGCCAGAATTTTCTGTACTTCCCCTGAAGGTCCCACATCTTGACGCTTGACTGCCTGAGCTATCGGCGCCCTACCTGCCTGCCTTCCTTATCGATGCATTGCTGAAGCCTTCCTGGCAGGCCACGCTCAAACGCCCTTAAAGAGCACGAAGAAAAAAAATGTTTAGTTTAAGAGACCAATTAAATTATTGCAGGATAGCAACATCCCAAACAAACGCGACCAGGAGACAGTTAAACGTTCCAAACATCCTTACACACTCTTTGTGCACACGTAGAACTATGTGCATAGGCTTTGTACTGCTTCTTGCCTTAATTTTAAGTGGAGCAATGCATACAATTTCATTGCTAAGATTTAGGGTGTAGTGAATTTACCTCTGAATCATTTCTGCGGGTACGTTGGCCACCTCTGCAGCAATCCTTTCCCTTAGTATCGGGATCGTTGGTGTCGGTTGCGAGTAAACTTTCTCCTTTAGATATCCCCAAAGAAAGAAGTCTGGAACTGTCAGGTCTGGGCTTCGTGGCGGCCACTCATGTTCAGCTCGGCGGCTGATAATTCTTTCCCCGAAGGTATTACGGAGGATGCCCATTGCCTGCACATGCGCCAGTTTGTAGCACGACGTGCGATTTATTCTGTAGGGTCAAAGTTGCCGCATACGATATTTACCCTTGGCACTGTGTGAATTGGGGCTCCGTCTTGCTGGAACCACAAATTTTCCATGTCCCACCCCTTTTGTCGAATCGCAGGTAAAACAAACGTTTCGAGCATGTCAGCGTATGTATTTCCATTCACCCGTCCTTCAAAAAAGTACGGCCCGACAATTCCATGGTACGTCAGACCAGCCCAAAACATGACCTTGGGCTGCTTGCCACATGGCTGTAAAATACATGAATTAATGGATTTGCTGTGATGACGTCACCAGGCCAATGTTGAAACACGAAGATCTCTAGGTCAGCCCGATGTTCCGCGCTTTGCTTTTAAAAGGTACATTCCTACAGCAAAGCTTGGAACATCAGCCAGTTTCGCTAATCCAGCCGGCAAGCGGAGAGGGCCTAGACCGGCTGCGTGCGGAACCGTGCCCGAAACTTACCCAAATCTGTCTCACGTGGGTCAGGTGAGTTTCGGGCAAGGTTACGCACACAGCCAGTCGGTCAGGCACGCTCGGGTTTATAACCCGATTGGAAATACAGGCATCAGTCTTTATTCCTCGGTCTCGTACAAATAAGTACATCACGTCACATGCACCCGAAGATTACGAAATTTAAAAACGTGCATTGTTGCGCGACACACGTGCGTGCCCGCTGCTAGAATTTAACCACAAATAAAAAGTGCACAGCGAATACTGCATAACTTTTACGATGTCGAATCATCGCGAAATTTTGCAGTAAACATCGCAGAATTTCGCAACGATAGTTTTTCTTCGTCGGTGATTTTACCTTTTTGACAGTGCGACAAGAAATGCGTTTCAGACAATTGTTGTATAAGCGGTCACACGCAATGTTCAAAAATGAAATTCGCACAATACCTTGTCCTGGCGGTACTCCGGATTATGGTTGTCCCATAAAACGGCGTCGTGTGTGTTCACTGATCCGTTTAAACAGAATGCTGCCTCATCTGACATAAAAAGCAAGGTATGCATATCAGGATTGTAAAATAGCTGGTTCAACAGCCATTCACAAAATCTGAGGCGCACCTCGAAATCCTGCTCCGATAATTTCTGGTGAAGTTGAAGCCGATACGGATGGTAATGCATGTGCTGCAACACAAGGGCGATTAAAAACGAGCAAATGGTAATAATAATGATGATATAATACAAATATTAATCATACTTACACGAAGCATTCTGCTAAGGCTCGTCCTGCTAATATTCAGATTAAGTGACCTTCTGCGCAGTGATTCCTTTGGTGCGACCCGGACATCAACTAGCACCCGCATTTCATTTGCTGGATTTCGTGCAATGCGTGGCCTACCAATATTTTCCACGTGCTTGCGTCCCCTGTCGTGTTCCTGGCTTATGTTTGCTGTTCGCTCAAATCTCTCTTTGAATCTCCGCACTGCGGATTCACTAACCACAACCCTCCACGTTCTCCGTATTCTTCTCATGACCGCTGAGTAATTCCCTATCTGAATGCACCATTTCAAAACTAGGGCACGCTGATCGTTGGTCAGAGCGTCCATGCTAAAACTTATTGCAAATTTAAATTATAACCCATAACTTAAATTAATTCAATAACCCACGGGACACTAAGCTGTACAAACCTTCTCCTGCCACGAAAAAGTCTGATGGATCAGGTATAGAAGACAAAGAAATGCGACTTTTTTTACCAGGGGTACCTTGTAGATAAATTTACTGAAACATGAAACGATTCTCCACTAACCCTAGAAGGAAAAAAGCAAAAGCATAAAAACCGAACCACGCCGTGACATACGTAAGTGCGAACTAAAATGAATCAAAACGCTAGTTGAAACTTTTACTTCTACCCCGCGTGGAGCACAAAAAAATGGGAGCAAATAACCGACCGTTTATAGCTGTGATTCCATGAATACCACCGTGCCTTACAGAAGCGATGAACTTTAAAACGTGAAGCTTGGCTCATCTTCTGCGTAACGTACACCCAGACAAACGAATTCTGGATTAAAGCCTAGAACAGCGTTCCTGAAGTAGTCAAGAATATCCAAGAGTATTTCTTGATTTAACTCTTAGATTGGCTTGATTCAAGAACATTTTCATGAATGCTTTTAGCCTCAGAATCTGTTTCTCGGGGTGTACAGGGAAACAATCGGCAAGCAGTGGGTCTCCAATGCCTGTGGGACTCTAAACGTGCTCCAGTTAGCAGATAAGCTCTTCATTCCTGCCCAAGATGGCCGTTTCGCTTGCCGACACGTGCAGCAGTGCCAAGCGAACACTGTCCCAGACCTCGACTCATTTTGGTTGGGGTCGGTACCCGGAGAAAATGTAGGTAGCAGTTCTGCCTCGTTCCACTTCGAGCCCACGAAGGCCCTGTTTTGTCCCCCGACACCTGCAGCAGCACCTGCGGACGACTTGGCCACAATTTAGAACATCCTGGGATCATTCAAGGCGGAGTCACTCCTTTCTAGGACGAACCGTTTCGAAGTTGGCGCTCGAGAACGGTGCATCGGGTCTCGAGAACGGCTGTGATGATCGCGAGTCCAATTCACAGTCCGTTGGCGAAAACCGCATGCTCCCAGGACGCTGCGTTGGCGAGTTGTCGAGTTGCCTCTTGTGCCTCCTGGTCTAGTTCTTCTCGGAGGTGCTGATCGTAGTCCCCGAGTTGAGCTTGCATGAGCATTTTCCAGGTTGCCCAATTATCTTCTCCCCTCGATTTCGTGAAGGGAGGTGGAGCGTTGGATGTAACCACAGTCCCTGTGGTTGCTGCTCCCTCGTACTCATCTTCGCGGCTCTTCTGGGTACGGAGGCGACGACCACCGCGGGAGCTGGAAGCCATGTCCTTAAATTCGATTTTGTTGTAGCACTACACAACACACTAAACACTGATCGAATTCTTGGTTGGTTAACACCGAGCGGCAACGTGCGCGGTTAGCCTCAAAGATTCACAAGTCTGATTTCAGAGTTAATTCACGAAAAAGAATTTCAATATCACTCGCGCAGTATTAAGCGTGACTGGGCACCATAACCAGTTGTAATAATTAAGATGCAGAGTCAATATTCTCAAAGATTGCGATGGATAATAATAGTGATAGGAGCGAAATAACGACACGTCTAGACTCATGTGAGTGTAACACGGAAGTAAAGGACCTTTCTTTTATTTCTCATAAGCATCACAGGATACAGGAAGGACCTGTTACATACGCAAATGTACCCAGCAAGGACGGCCCCCCAAAGCTGCTTTCACAGCAGATCATGGTTACTCGGCCAGCAGAAGTATTGTTCCTTCATGGAATAGATGTAGGCAGCAGAGGAAAGGAGCTGTCCCTCACAATTTATCCATCTGCATTCAACAGAGGATTGCTACTGCTGCTAAGAATACGAAGTGGTCTCACCTATTCATTTACTTCGATGATACGTTGATAATTTTTTTAAATTTTAACTGGTACCTGTAAAACTTTTGTGCCGTGTTATTTTAAGGTCTCTAGTCACCTTTATTTTTAAAGTAATAGAAACATAAAGGAATCTTTATGTACAAATCTAACAAGACTGCTGTTGACACTTCAGGGTAATGGATTTTATTGAAACACAAATATAATGATAATAGTGGATGTTGGAGCTTGGATTTCAAAAGTAAATTTTATGTTTAATTTATACTTGTTACCTGAGACTAAGAGTGAATGTTAAATGATTTCTAGACGCCTTCTCAAATAATAGAAAAGTAAAAGAATGTTTATATGTACAAAATGAACAAGAGTGATGACACTTTATGGTAATAAAGCAGAACTAAAAACAAACAATGAAAATAGTCTATTGAGTCAACCTATGTTTCTTTCTTTGGAAGGCATCATCAAAGTCATCATCTGAAACTGGCTGAGAGGAGGAGGATCTGGTGCTTTGTCAAGCATTAATTCTGACGAGAGTGATTCAGTCTGGTCTGCTGTAATTTCATTGTACTGTTAGATGGTAACTGATATTTTATTCCTGTCTTCTTGTTTTTGGAAGAATAATAAATGTTAATAAAGTGAATGTCAAAGAAATTGAAGGAGAGTTTTAAATTTAAGCCTTATCTCAATTTCAAATACAATTATGCTTTATTCAACTGAACTTAAACACAAAAAAATATTATTAATAGTACAATGTTGTGGCACAAATCACCCAAACAGGTCATCATCATCGCCATAAGTTTTCTTATGACCTTGAGAACATGGTTTCTGTAAAAATAGATCATAAATTGTTACAAACTATCCATTGAATTTGAAAATGACAGATCATAGCTTCACAAAATTTACACACCTTTGTCTGAGATCCTAGACATAATGACTTCTTCTTCTGCGGCTGCTGCTGCTTCTTCCCACATTCACAAATTCCTAGATTCTTAAGAAAAAAGGAAATTAGATATACATGCTTTACATTTGTGAGCAGGACTAAATTTTCCCAATGAAGGGGTAATTTACCTTTTTCAATGTTCTCATTTCTTCGGAGAGCTCCTTGGAGTGCTTCTGCTGATTATTCAAGGCTTCCCTCAAGTTTTTATTTTCCTTAAAAAAAAGAGATCGTGTAAATTATGATGTAAATTGAGAAAAAAAGGAAACTATTTCTGAGGGGGGCTGCCAAAAGTATTTAAGCTAAATTTACCTCTTCTACAAGACTGAACTTGTTTTCTAGAGCTTTCACTTCATTCAACTTCGTGTTTATTTCCACCGAGAGCTCGTTATTGATGGACTGCTCCTAAAGCAGTGTTCCTCGCAAGTTTTCATTTTCCTATTAGAGAAAAAAAAAACAGGACACTTCCTCAATCAAGATACTTTTCTGGCAGGGGCTAGCACTAAATCTTGTGCTTTATATGTTACTACTTACCTTATTGAGGACTTTTAACTTGTTTTCTCTTTATCTTGGACTTCACTCAGTGTTGTGCACATTTCTCCAGAGAGATCCTTGTATTGCTTCTGTTGTTTCAGCAGTGTTTCCTTGAAGTTTTCATTTTCGTATTATCAAAAAATAACGGAAAACTTCGTAAAACAAAGAATTAAAACTATTTCTGAAGGCTCAGCAGGGGGTAGCACCAAATTTTATGCTACATTACCGTTTCTAGGAAACCTAACTGGTTTTCTAGCACCTTGATGTCCTTTGAGTTCATTGAGTTAGTCGAGTCTCTTGTCAGAGACACCAATTTCTAAGACACATCAGGCAAAGAGCGTTAACATAATGTACGCATTAAAAAAAAAAGCGATGCAAATGAAAATACTTCTTGTAATGGTGCCATTAAGGCCTCTATTCTTACGCACACAAAACATGGGGGGTGTCCCGTTTGTCCGAGGGCCGTTGGTCCGAAACTAATACAGTTGCCTAATTTATTAGAAAATGCATGTAATTAATTAAGATCCTATTCAATTACAGAGCTGTTGAGAAATAGCAAAGAAATAGAAGTACTATTCTGTTACATCGCGGCTGACCTCTTTTAACGCTAATGAAGTGATGGTGTGCTACAGCTATGCTACTGAAATGTATTTTGCCACAATGTCACGAACCCGTGTCAGAGGAGCGGGGAATCCAAACGGCGCGCCGCCGCGCGGGCAGCCACCGCCAGCTCGATCGGAGCGCGCACGCCACGCCACCTACCGGCGAGGACCCGAACCAACTAGTGGCAGGCCGGTCGAGCCCAGCGGACGGTGCGACGGCGTAAAACAGAAAGGTCGAGAGCCGGACTGACGGTCTGACGGGTTAACGAAAACCGGAAAACACGTTGACTAGTGGATCACGTGTTCGTGTAACGCTACCGCACGGACGCGACGACGGATACCTGCAGCTGCCGTCGCTAACTCCACCATGATTCCTGAGAAAAGCCAACCAGCCCGAAAGGTGTGTGCATTGCTAGTCAGCTGCTGCGGCGATGCCGTCCGTCAGAACGAAATAGTGAGAATTGTTTTGCAGGGCACGCAGGCCAGGAGGCCAGGTTTGTCGTCCCATCACCAGACCATCATGAGGGGCTAGGCGCCCACGCCGCCGCCCCGGCCATGGCAACTGGTGCCCACCGAGACCGAGACCGATGTGACGCCGGCCACCCTTCCCGTCGCCGGACCTGACCAGGGTCAACCGTACCCTAACCTGCATGGCTGGAGTTCAAAATTGTTCTTGATGATTGTGAAGTGATTGTGAAGTGTTAGTGAAGTGTTAGTGAAGTGTTAGTGAAGTGTTAGTGAAGTGTTAGTGAAGTGTCCAGCAGTGTTTCTTTTGATTCACTTGACTGTTTCAAATTAGCCATGGCTTGTAATGCCATTAAATGTTTATTAATTATGTGGTGTGTGTGAGTGTGAGGGTGTAAGCTGGCCAGCAGTGTGTGTGGAGTAGGATTAACCTTCTTCATTCAACCCGTCAATTGGTGAGTTGACAAATTAAATTATATTTTCCGTTGGGCCCACGGTATTTGTCTTTGTTTGAACTCTGTAACTCTGTACGGTACATATAAGTATTCAAATTAGACTAGTGTGTCTAATTATTCTATTTCCTGCACGTTGTATGTGCTATATGGGAAATTATATTAACCCTCAGTGGCTCTTATTTGAGTGCTAATTATCGCCACTTGGAAGTGGCTTTACACAGGGTTAATTATTGACTTTACCGTTTCGGTTGTATGAAATCTAATTGCCTCGAGCACTTTGTGTAGTGTATTTCTGCGCTGGTAATTGCATAGTCAGTGTGATTAGTTTAATTACATTCATCGAACCACATCTATTTCTCATATATGTTGCGTTTTGAGACTTTGTTAATTATTCCAGCACTGCTATAGGCTATATTTCTCTATCTGTACCTGAGTTCAATTTATTGTAATAAAATCTTGGTTACTAAAATTTCTATTAATATTAAGTATAGAGTCAGTCCTTTCACTCTTGCGTTAATTCTTATTTACAACATAATTAACTTGAGTCATTAGTTCATTTAGTGGACTGTGAAGGCTCCTTGGTTTTTCATTCAAAAAAAACAATTTATACTACTGCTGCTGCACCTTAGAACCCGGAAGGCAACACTTTTGTCAGGGCCTGCAGCTATTTATAAGCAGTCGTGTTACAATTTGGGGGTCCGTCCGGGATTGTTGCAATAATATTGTGGTTGTAATAATTTGTCTCTTTGTGTAATTGTCTCATTGTTTTCCTATATTCTTCTATGTTTCTATATTGTTTTTCTTCACAGATGTGTACTGGTTCTCAATGTTAATTGTTAAGGTTTTGGGTATTGTTTGTACTTGTAATTGTCTTAATCAAAGGTCAACTTCAAACTTCAACGATCTTCACATCACTTCAACGCCATCAACTTCAAGAATGTTTCATCACCTCCAGCCTGATGGAAGTTACGTGTGCAGGGGATACTTTGTCTTGGTGGACATCATTGCTGTGTAGCTGGGGCATAGGCAATCTGTGCATCTGTGCTTATATCTTAATTTTCATAAACTTTAGTGCTTGAGAGGGAGACTAGAACTTTGTGCTATTACTGCACCCACCTTTGTTGGTGTCCTTATTGCTTGTGTTTGTGGATTTTCTACTTGCTAAATTCTGTGAGGTAGCTTTGGTGAACTGGGAACTTAGAACTAAGGGAAATTCTTTCCTTTATATTTTGTAAGGATCTAGACGTTGTCAAAGCGTCACTGACTCTCATCATGGCTCCTAAGGTGAATGCGGTGTTGAGAGACCCTGCGACCATGGATCCATCCACCTTGCATCGTGACGAACTTGTACATGAGTTGTTCATCAGAGGCGTTGATGTGCAGGATGATGACCATATAGTCAACTTGGTTACCAATGCGGACAAGTACAAGAATACTACTATTTTGGAGGGAAGACTCAGTCGATTGAAGGCTGAGAAGAAAGAAGAAAGGAAGAAAGAAGAGAAGAGGCGGGTTGACGCCCATGCTATCAAGATCAGTGACCCTGATACTGATCCGGACGAAGTTGAGGTAGCCGCGGTAACTGCCCATGCTAGTACTGCCCCTGCTGCTACATCGTCGTCTAGGCCGCCTCGATCGCTGGGCCTTGTCTGCTGGCGATGTGGCCGGATTGGACACTATTCCATCGACTGCACGGAAGAAATTTTCTGCGTCGGCTGTGGAAAGAAGAATGTCATCGCCGAACGCTGTGAAAATTGCGCCGAAGCCTCTGCCAAGGGATTGTGGTCTAGGAAGGGAGAGAAACCGGAAAACCAAAAAGGGGATGCGACGAGGGGAAATCCATCCTCTGCAGTACCATTCCCCCCGCCTCTGAATCAGCACCCAGACTCAGTCATCAGGGCAAGCCGGGGCCGACCACACCATTCAACCCCAAAAAAGTAAAGAGTCGAGAAGGAAGGGACGTCAAGGTAATCCTACCCGTCACCCTAGGGACTGACTTGAGAGGATACATCGATGTAAATATTTTAAATCTCCCACTACGAGGATTACTGGACAGTGGAGCCAGTAGGACACTGGTGAACACCGAGGGGTGGAAGGTGCTTAAGGCATGTGGACTGGTACGCCGACAGTGTCGATTTTCGCACGTGAGCGTAGCTGATAAGGGACTCGTCGAGGTCCAAGGGCAAGTGTCCGTCCCCTTTGAGATTGGAGGGAAGTGCCGAGTTATTAGTGTCCTCGTAGTGCCTCTCCTTAGTTACAAATTGATCCTTGGAGTAGATTTTTGGCGACGTTTTCATTTGGTTCCCGACCTTGTCTCTGGAACTTGTGAGGTGAAGATTGCTGAGATAAGTCTGCTACAAAAACCACCTGACCTTGAGAACTCTCCGCGTTTGAATAAAGCACAACGACAGCAATTAGAGGATCTTGTCAATCGCTTCCGCCCGCACTTGCAGCCAGGGAAGATCGGGTGTGTGCGCGGAGTGACCCATCATATCGAGACTGGAGATGCGAAACCGTTTCGGTTTCGATATGACAACCTGAATCCTGCCATCCTTGCCGACGTGCACGCCGAGCTCGACCGCAGACTGGAAGAAGATATTGTTGAACCATCAGACTCGCCGTGGCAGTCGCCCTTACTGATAGTACCTAAAAAGGACCGTGGTTTTCGTTGGGTAGCGGATTTCAGAAAATTAAATGAACTAATACAAGTACCTGACTCGAGCTATCCGTTGCCTCGAATCAACCCTTTACTCTCCAACTTGGGTGGAGCCACCATCTTGTCTACCATCGATATTTCAGATGCCTACTTACAAATTATGCTGTCCCCCGAGTCACGCGCCAAGACCGCCTTTTACGTCCCAGGGCGTGGGCTTTATCAATTCAAAAGGATGCCAGCTGGGCTAAAGGATGCAGCCAGTAAGTGGCAGAAGACCATTGAGCATATCCTGGAAGAAGTAGTAAGGAGTGATCCTCATGTTGTCGTTTACATGGACGACATTTTGGTGTGGTCTCCAAACGGCGATTGGAACCATCATATTGAGTTGCTGCGAAAAATATTCTTCAAGTTGGCTGAAGCCGGAGTTACCGTAAATTTCGACAAGGGCGAATTCGGCAGGGAGAGTGTGAAGTATCTTGGTCATATTGTTGATCATTTCGGCACCCGCCCTGACCCAGCCAAGGTTTCTGCTGTGGTGAACTTCCCCACGCCACGAACCCAACGGCAGGTGCGCCAATTCGTCGGTCTAGCCAATTGGATGCGCAAATACATACCCCGGTTTTCGTCCATTGCAAAACCCTTGTACGACTTGCTGAAGAAGAGCAAGGACTCAGCGATCCTCTGGAGTCCGGAAGCTGAAATCGCTTTCGTCAAGCTGAAGGAGTTGCTATGTAGCAATCCCGTGCTTAGAAGCCCCGACTTCAGTCGTCCTTTCAAGGTATACACCGATGCAGCCTCTGTCGGCACCGGTGGTATCTTGGTCCAAGACTATGAAGACGGAGAACATGCTGTTGCCTACACCAGTCAGATACTGAGAGGAAGACAGTGTCACTTTTCTGCCACTGAGCTGGAGTGTTTAGCTGTAGTACATGCTTTAGAAGCCTTCAAGCCATATCTTCTGGGCTACCACTTCACCATTGTCACCGACCATCACAGCCTCTTGTGGCTGTATAAACTGAAAAATCCATCTGGAAGACTGGCCCGTTGGGCTATGTATACCCAACAGTTCGACTTCAAGATTGTTCACCGTAAGGGTGCTACCATGCAGGCGCCTGACGCGCTAAGTCGTAACCCCGAAGAAAAACCTGAACCTGACGATCAGCATTCTATCGACGTGTGTCTCCTCGACGTCGGGGAGCCACAGGACAAGTGGTATGCCAATTTAATCAAGAAGGTGCAAGAAAACCCCGTTGCTTATGAGAAATTTTCCATGAAGGACGGACTGCTGTTTAAGCTTATCTCCGTCGGGCCTAACGAACCTTTAAAATGGGTTCAGGTCCTGCCGGCTGAGAAACAAGAAGCGGCGCTAAACCAAAGCCATGACCATCCCACCAGCGGTCACGGAGGGTTTTTCCGCACATTCAAGAGGTTGCAACGCTCACATTACTGGCCGGGTATGAAGAATACCGTGAAGAAGTATGTTGCTTCGTGTAAGGTCTGCCAGGAGGTAAAGATGGAGCGCCGGCGACGGCCAGGGCTCATGGGCTCGCGAAGAGTCGTCAGCGAACCGATCGAAGTAGTGTCTACCGACCTCATCGGCCCCCTTCCTCGATCCAAGCTGGGAAACACCCATCTCTCCGTCATCACCGACGCCTTCTCTAAATACGTCCTGCTGCGCCCTCTCCGTGTCGCCACTGCCAACACCGTCGTCAAGCACGTCAAGGAAGACCTGATCCTTCGTCATGGCGCACCAAGGGTTCTGCTTTGTGACAATGGGAAACAGTATGACAGCAAGAAATTTAGAGAACTGTGCCTAGATTACAAGATCAAAATCAGATTCAATATCCCTTATAATCCGAGAGCAAACCCAACGGAGAGATATAACCAAACAATCGAGACTGTAATTTGCAGTTACATACGTGAAGACCATCGTATGTGGGACCACTTCATGCCCGAGATTCAGTGTGCTGTGAATTCGTCAACAAGTCATGTCACCGGGTACAGTCCACACTTCGTCCTGTTCAATTCTGACCTCGTTTTGGACGGAAGAGAGAGAACTTTCGATGGCCAAACGGAAGAAATCGAGGTTCAAGACGCCGAAGAAAATATCGAACAACAAGATCTACGCAAAAAAAGAATTGAAGAAATTAAGGGGAGATTGAAAGAGGCTCAATCGAGAAACCAGGAACGCTACAACCTTAGAAGAAGAGAATTTCAGCTGTGCCCCGGTTCTATGGTGATGCGACGAAATTTTGTTAAATCTAAAAAAGCAAATAACTTCTCGAAGAAACTAGCCAAAAACTGGATAGGTCCCTTTAAGGTCAAAGAAAAAATCGGAAGGGTCTCGTACATGCTAACGAACGAAGACGGGAAGCACGAAGGGCCGTGGCACATTGAACAACTGAAACTCATCACAGCAAATAGATAGAAAAAAAAATTAAGAATAATTTTTTTTGCGAAGACGGGGGGAGATGTCACGAACCCGTGTCAGAGGAGCGGGGAATCCAAACGGCGCGCCGCCGCGCGGGCAGCCACCGCCAGCTCGATCGGAGCGCGCACGCCACGCCACCTACCGGCGAGGACCCGAACCAACTAGTGGCAGGCCGGTCGAGCCCAGCGGACGGTGCGACGGCGTAAAACAGAAAGGTCGAGAGCCGGACTGACGGTCTGACGGGTTAACGAAAACCGGAAAACACGTTGACTAGTGGATCACGTGTTCGTGTAACGCTACCGCACGGACGCGACGACGGATACCTGCAGCTGCCGTCGCTAACTCCACCATGATTCCTGAGAAAAGCCAACCAGCCCGAAAGGTGTGTGCATTGCTAGTCAGCTGCTGCGGCGATGCCGTCCGTCAGAACGAAATAGTGAGAATTGTTTTGCAGGGCACGCAGGCCAGGAGGCCAGGTTTGTCGTCCCATCACCAGACCATCATGAGGGGCTAGGCGCCCACGCCGCCGCCCCGGCCATGGCAACTGGTGCCCACCGAGACCGAGACCGATGTGACGCCGGCCACCCTTCCCGTCGCCGGACCTGACCAGGGTCAACCGTACCCTAACCTGCATGGCTGGAGTTCAAAATTGTTCTTGATGATTGTGAAGTGATTGTGAAGTGTTAGTGAAGTGTTAGTGAAGTGTTAGTGAAGTGTTAGTGAAGTGTTAGTGAAGTGTCCAGCAGTGTTTCTTTTGATTCACTTGACTGTTTCAAATTAGCCATGGCTTGTAATGCCATTAAATGTTTATTAATTATGTGGTGTGTGTGAGTGTGAGGGTGTAAGCTGGCCAGCAGTGTGTGTGGAGTAGGATTAACCTTCTTCATTCAACCCGTCAATTGGTGAGTTGACAAATTAAATTATATTTTCCGTTGGGCCCACGGTATTTGTCTTTGTTTGAACTCTGTAACTCTGTACGGTACATATAAGTATTCAAATTAGACTAGTGTGTCTAATTATTCTATTTCCTGCACGTTGTATGTGCTATATGGGAAATTATATTAACCCTCAGTGGCTCTTATTTGAGTGCTAATTATCGCCACTTGGAAGTGGCTTTACACAGGGTTAATTATTGACTTTACCGTTTCGGTTGTATGAAATCTAATTGCCTCGAGCACTTTGTGTAGTGTATTTCTGCGCTGGTAATTGCATAGTCAGTGTGATTAGTTTAATTACATTCATCGAACCACATCTATTTCTCATATATGTTGCGTTTTGAGACTTTGTTAATTATTCCAGCACTGCTATAGGCTATATTTCTCTATCTGTACCTGAGTTCAATTTATTGTAATAAAATCTTGGTTACTAAAATTTCTATTAATATTAAGTATAGAGTCAGTCCTTTCACTCTTGCGTTAATTCTCATTTACAACATAATTAACTTGAGTCATTAGTTCATTTAGTGGACTGTGAAGGCTCCTTGGTTTTTCATTCAAAAAAAACAATTTATACTACTGCTGCTGCACCTTAGAACCCGGAAGGCAACACTTTTGTCAGGGCCTGCAGCTATTTATAAGCAGTCGTGTTACAACAAATTGATCTGAATAATCTAAATGAGATAGCTGTACTTATTTGAACAGTCTGGGGTTCCCGCCAGGTCAGGCGGGTCTGGCGCAACAGACAAATCATGGTGGTTTCCTCAATTTAAACCATTGCCATGAGTATTGAATTTGCACTTTGCCGCAAGCAAATGCACTTAACCTATGAGTCACTTAACCTACGAGTCACTAGGACAAATACAAGCTCTTCACAAACTCAAGTTGCTTACATACGTCACGAAGTGAACGAAAAGCGCGCAGATCGATTCGTATAAATTGTGCCATCCAGCTCGGAAACCGATTCATATAAATTCTGTTACCCTGCAATACAAGACAACAGTGGGGAACTCGTCGATGGAACCTGTTGCAAGTGCAAGGTGTCCAGCCCTTCAAAAGAGATCATCAGGATTAAGTCTTATCAGGTGAAGTGTGCATCATAAAACAATCAGGTTCAGTTCCAGTGATTGAATTTGTTTTCATGTCATCCTTCTTACTTTACAGTTGTACGTGTACCCAACCGAGATATTCAAGGAGGAATTTATCGTCTTCATTGTTTCTTTGGAAGCCAATAAAGCCACAATTCATACGTCTCAAGTTCTTTCTTATGTCCAGACCTTTACCCCGCCCAAAATTGTTAGAGGTGAGAAAGTGATAGAAATGATTTCAAAGTGGGAGGGTATTTATTACAAATTATTATGGTACATATCATGTCAAACAAAGTTGAAAAACAATCAGAAAAGGAAATGTGAAATCATGAATGTGGACACAAAAGTCATAATATAAATCATAGAAGTAGAAACAAGGATCCAACAAAGTTAAAAAACAATCCGAAACTGCACAACTACAGCATTCTAGGCTTGAAGAATGTGGTTGAAAACTCATCATTGTACACTTCATTGTACACATCATAGATGTAGAAACAAGGGTCCACCAAAGTTAAAATAACAAAACAATCAGAAACAGCACAACTACAGCATTCTAGACTTGAAGAATTTGGTTGAAAACGCCGAAAACTCTTGTGGATGCAAGGTGGAGGAACCGATTAATACTAATAGTTCCCTGCAGAAGATCCAGGGTGTAATTCCGAAGTCTGGTGTCA
Source organism: Odontothrips loti (assembly GCA_038380765.1). NCBI lineage: Eukaryota > Metazoa > Arthropoda > Insecta > Thysanoptera > Thripidae > Odontothrips > Odontothrips loti. Next base: position 2,316,714 of record CM076243.1, read on the forward strand.
TTATTTACAGCTGATACTTTACGTTTCCTGCCCAAAGGCAAACCAAGCCGCATGGTGACTAGACTCGTAGCAGCCCCAGATTCGTATCGTCTTAAGGCAGCTGGAACAAGTACGACTTTATGCCATTGAAGTTATCTCATGAAATACTGAAAATGAAAATTACTTACAGAGGAAGTGCCACAGACTTGGTTTGTGAGCTCCCGTGAAAGATCGTAAAAGTCTATTGGCTGACTCAGCAGCGTTGTTGGTCCTGTGCCTTAAGCCAAACACACTTAGGCTTTCAAAAACACCTGGAGAGAGCCACTCATTGGCCCAGTATGTCATGAATGGGTCCAGCAATTCAAAAAGATTGGCTTCAGCAGCTTCTCGTACAAGAACATTGTAGCCTCTAAAGATAAGTGCTTTTGAGAGCAAGGGCAACGCCAAGAAAGACCGGATCAAACTTTTAAGAACTCTGTTGTTCTCTATATTCTGATGGAGACCAAGGGACCTGGCTTTCATGAGAACAGCCTATAAGGGATATATGGTGCAGAATTAAGAAGTGAAGCGAACTGAAAATTGTTATTATGATACTTAAGTTACATACCCTGCAGTAATGCCAATAGCAGCCATAAACAGGGATGTTGTAAACCCTCTTCCAAGCATTTTGGAGAGCCTTTTCAAAATCTGTCATTACAGACACAGGTCTAAAGAAGGGAAGCAAACGCTGCAGTTCTGACAGCACTGCCACATACTGCTCTTCTGATTTACCACTCATTAGAATTTGACAAAGTGGTACAACCTGTTCGCATTCAAATTTATTATTAGGTCACTGTGATATGGCATCATAGGTCATGCGTCACAAATACTCACTGAGTTCCTGACAACAGCCAGCAACTGAAGCACTTGGGCACTATTTGGATCATTTGGCCGGCTTTTGAATGTCCCATAACAATCACAATACACAACACGAACTCTGCGCATAAACCGCCTCATTCTCCTGGATGCGAAAATTGTGGCAACTCCATGCTCATCCTCAACACTGCCTGCAAATAGGTTGTCCGTCACAAAGGTATTGGTGAGAGGGATATGTTAAGGATTACATAGAAGTGCAGCCAAACTATGCAAGGAGGCAGGCACATTGGGGTAGACTTTATTTCTGATCCTGTGGATTGCTGATTTCATCCTAGCAGAAGTCACATTACCTGCAACCACTGGATCATTACACCTGAAAGCCAATTGAGATGTTTTAGGGCAACATAGTCATGATGTTTGCCAGCACAATGTCAAAAAATTATACTCATCGATTTCTAAGCCTATTAACAATACTAGATGGAGTTTCATAAGGACCATCAAGCAGTCTTGCCTCCTGAAGAATACTGCTCCTTAATTCTCGGAACTTGGTTTTGAACCGCTTCAGTTCCCGTTCCCTGGTTTCAACGACCTCTATCGTGGGCTGCTCAACGCCCTGCTCCGCTACGCCAACCTCGTCGGCGTCCTCCTCCCGCGGCCTCCTGCCTACTCCTGACGGTCCGGGCTGGGGTGACCCGGGCGGCGTGCGGGACGGTCCGGGTTGTGGGGACGGAGAGCGGCGCGGTGACTCCCACGGCCGGAACAGTCGCGGGGCCGGACGGGCCGGCTCGGCAGGGGGCGTGGCGGGGCGTGGCACAGACGCGGAAGTGTGAGGGGGTGAGTCACCCTCGGCCTCAGCACCTTCGCCGCCAACCATCGCAAGAGCCAGCCTGTGTGTGAGGGCGGCATGACGATCAGCCCCGGCATTAACCCGGAGGAATGCCTCACACCCGGCCTTGAGGAAATCACGGACGCGAGCATCGTGAATTCCGGCCGGCGAGTCCAAGAGAGCCGCAATGAACTCTACGTAGGCCTCCGACAAGTACTCGTTGGTGTAAAAACACCCGCTCTCCCATTCATCCAAAATCTCAGTCAACACAGTGGACATGTTGAAGAGAATTAAGGAAGTAATAATGGCTTGAAAAAAAAGACAGAGGGGCACTTCAAGAAAGAAGTGAGATTGTCTTGAAAAAGACAGGGGAATAAAGAGACACTTCAAGATCGAAGTGATTAATTTGTCTTGAAAAAGACAGTTTCTACGTGGCAGAGCACGGGGACGCAAGCGAGAGCGCTAAGACACTTGGGGAGAACGATGCGTTAGTGAGAGAACTGCACTGAACGACAACGAAATAACTTGTGCTCTCTCGGCGCCGCGGCGCGCCTTTTATCCCCGGCGCGGTAGTTCTCCCGGCCGCCGCTAGGCGGCGCCACGCGATGGAGCGCTGCGGTGCGAGTAGTTGTCTCTGCCGCCGGTAGGCGGCGCGCGGCGCTGGCGCTCACCCCTCCCCTCTCCCCGCCACCTGCCTGCAGTCTCCCCCTCTCCCCCTCCCACGCATTGCACTCGGTGCATGTACAGACTTGAATTAATTAGTTCCGAATTATCCGATAGGCGGCGCTCATGTCGCGTGGCGCTGGCTGCCGCCAAGGATAAAAGGCGAGCTGCGGCGCCTCGAATCACCAGTTACAATCATGGAGTCGGTGCCTCACCTTACGTTACCTAACCCTTCGATTTTCGCTGAGCTCCTACCCTCAACTGTCTTTCTCAAGACAAATCACTGCTCTATCATGGCTAAAAAACGAGTGATGGAGTGCTTGGCCGCGGTGAAGGAATTATGACAAGGAAATGTATGAATAAAAAAATAAAGACATTGTAATGTTTATTTTCCTTCATTAAAAAAAAACTGACTTGGAAAATAATAGAACTACTGGTAGGAAAAAAACATTTCTTTTTCAAAACTGACGGAAAATAACAGAACTACCACTAGAAAAAATCACTTCCTCTCAAAAGGGATAGAAAATAATAGAACTAGGCGTAGGAAAAAAATCACTTTTTCAGAAGTGACAGCCGGCGCCTCTTAAAAGCTTCCTCCTTCGCGGCTGGTCCCTAAAAAATAAACGAAAAATAAAAACATAGAAGGGTTTGTGATTCCGAGGCCGAGGGGTACCTCAGGTCCCAAAATGGCGTACACTGACTAATGACTGGTGGTGACTGTAGAGACTGGAATTGACTGGGATGACTGCAATGACTGGAAGTGACTTGGAAGTGACTGGTGTGACTGGCGTGACTGGAAGTGACTAGGAGGGTGACTGGCGGTGACTGGCCTGACTAGATGTGACTTGAAGGGTGACGGGCGATGACTGGTGGTGACTGGTGTGACTGGAATGACGGGAAAATGACTAAAATGTGACTAAATCACTTTGAAAACATGACTACTGCTGTAAAAATCTAAAAACAAAACTTGAGAAATATTCAGGCACGGGTTCCGTCAAAGCCTTGGTGACGCCATTTGTGATAAACGCCTGTAGAAAAGGCAACCCAACTGCCAGCGCCTGGAGGGTAGGCCACCCATTGACCTTCCCACTCTTCGTTGGCACTCAATTCCCCAACCTCCTCCCCCCGCGCAAGCGGTGCCGGCCCGGCTACCCCACTCGTAGCAGACACCTTGCTGTTATTGTTTGCGTGCCCAAGACCCGAGAGGAGAAGGAGAGTTCGTTTAGCTGTTATATCGTTACCTAGTATCAAGCTACCAAGCCCGGTATGTATTTTTTTGAGCGTTTTAATATTGTCGGGTGAGGGTGCTCCGGGAGAGCACTCTTGGTTTCAGAACACATTACTAACCTTTGTACACCTGTTTGCAGAACGTACAGCCGAGCTAACCTAATCAGCTTGACGTGGGCTAAAAGAAAGGCTAATTCCATCTTTTTATAGCCTTGTGATCTTCCTCTTTGAATGAAATCATGAATTTAGTCCACCGTTGACTGGTTGTCTGGCACTAGGAATTTCGGTTTTTCTCTTTGCATGGAAAAACCGACTCAGAAAAGCAGCAAATGATTTAGGTTTTGGATTAGGATAGAAAATTAGATGGTGTCATGATGATGGCTTCACACAGTTGTTGTTTCTATTTTTTTGGCTCTAAGACTGGAGTAAATGTTCGGTAAATGTGCACTGTTTTATTCTGTTACATACGAATTATTGGAAGCCGTTAGATTAGTGTCATCCCTCTGTATGATCAAATATAATAATGCACTTCCATTTTGACCTAGCTGCGTTAAAGGTTGTTGGTAACGGACACTTTCCCTTAGTTTATTGTCAAGCCACTGTTGCTGCAACAATTTATAATGACATATAACCTGTCTGAAGCTGTGGAAATGTGGACTCCAGTTTGTTTTGCAATAATATTTTTAAAATAAAATCTTGAAATGAGTAACCACCATAGAAGTGTAAGTTTGATTTTTTTTTTTTTTGTCTGCTATGTCTCCAATGAAATTAGCCCTTGTTTGCTTTGTCAAATTTATAGTAATATTTTGTTATTAAAGTATGTGTTTATGAATTAGTAAATGAAATATTTATGAAAAGATTGCAGTCCCCTACCTCACCGTACATATTTTTTTTTGCAGTGTCAGTTCCAATTAATTTCAAAGACTGATCCCAGCAGTTTAATTGTAACATATTTGGGTCTAATAATGCCATGGTTGCCAAATGTTCTAAATTCATGGATGAAAGGTCATAGTGAATGAATCATATTAAGGTATCATTGTAACTTTAATTGCACATATCTCAACTCAGTAACATACAATTTTATAAATCTAACAGAATATATCTTCATGTATTATTCTTGACACGCAGTTTCAAAAGTCTCCCAACTGTTCTGCATATTTTCCGATTTGAATGAAGAAAATAATACGAATTAAATCATGAAGCAAGGCACTGTGTACTGAGATCAAACAATACTTAATAATCTAACAAAATACTTTTGGCACATCAATGCCACAATATAACTTTAAGCATAGTACCTAAATGAATAATAACAATAGCAACATAGGTAAAGATCAGACATAAGAACATCAAAACAAAGCAGCTTAAAATTTACAAAACAATGAATAAGACTAATGAGGAATGACTTGTTCCATGTGCATGAACCACATGCAATACTATTCTAGTTACCATTTCTCCCTCTAAAATTATATAGACCAGAAATTCTTACAAGAAATAGTTGAATATGAAAAACTATCAAACATACCATAAGCATAATCATACTTGTTAGGTAACATGGCAATTTTAATTTAAACTTCTACAATAAATGTATAAACAGAAGAAACAAACAATCTTATTTACAGACAATTTTAAACACTTAACTTTTGAACATACATTAGCGTCTCAGGCAACAGCTTTAAACTTCCTGATATATCTGCATTAGGGGAAGGAACAGTTGCAACGTACTTCTCTATATTGACAAAATTGTGCTGAGAGGTGGGACATAATTTCAAAATGTCAACTTCAAGAGCATACCATACCCCATAGCAGGCAATGCCCCTGGCATTGACACCATCAGGTGGCTGAACCGGTGCATTTGGCAGAGTGTATGTAACATTTTTACCAGACAGGTATTTAAATCCAAGAATGTGAACAACATAGAAAATGGAATTAACTTTGAATATACACCAATTCCCTGCCTGTACCTCCTCCTTGGTGCATGTTGTAGCCGTTGCAATTCGATTTCCACGAGCAGTCCCCAAGGACGACAACACCTGTTCTCTCACTCTCTGCAGTCGGGCGTTACTTAAGTTAGTGGAGCCCGTTGAGGTGAACTGCCAGCAAAGGAGAGACTTTGACATAGTTTTGAAACCACCTTTCTTGTCTGGGACGGCAACATGAGATGTTTTCTTGGGCAAAACAACATCACCACTCATTGCAGCATGGGGATCCAGATCCACACTGTCTGGTGTAGGAAATGCTACCAATAAGTCTAGTGCTATATCGTCTTCATCCACATCTGCTTCATAGCGCATAGGAGGAACAGCTTCATCTACGTCCCCTTCATAGTGCTGAGTTGACAAGAGACTTGCTTTAATTTGTCTCTGTAAAGCACTAACTCCTGCACATGTGACTCCAAGTTCTCGGAGTTTGGCCAGAGCATCACTTTCAGCTCCAGAGACACACCACATTATCTCCTCATCAGAGGGAAAGTAGGTTGAGCACAGCTTTTCCCTGGCCAATCCAGCTAGAAGACTCTTCCTTTTCTCACGGGGAAACACCAGCTTATCACCAAGTTGAGCTGCTACATGGTGCAGCATGTCAATACGCCTCACCTTCTGTAATAACTCCTTCATGGTAAAGTTTATCACAGTTGACTCTGTAGACGTCATTGATCTGGCAAGCCTGAAGAAACTTTCACAAGGCTGACTACTGAACAAATGAAAAAGAAAACTATCTGGACACTCTTCATTTCTGCACTTGATTATAAGGTGAATTAAAGAATGAGCATTAATCTCCACGCATACATACAGATTTCTAGTCACAAAATTGTCAAGCAGATTGAACTCTGGGTTGGCCAGAAGCCAACTTCTCCAAATCCTTAAAAACCACACTGCATACCATAATTTATAAATTTTCTCCAGTGCTGACAAAGTTTCATTCAGACCGGCTTCCATTACATTATTCATAACTTCAAGATAAGCTACAGTGCCATCACTGCCGGGAACATTATCTTTCAATGCTGTTCTCACTCGATCACTACAGATTTTTATTGATGAATTGAAGTTCATTTTGTCTTTGTCCAGATCTGTTGGGGTCAGCCAGTGGTCTTCTTTCGGTACATCATCTATAAGTATCCTTAGATGAGTTTGACTTGCAGTGAAATTTCCAATAGGAAGATAATTGGTTGGACTTAATCTCGACCGAAACTTGTTGACAGTGTGTATATGGTCTTGTAGAACGCAAAATGTTTGTTCAGATACAAAATAGAAATCTTTGAATGATTCAGATAACAGAGGTCCATCTTTAAACATATGGTAGTGCATGGCTGATAACATCTTAGGATCACCATCGGCTGAAAACCCTACTATTTCAACATCTCTTTTCTTCAACTCGTCATGAATATAGTGCCATCTTCTACAAATCTGCTCGCTGGAGAATTTATTGTCTGTCCCAAAAATGCACAAACAGAAAGCCGGTGCTCCATTCTTAATTGGCTGAGCCATTAAGACATAGGCTGATGACGATGGGGTTCCCTTATCGAAGTGGCTGGCTATCATGGCTGCAGATGATGCTGGAAAGCTGTTGATGATAGGAACTCCACTATAGGCAAGAGGAGGAACGGGACCAATGATTTGATCGCTTGTAAGATCATAGAGAAATTTTTGGATGACTCTTGTTCCGTCCTCAGAGACATACACTTTGCGAGGTAACTTATGATTATTCAAAAACTCACTAAGCTCATCAAAGCGGAACTTTCCTTCTTCGGACTGGACTCGATGATGAAGAAAGAATTCTGTCGATTTCACTAAGAGAGGGTAAAGCTGGCTTCATATTTTCATATACAAACTCATATGCAGAGCGCCCGGCAATAATAAATAAATAAATTGAAAAATACTTAATATCTTTTTCAAATGTATTACCGTGTTTTTCTCTGGCGGAATTTTTTGAGAAGTTTTAAGAAGCATGTTGAGAAGAAATGACAAGTTGTTATTTTGCGATAAATCTGATACTTTAACTTGCAGTTCCTCACAGCGGGCAGACAAGGACTGAATAACTTCTTTGTTGGATTTCAAAGTTATCTCAACATCATTCAGTATTTTAAAATAAGCTGTCATCTTTGTCTGCCCAGGAGTATGCCTTGCCAGAGCCCTCTTCCTTCTCTCCAGTCTCGAATACTTCAAACAGGCAAACCGACTTTTTGCACCTGGAGGGGAGATAAGGCTTGTTTCACTCCTTACCTCCCCATCAGGGCAAAATCCACGTTGGCTGAATTTTCTTCACATTCTAGAAAGTTAATAGTTTCTGTCACTTCCATTGGGTTGTCTTCTTCATCAGATATGGTGGTGGTGGTCTCTTGGTTTAGATCTTTGGAGGATTTAGGATTTGTTACCAATGCATCAGTAATATTAGGCTGCTTGGCTACAAAAGAGTCCATGGCGCCGATCCCATATTCTCTTTTGGCGACATGGTTTCTCCAGTGCCTGTTGACATTGGATGTATTCCATGTCTCACCTCTTTGACGATGCACTGATTGCTTTTTTTGCAAATAGAGCAAATAATTGCAGCAGCTAAGAAGGACTTACTATCTGTGTCAGCAATTTTTACATCAATACTTAATGATGGCACTGTATTAGCTATTTCCTTGGGCAATGATTTGTTCTTGCAGTGATCTTTAAGAATTCTTCTGATGTCTTGGGCTTCTTGAGGCAAGTTCAGAGAGTCAACAAAATCAGTCTTGGCTCTTTTAGAAGCGGTATTTTCACAAGTGGTTTCTTTGCGACTAGGTTTGAACAATGGGTATAATGACATTTTCCCCAAGGGTTTGTTCTCTACTTTATGATTCTTATTCACATACTCAGCAATGCTTAAAATAAGTCTTTTTTCCCCTGGCATAATTCTAAATTTACTCATGGTTTTACAAGGACCCAAATACAAGGGCAGCTCCCTCCCTTCCACTCTGTCCAATATCTCTCCGTCTCTTACATAATTTTCAATGATGGGCAGGTCTTCATTCGTAAAACTTTTCAAAGCCTGGTAGCTTCCAAAACCAGTCACTTGCAAAAGTCTTAGTAGATGGTCATCGACTTTGCAGCTCATTGCCTTCATAATTTCTTTCCAAATTGGATGTTCTGAGTGAAATTCCTGAAAAATAAAACAAGATTACTATAATAATAAAAGAAGGGAAGAGGGAAGAGGACATTGACAAGACTCCATAAACTTTCTTAAAATTACTTGCCTCTTCTGTTTGGAGCTCGGTTGGGGAACCCTCCATATCTGCGGGATCACCCATTGTAGTACTGACTGATAAATCTGAAACAGATACAAAAGTTAATTACCTTTTCACTAAAAATAAAAAAGGCTAAAATGGCCAACATCAGCAGCACACAAAGTGTCTAATTCGCAATGGAAATAGCATGGCCTACATTTGATAAAAAGAAAAACATGCTAAGGGCATTAATTGGTACATATCTCACCTCTGAAACAAGGAGAAAAATAAACATGAAAATACCATCCCCTAAGCCATCCCCAAAGCCAGCACAGCAAATCTGAAACAAAACCATAAATATATAAATATCTATAAAACCATAAAAACAGCGACCAGACAAATATACTTGTATGAGTGGTTGAGAATACAGTTCTATTTGATTCATAAGAACCATTTCATTCCTTTGCTTTCATTGACAGCAACGATTTTTACGGCATTGTAATAAACATTACAATTGCAAAACACTATGCTAAGGCAGTCTGATAAAATTTCAGTATTTAATGGTATGGTATTGCAAAATTTAAGCTCATATTTTGGTTCTTGGATGCACGTACGTCAAACATAATAATGCTCTAGCAAGGGCAGTTTTGAACTTACAGAGGACATGATGAAGGCTGAATGAAGAATGAAGTTTGGAGCCAAAGCTGGTCAGAGATCAGGAGCCCGGGAGTGGCCGGGACCGGGGAGACCGAGGCAACTCCCCCGGCTGCGACCTAATTCTAATTCACCTTGTTTTTGCTGCAGGGGGTAGAAAATAACAAAATTAACCACTTTGAATACGAATGGCACTTAGTCTGTTCATAACCTACACCAACAAAGACAAGAGAAATGCATCTATTTCACTCATTTCTTCGCGCATTGTGTCGGATATGAAACAGGAAGGAATCTAATTATCTTTATTTTTGACTCGATATGACGGTTCGTAAAGCTTGACAAGCTCTCAGAGAAAAGTAGCGATCAGGGGTTTCGGACAATGGCAAAGGCAAAGTGCTACAAATACAAACGATGCATCAGTGACAGAGGCCTGCGAAGGCTTCACGGCTATAACTAACGGTTAAATAGGTTTCCACCTTTATTATAACACATGGTGCTAAATCACGTTCAACTTACCAAATTAAGTGCGCCGTAGTTTCGTCAGTATACAGGCCTACACAACTTTTTCCAGATTTTTCCAACGTTGCCGGCCGCTCGCACGACCGTTCCCGCGCGACCGCGCGCGACACTTCGGCCAACTTCGGCTTTCTTCGGCGTCGGCCAATCCTGCCGAGTGTGCCGGCGCGAAAGAACGCGCCCGCGAAAAGAGGAGCTCGTTCGAAAACCAGACACGGGTGGAAACTCAAATAAAATTGATTATTTTGTGATTGTTTCGTGACTAGTGTGACTACTGTTGACTAAAATGATTGGTGAGTGAATAGGATGACTGGAGTGACTGCGAGTGACTATCATTGACTAGAGTGACTGGATTGACTGGGAAAATGACTGCAAATGACTGGAGTGACTAAAAAAGTGACTATGCAGCCCACCGTACACTGACTGGACGACCTGAGGTACCCCTCGAACAGGTGCAAGTTATGGATACAGAATTGTGGAAACTCTGCATTGCTTGAATTACCTACAAGCAGTCTGCATGCAAAATGTGTTGTCTGCCAAGATCATTTTTCTGTAGACCAATTTTATAACAGTGATTGTGTTCGTCTTCTACCAAATGCAATTCCAACTATGTTTAATGTTTTTTCAACAACATTAAAGTGAACAATTATGTAAGCTCAAGCCTGTTCTGCATGTGTTAATTTTAAGATTTCTATGTTTATTATTTTGGTCTGCCATTTTTCATTTTCACGTCTCACAGTTAATTTTGAAGTGTTGACCCTGTCTCTGTAAGGTCATAGTGTTGTTCATCGGGGCAGAATGTTATCAACTATTTGATTTTACTGTGCGTTCTTTCGAACAAATGTGATCTTTGAAGTTTACCATTTTATTAATTATAGATATAGTTTGCTGATGCCAAACATACCTGATACGGTTGTTGAAAATTTGACCATTGTTTGTACCTGAAGGTGCATGCACCTGTGCTGTATGTATACTGTTGTATATTTTTATTTGAGTTAATTTGTTCCTGACCAATTTGGGCAGGGTGTCATCAACTACTTGGTTGTATTGTGTTATTTGTTACAATTGTAGTCTGACTTTTTTGGCCACAGTGCCATCGACTACTTAGTTGTATTGTGTTATTTGAAAGTACTGTTCCAATTAAAGTTTTATATTTGTCCTTATATTTTTTAAAGAGACTATGCTTGTTCTGAATATGACTGATACACTTATTTTATAAAGAGACAATACATGTTCTGAAAGACTGATGCTGTTATTTTATAAAGAGACTTTGCTATTTTCGAATATGACTGCTACTGGTAACGTTTTTTGTAATATTTTGTAATAAGTGTGTCAAACTGTGATCAGACTCGCCCCCGAAACATTTGACAGCCAGTTTGTTTTGTATGTTGTCTTGGTTATTGAAGTATTCAAAATAATAATTGATGTGTTTGTACTTATTGATATTGCTTTTCAATTTTCCCTATTAAATAATCCTAAAACTTAGAAATCAATGCAGCTTATAAGCTTAGGTATAATGGTATGAAACATGCCAAAGATTGAAATTTATATTAAATCACAAAAATAATCATCAAAAACAAACTTTAATGTATCACAAAATTGATCACATAAAAACAAATTTTAAGTTTAATGATAATTTAGCATGAAGCTCAGCCTGTACGCGTCCCACTGTGGTTTTCTTCACCAGTCATGCTTACACTAATTTTGCTAGGACTCTTGTTTACAACACAATTTGTTTATCCACCTCGCGCATTAAAACCCACATAGGTTGATGTCTTACGAAAAGCATCCTCTTTTAACCTCACCTACCCTACGCGAATTAAAACCTACATGCATGAAACCCACCCGCGTTAAGGCCCGCTGCTAATTTCGAAAAAAATTGAAATACAACTCCAACACGAAAGATATGCAAACAATTGCAAGTTCAACATCAGTAAAACTTTGAAGACCAAATAATGGCAAGCTTCAGCAGACGATGGACGGACATGATCGCCTCCAACAGCAACATAACACTAAATGAATGTCTACTTAGAGATCAGTGCTTTTCGGAATATGTGAAAGTCCGTGGCAATCCCAATTTTTTCCCTTTGCTTCCCCAATTTTTGTTCGAATGTTTTTTTTCTTGATCTTGAGTGAATAACGCAAAATAAAACGATTTCTAAATACCGGCTCGTCTTTCGTCTGCTACATCAGGATGGGAAGTACGATGGGGCGTAAACAAACCGAACTTTCACAACTGCCAACATATGGTATATCATTGAACTTCATATATCCAATTTCTTTCCTTAATTTGGCTGAAAAACACAACAAAAATGATTCTTATTGAAATGAATTGAAAATGCAAAAGGCCTACAGGTTCATGCAATCAAAAAACACCTCCAACTAACACCAATTTTTCTCTGTCCATAAAGTTGGCTAAAGTGACAGAAGGAGGTTTCGGCGACGGGCGTCGCACGATCTCGCCTATTTGGCTTCGCCTCTTTTGTTTAGTATATTTTATTTTATTTTTTGCTCAGCCAAAAAAAAAATGGCTCGACGACTTTTTTGAAATCTTCGGTTCGATTCGAGATATTGAATACTTTTGAACACCTACATTGGAACTACAGTATTCGCCCAGTTAGGTGGTTCCATGTCGCTGTTATACCTCCCGATAGGTTATAGAACCTTTCTTTTTACTCCGACATACGGCCCTGACGAATATCAGTATGCTGGCGACTGTTTAATGTTCGAATTTGGAACATTTTGAACATATTTTGACTATTTTGAAAGGTTTCAGTGTTATCAGCCCTTTCCGACTAACTGGGCCCCGCTGAACACAAATACAAACCGCAGCTTCCATTTGACCATCTGTCTTTGTCTTGCTCGTCCTGGACCTGCAGTCTGTTCAAACCCCGGGGTGTATATCACAGGACCTACTCAGTTTTGACCTACCACCCATTTTTGGAGGTAGGTCTAACCTTGTTTACAAATCTGACCTACTGGTAAGCTTGACGTTGCCTTCTGTCTTGCCATGCCCAAAGCCGTTGGCAAAACAGTAGGCCTAGGATTGACCTATCTCGATCGCTCGCAGAGTGTAGGCCTTGTTAAGACTCGTGGATTGACCTACTCGAAATTGTCGGCTTGCCCTAACGCTTTGACCTACGGGAAAATAGTAGCACTCAGCGAGGCAGGTCTGACCTACCTTTATGACCTACTCGGGGACCCCGTGGCGGCAGCGTTAGTTTCTCATACTCGAAAAGTAGCCTCCCCACCGGTTCGTCTTCTCACGCGATACCGAAGCTTGAGATTGCATTCTACGAAGCGGAAATTTTGTCATACACAGCGGTTAGGTTCGTACTGGGTGCCTAACCACATCGCTCAGACGATACTGGCTGCCGCTAAGGCCAATACAAGGAAGAAGAAAAAATTACTCTTCCGTGCAGTGGTGGCCAGGGCTTACCGGATTGAGTGAAGAAGGCGAGAAAAACAAAGCGGGCTGTGATTGGCCGAGCGATGTGGTGAAGCACCCAGTACGAGGTTAACCGCTATGTATGAGAAAATTTCCGCTTCGTAGAATGCAATCTCAGGCTTCGGTATCGCGTGAGAAGACGAACCGGTGGGGAGGCTACTTTTCGAGTATGACAAACTAACGCTGCCGCCACGGGGCCCCCGAATAGGTCATAAAGGTAGGTCAGAACTGCATCGTCCGAGTAGGACTATTTTCCCGTAGGTCAACGCGTTAGAACAAGCCGACAATTCCGAGTAGGTCAATCCACGAGTCTTAACAAGGCCTACGCTCTGCGAGCGATCGAGGTAGGTTAATCATAGGCCTACTGTTTTGCCAACGGCTTTGGGCATGGCAAGACAGAAGGCAACGTCAAGCTTACCAGTAGGTCAGATTTGTAAACAAGGTTAGACCTACCTCGGTAGGTCAAAACTGAGTAGGTCCTGTGATATACACCCTTGATTGCCATCGAAGGTAATTAGTCTTCAGTGTCACTATGCCATCCGAGGGCTAGTCTGTTCCATAATTTTTTTCAGTATAAAACTGGACTTATCATATATCGTCATTATATTTGTTAAGATTAAATCCATTTTTTTTGGGGGGGCGGGGGGTCTAAAATAATTTTGATGTGATTATCATTTACATTATGCCAAAGAATTTCCTTTGCTCATTTATTTGCAAGATCTAAATGCAGAAATGGCATGGCTAATGGACATTCGTTAAAATACTTTTGGGGCTTGTTCCATCATGCACTTTGAGACTCCAAGTTATGGAATTATTAACTTTAAACTCCGCTTTCATACTTTAAAATTCCTGGGCTATACTGACCTTTCAAATTTAAGTTATTTTCCTTAAACTTATCCCCCCCCCCCTTTTTTTTCAGTGTCCATGAAGTGGAAAGTTTCAAAGGAGCTACAGAAACTATAAGGAGCAGGCTGGCGGGAAGACCAGAATATCAAGGAGATATACGAGAGCAGGACTAAACGAACTAATTGGCTGAGCGATAGCGAAGCCCTTACCCCACTGGCCCAAAAATGTTTTGTCTGTTTGTCTGTCTGCGTGTCTGTCTGTCTGTCTGTCCGCGCGATTTCTCGAGAACGGTTCATCGTAGAGGGCTCAAATTTGGATCACAATCTCCTTGCATCATACCGGAGTCAACCTCACCTCGGGGGCATCCTACCTCAGGTGCTGCTGCAGGTGCCGGTTGACAAACCAGGGCCTTCTTGTGCAAGAACTGGAACAGGGGGCTAACTTCTAAATCGTGCCGATTTTCAAACATGAACATGGCGACCTACCCCTTCTAAAATCACCCAAAGACCCAAGTCAAGATGGCGAAATCGACCCCAGGTGCTGCTGCAGGTGCTAGTGGTCAAAACGAGGCCTTCTTGGGCAGGAGCAGGAACAAATAGTAAAACTGCCAAACAAGCTGTATTTTGAGCTTAAAGATCGGAAACGACCCCGCTCGCAATACACTCAGAACTTCAATTACAATGCCAAAAACGACCCCAGGTGCTGCTGCAGGTGCGGGTTGGCAAAACTGGGCCTTCTTGTGCAGGAACTGGAACAGGAGGGCAAACTTCTGAACAAACCGTATATTAAACGTGAACATGGCGACTGACCTCTTCTAAAATCACCCAAAGACCCGAGTCAAGATGGCGAAGTCGACCCCAGGTGCTGCTGCCGGTGCTAGTGGTCAAAACAAGGCCTTCTTGTGCAGGAACTGGAACAGGAGGGCTAACTTCTAAATCGTGCCGATTTTCAAACATTGACATGGCGAGCGACCCCTTCTAAAATCACCTAAAGACCCGAGTAAAGATGGCGAAGTCGACCCCAGGTGCTGCTGCCGGTGCTAGTGGTCAAAACAAGGCCTTCCTGTGCAGGAACTGGAACAGGAGGGCAAACTTCTAAACAAACCGTATATCAAACTTGAACATGGCGACTGACCTCTTCTAAAATCACCCAAAGACCCGATTAAAGATGGCGAAGTCGACCCCAGGTGCTGCTGCCGGTGCTAGTGGTCAAAACAAGGCCTTCTTGGGCAGGAGCAGGAACAAATAGAAAAACTGCTAAACAAGCTGTAATTTGAGCTTAAAGATCGGAACCGACCCCGCTCGCAATACACTCAGAACTTCAATTACAATGCCGAAAACGACCCCAGGTGCTGCTGCAGGTGCCGGTTGGCAAAACAGGGCCTTCTTGAGCACAAACTAGAAGATGTGGGCAAACTTTAAAATCGTGCAGAATTTTACACTTCAACATGGCCACCACCTCCATCTAAAGTCACCCCAAGACTCCATTCAACATGCCGAAATTAACCCCAGGTGATGCTGCAGGTGCTAGGGGTCAAAACAGGACCTTCTTGGGCAGGAACGGGAACGGGGGCCAAATTCTAAATCGTACAGAATATCAAACTTAAACATGGCGAATGACCCCCTCTTAAATCACCCCAAGACTCCATTCAACATGCCGAAATCTACCCCAGGTGATGCTGCAGGTGCTAGGGGTCAAAACAGGGCCTTCTTGGGCAGGAACTGGAACAGGGTGCCAAATTCTTAATCGTGCAGAATATAAAACTTTAACATGGCGACCGACCCCCTCTTAAATCACCCTAAGACCCAATTCAAAATGCCAAATTTGACCTTTAGGTACTGCTGCAGGTACTAGGGGCCAAACCAGGGCATTCTTGAGCAGGAGCAGGAACAAAAGGAAAAACTGCTAAAAAAAGCAGTATTTTGAACTTAAAGATGGGAACCGATAACGCTTAAAATACACTCAGGACCTCAATCACAATCCTGAAGAAAACCTCAGGTGCTGCTGATGGTGCCAGTTGTCCAAGCCGGGCCTCCCTGGACCGGAACCGGTTAGGCTAGAGTAGGTTAGGTTTGAGCAGCATTGAGTACGGTAGAGAAGTCCACAATGAGAAGCTGAAGTTGGAGTAGGCTAGGTCAGAGTAGGGTAGGTTAGTTTAGAGTAGGGTAGGCTAGGTTAGAGTAAGGTAGGCTACGTTAGAGTAGGGAAGGGTAGGTAAGGTTGGAGTAGGCTAGGGTAAGTTAAGTAAGAGTTAAGCACGATTAAGTACGGTAGAGAAGTTCACAATAATGTGGGAGTAGGTACGTCCAGCGGTTAGGTTAGAAGCGTAGCGTCCCTCGCGCCTCAAGACCGGCGCCCGCAGGGCGCAGTACTGACTGATTAGCTCCGCAGGGTCCCACACGCCCGGTGACAGCCGCCGGCAGGCCAAGGTAGGTGTACGCCAGGCGTGGAGGGGCGGAACAGTGGTTCGCGGTGAGCGAAGCCTGTTACGCCACGACGCGGTCTGGCGTACGCCTACCTTGTGTATATTTATTGGCTGAGCGGGAGCGAAGCCCTTACCCCACTGGCCCAAAAATGTTTTGTCTGTTTGCGTGCGTGCGTGTCTGTCTGTCCGCGCGATTTCTCGAGAACGGTTCATCGTAGAGGGCTCAAATTTGGACCACAATCTCCTTGCATCATACCGGAGTCAACCTCACCTCGGGGGCATCCTACCTCAGGTGCTGCTGCAGGTGCCGGTTGACAAACCAGGGCCTTCTTGTGCAAGAACTGGAACAGGCGGGCTAACTTCTAAATCGTGCCGATTTTCAAACATGAACATGGCGACCTACCCCTTCTAAAATCACCCAAAGACCCAAGTCAAGATGGCGAAATCGACCCCAGGTGCTGCTGCAGGTGCTAGTGGTCAAAACGAGGCCTTCTTGGGCAGGAGCAGGAACAAATAGAAAAACTGCTAAACAAGCTGTATTTTGAGGTTAAAGATCGGAACCGACCCCGCTTAAAATACACTCAGAACTTCAAATACAATGCCGAAAAGGACCCCAGGTGCTGCTGCAGGTGCCGGTTGGCAAAACAGGGCCTTCTTGAGCACAAACTGGAAGATGTGGGCAAACTTTTAAATCGTGCAGAATTTTAAACTTCAACATGGCCACCGCCTCCATCTAAAGTCACCCCAAGACTCCATTCAACATGCCGAAATTAACCCCAGGTGATGCTGCAGGTGCTAGGGGTCAAAACAGGGCCTTCTTGGGCAGGAACTGAACCGGGGTGCCAAATTCTAAAGCGTGCAGCATGTCAAACTTTAATATGGCGACCGACCCCCTCTTAAATCACCCTAAGACCCCATTTAAAATGCCAAATTTGACCTTTAGGTACTGCTGCAGGTGCTGGGGGGCAAAACAGGGCATTCTTGAGCAGGAGCAGGAACAAAAGGGAAAACTGCTAAAAAAAGCAGTATTTTGAACTTAAAGATGGGAACCGATAACGCTTAAAATACACTCAGGACCTCAATCACAATCCTGAAGAAGACCCCAGGTGCTGCTGATGGTGCCAGTTGTCAAAGCAGGGCCTCCTTGGACCGGAACTGGTTAGGCTAGGGTAGGTTAGGTTTGAGCAGCATTGAGTACAGTAGAGAAGTCCACAATGAGTAGCTGAAGTTGGAGTAGGCTAGGTCAGAGTAGGGTAGGTTAGTTTAGAGTAGGGTAGGCTAGGTTAGAGTAGGAAAGGGTAGGTTAGGAAGTCCACAATGAGTAGGGGAAGTTGGAGTAGGCTAGATCAGAGTACTGTAGGTTAGTTTAGAGTAGGGTAGGCTAGGTTAGAGTAGGGGAGGGTAGGTAAGGTTGGAGTAGGCTAGGGTAAGTTAAGTTAGAGTTAAGCACGATTAAGTACGGTAGAGAAGTTCACAAGACTGTGGGAGTAGGTACGTCCAGGGGTTAGGTTAGAAGCGTAGCGTCCCTCGCGCCTCAAGACCGGCGCCCGCAGGGCGCAGTACTGACTGATAAGCCCCGCAGGGTCCCACTCGCCCGGTGACAGCCGCCGGCAGGCCAAGGTAGGTGTACGCCAGGCGTGGAGGGGCGGAACAGTGGTTCGCGGTGAGCGAAGCCTGTTACGCCACGACGCGGTCTGGCGTACGCCTACCTTGTAATGTACAATGGATCTCTAATTTTTAAAGATGTTTTGAACTGTGATACTTCTGTAATCTTTCATCTAATTTTTTAAATACATGTTTGTACAATGACTTCATTGTTCTGCATCAATCTCTGCATGCCACTTAATTTTGATTTGATAATCCCCTCCTGGGGCAACTGGCCACATTTTCCACACTGGCTAAACGATCCACGTAGCCCACGGTCCACATAGGCCACGGTCCACATAGGCCACGGTCCACATAGGCCACACAGTCCACGCGGTTTACCATTCCAAAATCCTACATGGATCCCGTGGTTGTCCACGTGTCTTGCGTGGGACATCAACTTGTGTCCCACAACAGAGCCCTTTGGGACATCCTCAAAATCAGGGAGGACATTGTGTAGAAATTATTCACATTGTGAATGATGAAGTTATCCTTGTTTCCATTTCGATAGATAGTATTCTATGAGATTCAGGACTACTCCTCTAATGCTATATTTCACGGGAATGTCGACCTGGATGATACAAACGTCTCACCCCAACAAGAAAAGTCCAGGGAGTTTGCAAGCACTCTCTCCTCTACAGCCACTAGCTTCCGCACCTCATCAATAGTTGTAACGTCTTTTCGGTTGCCAAATTAAGATTTCTGAATGATCTGCTTCTTTTCACACAGCTCATGATTCGGTATAGGTTTTAAAAAGCATGATATCAATACTATTACCTGACAGTCTCCTACCCTATTATGACAGCAGAATAATTTTGATGAAGTTCAACATGTGGGAGAATTTTCCCGACTTCAACAAGTGGTTGTTTAAGAAGCAGATTTAAATTATTTTGAAGAAAAATGAAGCAGGAGTAGGGAATGACACTAGCTGTTATGTTTAAATTAAACAAATGATGTTTACTCATAAGTGATACAAATTCAAAGGTTAACAAATTACATAGAACGGAACCTAGCATTGGCACATCAGTGTTAATTAACCAATAGTATCACATACAAAGAACAGCAACTAGAGGTCAAGCCATAGCTTACTTACACTATGTTAGTAACCACTGACGGTTGACTAGGAAGACCAAATAAAGTTAGAAGTCTTTAAGAGACGAATCACAAAAACTTGAAGAAGCCATGGACTGTTACACAATGCAAGATCAATCAACACCTACTACAAAATATAGTCTAGAAACAATTAAGGATTACTACAATGGGGAAACCTTCCCCAACGTCAAATAAAAAAAAACCATAAAAACCTTCACAAAATTGAAATTCAGGTTACAATGACAAAAGTGGACCATTACCTCCAGAGGTACACTGCCTAGATAAGCATAGTGACACAGATCTCCCCCGAATATAAATTGGTACCAAACCTAGGATCTTGTACTGTTTACATAATACTGTAGTATGACATTCGAAGAAGCTTAAAAATACACTAGGGTAATGAACACTCCTGGTAACTTGAAAGACTACTTGCAGTAAAATTTAACACAATACAAAAAGCAACTAGTACAAGCCACACCAAGTAACCTCCGTTAGCCATAGACTGCTGGTCTAGCCCGGCAGACTTCCACCAGAGAGTTTCTGTGCTGCTGCACCCCTTCATGCAAGTGGTCGGGGGCCATGGTTGTGCTCGCCTTGACAAATTCTAGAGGCATTGAAGTCCTTGTTCATTACGGCATTTACATTGCAGGCTGGATTAGACCTTGCAAGCACACAGCACAGGAATATCCTTCCTCCAGCTGCTCTCAGTCGGTGGTAGAAGTAGTAGCCGTCATTCACATGATACCATTGGGACCCTACTCGCAACCCAGGCGAAAGCACAGCCACGTTAAAAGGAGTGCTTCTCACATTCTTAAACAACTAAACAGGCAAGTACAATTGAACACAAAAAGAAATTGAAATTCAGGTAACAATGATAAAAATAGACCACTACCTCCAGAGATACACCGCCTAGATGAGCATAGTGACACAGATACATCTGGAGAATGTGATGGAATAAAACCTACTTCACTTTGCAAATTTGCTATAGGGACTTGAAAGACTACTCCCAGTAAAATTTAACACAGTACAATAAGCAACTGGTCGTAAAGCAACTTAACCTCTGATCAATCGAACTCAACTACAGAAGTTAGTCCACGAACAATAAAGGATTACTTCAGTGAGGAAAAGCTTCCTCAAAACCAATTTAAAAGAACATAAAGAAACCTTGATTTAGGTTACAATGATAAAAATGAACCAGTGACCTCCGGAGGTACACTGCCTAGATAAACATAGTAACACAGATACATCTGGAGTCTGATATGGAATTAAACCTAATTTTGTTTGAAGACTTTCGTCCATCCAACCACCCTGCTGTGGCAGTAAGGACATGGCACGTTTTGAATGTTTACATACCAAGTGCGTATACATGTGCCACACACAGGGAACTCCCCACAATTAAGCAGGGCATAGCGGCCAACACGACTCCTGCACATCTTGCATACCGCGCATACCGTGAACCGGTCTGCCTCACCAGAGCACTCTTCCAGATCAGAGAAGATCAGCCCTGTATGAGGGTACTGAAGTCGCTGCAAATATGGAAAATTGGCTTAGAACTTAAGTTATCCCTGCACACTCTTATTCCCCACAGAATAATGCACTTCATACCTGAACTTCTTAATCTAAAGCTGCTTCGAAGCTGACGTTGGGGAGCAGATGAACTGGCACCATCACAGGTTGGACTTGGTCCCTCGCTACTGGCAACAATTTGGCTTGCGCTTTCTGATGCCAGTGAATCCTACGGACAAACAGACCAAACCTTCATCAGGTGAACAGAGACATTACAGACAAGTAATACAGTGTGCGAAAATAAAACTTACATGTCCACCAGATCCACGGGACCCAGCTTCCGGGATGGGGCGCCATTGCAAGACACTAGTGTAGTGGGTACGGCGACCATTGTTGCCAAACATGTGCAAAATGCGCAAGGGAAGTTCCTCGGAGCTACCACCTTCTGGCACATATCTGATTGTAGGCCCATTCTCCTGGTACACAGAGATAGGTCTCTGGTGCAGTCTGCATATTGCCGAAATGCACTCTGAACCTCCCCAGGTCCACGGAAGGAGGAGGACACTCAAGACACTCTCCACAACATCCTCCCCTTCGGCTACTTCCGCCGGCAGTTCCCCCGTCTCTACCATGTCCCCACCTAAGGCAGTTAGCTGGGGGGATGTAATCTGCAAGATTATTTCTCATGTACATTACAGCAGCGGCCCGCAGCTGTTCTGCTGACATGGTCCCGCCAAGCTGCTGGCTCAGCGCCCTAAACAAACAATCCCCTCTCGAGGGGTTTGGGGCCATGAGAACTTCTCCGAACTCCACCCTCACCCACCGTTGGGACTGCAAAAGGAAGCAACCATGAAATAATGGGAGACCAACAACATATGGAAATGAAATTACGAAGGCTGGCACTAACCTGCTCCGACATGGTGTCTATGAGTTAAGAGCACTCAATCTTGCAGTCAGTCAGGCAGGCCAACTCCAGCCCATATGATGATGGTGACACTGGATTACGCAGGCAAGTGACTCAACACTCAAGGCCGGTCAGTCAGTCAGGCAGGCCAACTCCAGCCCATATGATGATGGTGACACTGGATTACGCAGGCAACTGACTGAACACTGAAGGCCGGTCAGTCAGGCAGGCAGGCCAATTCCAGCCCATATGATGATGGTGACACTGGATTTCGCAGGCAACACACGCAAAGTTAACTTAAGGTGCACCTGAAACAAAGGCAAACCATATGAGCACAGTTGGAGACTTGTAGCAAATTGCACAAAGGGATCGGGGACAGGTTAGGGCAAGTATTAAAGTAGAGCCGTGCACTAATTCGAAATGCCATCGCAAACCTGAGACAGTTTCTTTAAACGTATCAAATCTCATAAACGCACGAAAGGGGCAGGGGCTCGCCAGAGGCGAATGGCGATGAGGTGCGGTCGCACAACATCTCATCTCATCGCTATAACTCAGGAGTCACAAATGTGCGGCGTCACCTACGTCCGAGCAACGCAAGAGAGAATACATTTCTCAGGAAACATCCCGACAACCAGGAACAGTTGCAGAAAAATGAATGGGTCGCCAAGGCGGCCATTCACCACGCGGCCGGCTTAAATCGACATACATCCAAGCTTGATGAGCATTGACATGAATATCACCGCACACAAGACGTGTGCCGCAAGAATCATTTGCACCTGAACCCGACGACTGGGCGCGCATGAAATCCGGAGAAGGGCACAGAGATGGATTTCACTCACCCAGAGATGAAGGAGCGCAAACCAATGACTGCGATGGCTGAGTGTGACTCACGATGAAGACGAACTGATCTTGCGGGCGGATGCGGAAACAGTACGGCTTAAGTCTGGCCAACCTCAAACATATTTTTTCTTTTTTTCATCCTGGGAATTGCCTCGGCGTACTACGCTAGTGTCGGCCAGGGTTTCGTCAAACGTGGTGGACCACTCTACGTTGTTCTTATAACCATTCCTTCTCAATCGGTTCACTGTCTAGGTTTGCAAGTGCATCAGAGAAGTATATTTAAAAACCTCGCAAACCAGAAGTATCATGACAAATTCATATCAGGAGAAAAGAATAAAAGACTGTATGTTTAGAAATAGACTTCATTAACACATGAACATATTTATTTGAATTTACATTTCTTTCTTGCTGCTTAGAGATCAGTCACTTTAGTTGGTATAATACAAATACGCAGCAACAGCCTACTGTACACTAAATCTTGTTAAGCCAGCAAAATTAGCACCAAAACAAAAAACAATTTTCCAAATCAATTTCAGAACAAAACTGATAAACATATGAAATGAGATACAAAATAACATTGCTCACAGTTTGCCTTTTAACATTGAATTTTTGTGGCAACTCAAATAAGCTGAACACAAACGAGAGAAGTCAAAATTATGTCAATGTACATGAAACACAAGTCAAAAGTTAAAGCATGGAATGGATGACAAACGTTCAAAGGCCTGGATAAACACAGTTGCACCTTCGAACATTTGCCATATCACACCATGCTTGAACTTAAAACCAACATAAAATATTTACACATCAGAGAGTACATACGATCCCCCTGCTCCATACCCATAGAAAAGCAAGTACGGATACAACTTGTGAAAGTAAATAATAAACATTTGAAATGGGACACACAACATGACACTAATAGTTGGCCTCAAAACATTTTCATGACAATTTTTTTCATGATATAATTTAAAGATGTACATGAAAGACAAGCCAAAAGTCAAAGCATGGAATGAATGACAAACATTCAAAGGCCTGGATAAACACAGTGACACCTTTGAACATTTGCCATATCAGACCATGCTTCAACTTTAAAGCAACACAAAACACTATTTACAAATCATCAAATAGTGAACACGATCCCCCTGCTCCATACCCGTTGAAATGCAGGTACGGATCTTCCCGCAACAGCTTCTCGCCACACACGTAACAGAACAGAGTGCCACATTGGCTACACGTCATCTTGTTGCACCCATGAGATTTCTGGAAATCAGAAAATTTAAAAAAAATTGAACTGGACGGTTATGGATGGAGACAGATGGACAGTACACTCATGGCATTTCCAACAGGGTCAGAGGAAAAGCCCCTCTGCATCAATAAAGTACATCATACTGACCTCTATTCCAACTGCACAAGTAGGACAGGCCGTGCACTCGAAGAGTGCCATCATCTGGTCCCCATAATTGTCATAAGCTTGCTTAACCTTCTCCTTTGAGTACAAAGCATAAATTTCCTCTAGCCTCTCGTCACTGCACCAAGACACCTCTTGCCCCAAGAGAAACAAACAAACTGTTCAAGGAAAGAGAAAAAAAAATTAATCACTTCACCGCTCTTGACACTCAACCAAGCAATGCAAAATTTAGGAAAAAGTGACTCACCAGCGCCGGAGTCTTCCTCACACGCTTGGCAAAAACATTGCCTGCACTGTGGACAGAAGGTTATGTTGTTTTCATGCATGTACTTTTTAGGGCGTACCCGCCCATTGCATCGCGGGCAATGAAACATGTTCTCCTCTGACATGAAGTCCATAATTTCCAGTTCATGACATCTTGTTAATAAGGGAGCCAAGTCTTTGCGGTCCCCACACAGGGCCGACATCTCCCAGGTATCGAGAAACACCGAGTGACAATTCAGGTCTGGGCAGTCCACCCTCAAATTAGTGCCCTTGGCCCAACCCACAATGCATCTGTCGCACACATGATGGTGGCCACAGGGCATTTTCATCACCCGTAGCGGGTAGACAATCGACTGCAACAAGGATAAATCACACATTAGCAACTGCAATACAATCAGTCAATAAATGACTTACAAAACATCAGAGAAGAAACAGAGACTCACGTCACAATCCACACACACTGCTTTCGCAGCACATTCAACCGGCGTTGACCCTGGAACGTGGCGGTTGCCATGCCGGGCACAGTCTTCGTTGAACTTTTTCAAAGCAGCCATAATGAAAGCGTTGATTGGGAGCAGATCATGCAGCCCAATGCGCAAGATTCTTTGAGGCTGTCTATGGAATTTGACCGGTTTGGTCTCCCACACGATGGGTCCCTGAGGGCCATCAGGGTTCCGCCACGTCACATCAATGCCCGACTCGAGCTTCAGATCAGAAAGAAGTTTTGGGCCAAACTCATTCAGGACACGGTCCACTTTCTCTGCAAGTGACCCAGGAGTCTTCCATAAAACATTCAGAATGCCACCGGCGACCCGTTTCTGCACAACAAAAAAACAGACAGTTAGATGGTTAATGAAGCACAAAACAATGGAGGAGGAAAACACTTTAGGTCCACAGCACACCATCACAGTCCTCATGACGCATTTCGTATTCCCCTCGAACCAGGGCGCGAAGAAAAAGAAACTGCAAGGGTTAAAAAGGCAACCCACAGCTCAACCACGACGCCACGACTAGCACTCGTCAAACAGACGGTGACACCGCGCACACACGCAGACATGACGCGGATGATACGTGCTCGACGGAAGTTCAGTTCCAATTGAAGCAGAAGCACCCGTGAAATCGACCGAATATACCCATGGACTCGTCAGTTAACATGCAGGTACCCGAAATAAGCACACTGCAAACACGGATTGGGCAGCGGTCGGAGTGGTTGAGAACATAACCTCTCATAAACCACAGACGCCCTCCTCGTGACAAGGACAGACGACAGGAGATGAGCCCAACGCACTTTTTCGAATAACTAATGAACTTACCTGGCGAAAATTGAGCCATGAGCACCGCAATACAACGACATACTCAGCGACGCCGTCATGGGAAGGGGCGAAAGTTGCCTCTACTGGCGGAAGGAACGAAACGTAAAACGTGGACGGCTCGGCAGATCCAGGCACCAGACACCCGACTGGATAATTCCGTGGCACCGGCACCCTCATGAACAGCATAATTCTGTCCTTTTCAATCCGGACCTCCCGACCGGAAAACTCGAAAAGATCTTCCATTGTCTTCGAAGAAATTCGGCAAGCACAATGAAACGAATGTGAGGAAGTGGCGATGGCAAAGGGTGCGTGGAGTGGGTTGCGGTACGGTCGTGGACCGGACCGGAAGAGTAATTTTTTTCTTCTTCTTTGTATTGGCCTTAGTGGCAGCCAGTGTCGGCCAGGGCTTACCGGATTGAGTGAAGAAGGCGAGAAAAAGAAAGCGTGCTATGATTGACCGAGCGATGTGGTGAAGCACCCAGTACGAGGTTAACCGCTATGTATGAGAAAATTTCCGCTTCGTAGAATGCAATCTCAGGCTTCGGTATCGCGTGAGAAGACGAACCGGTGGGGAGGCTACTTTTCGAGTATGACAAACTAACGCTGCCGCCACGGGGCCCCCGAATAGGTCATAAAGGTAGGTCAGAACTGCATCGTCCGAGTAGGACTATTTTCCCGTAGGTCAACGCGTTAGAACAAGCCGACAATTCCGAGTAGGTCAATCCACGAGTCTTAACAAGGCCTACGCTCTGCGAGCGATCGAGGTAGGTCAATCCTAGGCCTACTGTTTTGCCAACGGCTTTGGGCATGACAAGACAGAAGGCAACGTCAAGCCTACTAGTAGGTCAGATTTGTTAACAAGGTTAGACCTACCTGCCAAAAAGGGCGGTAGGTCAAAACTGAGTAGGTCCTGTGATATACACCCGCGTCTTTTCCGTCTCATTGGTTGTCTCTAAAATTTTATCTGGGGTCGGGGTGGACGAAGGTCTCACTGCTGCCGTCCGGCATAGCCCCTAGACTGTTCAACCTTTATACACCGAACTAAAAAACGTCTGAAAGCCGTAATCCGGATGTCGTTTCCGACTAAGTTAACCATGTCAATGTTGACCACTAGATGCTGACCGACAGATGCTGACCGACAGATGCTGACCGACAGACGCTGACTGACAGACGCTGACCGACAGATGTTTACCGACAAAAGCTGACCGACAAAGGTTGACCGACAGCCTACCGCTAGATGCTGACCGACAGAAGTTGACCGACAGAGGCTGACTGACAGACGCTGACCGACAGATGTTTACCGATAGAAGCTGACCGACAGATGCTGACCGACAAAGGTTGACCGATAGAGGGTGACCGACAGAGCCTACCGCTAGATGCTGACCGACAGTGACAGTGGCTCACCGACGGACGTTGACCAACGGACGTGGACCGACAGATGTTGACCGACGGCGGCTCGTCCAAAGACGTAACAACCACCAAACACCCGTCCACGTTCTCCTAAAACAAGTTTTGTTTTCATTCCTCAAGAACTACTTGTGACACTTTAAACACTGTATCAATACCCCATCAAAACGCCCCAAAAATAACATCCAGCCTGGATTTGCTTTTTGAGATTTTCATTATTTAATACATTTGGTTCTCATCATAAAAAAAATCAATCACTTTTTGTAATTTTCTTAATTCCGTGTTTTTATCACATTTGAAGTGCAGGGCTGTACAGTAAAGTAGGGATGTGCCCAATACTGGCGTGTCGCGTACAACCCCGTCTTCCCATTCTTTTTTACAAAAATTGCTGACCGACAGATGTTAAGCGACAGATGCTGACCGACAAAGGTTGACCGATAGAGACTGACCGACAAAGCCTACCGGTAGATGGTGACCGACAGAAGTTGATCAACAGAGGCTGACCGGCAGATGTTAAGCGACAGATGCTGACCGACAGACGCTGACCGACAAAGGTTGACCGATAGAGACTGACCGACAAAGCCTACCGGTAGATGGTGACCGACAAAAGTTGATCGACAGAGGCTGACCGGCAGATGTTAAGCGACAGATGCTGACCGACAGACGCTGACCGACAAAGGTTGACCGATAGAGGCTGACCGACAAAGCCTACCGGTAGATGGTGACCGGCATAAGTTTATCGACAGAGGCTGACCGGCAGATGCTGACGGACAGAGGCTAAAAGGTCCAGCCGGAGACGAACGAACAAAAACAAGCTTTCATCGCTGAAAGCGCTCCGCCTCGCGGCTCGCTGACGCTCGCTCGCTCCGCGAATAATGTAATAGCGGCTTGTACTCTCATTCGGAGGCAGGCGAGTCGCAGAAGTATTAGTGCACGTGGGCTGCATTCCGCCCTCGCGGGCCATGCGGGCTATCCTGGGCGGAAAAGGGGAAGCCCTCCTCACCGGCCCCATCTACAGGTGTCCGGATGGATATTTCTTTTGCTGAGATAGCTGCGAAAGCCTGCTCGGAGAGGAAGCCATCAACGTGGTAAGCAAACTTCCATTGATGATTGCTTTGGAATACACACTTGACGGTACTAACCTTTCATTTTCAACTGCAGGATCAACCAATAGGCGTTTACATTTGATGAAAAGACTGAGTCGTTGGTGTCCAGTGTGCAGCTCCCTGATCCTAGCTCGTTCTTAGAGCATTATGTATGTTTGAAAAAGAATTTGACTTCTCCGATGTGGCATTGTTTAAGCTCCACAGGACTTATCTTTTTCTTCCGGGGTTTTGCAGCATCGACTCATTGGAGGTAGCGCACAAAAGCCCACTGAGCTTGCGACATCTGCAAATGTTAACGTAAGATCGGAGGTCAAAAAGCACGCATTGTTTTTTTTAAAAAAGGCGAAATTTTCATATTATTTTATTTATTACAATATTTGTTATTTCTCGTTCCACTGTCACCCCAAAACTACAACAAGGCTCAAGCAAAATCCTCATTCCATGAATTAGAAACAGAAAACAAACAAAACCAGAAGGAACAAAAAAAACAACAACTTAACTTCTCTTTTAACCAAACACACGCGAAACTCCGGGCTTACCAGTATCTCACACAGTGTAATAGTATTTTTTCCCTCTCTAATATCTTCGACTCTCCCTTATGATGCACACAAACTTACTAAAAACGGAACAAAATATAAGTTCTGCTTTCAAGACACACAAATGAGACTATTTTCTTAAACCCTTAACAAACTAGTAACCATTTCGAGTTGGTATCATTTGCTTCCTAATTAAATGCATTTTTTTTTTCATTGCTGACCAGCTTTTCTGGTGGAAACAAAGCTGAGGTGAGTAGTGACGCGTAAGGCACAAAAGCGTTCGAAAGTACCAATTTTCGTGTTTTTTTTTCCTGCCGTGGGTATCTCATGGTGTGCTAGGCTATTGCCCTGCTTTTATTGTAGAAACAATTTCGGGTCGCAATCTCTGTGTCAGATATGGTTTGAAAACCCGTTTGGTGGCTGGTTTGTGGCTTGTAGCTAGGGTGTTGGCCACCTCGTACACTCTATATTCAATGCTGGAACGTACACAAAATGTCAAATAGCTTTGGATCAAGCAAAGTATGCCTGATTCACGCATCTTTTTCGAGAGTGTAGTCGATATAAGACCATTTGCCCGACTCCTGCCCGGTTCAAAAGATGTGTCAGGATGGTCTAGAGAACGAGTAAATCATAAACCAGGTGACGAGCGATGTCGTCTCATAATATAATCATGGGGAAATTGTCAGACAATTATGTTTATTGTTTCATTTCGGCTATACACGACGATTCATTGGTCACGGCTCTCGCCCCTTAAGTTTTGTTATAGTTGTTGGCATGTCCCGGGGCCATATCACTGGTCTGATTTTGAACGTCTGCTCCTTATCTGCTCGGGTGACTGGTACAGAGGCTTTGTGCTCCGGATGGCCGCGCAGCCAGATGGACATGTTCTTGGGGTCCCGCTTCACCTCGAAATCGATCCGGCCAGAAGAGAACGGCGTCCAGCCCGGTGGGTCCTCCTGCACACAGAATACGGCACGGTGTTTTTACTGACTGGCCAACAAACAGTAACAAATTCTTCCGGCAAATTCCAACAAGTTGACAATTCCGTTGCGACTTTTGACGGCACCGGGAGCAAGAAGGTGGAAGAATGGCAATAACTGTAGTAACTAGTACGATCCGTGTTAATTTACTGTGATGTGACCTAAACAAAATCAACTTGAAGAGTACAATTTTCAAAAATGGGGTACGCAGTTCTGCGCAGAATTCAGAATGGTTGGGAACAACTGACACAGACACGGTCAGTACGAAGGTAATCCGAGGTCCTTAACAGTATTCCGATGTAATCCGGGCCCAAGGTAAAATGAGCCCGACGGGCCTATGAAAACAGGGTAATGTGCAGGAACGTGTTGGTAAGCTGCCATGGGAAAACTGGCAAGTGGTGAGGCTGGCACTTAAGTGGAATTTAAGGATTGCTGGAGGCGTCCGGGGTGCATGGTGGCAAACAAGTTACACATTCAGTGCGGCGTTGCCCACCCCGCGTGGGCAACGCTGTGGGGCGTTTTTCAGTCGCGTCCCCTGTCCCTTGCAAACGACATAGAACAGGCAAAAAATGTGCAATTTTTGAACGGTGCACCGGCTGTGATGTGGTCGTCACAGGGGAAGGACGTGTCTCTCACGTTCCCTAGATGATCTGCAAGCCGACTGCTGCGCCGGGCTGGACAGCTGGACGGTCTTGCTACGAGATGACTCGAGCGCGGTGGTCCTGTCGCAACACTACGAGAAACGGGGCCGTCCCTAAGCGGCCGGGGACAGGTTTTTCACTAAATTTCAAGTTTGTCCGTCACGTTTGCACAGTAAAGGGAGTGACCAAAAATCGCCGATTTTTTTATGAGTTGTGCGGACTGTACCCAACGCCAGAACTGTACTCGGATTGCCTTCTTTTTAATTTGCCTACCTTCCAGGGTCGATTTTGATACTTCTTGCTTTTTTTTCGAAAACTCAACCTAAAACAGCTCCGCAGCGAACGTGTTTAATGGTGGCGTGAAGGCAGTGTTGTAGGAGGCAAGGTGGAACGCAGTGGCAAAGGAGAGAAAGAGTGGCAGGACAGGTGGATTTGAACTGGATGTCGGGTGGTACCAGTGTATGGTGGGTGGCCTACCCTCGCGATTACAAGCGCTTGGTAGACTGGTTTTCATTGTATCCTGGGTTCTATTCAAGTCACGCGATTATCAAAACATATAGTACACTGCACAATTAAATTTAGTCTAGCTTCTTCAGCTGCTCAGGAAGTTCACTGTTTTTCTTGAGGCGAGTAATTTGGATCACACTGAAGTTGCATCAGATACAGTTTGCGAGGAAATCCATGGTCTGAAATTAGGTTTCTCTGTTTGGATGAAGACTGAGATGGTCACAAAAAATTTATAATTGTAGTGTCCGGTAGAATTACTCGTTATTATGCATAGATGGATGTCAAAAAAATAATGAATACTGAACAAGTATTGGTATAAAGACACCCTTACCCAAAAAAAAAAAATCTGGAAAATTGCTGACAAACCTGAGGCAAAACATCGCAAAGAGTTAATTATTTTAAGAAAACTGCATTAAATATAACACATGAAGTCAGAAGACAACCTACATTACAATAAAGCTGTACTAAAGGCAGTATACGAGAAAATCTTTGTCTTGAAACAAGGTCTCGCTGTCTGTGAGGAAGTTCGGATAACTGGAAGAGGTATGTAATTTGGTGGGGTGCTCATGGTAGTATATGCTCCTTATATTTACTAAAATACCAGGTGTATCATTGGCCCCGGGCAGTTTCGGTTTTAGGCAGTCCCGTAACACACTATCTCCGTCTCTTTCTGCCTCGGCCAGACGCGTGAGACAGAAAGAGACGGATATAGTGCTTTGCGGGACTGCCTAAAACCGAAACTGCCCGGGGCCAATGATACACCGGGTATAAATATGGCTTTAAATCTGTAACATTGTTACATGCATTTGCATCTACGCACCAGATCTAAAGGATTCGCAAGTATAGAACACTTACAGTGTGGACTAGTGTGCACCGGAAGTTGGCCTTGTTGCAGCGTACCCATGACTGGTACCACATGGCCCCGTCCGCAGTGGCGCCCCGGACATATATCTTGTCGCACGTGTCGCCGGAGCACAGCACGAAGAAGAGCTCCTCGAAGACGGTGTCGTACTGCAAGGCCACCGCCAGCCGCTGACCCACGGTCAGGGTAGCATTAGGGGCTGTCAAAGCAGAGCGGAAGCAACTAGGTGTTGGATGATATTTCAGGTACGTGGGGTCCAGGTTCACGCTGAGAAAACGTGTTATACAGAGCAAGTCGTAAGTGTCCTCGGCTGGGAGGAGTGTTACAGCCACTTACACCACCTCCCACGTCACAAGGAATATATTTCGGATGCACCCTCCACATATACCCCAAAAATATGGACTGTTTCGAAATACA
Organism: Odontothrips loti; assembly: GCA_038380765.1. Taxonomy (NCBI): domain Eukaryota; kingdom Metazoa; phylum Arthropoda; class Insecta; order Thysanoptera; family Thripidae; genus Odontothrips; species Odontothrips loti. The sequence continues at coordinate 2,348,762 of CM076243.1, forward strand.
TGGAAAAGGTAACGTGGGTGTAACGTGCCTGCAGATATCGAGATACTTCGAAGAAAAATGCTCCTGTCAGAAGTGTCTGCCGATATTCCTGTGTTAAGCTTTCCAATTTATTGAATACAAATCCTAAATGACAGCAATGCACATAAAGGATAAATACGGAGCTCGTTATATCCCCAAAACACACAGAATGCATTCAGATCAGAGTAGGCCAAGGCTGTAATGTTATTTTCGTTATTCGGTCCATGCCTAACGCATCTAAGAGAAACACGAATAATGTATTACAAAACAAGATTTTTAACAAAAATATATCCGTAGTAGAAACAGGAGCGCCTGACAACCATGTATTCTAGGAATACAGCAGCTAGGGTAGGAGCTGGCCAGACCACGTCGGGGCGCATCTTAGCGAGCCGGCGGCAATCAGTCATTGCGAAGCAATCTCTGTAAAGAGCCTTGCGGGGCAAACATCACTTATCCCTTCTTACTGGACTGATTCTGCTCTAAGTGACGTATTACAGGTGGGAAGAGGGGGGGGGGGGTAATTCCCGTTTTCTTATTATTTCTTTTAATAAGTCCCAGGCCGAAGAACCAACTTCCAAAGTACTGGAGCAAAAAAATCCCAGGGGGAAGAAGTTTTTTTTTTTTTTTCGTGATCACAGGAAAGACCCCTCTCAATTTTCATAAATGCAGAGCTGACATTAATTTTGCCAACTTTCTCCCTATGGATGGGTTTCAATGGCGCGTGCATCTGAGCGCGAAATGTGTGTCCAACAAAATAAAGAGTTAAAAAGAAAATGTCTAGGCAGCGTAGTTATTAAGATGGGGTTTTATAAAGACAATATGTTGGATGGAAATTCACTCATAAAACAAACCTGCCCTTTTCGACTTAATCCTATCTTTCTAATTTATTACGAAACAGCGTTTTGCTTGAAACGATTTCGTGCTGCAATGAGCACAGCATATAAGCATGTTTCTTTCAAAGTGTAGATAGAAGCTCGCCTTAAAGATGATCTTTGAAACTGCCTTTCTAAACGATTTTCCGCGCTATGATACCCATCCTTTCAATGGTCCTCTTTATGGCGATTTTCGACAATTTCCCCGTCCCCTTAGAACGAATCACCAGAGGTCCCGGCATGGGACCCCAGAGGGACCCTTGGGACACACCTACAAAATTCAATTGGGGACGAAATGACGAACTATGCAAAGAAAGTGGACCGCTCAACAAGATACCCAGTGAACACAGCCTTAGTTTGAAACTACACGCATTTGCTCGCGAAACAAAACGGTCGAAAATCGTAAGTATGTACCTCAGGCATTCTAACGTCGCGACAAAGGTTTTCAGTTCGTGCCACAAAAAAAAAAAAGTTTAAAATAAAAAATTGAAACATGGAGTGACTAACGACTCACCGCTGCAAGCATTGGCAGTCTCGTCAGAGCCGTCGGAGCAGTCCTCGTGCGCGTTGAGGTCGCACCTGCCCAAGATCTCGATGCACTGGCCGTCGTCGCAGCGAAACTGCCGATTCGCTTCACAAGTGTCTCCTGTCTGTGCCGAGCCTGGGGACAGGGCAAGAAACTTGCAGGATTTGCTCTCGAAAGTAAACCGAATTAAGTCGAACAAAGCAATGCTCTTGTTGCACACACGTTTGGTCCCACAGAAAACTAGGTTGGCGAACGCCAGACCGACAGACCACGTCGTGGCGAAATATGCTGCGCCGAGGGGACAACCACTCATTAAAAATGTGTACACATATTTCAGGATTTCGTCGGATTACACCCCGTGGTTTTCGTTAATTTTAGAAATTTATTGCTTTTCTGGGTCATTTCAGCCTGTGTAGGTGCTATCTTTCGGAATGAAGTCCAAGTCCAACTTTAAATTCGCAAATTTTATCAATTTCTTTTTAAAAATTTCTAGAATTTTGTACACATGATTGCGCTAGTGATTCGCCGCTCGCGCTGCGCTCACCGCAAAGCACTGCTCCGCCCCGACCTGGCGCACACCGATGTAGGCCTGGCGAGGCGAATTACGGTTACCTAACCCATATCCATACTCGAACACCGACTCAGGAGGTTGTATCCAAACGGAAAACCCCGTTTGCGTCCTCGGTCCGTTTAGAAATGTACTAAGGCCTAAAACTAACTTCCGAAGTCTTGGTAATGTACATCCCGGAAGAGGAGGTTTCCACTTCTCACTGTCCCCTCTCACACCCTCCACTTTCACCTGCACTCTCAAAAAGTGACGAAATTCGGATTGGAATTGCACACTCTGGAGTTTTAGAGTTCAAAACTCTCAACTCAAAAAACCTGAGTGCATTTTCAGCTGTGTGGAAAGACCCTTCTCAATCTCACCGGTGCGCGTCAGACCGTTCTCGAGATATCGCTTGAACAGGCAAAAAGAAACTTTTGTGCCAGAGTGGCACCTGGCTCCGCTATCAGCCAAGAACAAGTAGTTTACCTTCGGCCTGTCAGGGGGAAATCTATTAACACACGCGCGAGAGACTGAAACTTCGTCCATTTTATCCAATGACACGACGTGCCAGGTATGATCTACTAATCCGTGTCCTCCTTCAACCCGGTACGGCCCCAGCCCCTAAGCCAGGCGCGTATTTAGGGGGGGGGGTCAAGGGGTCGTGACCCCCCCGAAAAGCCCTCGGCGCCCGAAGGGCGCCGCCCGGAAGATAGGCAACCCACATGGCATTCAGCCTGTAAGTAGGCAAAAAGCGCGACGTGACCCCCCCTTAACCGAAATCCTGCATACGCGCCTGCCCTAAGCAGACACCGACAGCGTGGCTTCTTACTAGAAAGGTGCCTAAGGTTCTCTTACTGAGTGGAGCGAGCGCCAGGAGAAAGGCGATGGTGGTCACGGCCAGCATGATTGGTGTCAGGCAGGCACATCCACGGGGCTCCCGGTGCTCGCGACGACTGACGCGAGATGGCGGCCCGGGCACAGCCGACAGGCACGGCCTGAGGGCAGACTACGGCGAGCGGACCGTACTGTACCATTGAAGACACTCGCGAGAACTGGAGTCAATTGTACGTTAAAATAAGATTCTTGGGAAAGTTAATTCCAGATCATTTTGCCTCGGCTGCGTTTGAATCGATAAACCAAATTGAATGAGAATGGCTGTTCATTCAAGAACTCGCAGCATCAGCGTTGCATTGATTCAATCATATCATGAGTCGAGTCGGGAAATTTTTTTGAGAGTGTAAAATGTCGGCGCACTTAGCTTGTGTTGTTGGCCGAGCGATAGCGGAGCCCTTCCCGGGTGGGAGCTGAAGAAAGGTGTCTGTCCGCACCGGCATCTCGATAACGGTTACCGAGGGGCGAATCACTCGCGTAATCATGTGTACAAAATTCTATAAATTTGAAAAAGAAATTGATAGAAACTGTGAATTTAAACTGGGACTTGGACTTCATGCCGAAAAAAAGCACCTATATAGGCTAAAATAGCCAGGAAAGCAATAAAATTCAAAGACTAACGAAAACCACGGAGTGTAATCCGACGAAATCCTGAAATCTGTGTACACATTTTAAATGAGTGGTTGCCCCCTCGACGGTTACGCACAGCCGGGACGTTTACAATTCTCTTGCGACAGCTAGCGTCATCGAAAACGGCAAGAAGACGAAAGGAAAGGCAAGTGCTGCTCATGGCACCACCACTGGGCATGCGCACAACACATTCTGCACGTAACAAACGCGCTGCGCTGGACCGGTCAGCGTTTGATCTTTCTTTCATCTTGTCGTTTTCAGTGGCGTCAGCAAGCGCAACGGAATGGACTATTGGAAAGGGTAATTCCTGGAAACTGATTCCTAGGGATTCCCTAGGAATCGCGCCGATTTCCTAGGGACTTCCTAGGAACGTAGACCGAGGTGACCAGTTCCAAGGGAGTCCCTAGGAATCTGCACCCAACTCCTAGGGACTTCCTAGGTTTGGGTCAAGTTGTCTCGGTTTTGACAAAATCCCCTAGGATTCCTAGGCTTTGTTGTTACCGTGCCCCCCCCCCCCCTACCGACCTTGAATACGTCACTTACAGCTGATTCAGTCTAGTAGAAAGAATGGAGAGATGATGTTTACGACCTTACAGAGCTCAATGACTTCCATCGGCTGGCCAAGGCAGGGGTGCGCCAGGCGCGGAGGTTTCTAATATACAGCTTAACTTTTTGGGGTCCATTTTCGAGTTTGCGATGCAATGTTGAATGAAATGTTGACAGCCTTCATCATCTTCCCCGGTAGACAGTAAGTTAGTACGGCCTCTGCTACATTCGAAAAACAAGCAAAGTCTACTTCCACGTGATAAGAAAAACACCTTTATTTGTGTGGAAAGCCGGTGTCGAGATACCGCACTGGTAAACACGCAGACAGGGGACGGCAGTCTTCTGAGTACGACCACGCAGGTGACCTACATGATAACTTGCCCCGAACAGGCGCGGATCCGGGGGGGCGATGGGGCGACCGCCCCCCCCCCCCCCTAGGGCGCCCGATGGGCGCCCGAAAGGTAGGCAATTCGCGTTACAATCCGCCTGAAAGTAGGCAGAAAGCGGTACATCGGCACCCCCTAGAGCCGCCCCTGGATCCGCGCCTGGCCCCGAAGCCTTTGGGAAGCGCGGTGAGAGTCCGCAATACAACTCGAGTTTTCTTTATCCGCCCCCATAATTGGAAGCGGATGAAAATTGCTCTACTTTTGCGGTGACAATGCACAATTTGGCACATCTGTATGGCCGTCCTAAGCCTTTGCTCCTCTCCTCAGCCCGTCCCCACAGGTACAGCACCCGCGCTCACCGTGTCTCAAGCAATGTGAGTTTTTAGGTGAGCGATTGCGAAGCCCTTACTTCGGTGGGACTGAAAAAAAATCGGATAATCGTAAAAAAATACTCTTTTTCTGGACCGCAGGTGGGCGATAGCTTGTGTTGGGGGAGCCGCCGCCCGCGCCAGACGGAAGGCCCGTATGCTGATTCTGGAGAAGCAGTGCGGGATATACTAGCTCGTCGGGCAGGATTTTGGCCCGTCGGGCGTCCGTCGGCTTTCAAATTTAGTATCAAAAAATTCAGTTAAGAAAGACGATTCTAAAGAGTTTTAAATGACACGTGGGTGAGGTGGCAAATAATTAGCGCCCCTCCAGGTATAGACAAAAATATATCATTTTTCCAAATTTTAAGGATTTTGTCCTTAAAACGGAAATGGAAATGCCTCTCAGCTATGCCGGGCCATACAAATTTGGTAATTAAGTTTCAGGAAAGAAGGACGATTCTTTTGAGGTATGAATGAAACGTGGGAGACGTGGCAGCACATAAGCGCCCCCTGGGCAGCCCACGGCAGTTGTGGCAGCATCAACGCCAAAAAACTTCTCCCTTGCCCATCTCCCGTTAAAACCTGCATTGGAGTGGAGGCAAAGACGTCTTGGGAGAAAACGGCGAAGGAAAGGAAGTCACACCGGCGATTCTGCAGCACAGATGCGCCGCTACTACAGATTGTTACACGGAGGACTACGGCAAAGAGAAGTTTTTGGCTCTCACACTACACTTAGTTGAGCCGGACTTGTGGGTTTTGAGGAACAGGCTGTTGCTCGTTACTTCACTGGATGGCGAGGCCTGCACGTCGGAAAACCTTCTGGCTGCCCTCCACAGGTATTGATTCGAAAACGTTAAATATGTCCTATGATTTGATTCGATTCGGTTTCTCACACTTCTATTTCCATAGGAATTGGGTGAAATCCGGCCTAGACGTTCAATTGCTGTCACGATTAAGGTTCGTGACTGACGCCGGAGGTGACATCAAGAAAGCTCTGGGGGCTCTGCGTTGGTTCTATTGCATGACCCATGCAGTAAATATCGTAATCAAGACCGCCCTTAGCGTGAAGTACGCCTCCCTAATTGATGGCATGCTAAATGCTTCACCTGCAGCAACTTCCCTAATTGAGCAGGCCAATGCATGGGTGCGTGAAGTGAGGCCAAAATTGCCAAAAAAAACAAACACTGCAACCTGGATGCCAAGTTAAAATGCTCAAATCCACAAAGTCAGAGCCACCTGGGACCTCTGACTGCAGTGCTCTTGCATCACGATAAGGTGAGTAAATCCCGCTAACCGCTTAAACTTATCTAAAATGTTTTCCGCAATAACTCAAATTAATTTTTAATTATCCCAGGTTAAAAATATGCTCAGCTTGAGACTAAGGCGCAAACTAAAACTGGCCTTAAAGCAAAGACCAATGCCATCAATATTGAAATGGTAAAGACTCTGATAGCATTTTTTTAACACGATTCTCAACAATCACGGGCAACCTTCAGGGCAAAAACTACGCCACCATGGCTTATGCTGCTGTAGCATTTGAGGGTCTGCATGGTCACTGCGGTCCAAAACCAGGGGACTGTGAGGACCTGGCCGCAATCCGTGCCAAGGCGCATAGACTTCTCTATGGAAAAGTGCTGATCAAGGAGGAGCATCATGTGGCAGCCTTCTTGTCTCCCTCAAGCACCTGAGTGTATGCAACTCAGGACAGGTAAGACACGTAAGAGACCCCTACAATGTGACTTGCTAACCCGTCCGTATGCGAAACCCTGGAATTTCACCGTCATTAATGTGTTTGCGTCATTTTTAGGCACGAAGTAGCCTATTGCAATCTTTAGGATTCGGATATTTTTTTCTTGACATGGCCCCTTATGAACTTCTCCGAACGAAATCGTATGATTTCGATGAGGGTTTGCAAGGAGAAGGGAGAGACCCGCTGATTCAGATTCTGATGTCCATGCGAAAACTCAAAAGCTGAAACTCGAGCATTTTCAATTGACAAATTTGATAATACGAGTCGAGCTGCAGGCTCTTATGGGCGAAAAGATCGAGTCAAGCAAAGGCCAAGCTGAGCCGAGGCAAAGTTGGTGGGGACGGTAAAATTACAACCAATCAGAGCACTGTCTGTTGCGTAGTACAGTCGCAACGAAAAAAGAAAACTGCTGCGTTTGAAAAGTTGATAAATCAAGCTTGGGGTGGCCGGCCAACAATGCGGCAATGGGTACAGACTTTCAAACGTAGCCGTCGTGAGTCGACTGTACTTCCCTCCCGTCCCGAATTTTTCATCCAACACCATGACGACGGGTGGGTAAACAAAACAATTGAGGACACCGACGTCGGTTTCATCGGTTTTGAGTTGTGCGCGAAAGTTTTGATTGTGGTTGTGACGTGCAGAAATTGGATGATGAAGGTTTTACAAGGAACAGCTTATCAATACCATGGAGTGCTTAAAAATGCTGGGAAGCAATGCTGTGCAATGAGTGTGGTAGCTTTATGTCATAATCTTCAAATATTTCCAACCAAGTGAGCCAGCCAAGATGTGGACGAGTGTTTGAAAGTAAGATTTATCAACGTTCTCATGCCCGCCCCAGACGTTGAAAAGTAGTTAGTTCTCCTGTCATTCAATGTTAGCTGAGAATAAATATTTTTAAGTTCATAGGATTGAGGTTCGGTCGGTAGTTCCGTGACCAGCCGACAGAGCGCGCTATCGTCGACCGCCAGAGACCGCTCTTAATCACACGAGGACTGTTGTAGCAACCGCGGGGCGCCGCGGTGCATTGTTGGCGTACAGATTGAGAATGCAGTTGAGACCGTGAGCGAGACTAGGGCTAGCCAGAGTAGCCAGTAGTGAGAATGCCAGCTTCTCGCTAGAAAGAGCCTAGAACACTACAACTGACAACCTTCCCACGAAATTCTAAACTCTCTTCCGACAAACTTTTTCGCTTACCAATTGTTTAACTTACCCAAAAAATTGAGTTCCTTTTCTTTTTGATAGCATTCCAATATTTATCCAATATTTTCTCAACGAATCATTCGTTCATATTTCTTCTTCACACTTCTCACTCCTTCCACTCTCCTTCCAGATCCTATTTTTCACATACGCATTCGAAAGACACTTCAAACCATCAGAAAAACTACAAAATTTACAAAATCTACAAATCTCGGTAATATCGTCCGAATCTACTTCGGGCCTGCTAGGATTTTACTTTGTGGAATCGTATTTTTTTTCAATTGTATATCGTAATCTACCCACTTACTTAAAAATATTAGCATAAAGCAATGTTATTTAATTTTTTCTCAGGTCTATGACGCTGTGCGAAGGCGGCTGCGGAAGATAGCGACGCGAGAGCAGGCTGCTGCACCGCCGCCCTCGCCCTCACTCACACCCTCACTCACACCCTCACTCACACCCTCACTCACACCCTCACTCACACCCTCACTCACACCCTCACTCACACCCTCACTCACACCCACACTCACACCCTCACTCACACCCACACTCACACCCTCACTCACACCCTCACTCACACCCTCACTCACACCCTCACTCACACCCTCACTCACACCCACACTCACACCCTCACCTTCAGATGAGGAGGATATGGACTTGGGTGAAGAAGATGGTGACCAGCTTTCCTCTCCCCCAAGAAAGCGTGCGCGCACAGTTGTCAGTGATGCATAGCTCTAAGGGTCCCAACAACGGCATGTCAAGGACGAAGTCGTTAGGTGCATCGCCATGTCTTCCGAGGACATCGGCGATGTGCCTCGCAACGATGCGGCCATGATCGACCCTAAACTAAAGTACGTATTTTTAAAATCCCGTAAGAATGGTGTAGGAAGCAGATGGCGTGAGCGTGAGGCGAGCGGCGGGCGGTGCGAGGCGAGGTGCCACAGTCGCGACGCGGACGGGGGGAGCCGGTCCGGGTGCGCGACGAGACACGCGGCGCGGGGTACAGGGAACGGGGACGGGAATTTCAGCCCCTTCACGCTAGAAGTGTCATCTGCTCTTTAATTATCATGTTTTTACTTCAGTTCAACAGTTATGACCGTCTTTCCTCTGCCACTGTGCCTGCCTTGAACTGACGTACGTTTCCTTATGCCATCACAGGGTGCTGCTCGATTTCAATGCCTGGCAAAATTTGCCCTGGAAATACATGCCATTCCGGCGACCAGCGCCCCAAGTGAACGCGTCTTTAGTGACCTTGGCCGGCTGCTGGACGACCGAAGGACTAACCTTCAAGCTTCTACTGTTGAAGACACGCTCATTTTAAGAGATTATTTAAGAAGTTTAAAAATTATCTCAACTTGATTTTTAAATTTTGTATTTTCTTAAGACTGACTATATGGTGGATCTCGTGTGATTGTTTCTATTATCTAGACAATTTGTAATGTACAGTATATCTCGTGCACGCGAAAATCAATAATTATGCAAGTTTTTTTTTTTTGTTTCTATTTCTATTCAAATACTAGTCTTCTATATACTGTATCATGGTCAGTCTCAGTCATGCTGTCATTTCTATGTTATTAAAAAAAATTGTAATATATTTTACCTCGCCACAACGAGTTATAATTTACGGTCACCTCCGGTCGCCCCGCGAACATTGTTTTCTTCAAAAATAAGGGGTGCCTGCCTGTACCTGTACTATCTTGGTCAAAGAGATGTGGTGCGGCGGGGCTAGGAAAATACAAGAAATGGGCCCAGCGATTTGCGTCAGCCATGGTGAGGGTGCACGGGTGCACTGACGTAGCAGGGCGAGTGACAAGTGTGCGAGCGAGGTTTTTACGGTTTTTGAGATATCAGCGATATTTAGTCCAAAATTCGCGTCAAGTTGATTTTGATTGATTTTCGCACTTAAAACGCCGATATCTCGAAAACGGTAAAAGTTACAGCATTTTCCTTGAAATTTGGGTTCTTACAGGGCTACTTGGGCCAGATTGACCTTAGAAATTATATTTACAAAAAAAATTCCAACATCACTGGTTACTGCTGCACGGGGCAGTTAGGCCCCCAAGCGGGGCTCGGTCAGACCCTCTAAATATTGTCCGATTTCAAAATTTCAAATTTTCATATTGTTTCCCTACCAAATGGCCGAGGATTTTCTAACGCGTTTGTTAAGTTTCGCAAAAGTGGGAACGATGACTGCCCTTACCGTCATAAGTCCAAGTCCTCGGCCATCAACCGCTAACGACAGCAGGTCAACAGCGGGCCGGGCAAGGCTTCACTTGCTTGGCAGGGGCACGAGGTGAGGTAGGCCACCCAATCGGCGAAGTGCGCAGGCAGCCTACCTACCCGGCGGCATAGCGCGCGGAGTAGAGACGGGTGTGACGTCGTTAGGGACCGTACCCATATTACGTGACCGATTTTGGGCCACTTTTTGACCCCCCCCCCTCCTTGTGACGCGGATAACCTAACCTTTCCATGTATTTAAGATAGGGCGTAGTATTTAGCTTTGACCCCCCCCCCCCCCCATAATTAGACGTCGCGTAATATGGGTACGACCCCTTAGGTGTGCTGAGGACGCGGGTCAGTCAGAGCAGTCAGCCATAGCACAGCAGGTGCATGCGCGCGCGCCGTATCGCCAGAGCTGGGGGCGACTGCGGGCGGCCGGCGGGTACGGCGCGGGCAACGCCACACAGCTTCAGAGTCTGGGCTGGCCCGCGCGGGTACTTGTGGGTACAGCATACTCGGCCGGCCAGCGCGGCTCGGTCCGTACCGGGGACCCAATCAATCGTTTCCTGCAGTTTTCATCCCGAGAGGAATCCGAGCAATTCATCCCGGATGGGCTCGACACGGACTGGTCAACTTCCCCCCACCTTTGCTGTGAATGTTACGTCGTCAGGGGAATGACGTCACATCAATAGGGGACCATCCACTAATATCATGAATACATGTAGGATGGGAAATTGCTCAGCACTCGGTGGTAAAAATCGACCTAATTAAAAGATACATACACAAATTCCTTTTCTGGAATGACTTCCAAAATGTTTAAATAAAAAAAAAAAAAATCTTTTGAAAATTGTTGAGTTGATAAACTGTTTTTGCTTTTGTACACCCAAACGTCCTGACATTGCACACCCAGTCAAAAATTGACCGTCGACACGATATCGTTTCGATGTCGATTTGCTCGAAGAGCCGTCGACTCGATATCCAGGCTCAATTTCGAGGCCGATTCGACTTTCATGAAATGACTTCGTCCAAACTATGGGTCATTTGTTTTAACATTTAAAACCCAAGAGATGCGATTTTGTACGTCTCATAAGCTTATTTTCTTAATAAAAGACTTCGCACTTCTTCGAGGTCGAAACGACATCGATATCGACATTGCACCGCAAAGGTGTTGATCGAAGCACTTGATGTTTTGTAAAGGCTCGCGTGACCGATTTTGAGCCAAAATTCACGTGGAAGGGTCATAAGTGGATATTTAGGAGGTTGTTACATCAATCACTTGAAGTTCGATTTGGTGTCGAAAAATTTCACCAAAACACGTGGGAAAAACAGGTTTAAACACGTTTTAAGATGTCCCGATCATTCCTAAGTGGTTTCCCCAAGGCTCGATTTTGAGTTCCATTCAGCTTGCAGAGCTGGGACTTAGAAAAAGTTCGATCGCGGGTGTTATAATTCAAACTAGCATGTGTTACCGCGCGTGTAGTTCTGCCAACAACCCCCAAGTAACACATGGCAATTCTCCGTATTGAATGTCTTTTCAAACCTGCTGCAACGAAATAGAAACGAATAATCGTATGCAATCATGTTCGACTTCTCTGTTTTTGAGGTACGAACGAATTTTAACAGCATTCCAAAGATTTGCGAGATATCACTTGCACGTTGGCAGCCTTTGCTTCTAAAAACCGTTCGGAAACTTCTCACAGCCATCGCTTCGTGTTTCCGGCCGGCTCGAAGGTTCACACGTTGGGTTGGAAGTACGCCCGTTGAGCTGTAATCTTTTTCAACCCTGTGGGCGCATCAACGATATTATATGAAGACGTAGGTGACGAAATGGAGGAAAACAATCGAGTAAGTATTAATACAGTATTTGATTCTACTGTAAGTTATTTTTTCCGTCTATCGCGTTTGTCCAACCGAGACGCGTACTTAAGTTGGGTTATCTTAGCCGTCATTTTTGGCAGTTTTGAGTCTGTTTTCCATTAGTTGCAGCACTATGCTCTGATATCAAATTTGATTGTGTCATTCTAACCTCATACCGATATGTAAGTGTGCCTACATCACTTGAAGCCATGACAATTTTTTGTTAGATTTGGCCTGCTTGTGCGTCTCAATAGTCAACGCTTTTCGCTAATACGGTATTTTGTGTTCAAACGTGTCTCAATCTACGTAACCAAATGCCTGTTTCAAATATTACATCAATACATTGTTTCGTGCTGTTTTGTGGTCTTTATCTGTATTACTTGCATCTTGTTTGCAGGGAGACAACAGATATCTCAAAAGGAGGTTAGTAAGGCGTGCAGAGAGAAATGTAGCCAAGCGCCAACGGAGAGATGAGCTTCGAGCTAGGATTGGTGTTGTTGCCCCTTTTGATAGTGACAACGATGGTGGTGACGAGCTGTCACATGAAAGCAGTTCAGCATCTCTAAGTGAAGGCGAAGAAGCTGACCGAGTAGAAGATGGTGGTGGTGACTTGCAGGATAGTGATGCTGAGTCTGCAGTGATGGATGGCGGTGCTGGGGTTGAAGATGGGGCTGAGTCTGAAGCAGGGCAGGGAGACCGCAGTGATAGGGATGAGCAGAGTGTTCACAGCGCAAGTGGGGATGAAGATGCTGATGCTGATGTTCCGGACAGAATTCTTTTTCAGAATGATGTAGAAAGGGATATGTTTGTTTCTGTAACCTTGCGGCAGTGGGCCTCGTCACCAGGAGATCTGTCCATGAGGAAACTTGATGAGCTGCTGCGTCTTCTGAATCCTGCCTTTCCTCGTCTGCCCTTGTGTCATGCTACTCTCTTGAAGAGAGATGGTGACAGACCTCATAATATTGTTGTTCTTCGTTCAGGTGACGAGATGTGGTACAATGGTATTGCTAAGAATCTTAATAGGTATGATCTTGGTGAGTACCTCGGAAGGTATGGCAGAATCAAACTGAACATTGGCATTGATGGTCTAGAGGTTTTCAACAAGTCCTCTCTTCAGTTTTGGCCAATATTAGGTCAGTTGGCTAACACCTCAAATGCCCCGTTCATCATTGCCATTAGCTTTGGTCATGGTGAACCCAAAAACCTGGAAGACTTCTTGCACGAGTATGTTGTGGAGGTCAATCAATTGGAAGAAAATGGCTTTCAGTATGATGGTTCTGTCTATCCTTTTGAGATCAATGACTATGTTATGGATGCTCCTGCTCGTCAATTGATCAAGTGCTGTAAAGGCCACTCGGGTTTTTCATCATGTGAAAGATGTACTGTTGTGGGACGAACTGTAAATAATAGGCGCACTTTTTTAGATTTGGAGCAGCCCAGAAGAACTGACGAATCTTTCAGAACCAGGGAGGATCCAGAGCATCACCGAACAGCCAGAGGAGAAGTTTCCCCGCTGGAGCGAACCCGGGTTGGGTTTGTGTCTCAGTTTAGAATTGACCCTATGCACCTCTTGTACCAAGGCGTACTGAAGAGACTCCTTGACTGGTGGTTACATGAAGTTGGAGACTGGAAGTTGCATCAGGAAATCGTAAACTTGATTTCTCAACTCTTTCTCTCCATTAGGGATTCGTGTCCTCTGGATTTCAACCGAAAGCCGAGGAGTCTAAAATTTTTTGTGTACTTCAAGGCTACTGAGCTGCGCAGAATTTTGCTTTATGATGGCATCCTTGCTTTCAAAGATCTTGTCCATGATAACATTTTCAAGAATTTTCTCTTGTTGCACTGTGCCATTTACATCCTTTCCAGCCCCAGGCATTTTGAAACCAAGAGGCAGCAGGCTAGGGATTTTCTGAGGGCTTTTATTCAGCATTTAGCTGAGATATATGGTGAAAGCTTCATTGTCTATAATGTTCACAATTTAGTCCATTTGGTTGATGAATGTGATCATACTGGTACCACTCTTGAGGAATTTAGTGCCTTCAAGTATGAAAATGCTCTTAAATCCATAAAGGAACTTCTGAGGAGCGGATACAAGCCCCTGCAGCAGGTTGTGAACAAAGATTCAGTTAAGGACGGAGTAAAGCAGAGTGTTGTGTTTTCAGATGCTCCAGGTGTTATAAAACTGTCCAAGAAAATCACGCATCCTGAAAGAAATGCGGTTATTGGTGGTGAACAGTACAAGAAGATATCAGTTTCTGGAGTATCATTCTGTGTTGGTGTGAGAGACAACTGCTTTCAAACTAAAAATGGTGATGTTGTTTCTTTGAAAAGGGTTGTTGTGGACCGGCAGAACAGGATCTTCTTGATGGGGTCCAAGTTTCTGCACCTAGAAGACTATTACAATTATCCTTTGCCTTCCTCTGAGCTTGGAATTTTCAGAGTATCAAATCTTGAGGAGAGGATTCGTGCCTTTCCTCTTAGAGATGTGATTTGCAAATGCTGGCTGATACCCGATGCAGAGAAGTTCCTGTCTGTTCCCTTGTTACACACCTATGACCCTCTGGAGGCAGCAGTTAACCAGCTGCTATAATTCCAAACCTAGTGAAGAAAAATATCAGAGAACATGGGTTCACATCAACAAGCAGTTGTGTGATCATTCAATTTTTAGTATTTATTTTTATTCCCTTTATCTTTGTTTTCTTCTAGTATGCTGTTGTGGAATTCCTGTCTGGTGACTCGGAGGAAACTGCTCTTGAGGTTGGGCTCACTTCATGGATTGTAGAACAAGGCAACAATAGTGAAGCAAAGATCTGTTGGCCACCAAGGGAAAATCTCGTTCCAACTTATGTTGTGAGGGGAGTGCCTGCTGACGAGTCTTGGAAGCAATATGACATCAAGATCAAAAGGACATATGGTGAGTTATACCATCAATTTGATCACATTTTTTATTTCCTCTCTGTCTGTTCTTTCTAATGCGCCATTTCATTTCTTCCTCAGGTACTCTATTGAAAGCTCGTGCAGGGTTAAAAGGATTTTTGGAGGATTCTTCTTATGAGACGGATAACAGTGCAGGGAGGGGACAGAGGAAGAAAAGGGTAAGGTGCATTTCATCCTCCGATGAAGATGATCCCCCTTTGAAACAAACAACCAAGGAAATCCCAGCTCCACCACCTTTCCCTTTGGCAACTACCAACCGAGCAGGCTCTTCCTCTGGCAACACTGCTAAATCTGCTGTGTCTAAGTGCTCCCCAGTGAAAGTTGTGCACCAAAACAACAGATCTAACTCTGCTAAAGCCAGAGTGGAAAGGGCTCAATTTAGCGAATCTCAGCGAAGGAAAGAGCTGAAGGAGAGAATCCGCAAAGCAACGGATATGGTAAATGCCAAACTCCAGAGCTCAAAGGATGCATCTGTTCTGCGGGAAGCTGCCGTTCATGCAGTGTCTGGTAAGCTCAATACTGTCACAGGAGAAGTTTGATTTTTCTCTGATGGCATTTGGTTTAAGTCAAATCGAAGTTTAAAAATGAAAAGATATTTAGTTGTCATTTTACTTTAAACTTGCTAACTTAAAATCTTATCTATTAGTCATTTGAAGTTAGTGAACGACTTCATTTTAGTTTCAGTAGTATATACTCTATAGGCAAATTGTTGAAAGGAAGTTTCAGCCTTCTTGCTTCATTACCATTGTGATCATATATATTTTGGTCTGCAGCACCAATTTTTTAACTCAGATAAGCTATTCCTTTTTTGAGTGAGAGTCCTGCAACTAAAACAGAGTATAGCCAATAGCTGAGATTAAGTGAGAAAAATAAAAATTAAGAAAACGTATGACAGCAGACCTTCTGTATGCATCACTCCTGATCAGCAATCACCAAAAAATCAAAAATTAACTTTTCTCTATTTTGAAACTTAAATTTGAATTTAATTTTCAACTCTATATGCCAAGTAAACTTTTTTTAGTTTAGTTCTGTAATGCTCTTCTGATCAAGTTCACTGAATTATTTGTTTGTATCCACTTTACAGGCCCAGCAGGTGCCCCCACTTCAAATGCATCGCTGCTCTTGACTCCACCAAAAGCTAACACCTCAGGCAAGCATCTCTTGGGGTCCAACTCTGAAATAGGTGATTGTGTTGGTTCTCTTATCATATCTTTCAAGTCCAAATTGAACTCAGGCCTAACAAGTTTTATTTTTTGCAGTTTGCTCCCCGTCCAAGTCTCCATGGAAAGTGTCACAGACAGCTCACACCCGAAGCTCCAACCTTCAGGGAGATAGTGGAATTCCTAATGAAAATGATGCTGATGGAGATGGAAGCTATGAGGGGTATTATCATGACCATAACAATGAAGAAGAGAACGGTTCTAGAGATGCATCAATTAACTTTTTAGTTGAAAATGAGTTGCATGTGGCGTCTGACAATTACTCCAATCAGGATGATGAGAATGATCTCTATGATAGAGAGGATTACTTCCTGGATAATAATAATAATAATAATAAAGAGAATGATGGTCTCTCTCTAAATGCCTCTGTTCATCACCGAAGGAATCTCTTCAAAGAGGTCGAGTCAACACAAGTTTCTGAGTCTTCTTGCATAAACTGCATAGCTGTTCTCAGTAAGTTCCAGCATTGCAAAACTGAAATAGTTAAAAATCAATGTGTTTCTCTCTCAATCACCTTTATTAATTTTAATTATGAACCTCCATAATTTTTTTTTCTTCAGAGAAAATTGAGAATGTTGCCAGTATGTGTCAAAAGCTGCAAGTGCAAACAGAAGTTCTCTCATCGAAACTGGACACTTGCTTGAATAATCAAGGAAAGATGAAGCGAGCACTTATTCCACATGAGAAGAAAAGTGATAGGCCAGATGATATGCCCTCTCTTCCATTAGATGATTGTGATGGTCTTTCTCGCATGGAAAAGTATCTAGAAGATGGTGATAATTTCACTGGAGTGGTAAGTTTTTGGAAGGAGACCATGATATGCAGTTAGATATAGTTTTTTCATTAGATTTATGTTAAATTTATATTTAAAAATTCAGTAAGATTTTGCTTTTGATTCCTTATGTGAAGTTTCCATCAACTGAGGCACAAAGGTACATTATTATTATTCTCATATTTTCATTCTTTCCAGGTCTTCTATTTGACAAGTTATTTGTCCAAGGCTGAGGGCACTAGTGCGAAAACCTTAATGCAGAAGATTATGACAAATACTCTTGCAAAGGAAATGACACTGGAAGGGAGGAGTGGCAAAATTATATTCAGAAGCACGAAGCTATTTAAAGCTGTTGAAGGTAAAATATTGGTCTATTTTTTTTTAGTTTTCAATGTGGATGTCAGTAGTGAGGACATACTGTTTCATGATACTTTGTTACAGGTGCACTTCTCACTAAATTTGATACAGACCTACAAGAGGCAAAAAATGTAATCATCAGGTGGTTCAAGGATGCTCCATGGAGGAAGCAGTCTGATGGGTCCCTTGGTAAAAGGCAAAGCAGTACCAAGCAATTCCACCAGAGCAGCAGCATGCAACATCAACAAAGCACCAGCAAGCAACTTCAGCAAAGCAAACATTTTAAGAAGGGCATACCAGCAAAGAAAACTTCCTGTTGACCTGGATCTCATCTATTTTTTTTTTAGTTTTCAAGTTATGAGATATAGAACTTGAATTTTGTTCTTAGATATTGTCCACTTCATGCATACTCATATATTCATAATTTCAATCTTCCCTGTAGAAGGATTTAACAATTTTTAAAATGTGTATTTGCCTAGATCTTATGTACTTTCAACCAAAGTTTTCTATGTCATTTGTACTACGTTTCCTGGGAGTGCATACAGATGTTACCCTCATCATTTCTTCATAGTTAATGCTAGGGCTTATCCTTGTTTTTAGTTAGTGAAGAGAGGCTTTCTCAAGAGCAAGAAAGGACACCTTTCTGAGCTGGATAAAATTTCACAATTGTCACTGTTTCCTTTTTTTTTTTTGTAAATAAGTTAGCAAGGGAAATTTTCATTCTTGTGAAGAAGGACAATTTTTTTTGAAAATCTTTTTATTGAAAATGTTAGAAGCCGCCTTTGTTGACAGTAAATTTTAAATTTTAATATGACCTCAGTTCAATTTGTGTACGAAGTAAACAATTTGAAATTTGTTCTTTATGTTAGTTGTTTATCTAATCTTAATTTGTTTGATCTCACTTATGTCCGAACATATGTATGCTAGTCAGGGGTCGTAACTTTTCCTTGTGATTGATACATGCTGTGTTAAGTTTTCAAAAAATACAAAATGTATTTTATTTCTGTTTGACCTTAATTATTTTTATTTGACCTTAATAAGTATGTACCCATGTTCTCTGATAATATAACTTTAAGTATTTTGTATGTACCCTTTACATGTGGATTAAAGGAAGACTTTAATGATTCTTGGATATTTGGTATACTTGCTAGTGCCCCTATCCCTACAATCTGCACGTGTATACACACTAGGTGTAGGTGGGGTCCTTTGGTACTGAACGCGACCAATTTCACGATGAATCGATCTGGGAAGGTCGATTCGACATCGATTTCGAAATCGATTTCGATGTCGAAATTTGTGACATTTTTATGTCGATTTCGAAGTTCGTGTCGATATCGACTGTCGACATCGAAACGATATCGATTCGATGGTCAATTTTTGACTGGGCAGATCTTGCAATTTGTTGTCAGACATTGAAAATACTGAAAGTTAAGTCTTGTAGAATTTTTGTGAGTTGGGGATAGGAGTTATGGAAAGGAGGAGAAAGAATTGAAAGTATGTTCCAATATTTTATTCTTTTGCTCATGAGGCACATGTAACAGTATACACTTTGGTGGCTGCTCACTTCCTAAACTGTCTAAGAAGTGTGGGAATTACTGACTTTCGCCACCACAAAATATTATCTTGAAATATCCGAATTATGAATTTCACCCCCTTTTGCTACTGGAAAGTTCCCCACATTGTCAAAGCTGTGCATTCCCAAAAAATATTTCTCATAACAAATCATGTGAATCTGACATAAAAATTCAGAGCCCACTTTTTTTTCAGTCACAAGTGGCTGTCTATTCTATTAATAATAATTGTGGACAAATTCTATCTTTCACATCATTATCTGTTATAGCGTCTACCAGCTCCACACAACTGACATTTTTTAACATTAAGCCAAGATTATGTAGTTTAAGTCTGTTTAACTGATGAAAATTGCTAGTCAGGTTTATTGGAACAGAACTAATCCTCTGAAGCTGAGAAAGCATTTGGAGGTAGATCTGTGAATGGGGAAAATAAATTGTCAGCAATAGATTCTCTCTTTATTTGCCATACACAGCGAAAAAAAAAAATCCCCCCAAAACAGCAACCAGCTGCTGTGATGCTGAAAAAAGAAGAATTAAATGTAGATGTGACCAATGATACCAATGACCTTGTTAGTACTACATGACTAATCCATACACATACGTAAAAGGACAAGAATAAGATATGATAGCTAAATAAGAGAGTTATGAAACAGAACTCTACCCAACACAAACCTAGCAACCACACACATAACATTCCACATTTAGGTTAAAATATAGAGTGAAACAAAGAAATGCTTTAACAAAGTAAGCTGTCATCAACTGTCGCCAAGCAATACACTCATGGTCCTTCCCATTTTGGGGGCAGTAATGGAACACTTAAGAATGTGTCCTTCCATTCATCTATATGTTTAAAGTACGTCTTAAAATGACAGCAGCAATTCCTTGCTGGTCCTTTCTGTAGATATAGGTGACAAATCTGAAACAAAAAACAAAATGGATAAGAAAATGTAAAATACACCGCGGTAACCTCCTCAAAATAAAAAAAAAATTCCTGTGCACTTGTGGCAGAGTATTTTTAAAAATACAGCCCCATTTTGTAACAAAGGAAGAGAGGTGCACATTACTTCTTAAAGCCTAACCTAAACCCCATGCTTCAATTTGTCGTTTGAGATATTTCACGCTGACTCAACACCCTGGGAAGCAGGCCATAGAGGATGAGAAAATGTATTATTGTAACCCATGCGAGCACAGCTCTGCGTAGGCATATGGAATCCAGTTTTTATTTTTTTCAAAACTATACCCAAAATGTTATGGAATTTTCTGACAAAATACAAAACATTCTTCTTTTTCTGAAATTGTCATGAAAAGTTCGGGAAAATTACAGACAATTTGTGCTGCATACTTCCAATTAGTTTGTTGAGATTTTCCAAACCAATTTTGTTACAATGTTTTGGCGGGTCACACAAATGACAATACTAGTGATTTCAAGTCAGAAATGTACAAAGAACAAGTTCAAATTGATCCATGTTTCGGTTTGCATAATTTTGTTGAACTAACATATGAAAACTTAAACTTTTTATCAAAATCTAACACTTCTCCTTACAAAATCCCAAGCTGGAACTAATGGGTGTGGGCCTTGTTGAGGCACTAAAGCTCTTGCAAAAAATGTAAATTTTCACTAAGCACAAGGTTTATTTCTTTCATTTGATATCATCCATGACATGTCATATCACGTTTTATCATCCTGGAACCCCTCCAATGGGGATACCCCTAATATTAAAAAAGTTATAATTGGAAATGAAGTTGACAAAATAAAAAGTACTCCAGAAAATAAAAATTCCTGAAATCTTAAGTGTGTTGCCAAACTTTTCATACCGAATCCACCTCTCACACTTGTACCTAGTGCTGCCAAAGGTTTGTTTCAGTGGAGAAAAATGTATCTTGTGACAACTACTCCGAGGACATTTTCCTAATAATTTTCTGGCAGCATGTGGGCTGCATGTTGAGCCTAACTCCAGTGATTCCACAGGAAGATAGTTTTTTAGGCCCAAAGAGACCTGACTATTTTACCTTGAATCTGGTTCTATCTATATATTAAAAAAAAATTAATTCCAACCTTACCCCCTATGTCAGGTTTTACGAAACTTCCAGAATAGCGCACAGTATTCCTACAAGAGCATCTCATGCGCTTTAATATTTCAAAAATATTGTCTCAAAACCGAGTTGAAATTCGGCTTTTCAATACCAATACCAAAAGTAAGAGACAGAGCTACCCTTGCTCAGCTCATCAGCAGGCCGTCTCATCTAGCCCTCTCCACACCACGCAAGCAATCGGACCTCCTTCTCATAATTGATGTGCGGAGCGAAGCCCAAGAGCGCCCAAGAGTTGGGACAGTTTGGGACCCTACAGTACGCACAGGAGGCATAACCCTTAGAGCTTAGCGCGCAGAAAGGACTGGGCGGCCTCAAGACAATCATACACTGGGAGTCAAATTTAGCGGCCCACTTTTTGCAGAACCTGTCATCTTGTTCCAAGAAGACCTAGAGCGTTCAAATTTTGAGGAGGCAACTCTACGGCGTGTACCCCTGCAAGCCATTGTTAAGAAGTGACACTCAGCGATATTCTTCGCCATACAAACACATTACATCATAAGCAACAATGCTGTGAAATGCTTCGCATTATGAACATCGTGCTTCGAAAGGATTTAGTGTGCTCGCAATTTCTGTCTCTGCATTTGCATGACTTTATCTGGCCGTACGCGTTTGCTTGCAGTATCAAAGATCCGGCGCTGAAACGACTCTTCCAGCCGAAGCAGATGGAAGACTATGTGAAAAACCATCGGAAGAATCACGGGCCCCAGAACCCCCGCTTCTTCAGGGAGGCTGACACCCTGTTCCAGCAGCTTCGAAATCAACACCTTTGTAAGTGCAACGCTATGTTACGCTTAAAATTGTAAGCCAGACGAGTTGTTTTAAACGACGTACTTTATTGCAGGTCGCACCCTGGACGACACAGAGAACTTTTATCAGGGGATGGTAGGGGACCCTGGGGAAGAGTCCCTGCTATTCGCCAGTGAGCGCCTCATTCCGATGTTGTCGGAAGACGATGTCGTCGCAAGTGACGACACTTACAAGATGCGTCCGTACATTACCAAATGCGCGCATGTGTTTGTCGTCTCGCTGTACGCATTCGGCCATGTAAGTATTTCTTTCGGTCACAATTTGTTCTCCGACGTGATGCTATATCCTAACGCTACCTTTCAATTGTGCAGGTGATTCCCCTTGCATTCGCTGCCATGAGCAGCAAGAAGGCAAGCGCCTACAAGGCAATTTTAACACAATTGAAAGCCCTCGGGCTAAAAGCATCTTCGTGCGTAACCGATTGGGACAAGGCCCAAAGAAAGGCGTGGAGAGAAGTCTTCCCCAGAATTAATACGCATGGATGTTTGTGGCATTTCCATAGAGTAAGTTTTTTTTTTCCTTCGTCCTTTTTTTTTAAATCTTACACTGCCTGATTTTAGTTTCACTCATTGTTTGACGATTTCACTCACAGGCTCTACACAAGAAGGCCAAAAAGCTCGGAGTGGACCATTTTTTTTATGAGTTTAATGAGAGAGAGCCAACGAAGCTGGGGCCGGGGGCCGGGGCTCGTGATGAGGATGGCTGCCGCACTCCCCCGTCTCCCTCCCGACCTGATCAAGCAGGGGATCGCGGTCATCTGGGCGGAGGCGGGGAAGCTGCCAGCGACGAGCGAGTCCACAGAAAATATTCTGAAATTCCTCACGTACTACAAGGGCCAGTGGGTGGAAAACCCCGACATACCAGCAAAGGACTTTTCCATTGACGGACGGAAGGCATGGACCACAAGTGGTGAAGAGTCGATTCACCAAAAATTCAACACGATGCTCAACAACCATGGCCACCCGTATTTTTGGACTTTCCACAGTGAGTAACTGTAGGTGTGAATATCGAGTGCTTCATTTGTCCTAATTTTTCTTTTTAAATTAATTTGCAGGTGTAATCAGAAAGGCAGAACAGGAGTTCTCTGAATTTTTCTTCACCATCCTTGACACGGGGTCGTCCACCCGCCCTAATAAGAGAAGGGGCACGCTGAAACCAAAAATGAAAGCCAATGGCAAGGGTGTGGTGTACGACCGAGATACTGGTGATCTTCGTGATCAGCTGCGCCAGGACGACATCAGAAACTTCCTTATGATGGCGGGGGCCCGATGCAAGCCCCACTTCGCCATGATTCGGGAGTTTGAGGATGTGCTGGAGAGGCCCGAGTATGTACCTTCGTTATTGGCTATCACTGTCAGAAATTTACCGAACTATAACAGACCACACAATTTTTATGTACAAAAGCACGGTTTTTTCCATGGTTGTGCATTTAGGGGCAACCACAGAAAACGAATGCTTCAGTACACGCGGAAATTGTATGGTCAATTAGCCTGTGATCGTTGACAGAGCTACATGAAGTCTTGTTCTTTCCTTACAGGCCCTACGAGCTCTTGCCAGCCGAGCTGGACATTGATCCGTTCGTCGAGGACAGCGAGGACGAGGAGCAAATTTTTGACCTGCAGATTCTCGAGAGGTATAAATGAGCGCCTCTTTACATTAAGAGTAACGTTGCCAACAGAAATGATTTTTCATGCGGTACAAAGTTGTGCAATTTAAAACATGGACTTCAGCGTGCGCACCGATCAACGATCCCACAACTAATCATAGTCATTTTTAATGCTTGCCCTTTCTCCGCAGGTTCAGCCCACGGCGCACACCTGACACGGCTGTCACCGCGGACGACAATCTGGAGTCTGGAGGCAACGACTTCGAAGTTCTTGGCATTCAGTAAGTACGCTTTTTCCTATGCGCTGATGAAGTACTAGTACTGAAAATGAACGGCGCCAAATATCGCGACGTTCATGTGGACATGTTTCTAAAAGTTTGAACTCTTCACACAGGTTCAGCCCTCGGCGCACACCTGACACCGCTGTCACCGCGGAAGAAAATCTGGAGTCTGGAGGCAACGACTTCGAAGTTCTTGGCATTCAGTAAGTACGCTTTTTCCTATGCGCTGATGAAGTACTAGTACTGGAAATGAACGGCGCCAAACATCGCGGCGTTTATAGGGACATGATTCTAAATGTTTGCTTTTTTCTAACAGGTCCAGCACATCCCAGGAAGAATTAGCACGAACGTCGGTAGACGCTAATTCCCAAGAGCATCAGTAAGTAGGCTGTTTTCTTGTCTTTCCAGTACACCAGTTCAATCACGTCTAAACTGTCGACACACTACCAAATATTCGTCTATCGATGTTTCCTCTATATTATGCACTGTTGGACAGGTTACCCCTACCACCTCTGACTAAGAAACAGTTTGAGAACCGCAGAAAGCGAAAGTTAACCAAACATAAGCAGTGGCTTAAAAAGCAAGGTAGAGTAAACGTCATCGCTCTTAGCGAACTATTCGAATCCTTGAATCGTTTCAGAAACGGCGTATGATCCGATTTTCTATTTACCTTTCAGAAACAGCACAGAAGGTCTCAGAAGCTCAGGTCGAGGCAGGACACCTGGAAAATTTCAAAAGATAAACATGTTAAATCTTGAATTAATTTTAGTTGTTTAATTCATTTCAGTTGTTTAATTAATCACAGTTGTTTAATTAATCTCAGTTGTTCAATTAAGCACAGTTGTTTAATTAATCTCAGTGACAAGAAGTCGCTTGTTTTTTGTGGGTTGTTCTTTTACTCACAGTAAAAAGATTGTTGAACAAAACACGGTTGATTCCTTGGTCATCCCAGTCATGTCACCTTTCCACATCCACCACACAAGGGTGTCCCCAAAGTTGCATTAATGACAACTGCGAGCGGAGCTGGAAACATCAAACTGACAACAAAACCACTGTTAGGGACGTGTATTAAAAGCACCGTATGTACAAAACTTAGAAATAAATCGAAGTTTCTGAAGACCTGAACGATTTGAAAATTAAGGCTTCACATGTCACATCTGCAAATCCTTCCCAAACACCCACTTTAATTGACCTCTACCCGCAAACATCTCAACACCATTTCGGCAATATCAAAGTACTACGTACATCAGATAAGCAGATTCGTCTAGAGGATTATAATTTAGCTGAGTGAGAGAAATAAGGTATCTTTCGGATTCCCCCTCCCCCTTCCCCCTGGCCTCCAAAGATCTAGCTTAGCGCCAGATGGATGGCGAGCTAAGAATTGTACAGAAAAATAATGTCTCAAAACATTTCAACTCACTCCACTATAAAATCTTTATTATTCTTTTGAACCATGAACTGACGTAAAAACCACGACAGAGAAATTAATTTAGCCAGAAGTTCACCTTTTAAGGTCCACCCGGCTAAAACGAGTTGTATATAGGTTGTATATGGGCCGTATAAGAAATGTATACAGATGTATACACATATATATGTACTGTATATTGTTGTATATGGGCCGTATAATACCATATATGAATTGTATATACAACCATATATAGCTATATATGAGCCTTTATACAACCGTATACAATTGTATACGACCCTTTATACAACCGTATATGAATATATATATGAATATATGAAGCCCATATACGGTCAATGTCTCGTATATAACCATACATGGAGTTTATATGATCGTATATGAGCCTGAATGTAATCCCATATACAGTCAAGTACTTCATATACAACCATACATGGAGTATATACGGTCGTATATGCTACTTAATATCCCATCTGTAGGCATATATAGCGTGTATATGGTTGTACATGACCTTTATATCACCGTATACAAGTTCAATAAAAATGTTTATACGGTCTCGTTAGCCACATTAAACAATAGAAGACGATAATAACGGTGTTTTTGGGTGGTTGCGAATTAAAAACTAATTTCGGTCCTGCTCAGACGGCGCCTGCCATGCCTGGGGTAGGCCAGCCCGCACGACACGCGTGCGTACGCGCGAGTCAGTTGCCTACGCACCAGGCGTTTGTCTCCGCAGTGAGCCGGGCCGGAGCCCAAACAAAAGAAAGCGTCCAATGGATGGATTACGTGGGGTGGATTTGGTTTCTTACTCTGAACATACAATCACGCGATAGCAAAGCGAAGCACAGAGGCCTGTGTTTGATGTGTGCTGTGTTTACATATTACTAATGATATGCATTACAATTAAGCACGGCTTCAAGTTTCACCCTAATCTTATCATGGGTCAGGCCTGCTGAGCTCTTTGTCTGACCCACCAACATCATGTCTGCATTGGACTCCAATCACAAACCTCTGGCTTGCCCAGACCAGCCCCCATCACCAACTTCATCTCTACCCCTTTGGGTTACTTGAAGGGTGTGGTGTGAGTGCCATCAAGATGTGAAAGTGAAAAGGCAGTCTGGTCAACTTGTGGATGATTCACATAAATTTATTTACTTCTCTAACTACAAAATTAGTATATGGCTTAGAAAACACATGCATCTTCCTATAAGACTAAGGTATACCTTTCAAAAAGAACAAAAATAACACATGTGCTCAAATTTTCTTCATTCACAGGAAGTGGAAACATTCAATTGACTGCACCATGAAGCAGATTTGGTCTCTTAAAGAGAAAGCATCCAATTTTCCCAACTTTTGTGAATGAAGTCTCCTTTACATCTTTCACAACAATTTCATCCGTACTCACAACAGGAATCAGGTGGGAAATACTAGTACGGGTTTGCAAATGGTAAAAAACTTTGAGGTGGTCAACTTTGTACAATTTCAAGCACACATACAATGCATTTTCCGTCTTTGCGAAATACTTAATTGCGGCATACTTATTGTCATCAAACATTACATGAAAATTTTCTGTACTCAACTTTTTGTGAATCTCAGAAGTAAAAATATCGGATTCAATCCTTGCCCTCGAGAAAATAAGAGCGCTTGCTCCAAGCAATTCTGCTTCTTGTGCACAGGTATTAACATCCCTACATTTCCCTAAAACCTCTGCAGTGAATGCAATGTGGTTGATATGCCAACTCTGAGCATCGAGGAGGCCCGTCACAATATTTTTTAGGACTTGAACTCCCTGAGCGATACGAATATTATTGACTATTTCTGTTGCAACATTCTTTGTGCCATGTGTGGATTTACCTATAAGCCCATTCATATTTTCAAAAATGAATGCATTATTGCATGATAAAGGTCCGAATCTCTTTACAACTAAAGCTAAATGGCATAAGCTATGAATATTGCTGGTCAGCTGTCTATCAGTGTACAGATTTTGAAATTGCTGTACAAACAACTGTAAAATCCTATCAGCTTCTTCAATTTCACACTCTTTTACATTAGCCATTAACAAAAGGTAAATGCCTTTGACAAGCAGAATAAAATGCTGAAAAAATTGTACAGGGAGACGGCCTTGTAATGCAGGTAATGCTTCAAACAAAAGGAAATAGTAAAAGTCAGAAGCCTTCATGAATTTCATTCTTGACAAGACTCTGGGTGCTTTGTGAACAAAATCTGGGTGTTTTACTGCAGCTAAAAAATGATCAATTTCAGATAAGCAATACTTGATGTTCCAAGGTCCTGAAAGTGTTGTCCAGATAGTTAACATTTGTTTCATTACACCTAGAAGGACGGAGTGCATATATTCTGGTATAAAGAACTTTGAGATGTCTATTGACGGAACAATTGACAACACGGATGGTCCCTTGACACCCTTAACATGTGTCACATTCCTCTCAAGGGCCTATGGCCTGAGCCTCCATGGTTTCTTTAGTACGATACACAAGATTTTCCCCATGTGGATATACCCTTATCGCCTTCTTACCAGGAATTGGGGCACTTCTTATAGTCTGTATTTCGCACATGTTGCATCCATTCTCACCATTAAATAACAAAGTATTCTGAGTCATTGCTCTTCCTGGGGCATCAAAGACACCCACAGCAACCTGTACGGTGCTGTGTTTTATGTTTCCAGTGGCTCGGTGTTTCCAATCTAACCCTTCGTTATGAAGTTTTTTCAGTTCCTCACAACTTGGTCTCAAAAAAGTGTTCATTTTTGGCTTGGGTTTATCGTACCACACAGCACCAAAAATAATGTAGCTCTCTCTCAGAGGAACGGGAACTTCAATTACAGAAAACATGAAAATCCACAATTCCTTATCACTGCTATCTCTTATGCGCACTCCATCAGAATTCATGACTAGAGTGATATCATAGGGATTTCTATTAGCATTGAGTCGTTTATATTCACTTCCATCCTGGATATCAGAATATACACCAGGAACTTCAGTTCTTGAACAAGATACATCAATAGCCGAAGCTAAATTCCTGCACTCAAATAGGTATTTCAGAGTGGCACCGATGTCAAAGGTGAAAAAATGATTAAATTTAGAGCCTAAACTCTCATCATCATTCTCATTGTTCTCAGAGCACACAGCACACTGTCCATTAATATTAGTTCCATGATATATAAGACAATCTTTACAATAATAGTGGGTGCTTGCAGGGATAGGGGGAGCCAAACTTCTGATGTATTTCAAAATCTTGTGTGAGCTAGAGGGCAATAAGTGCTTTTCTGGAAGCAAACTACAGGTGGTGGAGAGCAGCCGTTGAAGGCCTGACTTTGAATCATGGTTATTTAAGTATAATTGCATGACCTTAAGAATCCCTTGATTGACACTCTTCTCAGTGTAAGGATGGAGCTTTATATCATTCAGATGGAGAGCTTTTGTCAAAGACATTTTGCTATGATCAAATGCACTGCAATCTTCATTTTCATCTTGTCTGAAGACATCAATATCAATAGGCAAATTGATATCACTTCCACATTCTTCATCTGAAGATAAATCACCACCAGAAGTTACAACATTTGGACGTGATGAGCTGGAAATACTTGTTGCATCACTGTCTTCACTTGGTGCCACTGAGTCAGTTGAGCATTCACTTGAAGAAGAGCTGGTCTCCATATCATCATTCCCTACAAAAGATAAGAAAACATTACAAATGAAACCTTGCATATTCTTTTGTATACGAAACTGCCTCTCTGATGTAAAATTGTTACCCTCTGTGTATTTTATAACTACTTGTAAAAGTAATTTATATTTCTACTCAATGATTTTCTTTTCATTACAATTTTGTTTTGTTGGGAAGCTGGTTATGTTGCTAATGCTATTCTTTGCATATATCCAACATAATTGATGATTGCAATGTTTTAGAGTTTCGAACCAAAATTTGACAATGCGCAGCCAAATTTTTCTTTCACACAGATTCTATTGAAAATGCGTTATTAAAAATTGAATGGATGTTTTTGTGTTATCTCAGCTGATCTTATTTAGAGTTAAATATCTCTTATCTTACCCTTGCTGGAAGCAGGAGAAGTAGAATTGTTTCCTCTAGTGCACTGTAGCAACTGTGTAGCATCTGGAAGCAAACCCTCAAAAGTGATTGCTCGGGATGCTGGCATCTGGAAAAAATAGAAATATGTTTGTGAAATATTTATATGAAATAGGAAGTATTGAAATCCAGTAAGGGCATCTGTGTTGTCTTATGTGATGGACACAAATGAACACCAAGTCTGTTCATTGCAGAACTATAACTCTCCTCAACAAGCTGGCCCGTCCCTTCCGTCATCATCGGTGCCAGTTCCGCTGCGCTCCACCGGCACCTCGGATTGACAGGGGGACTTGGCCAGCTTGGCCTGCCGGCGGCATTTGCGGGGGCCTCCGGCCCCGCCTCAAGTCTCCCTAGAAGTGCCCGATAGCAGATGTAATTGTTACGATTAGAATCGTTAACCTGAGCCCGTCCCCTGTGCGCGCCGCGATGGTAATAGTGTGCGCGCGGCGGCCAACCCTAACCTCAAAAATCAAAACAGACAAATTTTCATTAATCAAAAATGCGATACAAATCGAAAATTGTTGCCACCGCACGTGATTATACGTTAAAAAAGTAGTTGATCCTCAAAATTTGAAGTTTTTCTATGAACGATAAGTCGGCGAACATACGTCCGCCCGAACGAACATGCGGCATCAGACTAAACGGGTGCGTCAAAATGAACGACGGACCGTCCGTCCGTCCGTCCGTCCGTCCATCCGTCCGTCCGTCCGTCGACTACGGATCGAGAGATCGCGGCCATTTTCACTACGTTTTCGATATGGAGAGGCAGATGGCGCCACTGCGCTCCCGAAACAAATCACTGCCGTTGCCAATTGTTGTGAATTTTCGCGCAACCCGGGCAAGTTTGCGAGTTGGGAATTTGCGATTTGCGAGAAGAGAAACTGAGAAACACGATTTGACTTGTTTAATCCCCTGGTTGAATGTTGATGACGAAAAGTAAGTACGGCCAAATGATTGTTGTTTTAATTTAAAGAGGAGCTGTAATTTGTTTTGAAGTACGTACTAGCGGTGTCGTACGGAATGATTCTCGGTCAATGATTAACCTGTTCTGTCGTGGTTTGATAAGCTATCCTGTTTCAGATGCAGGCACAAACAGTGGATGGAGGTGAGTACCTTAGTTCTACGCAAGGGTTATGTTCTTTCGCTGGCGTAGTATTCTCTGACAATCACTATCATTTATTTGAATTGCAGGAAATGGAGGCTCCCTAGATGAAAGTTTGAATGGTTTAAACTTGTCAAATTCTGTCATCAAGGTTTTTGGCGTCCAGCATCCCTTCATGGAGGTATTGAGTGATTTTATTTTGTTCCCACCTTGGTTCCACACGTCCATTACTTCCATTGTCTGAGGTATTTCATTTCATTTCAGCTAAGTTTTCGGAAGTGCATCTTGAAATTAATATCAAGATATAAAATTAAATTTGACAAGGAGGCTATTGTTAAATGTTTTGATTATAACAGGGAGCAGCAGTGTATATCAGTAGAAGTGAGTGGACTGAAGTTCAGTAATGATGACTTCTTATGTTTTAGTTCACATTTTTAATAGCTGAATGTATCTTACAGTTCCAAACTCCAGAAATTGCAGAGGCGGTTTTGGCTTTGGAAGGTGTTCGTTTTATGTGCAACACCCTTACCTTCCAGAGCACACCAAGCGTCAGACAAACTGGTATTTTCAGTAGGTGAAAGTAATGAGGTCTTGTAGTGTACATTGGCGTGTTGCCTAATGTCTGTGTAATACTTTTGTTAAGGTGAAGCAAGTGAGGCGGGAGATGACGTCTCATCTCCACAATGCAAGAAGAAGTGTGAAGTGGAGACGCCAGAGTGCTTGAAGACTACTCCCCTGCAGGCGACATCTACACCCTTTGTGCCAAAACGAAGCTCAAAACGACTTCACTTCGGTGGAATGGAAGGATTAGATGACGAAATTTCTCAGGTGACAAACACAGAACAAGATGATAATTCAAACGATCCTGATTTCTGTATGTGGCCAAATTGTGAATCGGACGACGGTTCAGACAATGACATCATGGAGGTCAGTAGTACAGAGGAAGAAGAAAGGGAAGCCTTAGCTTTGGCCTCTGCGAAGGCTAGGAAGGCTGGGACTTTGCACTCCAAGACAGCAGAGATAGCTCCAGAATTGACCCCCAAAAAGTCAAGGGAAGCCCAAGTTTTGCCAGGGGAAGATGAAGCAAAAGTAGACATGCCTAAAATGTCCGATGAGCTGTATCCGATGTTCAAAGTGGACATCATTGGACTGCCTCAAGGCTTCAAAGAAGTAAGTTGTTGTTCGCACAAATCTGTTACCCTGCAATACGGCTCTGAAGTAAATTCTTGTCTTGTGTAGGGGCTTTTGAAATTTCTTCTTCATAAAATACTGTGGGAAGGTGGAATGGCTCCTAGAGGTACTAATCTCATTCTTGAGGTGGAGGATAGATCAACCCATGTTGAAGTGGAGGTGACTATTTTTAATGTTTAAATTTTTATACTCTTTCACAATTTTTTCCCTCTCTTATGTTCACAGCTGAACTAATAAATTTCCTTTTCTGTTGCAGTTCACAACTGAAGAGTGTACTGAATGCGTGTTGGCTGTTAAAACTCTTCAATACCGTGAAAAGACTGTTTCCCTCAGATCTCACTCCCTTGTGTCCTTGTCAAAAGGGTGCAGTGACAATGTTGTAGATTACTCCAAAGTGATTCTAACTGGATTGCCTGATGACTTGGACGAGGTAATATTTTGGAAACTGTGGACCACTTTAATATGTAGTAAGATGTTTTTAATGTTTGTTTGCGGTTTTGCAGGAGATGATGGAGTACTTGAAGTTTACCACATGTGACAAGTTTTGGGATAGTGGCAAAGTAACACAAGGAGAGGATGTCATACTGGCCTGCACTAGGCATGGTACTAATTCTATTGTGATCCAGGTAAACTTTTTTGGAAGTTGTCATTTTGACTGTATTACTGACCCAGCCAATCTACTTATACTAATACTGTCCATTCATTTCAGTTTGTTAGTTCTGAGTTGGGACTATTTATGAGTGATGAAAAGGAAATTACTTTCCTTGGATCTCAAATACAAATTTCTTCTTATGAACAGAACAACAATGCAGATGCCATTTTTATAAATATTGATAAAAGCAAAGTGGAGTTAGTAGGACTACCGCAAGACTTAGACATAGTAAGTTGTAGCTTGCAATCAGTAAACTTCGGTATTTTGTGAAGTGGTCTCTGAAATGTACTCTTGTTTGCACAGGGACTTTTGAAATTTCTTCTTCATAAAATACTGTGGGAAGGTGGAATGGCTCCTAGAGGTACTAATCTCATTCTTGAGGTGGAGCATAGATCAACCCATGTTGAAGTGGAGGTGACTATTTTTAATGTTTAAATTTTTATACTCTTTCACAATTTTTCCCCTCTCTTATGTTCACAGCTGAACTAATAAATTTCCTTTTCTGTTGCAGTTCACAACTGAAGAGTGTACTGAATGCGTGTTGGCTGTTAAAACTCTTCAATACCGTGAAAAGACTGTTTCCATCAGATCTCACTCCCTTGTGTCCTTGTCGAAAGGGTGCAGTGACAATGTTGTAGATAACTCCAAAGTGATTCTAACTGGATTCCCCGATGACTTGGACGAGGTAATATTTTGGAAACTGTGGACCACTTTAATATGTAGTAAGATGTTTTTAATGTTTGTTTGCGGTTTTGCAGGAGATGATGGAGTACTTGAAGTTCACCATATGTGACAAGTTTTGGGATAGTGGCAAAGTAACACAAGGAGAGGATGTCATACTGGCCTGCACTAGGCATGGTGCTAATTCTATTGTGATCCAGGTAAATTTTTTGTAAGCTGTCATTTTGACTGTAGTATTACTGACCCAGCCAATCTACTTATACTAATACTGTCCATTCATTTCAGTTTGTTAGTTCTGAGTTGGGACTATTTATGAGTGATGAAAAGGAAATTACTTTTCTTGGATCTCAAATACAAATTTCTTCTTATGTTACTTCCTGCAAAGTATCTGTTGACACTGCTCTTAATGGTCCTGAATTGGACCAACACCTTCAATTAAAGGAAACTTGTCACGTCCTGGTGACCAACATTCCTGTTCAGTACACTATTGTATGTAGGCATTGTATACTGTACTTATCTTGTACAGACCTAGTTCTGCAACTGCTATAATTGTTGCTTGGAAATTTGTGTTGCAGAAAGACTTCACAAATTTTGTAGTGAATAGTATGGCGAAGGCTGGCTTCATCGGAGATGATGAAGACAACCGTAATGATATCATAGTATCTTGCAACTATGATCCCAAGAAGAAATCTGTTATCGTGCAGGTAATGATGTTTGTAGTGCAGTTGCTGGTAGTCTGACTTTTCATTATTCCTCTTTGACAGTGTCCCCAAATTAATATATCTCTATCTCATTGTATATTCCAGTTCAGTACCGCAGAAGAGGCCAGTCTTGCCTGCTTGCTCCAAGAGGTTTCCTACCATTCTCGAATTTTGGTTTTCAAAAAGGTTGTCCTTGATGCCAACGGCAATCATGATTGTACAGGTACATTAATTTTTTCATCAGTTTTCTTGCTTAGTATTTATTCATTGATGGCAAGTGTTATGAGTGAAAGTAAATGCTCTGTTAACATAATTTGTCATTCATGTTCCCTCAGATAGTAATGCACTCAATGAGCCAAGGTTAACCCTGGCAGATGGTGCGGGTCAGGATATTTTCCTGAAAGTGCTTGCCAGATTCCGAGATGATATACCAAAGAGTAAAAGTCTTGACCCTTTCCTGGATGGCCTTGTTCCAGTGCTGAAAAATATGGGTGTAGCAACAACTTTACAGGAAATGCGTATCAGAAGGAATAGTATTAGAGACTTGTACCGTAAAATCAGAAGAGAGGGTAAAAATTTCCACAAGGTTGCTGCTGTGGCCAGTGTCATTTTTGATGGTGCGAACCAAAGTATCCTTAAAGGCACCTTATATGAATGGCGAGAAGTTGATGAGGAAAAAGTTGGACAGGAAAAAGAAACAGAAGGCGACAAATTCATGACAGATTTAATTAGATTTTCAGAGCGTAAGTGTATTTTAATAGGAGCTGTGTTGTAACTTGGTCTCTCAGTGTTATTTACAATTGCCTCTAAAATTCCAGAAGCTGTGTGGACTGCAAACGCTACCGTGGCTCTGCTTGATACAATGTGGGACAATATAGAATTGTTTCACCAGCCACAGCGAAAAGCGCATTTCTGGCGCCACATTAGCCAAGAACTTTTTAAATTAAAATTTGTCTACAGTGCAGAGAAATGTAGCTCGAAGTACAACTTGGTTAGCAAGGAGTACAAAGATTTGTGTGATGATGCAGAGGCAACCGGCGCACCTGGGCCTCTGAAAATGATTAAAACTGAATCACAACGCAGAATAATGGAAGCTATGCACAGAATGAAAGAGCATAGTGTGGATGTGAAGCCACATGTCGTAATGAGTGCAGGAGTGAGAAGCACTCATGAGAGGGCAGAGGTAATTCATTACCTGCAAGGTCAGTTGTTGTATGCTATATTTAGTATTGAGCTCATTATTTGTGTTTCACTGTGACAGATACAGTCTACAAGTTCAGCTTCAGGCAGAACAATACACCCAACAATGAGGAGAAATATGTCTTTAAAGGAGCGAATGATTCGATCGAAAGAGGAAACCTCATCAGCCTTGCTGCTCTTGGCTAAATCCTACGCAGCCAAGACCAGTTCAAGTTCACTTCAGAAATTTGATTAACTTGTTATTTATTTATTTTATTTCATTTTTAAACTTTGTACATCAGTCTTTAAATGACTGACCAAGTAATTTATCTCCATATATTTGCTTTTGTCAAATCTGTGGAGTCATTGTTTTATGTTTAGCAAGATGTGATCTTAATGTTCTTTTACATGGTCAAGAATGATCTCATGTTAAATTAGTTTTATTTGTTTTATTGATACTTGATAAAGAAGTAAATAATGCATTGATATGAAATTTATTTCATTTTATTACATTCTTTGGTTTACCAAAATTTTTAACTATGATAAGTGCACATATTTTAGGAAGACTAATCAGTCAATTTCTGTAACAGGGTGGCCAGCAAACAACGTAGGGCATTGTGGGAGTACACAGGTGCATGAGCAATTATGTGCAGGCAGTGACTACGATACTTAGCTGGTTACTCAATTGGCATAGTATGAAAAATATGCATACAGCTGGATATTCAAATATACACAGTACACAGATATGTTAGGATAGTCTATTTACAATATTTACAATAGCTTAAGAATGTGAGGATTACCTTCATACAACATGATATTTCTATAGAACAAACATGGTTTGTACGCGATTCCAATTTCCATTTTCCCCGACATTTCCCTGATTTCAATTCCCAAAAAATGGTATTTTCCCTGACAATTCCGGGCATTTTCTGGTAGGTTGGGGGAGTTGGCCAACGCGGTACCAACCGCAGCACTCCAAGATAAAACATATTACGCCCCTGAGATCTCGTTTCCCTGACATTTCCCTGACGGCTTTTCATTTCCCTGACCTTTCCCTGATTTCCCTGTTTTCCCTGGGCGTACAAACCATGACAAATGCCCAAACATATCTAAATAAATAACGTAACCTCTGTGTAACATAACACACTTAATCCTGATGGTGAAGCATGGTGGCTATATATTCTCTTTTGAGAATTCCTCGTGCTTTTGGTCCAACAATGAGTCTGTCATACAACCCATCATCCATCTCTGCATCATCAAAATTGATGTCATTGTCCTGCAATATGGCAAGCCAGTAACAATACCGTTCAATACATACGCCACAAGTTTGGGAAATATGATATACGCACCTCATACTCATCACCTTGCAAAAGGACAAAATTGTGAAGCACTACACATGACATAATTGCATCTATCAAGTAATCCAGATTGAGGCTGTAGAAATATTTCAAACGACGCCACTTTCCTTTCAGGAGGGCAAATGCTCTCTCAATACTTGAACGGCATTGTGATAGACAGAAATTGTGTTCTCGCTGCCTTCTCGTTATGTTGCCATGATCTTTGTAAGGTGTCATCATCTAAAAATTTAAATTCCATTAGACGCACATTTACGGTACTACTTTAAAAAAATTAATGAGAAGACACAATTAATACCTTGTCAGTGAGCGTGTATGCACCATCTCCTAACAAGTGGAATCCCTCTATGAAATCGGGATGCCTCAAAAGGTGTTTACCCAGAGGGCTTCTGCGGAACGTTCTGCTGTCACCTACAGACCCTGGCTGCCCAAGGTAAACGTCTCGGAACACAAGGTGGTCATCACAAGTGCCCTGCATAAGAATTGAGTAATCATGGTGCCGATTAACATATCTTTGAGGCTGGAAGAGGGGAGCAATTGTGCGAATGTGGCAGCCATCTACACAGCCCCCTACACGAGGGTAGCCATACGATTCCTCAAAATTTCTGGCAATGTGTTCCATTTCCCGATCAGAGGGCCAACAGACATATCTGTCTCGCAATTCACGGAGGACAGCAATCATTGTTTTGAACTGATTATGGACAGAGCCCTTAGCCATCCCAAACTTAACACCTATGCAGCGAAATGACGAAGGTGTTGCCAGGGTCCATAAGGTCATCAGCAATGAAATATCAATGGCCATTCCTGGGTAGTCAAGCCTATTTGTTGCAGCCATGTGGCGACCCACAACAACCAGTAGAGTCTGCAAAGAAAACCAAAGTTGGCAAAAGAATACAAAATTTCTAGCCACAATGCGATCATAACTACATGGGGGAAAATACAAGATACCTCAAACACGACACGGTCCATTCGGAAGTGACTTTTGAAAGTTGGGTCTCCCATTCTTCTGTACCATTCCAAATCGACTGTGGGAAACGGTCGCTCTCCTGACGGAACAAATAGAACAATTAATTCCAACCAACAATTACAAAAATAAATCAGTACTTTTGTAAACAGTAACTTAACCTAAAACATAAACAATGATATACCTACCTTCAACTCCCTCATCTGCATTATCACCATCATCATCTTCATTGTCATCAAATTCGGCTGCTGCCATAAGCACACCGTTCACAATTACGTCATCGTCTTCCATTTTTTGCCAAATCGTGTTTCTCTTCTCACAAATCGCAAATTCCCAACTCGCAAACCGGCCCGGGGTGGGCGAAAATTCACAATTGGCAACGGCAGTGATTTGTTTCGGGAGCGCAGTGGCGCCATCTGCCTCTCCATATCGAAAACGTAGTGAAAATGGCCGCGATCTCTCGATCCGTAGTCGACGGACGGACGGACGGATGGACGGACGGACGGTCCGTCGTTCATTTTGACGCACCCAAAGCCCGGCTCCTGCCGTTTCTAAAGAAACGTGTCGGGACGGGCTAAAAACCCCAATGAAACCAACACTCCCATACATCTGTAATCAGATCTTAGCAGAAAGTGCAAAATGGGTACTTAAATAATTCAAAGAGGATCAGCATACCTTCAGATTACTATCCACAGCACAATTCAGAGACTGATTTGATGGTGAATGTTCCAAGGAAGCAAAACTCTGATCCAGCTTGCTTGCCGAGTCCAAAATCTGAAGCACAAAAACAAGAATCATCATAACAGCATACCAAATGGGCAAGGGAACACAGAAAGATTCTGAAATATGATGTTAAAAATTTTGAGGTGCCACTTGTTTTAAAATCTAGTCAAACTAGTCTGTTTGTTGCTGCAAAAAATCATGGATATGGCATGACTGATACAGTGTAAAATAACTTGTTTGATTTCAACTGCAAGAATATGTACTAGACCAAGCACTGTATACATGTCAGATTTTTTATAAGCAATCTCGTTACCTGAAAATGCCTCGTTACTCTCTCATCTAAGTCATCAAAAGTTGTGTCTAGAATTTGTACAGGATCAGCTGAAGCTGCAGGTATTGACTGTGAACCATCATTCAAGGAAGCGGGGTTCACAACCTGAAAGGAAGAAAAAACAAATTAAACAAAAGGGGAGCAGTCCAGTAGAAATAATACAATCAGTGAATACAAAAACAATTTACTATGGTGTCAAAAGGACTATGCTGGATTCATAGTGATATGCGGTGATATGCGATCATTGCACACTATAGTATATTGCAGAAAGATTCAAACAACCAGTATACAGATGTATGCAGGATAATAAAATATGCAAAGTACCGGTACGTACATTAATATGAAGATCAACTCTTTCCTGGAGACTGTCAGCCTGAGACAATTCTAAACTTCTCAGAGGTGAGGATGGTAACTGAAATAGAGAGAAAACAAGAGGAATGTTAATACTGTGAACATTGAATTTAAAAAGCAATAGTGACATTTAATCTACCTCAAGATGCTCTTGAAGTCTGTCACAAATGTCACTGCCATATGCTGCTGTGGAAACAGAGACGTTGAGAAGCCCATTGTCGTCATCACTGCTCGATGATGTCTGAAAAACAACAACATAAATTACATTTCAGTAAGTAATATTGAAGTCTCGCAGGAGACTAGGATGGCAACAGATATTAAACAACGTAAGACAAATGTTAGTGGAGTGAATGGTGTTGATACAATTCAAGAGTGATATGAAAACTTACATACAGATGTTCTTGAACTCTGTCAAAAATGTCATTGCCATTTGTTGCATCAGCTGCTGTGTCCACAGAGACGTCGAGAAGCCCATTGTCGTTATCACTACTCGATGATGTCTGAAAAACAACAACCACACATTACATTTCAGTAAGTAATATTGAACACTGATAAAAGGAATCTGCATATACAGACTAAAAGTGGAATGAAATTTCTGTTCAGACTAACTGAAAATTTCAGGTCTGAAATCCCAGAAAAAGAGAGCTGAGGGCATAGAGAACCATTTTTTTAAAGACTGGAATCATCTATACATGAGTAATGTTCAATAACTTATTCCATAACTTCGTACCAATAAATCCAGTTTAAGCTCCCAAATTCGTGAACTCTTAAGAGCTAATTAATATTTTTGAACTGTTATGCGCTGTCACCATAAAAATATGTACCTGAGGGCATACACTTAACTGAGAGGTCTGTTTAGTTCATGAAACTTTTATCTCTTGACCAATGCAAGGGTCTGCATACCCCTTACCAAATTTTGTGGGACTGATTTCACAGCACCGAGATATTGCAACCTGTTTGGTTCTGAAGTTAAGACCAAGTTAAATGTTGAAATTTCAGACTACGTACTCTGTAAATTGACTGTATCACTGCATAGTGATTATTAAACAATAAATTTGTAACAGTGAAGGCTCGCAGGAGACTAGGATGACAACCGATATTAAACAATCAAAGGCAATTGTTACTGAACTGAATGGTGTTGATACAATTCAACACAGTAATATGAAAACTTACATGAAGATGTTCATGTCGGTCACAGATGTCACTGCTATTTGCTGCTGTGGACACAGAGACGTTGAGAAGCCCATTGTCGTCATCACTGCTTGATGATGTCTGAAAAACAATCACACATATTACATTTCAGTAAATAATATTGAAGCCTCGCAGGAGACTAGAATGGCAACAGATGTTAAACAATCTGAAACAGATGTTACTAAAGTGAATAGTGTTTCAACACCGTGATATGAAAACTTACACAAAGATGCTCTTCAAGTGTGTCACGATTGTCAATGGTAATCACTGCATCAGGCACAGAGACTTTGAGAAGCCCACTGACGTCGGCACTTGATGATGACTGAAACAACCACACATAATTTTTCTATATGTCATTTGTATTGAAGCCTCATAGAACAAGTGGATAGCAACAGTTTGAAAAAAAGTGAAACAGAATCATGTAAGTGAAATGTGGGATTGGGAATGATTGACAATTAATATGCATATGATGACAATGCAAATAAAATAAACCAAACATATTACTGGGGCTAATTTTATGGTTCGAACAAAAATTATACTCACATCTGAACTTGAGATTCGTCGTTTCTTACTGGGGTTATCCATATAGAGGCCGGTTCAGAGATTCAAGACATGTAAACACCTGCAACCAGAGAGAAGAGTTGGTTATAACCTAACCTTTGCTAAGAAGGCAATTTATTTTTTTGCATTGGCTAATATCATATATGTCTAAAGCAAACCCTTAATGAGATGAAACTTACATTAGTAATTCCTATGGGAAAAGTGCTGAGCCTTCTGACTCCAGAGCCACGATTTAAACAACTCAACTCAAACCTAAGCAATGTACGGTCTAGCCTCAATCAGTCTAGTCCCATCCGGATTCGGATGGGGGGCAGCGAGTAGTATCAACGGTTCGCGAACTAAAGGCCTTTTGAAAAATATTGCTTCCTTTTAAATATACAGCGGAATGGAGCGCAATTTTCTATTTTGCTGATTTTTTGATTAAAGATTAGGTTGAGTGGAGCAACTTGTCTGTTGCGAGCCCTGCTGCGCAACCGTCATTTGTTCACTTACCCGAGATGCACCGGGTGCAACGTCCGCGAGGCCCGCGACATCGACGCGACGCGAGTGTGGACTGCGGCAGTGCGGTACTTGTGACTCGCGATCACGTTAAGTTTGCAAGTTGACGCCACCATGGATCAGGAGAAATCAGTTATGGACGGTACAAGTGAAACGGGGGAAATGTGGCATCTGGTCTATACAGATACGCATAACTCGTACGATCTGGTTGAAAGTGACAACTTAATCTGCGCTGGAGATGTTCATGATGGTGACACAGTCACCTTCTTTTACAAAAACAAGCCTTACGTTGGGAAGGTGGTTCAGAGTTCAGGTGAGTCTCTTAACGCAGAGCGTTTTGAATTAAACCTCGGTGAATAACGATTTTTGAGACACCGAGTTGCAGTTAGGTTAGTCATGTCGAATTGCCTAGGCTATGTCCCAGGTAATTTGGCGCGCTCAACGGCTCTGCCTGTAGTGCAGGACGATATTATTTGGTATTTTGCTGAATTTTGTCGAATAGGGCTTCTTATTGCCTGGTACTTTCATAAAAACATGATACTAGGAAAGCCATGACCGCCTTGGCATCACATTGGCAGGAACGACTAACCTACCATCCCACTTGTTGGTGTTCACGAGTAGCTAATTTTCCCTTCTGAACGGAGCTTTTAAGTTATCAGAGTTTGGATTTTTTAATGTGTTTTGTAGCGATAACCCTACAGTGAAATCGCCATCGCGAAATATTTATTCTGGAGCATTTCACACACTTGTTTGGGTAAAGTGGGCATTCCCCTGAATATGTTGCTTTGATGCTTAATGTGTTATGTATTTCTTCACTTTCATTCTAGTGTCCTACGATGAACTGAAGAAGGTCTTACTTCGTCTGGGTGCTGAAGCCAGGCACGTAGTGATGAAAAAAAAGGAAACCGCCTGCCCGCCTCCCTCTCAAGTCATGAGCGGCAGGAGGACTCGAAACCAGACCAGGGATGCTCAGCAGCCTGCCTCGACCTTGAAGCGCCCTGCTCCTACCCTCTCTAAGCCTGCTCCGACGACTGTTCAGCAGACTTCCTCTAAAGCAAAGAAACCAGCTCTCTCTGAGGTTTGCAATCATTTTGTTGGTGAAAGTTTGCTGTAGAAATATTAGATATGTCGTATTGAAAAGGTTTGGGACTTTGACGATGTGGTCAAGTGTGGCATTACTATACCAGACTCCTCTCGCCTAAATTTGAATATAGATTTTGTTCTTATATAACAATTTAAGATTGTTCTAATATTCTTCTTGATTGGCCTCATGGTGTTTGAATGTCTATTTATCTGTTCAGGAGGAGACCACCAGGAGGCGGCTGCTTGAGCGCAATAGAATGATAGCAGTGAAGAATACGAACGCCACATTGATGAAGGAGCTGGTGTCTCAGAAAAATGTAGAGAAAGATCCAGACTACGAGCCAGATCAGGGTAACTGCACGGATGATGATGCTGAAATAGAAAATCTGTTGGAAAGTTCGAAAAAGGTTTGTGAGCACACATTTCTTTTAACAGAAAATGATAACTTTATTTTATAGCTCTAGTATTGCATTTTTTTACAGAGGAAATTAGAGAGGGTTTCTGGAATTACCAAGATTAATCAACAAAGCTCCAATGACAAAAGTCCAACTAAGGAGTTTTACAAGCAGAAAGTATTAGATTTGCAGAGAAAGCTGCAATTTGTGTATGATTCACCTGATGGTATGTCATTCTTCAATGCTTGTTTTAAGTTTTGAATGCTTACGTATTGCAGACAGAGTGAGTTCATATGCATTTTCTTTCACCAGCAGGTTGTAGTAAAGACACAAATTTTGATAACCAGTGTGACAGCATGTTTGGTGATCCGAAGGAGGACTTATTTGCAGATGGGAGGAAAGAGGAAGGTAACTACTTTTTTTTTTCTTCAAAGGACCTGTCAAACAGACTGGATACATTTGACTTAGCTGCTGTACGAGTCTTTCTGGACTTTGAGCTCCTGTGGAATAATTTTTTTGTATTTCACCTTTACCCTTCTAAATATTTATATCTGTATTATCTTTTACCAGATTGTTTTGAACTTAATAATGGAGTGAAGAGGGCACGTGGTGTGAATGATTCTTCCTTATCGAAAGATTCGATGAACAATTCTTCTGACCATGGTGCTTCTGATGTATCAAAAGACATCACTAATGATTCTTTGAAAGATATTTCTGACACTGATGAGAGAGATACCGACAATGTGAAGAGTCAGAAACAAAAAGGTAACTATACTTTTGAAAGAGGAGTATATTAAGTCATTCTAGTGCTTCAGCCCTGCTCTAATGAAGTAACAGGGTAAAGGCATCAAAATTTTTCCAACTTCTTAAATGTTGGTTCAAATAGTGGCTTGCATACTTCTTCGCTAGATTCTGTCCTCTCAATAATTTCTTTACTCATTGACCTCATTCT
Organism: Odontothrips loti; assembly: GCA_038380765.1. Taxonomy (NCBI): domain Eukaryota; kingdom Metazoa; phylum Arthropoda; class Insecta; order Thysanoptera; family Thripidae; genus Odontothrips; species Odontothrips loti. The sequence goes on from CM076243.1 coordinate 2,391,649, forward strand.
AAATTGAGAACTTTCCATTATCATAATGCTTTTCATAAAACGTGATTGTATATTCTCATGCCAAGAGGGTGAGAGATTTTCACTTGATAAAAACTATGGTTTGCTTTTGATAGCTTAACGTTTTTATTGCCTGTTTGATCTATTGAAGATTACCTTCTCGTTTGGATTCAGTTATCATCTGAATATACTGCTCTTGGAGATCATTAGGATACAGTTATTTTTCTATCATGTTCTGCTTTTCCAAAAATTTGTTCCTAATGTTTTTCTTCTTCCAGCAGAAGACCAGTCAGATGGGAAGAAGAGCAGGAAGCTCTCATCAGGCTCAGGTAAGGTCCTTTAAATATTTTCTTCATTTAGCTAAACTGTGTTATTTTATATAGCATATTTTGTATACATGCTCAGGCCCTTAAATTGGGACATCTTCTATATGTTACTTGAAGTTTGTGTATTCTGGGCAGTATTTCCAATGTGATTTTTCCTAGTGTTAATGAATTCATTTGTGCTGTAGGTGGCCGTAGAGAACCGTCCGTCCTCGCCATCCTAGATGACACCCCAGAACTGGACTATCAGCTGCGAGGAGACGGAGAGGTAACTTTTTTGCCTATCTAATGTCACAAGCTAGTCCACTGATAGGTCACAAAGCAATGTGAAGTTTTAAACATCATCCTAATCATGTTCTTTATTTTTCTTAGGGAATGGTCGTCCTCCACAAAGGGGTGTTCTGCCGAAGCCGAGAGCTTCGCTCAGCACTCAAACAGGCCGGCAATGTCAGCCAGGCAGTGAGGCGGATGCTGACCGGCGTCTTCATTCCCTCAAAGGTGGCGGCTGTGACTTTGACTGGTACCCCCTACCGCCCGGGCGGGAAAAAGGGCGTGGTCGATGCCTTGCACCCTAAGGCGATCCATGCTATTGTTGGTATGTTTGTCCACTAATTCATGGATTCTTCGTGCTTGGCAAATCTATCTATGTTTAAATGAGGTCTCCTTTCTAATTTTTACAGATTATTGCAACGAGGTTGCCCCACGAGTAGGTTGGACAGTGACGAAGTTCAAGAGACTGACCCATTGCATATCTGTCCGCCTGAATGAAATCAAGACGGCGGTGGCCGCCGGTACCCTTACAGATGATTGATTTCATACTTAAATTAATGACTTTGTTTCTTTTCTTATACCTTCTGTATTTTGTTTGATTTTCTTAAGAAGGGTTTTCGTCCCTTTCATATAGGAACTAGCGAGTTCCTACTTTAGTTTTCTGACTAATTTATTGCTTAAATTATTTTGAGCACATGCATATGTTTTGTTATGTAAAGTGTTTTTAAGTTTGCACATTTTAGTAAATGCCACCTTAAATCTTAATCTCGTTTCTTACATAGAACTACCTGTGCAATGATTAATGTGACATTCATGAGGCTGCAGGCTTTGTCCATAAAGTATGTTGGAATCTTAGTGCTCCCAAATCAGTTCATGAAATAACGCCGACGGGTGGCTACGGAATGGCAGTAGTCCATCCATGTTACATTTGCGCTAGGAATGTGTCAAAATAGGCTCGTCCTTCTGGCAAAATCTGTCCATGCAATTGCTGAAGGCGAGCCTTTTAGTCTCGCGAATGGCGAACGCCTTGTGGGTAGGCAGCCTCGACTACTGCACGCACGCCTGCATTGCGGGCAGGCCTACCGTGCTCCTCGCAGGCGCTCCTTGGCTTCATTCTTCAGTTTTATTTAGACCTAAATCGGACGTAGTTTATGGACGGAGGCAGGGGACGTGCGGTTGTATACATTCGTACACATATAATCATTTATAAATTCGTATAGGAGCCGTATACACGTGTATATGAAATATATACAATTATATACTATTCATAACAGAACGCAGAAAATAACTTTGTGCGCTGGTTTACCTCCTAGGAACAGACACGTACTTCGGACGTACTTCGGAAACCGAATCAAACACTCACGCAGTTCAGCTACCCGACTTAACATACACGTAGTTCGATATGGCGGGTCAACAAACAAGTACTTCTGGTCGGCCCTTCAAAAACCACGTACTTCTGTCAGGAGGCTTAACAAACACGCAGTTCTCGAAAAAACCTTCGAGGGCGACCGTATGGTTTGAAACAGCTACACCAGAGGCCGGTATGGCACTAGAATGCAGGGAATAGAGGCATGGATGGTAGAAACGCCACTCCATCATTCCTGTTCACTACGGCGACGGGAGGTGAGGGACCCGGCCGAATGGCCGTCGAGAGCTAAGTCTGCAAATGAACGGCACTGGTGGCTGGACGCTCGCGGCGTATCATTTCACATACACATGGAAGCCAACATTTTATTTTAAAACGTGCCACAGGCTGGCGACTCAAAAAACTATGCATACATTGTGAAAAGATATGTCACAACACGGTCGCCTAACGCGGCGAACCGGGCGAAAGTTCCTGACAACGCGGGGTAGGTACAAGCTCTTGGCCGCGCGGAGTAGTTCCACTATTACGGTCATTTTCATGACGATTGTGGCCCAGAAACTGTTTCAGCTGTTACTGCTTGTACTAGTTCGATATTGTTCCACTTCAATATTAGATTTCTGTGCAAGTCTACTTTTTGAAAAAATTGTAGTTATTTCATAACTATTATAATTTTTGGCCTTGACAATTTAGACGCAAGTATCACAAGTTAAGTTTTTACTTGACAGCACTAAATGTTTACGATCCACAGTGCAAGGTTAAGCGTTAGAGAATAAAATAAATATTCATTTCTGACTGTGTGAATGCCTGCAGGCGGTTGGTGACATGAAAAGCACCTCAGGTGAAATGACGGGTACTAAATGTTTTTACTTGTATTTTTTAAATATATTGTAATGTAACAAAATGCAAAGAAAATAATACATGAAGTTTAACAAACTTCCAGGTTGAGCAGTCAGTCTTAAAATAATGTGCAAACAAAATAATACATAAGTTGAAAAAACTTCTAGTTTGATTAGTCTTGAAACAAAATGCAAAAAAATGAAATACTTCTAGTTTGACTACTCTTGAAACAAAATGCTAAAAAATGAAATGATACACATGTTAAAAAACTTCCAGTTTGATCAATCAGTCTTGGAATAAAATGCAAACAAAGTAATACATAAGTTGAAAGAAACTTCCAGTTTCATCAATCAGTCTTGAAATAAAATGCAAACAAATAACACAGGAAGCTGGAAAACCTTCCAGTTTGATCAATCAGTCCAAAAATCTGAAACAGAAACAGAAATGAAAAATGTATTATACTTTTGCTTGGAGAGACATTAATTTAGAAATGATATATTCTCACTTGACCATTCATTTTTAAACAGCAAGGTAACTGTTGAAATGAGCATGATATTTGGACGGGATAGCTCCCTTTTTCATAAGAGATTTCAAGTCCTTTTTCTTCTTGTCGGAAGAGGAAACTTGGCTTTGTAGGCAGTTGGATATTGGTAGGTTTTCATATTAGTCAGCTGCCCTGATTTGCTTGCAATTTTCATTCTAGTGAGCTCCTCAGAAAAGTTGTACCTGAAGAAGATACAATTGGGACTCTTACAATCAGCTGCCACTTCTCGAACTCTACTCCAAAATACTTTTGTTTTGTCTGGGAGCCTTTCCCAATCTTCCGTATCCACAAGAGCATGCAAGTTCAGAACTTCTTCATTCTTCATGTGATTCACAATGTATGGAGGTGGTTCTCGTTTGGCATTTCTCATCAAAGTTACCCACTCATCAACAGAAAAAATTTCTTGTTTAAGCTTGGCCTCATTTTCAATTCTGGCATGAATGGCATCGCATTCAGAGTATGAATGTCCAGATTCCAGAAATCGATGAGTAATCTTGACATCAAACTTTGCTGCAGCATGAAGATACATTGAAAATATCATCCTGTTTCTGTTTTGACCAGTAGGAGAATCTGAATAAAAGATGAATTCTTTAATTCCTTCTTGTCGAACTTTCCTCTCAATGAAATGCAGGAGATTGGTGCCAATCTCATTGGCTCCCTTGCAGGCATCTACTTCGGTCCAAGTGTAACAGTGGCCCTCTCTTGGTCTAAGATCAAAGACTGTGAAGTTATACAACGACAACTTGTTATGGTAAAAAAACAATGACACTTCAGATCGAGGACATGTGAGTACTTTCTGCAGATCAAAACATGCAACACACAAAGTTTCATTAGCTGCTTCCTTATCTTTGTCATGTAATGCTTTAACTGCCTTTTTGTTCTTCAGGTGGAGTGCATAGTCGTTTACCATTGCTTTTCTCTCATCTGCATTAGCGCAGTGTTTCCACTTAGCGCAGGTTTCACATTGGTCTTTTCTTGGCATAAAAAACGCTAGGTTAAATTTGGTATTGAACACTTGCCTGTAAGTGGCAATTGATGCTGGTTTCGCAACACCATTGGCAGCTGCCCACTCCAAGTACAGTTCATGCATTCTTTCCCTGCTGCCAACATTAGTTTCAAGGTACTCACGCTTAGAGCGTTCCCTTGTGTAATGTGAGGGAACCTTAGGAAATGACTCAATGTGAGTACATACCGATTGGATGGTTTCGTCTGACACCCTTTTGGGACGATTGCTATGCTTGCCCCTGGCATCAGACTTCAGACCACCAGGTGTTATTTTTTTAAGGGTTGTCTCAATCCAACAATCTGCAACTCCTAATGTGTTTAAAAACATAGTTTTGCAAACCTTGATCTCTTCATCTTCAATAACAAAGTGATAGCTTCTGATTGACTTCCTTGCACATGCTGGGGATGTCGAACAAGAGTTGGGGACATGTTCATCAATCAAACGGCTAATATAGTCTCTCTTTTTCTCTAAGTCCTCCAAACCCCAAAAATTATCAAAAATATCCTGTCTTTCACTTAATGTTATTCTCCGTTGACACCGGTTGCACTTTTCAGAGCACGGAGCTTTCAATCCTCTAGCCGGCTTCAACTTCCCTCTTGATGTTATGTACTCCATGCCATCATTGAATCCCTTCTTGGCCACAGCATGCTTCCATCTCGATGGGTTTAGAGACCGTTTCCTAGTATTGCTTCTAGGTGCATCAATACGCTTCCTGGTCTGGCTCTGATGGGTAGACCCAGAGTGCAAAGAAGCTGTGGCTACTTCATTTTCATTGGCAGTGCTCGTCTGCTGGCTTGATGCTTGGAGTGCAATGCCATCAATAATTTCATCTGGTTCCTCAGGGTCTTGGTCAGATTCAACAAAAAAATCAGTTTGCACATCATCTCTAAACACCGCCTGAACTTTCGTTGTTGGCTCACTTAAGCGCTGTTGTTGAGATGGCCTCTTCCTACTCCTTGACACTCTCTTTTGGGATTCAACAATGCCTGAAAATTTAACACCAGATGCCACATAAGAAGGGGCAAGAAAAGTAATTTCAAGGCCTGATTCTACTTCTATAGCAATTTTTTAAAAATCTACCAACCGTGTTCTGTGTTTTGACAAGAAGTACCAATCACTCTTTTTTTCACTGGTGGTTCTGTTTGCTTTCTCTGCCTTGCTGCCACTCTTTGAGGTAAAACTCCAACAGGTTTTGATGTTGCGGAAGTTTGAACATCACCTGTACGCAAAGGAAAAATAATTGTTTTAACATGGCAAAGAGAATCCAAACTGGTTGTCTGATAATTAAAACAGTTCGCATTTCCTGCTTCAAATATATCAATGTTACATAAATGTTGATACTTTGCTGGCATGCTTTTAAAAAAATTGCAAATTGTGATGAGTCTCTCAAAAGGGCCACTTTTGGTGACGGTTTCCTATCTGCAAATTTGAGCTCTCAGAATACATATGAGCTCTAAATTAGTGCCATGCATAGAACGGAGCGTACTATAACTAATCCGCACTCCTCTTACAAAAAGGAACTAATGGGTTCACATAATGAGGCATTTATCTTTCTAATTTAAGCACTTTAAGCAATTTAAGCAACAAATAATTTTGAACATGACATTAAATTATCTCTATTCAGTAGTCTTATTCAGTATGCATGCAGATAAATTGTTTTGGCATGTGCAATACTCCTAGTAAAGTATATCAGTGTCCAGAAGTGAAGAGAGGTGAGTCTTGTGGGTGCACCCTGAGGGTACTCCTACAAGGAGCCATGCAGTTATCTTAAACTTTACATAGAAATATAGTGACTGCAAAGAAAATTCCAATCTTAAGATTTTATGACTACTGACCAGCATCACTGGATGAAATTGTGTGAGGAGGTGAAGAAATTTCATCAATATCATTGTCTGCAACAAAACATAAATGAAAACAGTGCCGTTAGAGAGGAGAAAATATAAATAAAAAAGATCAGCACAATTTTGAGTTTTCCTCACCAAGTGGAATAATGAGATCCTGACCAGCATCTCCAAAAAGATCTTCATTTACAGTAGATACCACGGTATTCTTTTGGGTTAATTCATCATTGTCAATCCGCCATGTTCCTGAAAAACACAACGAGCCATTTTCCTGAGTATTATGGAAGGAACAAAAAAAAGTACATATAGCTTAAATTTGTAGACCGATACACAGCTAACTCTTACCTGACCCTGCTGGACTGCCAATTTGATTCTGGTATGTGACAACATTCCACTTGCCCGGAGTCTTATTGCTGGTGGTTGCAACTTCAACTGGTGCAGAAAAAATTGTACTGTATGTTACTTGACTTAATCCCACTTAATGGTAAGCAGACAAAGTATAAAATAAAGAAGGTCACCAATACCAAATAACCAAGAATATCTTACTTAAAATGTTCGGGTTGACCTCATTCCCAGGTGGTTTTGCAGGGGAGATGGTGGTTCTCACCGTTATGGTTGGAACTACTTGTCTCCAATTGGCACCAGGGCTGCTGTTAGTGTTGCTTGCAGTTCCCCTTCCTAAGAGCAATTAAAATGGAAACTAATATGGAGAGATCCCATACTGATTTTTATGCTAACAGAAACATAAGTGCACCAGAAAATAAAAATAATTATACTAAAGTACCTCGCTTAAAGGGTATCTTTGGAGATATCTTTTTAGCACCTGTCCTATTTGGCTTTACAACAGGAGTTGCGAACAAGTTCTTCCTAACCTTGTGATGTTCAGGAACACTTTCACCTAGGGCAGAAACAGAACCATTAGAAAAGACATTATGATCACCCAGATGCCCTCCATTTTAAGGTGAGTGAAAAATGGACATAAGCACCTTAATATGCAGAGCAAGTATGATTGCATTTAAACTAATTCCTTTGCAATTTAAAGTTGTACAGTGACATCAATAATAAGTAATAATACATTGATTCGGGTGAGTTGTCACAGCTTACAAAGTATCAATCAATTATGCAAATCAAAACTTCAACTGAATCGCACCTCAGTCTTTAACTCAATGTTTTAAACTTATATTTAACTGTATAATCACATACACTTCACAGAACACTACAGATTAAAAATAAATTAGAATAGGTAAATGTATTCAAGAAACTACCATGTTATAATATGAGGACTCAGTGAGGAATGGGATTGGGATGGAAAGGAAATACAAAGGGTAACAACTAAACTACCATTCATCAGGGGCTGAGAGTTAATCAACGAAAAAGGAAACTGACAACTACTCACTGTTTCACTTCTGACATTCAATTAACATTTAAATGCACCTTGATAATTTTTTACCCTATGCTCCAACACAAAGTACTTCGTTACTATGCTTTCATGTAAGCTACTTAAAATGTAAACCAATTGATTCAAATACTGTTTAATTGTGTCCACTCCTTTTAAAGTCAGAAGGTTTAGTAAAATTAAACTGCTATCAGACAGTAATGAGCAATTAAATTTATCAAATGGTTGTAAGTATCCAGGTGCAAACGAACTGGGTGAGCAAATGAAAATCCACAGTAATAGCCGCTTTGACAGGATAGAAACCTTCGAAGAGGGAGGGAGCCGAGGGAGCCCCGTTAATCCAATCCTGGACTGCCTTCACTGAAAAAGAAAAAGAATGTGGAGATAAAAGTTAAAGAAGTGTGAAGAAAATAAAAGAAACTGAACATGCAATACAGTGTCATACCTGTATCAGCCCTTTCTTGTGGGGGGCATGGAGCAGCAATTGGCACTGAAAAAACACAAAGAAAATTATGGAAGTGTGAAGAAAATAAAAGAAACTGAACATGCAATACAGTGTCATACCTGTATCAGCCCTTTCTTGTGGGGGGCATGGAGCAGCAATTGGCACTGAAAAAACACAAAGAAAATTATGGAAGTGTGAAGAAAATAAAAGAAACTGAACATGCAATACAGTGTCATACCTGTATCAGCCCTTTCTTGTGGGGGGCATGGAGCAGCAATTGGCACTGAAAAAACACAAAGAGCAACAGATACTTTTCAGTTCATAGAGATGTGACAAAACCACAATTTTTAAAATAGATTAACAATGCTGTTTACCTTTGTTTGGCACTATTTCTTGGGATACATCTGTAAAAAGAATCCAACGTTGTGAGACAACATGCATCACAATTGAGAAAATACACTTAAGTGACAAAAGAGTAAGAGAAAAAGTGACAGCCAGAGAAAGCAGGCAAAAGTAATGTAGAGATGCCATAGGCTACTGTGGTAACGGGGGGACTCTATAACCTATACACCGACAGGAACGGCGGTGATAGGGCGCAAAGATGCAGTGCACATGACTGACATAAAATAGCAATCAATGAAATTTTTCTATGGATAATGGATACTTACTTGTAGCTGCCCTGGCAGCGTTGACAAGGAGACGGCTGCGCGCCGACACCGACACGCCCCCAACCGGCTTCACAGCGGGCTTCACCCTCTTCATAATAATAACTGGCACGGATCTAACACAACACTCAAACACAATATCAAAAACTCTGATCCGAAGCCCACCAAACATTTCCACTGATGACGACACCTACCACAATGCACGGAGAGCGAAAGAGACGCCAACAACACAGACAAACGCAAGAGCTGATTCTGGGAGATGCCGCCTGGTGCAACAGTCGAAGCCGAACAACGTGAGTTCATAGCCGGTGCTCATCCGGTGGCGGTAAATTCAAATGGAACCGGAGCTCCGGCGGCGGGCACCGAAACAGAAGTACGCGGATCTTGAAACGAAGTACTTGTTTGTTGCCAGCCCAGCCGGCCGGGCTTGGCAAGTACTTGTTTGTTGACCCGCCTGTCGAACTACGTGTATGTTAAGTCGGGTAGCTGAACTGCGTGAGTGTTGGATTCGGTTTCCGAAGTACGTGTCTGTTCCTAGGAGGTATCGAACGGCCCCTTAGCGGCGCTACGCCGCTAACGCTAATTTAGCGATAGCGTGAGCCGCTGATTTTTTTCTCCGAGCGTCAGCGTTAGCGCGCTACGCTAATTGGAGACGTTAGCGTCGTAGCGCAAGCAAGCCTCTCCGTACTTGTTTCTTAAGTACAACACAACCCTACCATCAATTGCCATGGTAAAACGTTTTTTCTCGCGAGTCGACCTGTCGACAGTCATCTAAAACATGGTTGCGGATGACTGACACCGTCCATTAAGAAGATGCGGTATTTCCCGGTGTGGACGCCAAGTTCCGGGGTAACTTGTTCAATTTTTCTGTTTCTTTCAATTGCTTGAATGGCAATGTTTGATTGAATTATATATGTTTTTGCACAGTGTATTGCGGCAGTTGTATCCCTACTATGTAAATAACATCTGTAAGTCTCCTTTTTAGTGCAGAGCTGGTCACAAAACTAATTAAACCGACTTAGGGCGATAAACACAAAAAAACAGGTAAGCGTTAGCGTCGCTAATCGCTAATTGAGCGTTAGCGCGCTAAATTTATTTTTCAGCTTTAGCGTAAGCGCGCTGCGCTAACTAGTCGTCTTAGCGGTTTAGCGTTAGCGCGCTTAATTTCAAAATTAGCGTTAACATCCCTGGCCTGAAGCGTTCGGTTTTTCACGGCTGCCCCCCACCCCCGAGCCTGACCCACCAGCCAGGCGCTCGCCGCCTTTACTCGCATTTCGTTACCCATTTCGAGACTCCGCTCCGCTGCCTTCGGCCCCCCGCCTCAAGTCTCCCTAGAAGTGCCTGATCGCAGATGTATTTTGATACGATAAAATCGTTAACCTTAGCCCGTCCCTATGCGCGCCGCGATGGTAATGGTGTGCGCACGGCGACCAACCCTAACCTCAAAAAACAAAAACAGACATATTTTCATTACTCAAAAATGCGATATAAATCGAAAATTGTTGCCACCGTACGTGATTCTGCGTTAACAAAGGAGTTTATTCTTAAAGTTTGAAGTTTTTCGGTTAACGATAAGTCGGCGTACACACGTCCGCCTGAACGAACAAACAGTCGGCATCAGACTATAAGCCCGGCTCCTGCAGTTTCTAAAGAAACGTGTCTGGACGGGCTTAAAAGGATCCCCCTTGCACTCACACTCAACCTCAGTCTTCGATGTTGACGCGTGTGTGTGTGTGTGGGGGGGGGGGGGGCTGCATGCAGTGGATTTTACGAGCTACGTGAATTTGTTGTTTATTTTTCTTTTGCTTCAGAAAGCACCGGATTTTACAAGGGCTTTGCGTTGGCAAAACCGACGCGGTCGTTCTTCATATCAAATACGGTGTAATATTTGCCGATGAAGACGTCTCCCAAAATCCATTGGGGTCCACCTTGAACGCCGATGTCCATGCCCATGAATCCGGACATACACATGGTCTGACCCAACGAAGAAATCTGAAATGGACAGGACGAGGATTGCAATTAGAACACGGCAGCATGTATTTGGAAATCTGCGACAAATCGTTGTTGCAAAGAAATAGTGAGACAGTCCCACAAGAAATTAGGACCCTAACAGTTTGCATTAAAACGCTTTTTGTAATGCGGTTTGCAAATAATAAAAAAAAAGCAGTGAATGAAAAACGTAATCAAGTAGCAATCACGGCATATATTACGTGTGACTGTCTCGTGAAAGTAACGAGCCCTAAGGCAAGAAGGAAAATCGAAACAAAGTTCGCACATTTTCGCACAACCTGGCATATTTTTATCAATGTCAAATAGGCATCCCACATATCAAAAATGCCTTTATAGTCTCCGGTGGAAACTGGAGCCGTCACAACAACGTTGTTGCTTTTCGATGTAACTCTTTTCACAGGAGCAATTAACAATTCCGCTGAAAATACGTGATTTTTTTTTTTGAATGCGGAGCCAATTCCCTGGCAGGTTTTTCCCCATTTCCAAAGACAGCTTATGTTACAGCCGACTTGGTATACGGAGATGAAAGTGAATCACTTACCTGCAGAACGTAGTCCTTGCCTTCCAAAGAGAAAGTTTTTCCAGCGAGGACGAAGTGCAGCGTGGGCAGCTCAGCAATCTTGTCGCAATCGATCTATAAGAACGTGAATACGCTGTTGTGAGAAAAAGATCTACCAGGACATTCCGATGCGATACGAACAACAGCTATCTCCTTTAAACAAATAATCTGACCTCCCCATTTCGGAGGTAATGGTCCGTTTCACAACTATCAAGCCGGACACTTTTTTGCTTAATCAGCACTGCAAAAATTGTTGGTCATGTGACAAGAAAAGCTGTGGCGATTCACTGCCGGAATATTTCGCCACTTCACATGGCATCCGACACCAACCGTCACCCCCAAGCAAACTGCAAGAGGACATACTCTTCCGACGTTAATATTTCAGGTGACGACTTACACGTCACTTAGACTGGGACGACTCATTCGTTCTCCAGATTGATAGGAAAATTTGCAGCGCGAACAGATTAGGAATTGACCTACTCGAGAACAATGATCAGCATATAAAACCCAATTTTTAATTCTTCACAAAATTGCGAAACATTCTTGGAATTATTTTTTTCATAAGTAAAAAGTATTGTTGGATATTACCAACAGAAGGATAGGAGAATTTGAAGCACAAGCACAATCTGTTTAGAAAATTTTCACCAAATATGTTACAATGCATGACGGCGGGCCAGGACATCAGCGACGAGCGAGCCGAGCCCGGGCTCGTCGCTGCCGCTGCGGCAGTTAGCTCGGCTCGTGAGCTCCGCGTGCTACAGCACGCAGCCACTTCAGCCAATACCACTGCTGCACAGCTTGGGGGGCATACCACGTGACCCAAAATAGGCCACTTTTAGACCCCCCACCCTCCCCCCGCGTGACCTGGCTAACCTAACCTTCCCATGTATTTAAAATATAGGAGCGTGACCTGGGGCTGACCCCCCCCCCCCCCTCCCTCCGCCCCCAACTAGATCACGTGGTATATGGATGCCCCCTTGCCGCTGCAGCAAAGGGCGGCGCTCAGGTAGCGGCGGTGGCTGATGCGGCAGTAGGCGCGCCGGCTCGCTCGTTGCAGATCACTAGCGGGCCACCGACCGGGCCGGTAACTGCCGTTCGTCGTGCGTCTACCCAAGTCTTAGCCCGGGAGATAGCGTTATGCAGTTCTGGTACAACCCTCTAAGAAGCGTTCAATAATTACGTAAGGGGAATTTTCGGAATATTGTACCCCCCGCCCCCTTAAATGCCCTAAGTGAGGTGGTCTGGATTCTCACCAGGTACTGGCCGGTCGGCATGGCCATGCCGCCTAAGGCCTCATTGAGCTGTTTGACCTCGCTGACAGGACCAGCGATGAGGGAGGTGCCGGTGTCGGCGATGGCCTCGCAGAAGTCCTTGCAGAGTGTGATCTGTTTGCCATCAACGATGAGCCTGCAATGCAAACACTCGTAAGTGGCGTTCGTAAGATCAAATAAACGTTGCAGCAAAAGCCTGGGCACATTCTCTTAAGCGCTCTAAAATAAACGTACTTTTCCATGGTGAACTGCCAGTAGCCCTTCCTGGACACAGGCACGTATGTGATTTCTGGGTCGGTGTGCAGCGAGTGGTCTACGCCTCCCAAGATAAGCTCGCCACCCACATTGGCATTGGCATCCCTGAAATCCATAAATACAGTCAGCTGACAAAGGTCTGTTCGAAAAGTGTACTCGTAACCTTCCACTAAAAGGAAAATGGGCGAATTGTTTGATTTGCAGTATCTGACGGTATATAAAGACTGACCTGCCAAGGTAGAACGAAAAGATAGGCTCGTCGATTAGGCCCTGTTCAACCATGCTGTTGAAAACTGGCGTCACGTTTCCCACTGAAATGGTCTGGTAACCCATACCCAGAATACCGTCGAACTGGGCAGCAATGAATGCCAAACCGGGCTCGCTGGTAGCCTCGGCGAAAGTCTGGTCTTTGACCGTGACTCCACCAACCTGAAAAAGTCAAATTCTAGGATTATGAAGGTTGCGTGGAAGTTAAAGGGGAATAGTTGCAAAAAAAAATTCTTACAGTAACGGAGTCAGTTGAATAAAAGCCAGACAGGCTTCCAGAACCGTACTGGATTGCGAATTTTTTACCATTCTTCTTGTAGGTTTTGGATTTGCAGCTGTTGTACTTGTTATGAAGCACTGTAACAGAAGAAATGACATGTTTTGTGAACGCATGATATACAACACTATTTGTAATCAAGTGGTCTACTGTAGTGACCTCTCCGTCTGCCTCATGAACTATGAGCACTGAAACCCTGACTTACGCCTATCACTGTTTGTTTTCGGATACCAAAATATGGTCCATTTGTCAGCGCATAATTAATTATTCGCTATTTCAAATCACTGGAAAATTGAAGCGTATCGGAACGTTCGCTTCTAATTGCTGCGAGTTAACCCTTACAAGGCTCATGCTGTGTTCAGTTTGCGCTTGGGACCGAGGGAGGCTGATAGCGCGCAATCGTCATTCTAAGTCTGAAACGCCGACAGGGTCGCGATGTCCGCAACTTATTTGCCACCTGGCATGAGAACGCATGCTATCGCTGCAGATAAGACGGCAACGTAACAGCTAGGCTACACGGCAGCAATTAGAAGGGTGATCTCGGGCAATGACAATACTCAATGCAAAATTACCTGTCCGCAAAGAGACTTCCAGGAGGGCACACCGCAAATGCCGCGCGCAAGGAGCACGAAAGGGTATGGGGTACTGGTAACAATCGGCAACACTCACACTACGGGGATACGGATTTTAAATTTTACGAATTTGTAACCGGATGAAAGCGAACATCTTCCATGCCTCACGAGAGTTCCGGTGCACTTCTTCGTTTTCCGCGCCCTGGTAAAAAGAGCCTTGTTTTCCGCCGTAAATGGGGATCGGTCGTGAGACCCCATTTGTAAGACGGTTTGGGCGAAATTGGAGACAAAGTCACAGTATTACGAAATAATGCGGGTGGTCCAAAATCAAAGAGGAACACATGATAGGAGCTGCGGCCTACTCGAGATCAGTACTTCAATCAAGATAACCAATGCATCACATCACATAAGGCCATAGCCACATTTGCTTTTGGAGTGTGCGAACCTACAAGTATCACACTCGCGCTCTAATTAAAGAAAACATTACGCGAAAAAGAACAGCGATTAGTTGTCTCGAAGGGTTACGATTAGGAACATTTTGTTGGACACATTTCAGTGCTATATGAGATACCTTAAATGAGTGGATTTTCAAAGTGCACTCTTTCAGGCAGTTGCGACCATGTAGAACTACATGTTTATTAGGCACTGAGGTTTTGAAGCAAAATGGTGCTCATCCACTCTGCCAAATATTGATAACGGATATTCCATCAAGGCTTTCACCGGAGGCTAGCATTTGGATTTTATTTCCTTTCTCAGTCATCCCTCTTCTTTTATTCTGGAAGATATATCTAAAGCTACTGTCAATAGAAGTTTGTGCCAATCGATGGCGCCCTTAATATCCCGACACTGACCAGTCCTTGACGTGATGCTTTCGGCAGTTAACAAAGGTGCTTGTATGGGTTATGAATTTAAATTAAATTAGTTCAATGACGTGTACTTACTGCAAGCGATGTTCCAGAACCAACACCTCTTGGAAGGAACCCACAAGTTCGATGAACCAGTGTCGAAGATCACCTGGAAGGTCTGAGGGGGAGTTCCGATAGAAATGGGTCCGTAGTACTGGGCCTAAAGAAATGAGGGCAAAAAGAATGGATTGTTCGGTAACCGTAGTTGTCCGCAATGTTTCGTATTTGGCGAGGCTTTGCACATTCGTAACATCGGGGTCGAAATATGGATATGGATTACACTTAAACACTTGAAGAGTTCTTAGTATTTGAAACTCAAACCGTTCAGTATTTTTCAGTCGTTTGAGATCCTGAGACTTTCGAATGCATAGTGTGGAGTATCTATGACTGTTCCCCCACATTTGGGAACCTGAAGTCCCGTCGTTGAGGCGCAATAACGAAGAATGAGGTGCCTGACGCAACATGCGAACATCCTGCGGGAGGGAACTGCGGCGGCCCGTAACGCTCAGCGAGCGAGTGAGACAGCAAGCGCTTCGAGTGCGCCCGAAAGAACACAGTGACCGAAGCGTCTACCTGACCCGCCTGCCGCGAGCTGAAGCCGGCTGGGAAGGCCCCTACGGCGCGTGACCCGTAGAGGGGCGGTCATAAACTACCTGTCCGATTTTAGACCACTTTTTACCCCCCCCCCCAATCGTGACCTGGCTAACCTTACCATGCATTTAGGATAGGATCGCGACCATAGGCAGACCCCCCCCCCCCCCCCCCCCTCAATCTGTCACGTAGTTCATGAACGTCCCCTAGCGCAGTGGCAGCGCATCTGCTCCGATATGCATGGGTACGTGGTTCAACTCCTGACGGCGCATTCGGTTTTGTATTTACAGACGGTCCCTGAACGAGAAATTCAACGAAAAACCCTTCGCAGCACCGGTGAGATAGGCAAACCCGCTGCCGTCAGAAGACCGAGCGGAATAGCTCGGCAGTTCCGTCCCGCTGTGTGAGCCGTGCAGATCGGCCACTGAACGTGCCAATTAACAACTGGGCGGTTTTTCATTCTTATACTTTTGCCGGTCTGCACTCCCGGACTAAGATTAACTGCGGTTTACTCAGAATTCTGTGAGGCGTGCTCACAACAGCAGGTCCTTCAAAACAGCAGGTCCCTCAAAACAGCAGGTCGGCATGATCGTGGGGGCCTGGTGTCAGTGAGCACCGCACGAGAACCGAACCTAACCTAACCCAGCCTAATCTAACCCAGCCTACCCTACCCTTGTCGAGCCTAAGCCAACCTAGCCTTCTGACCTGCTGTTTTGTTGAAGGACCTGCTGTTTTGGTGCTCTACCAACCTCCTGTTTTGAGGGACCAGCTGTTTTGACGGACCTGCTATTTTGCTGCGGTCCCAAATTCTGTGAACGGTTATCGACAGACTTACATCCATGTAGTTGGAGAGCTGGACGACTCCGGAGGGAGTTGAGGCGGAGCCATAGCGGTGCTGCAGCTTCGTCACTGCTGCGTCCACGCTCTCGAGCTGACGGCGAGCCGTCTGCGCCTTGAACAGCGGCACCCTGCCAGCACGCGGAAAGAAGCGTGAAAAATGAGCATCAGGGTCGGTACCAGCAAACCTCGCGGAATCAGTACACACTGCCGAAGCTGATTTTTTTCATGAAGGAAAAGTAGGTAAAAACATTGCCGGAGCTCTTCGGAAATTCACAAACAAGCTTCGTGGAGTTCATTCGTATTTTGCAAGGTTGGGGGTTTTAGCCACCGTTTTGTTATTTTACATAACATGCTGTGGGTAAAATCCTTGAGAGTTCCGGCTAAAATAGTTCGTATCCATGATTTAGGAAAATCAGGATCAAAATATTGCGAAAAAAAGGGACGTAATGTCTCTCACTCAGATAAGTCATCGTAGTAGGCCCCAAAAAGTCAAGTTTTTGGTCAGCACTACTCAAAATAGAAAAGTCAAAATGAGTCACATTTATAGTCTCAAAAAGCTACAATGACGGTTTTAGTCAACACGTCAGTCCAACTCCCCACATCATATTGTTCAATTAACTCAAAAAGTCAAAAGTCCTGAATTCTCTTATTATCATGCGACTCTTTGTTCTAATGAAGTCAAACAAAATCTAATAAATTAGTTATAAAATAGTCCAAATTACTTAACATAGTGAAAATTATTAGAAATAAGTCAGAAAGTTGTCAAACTAGTCAGGCGAATCAGCAAGGGTGCAATATTTTTTAGGAGAATAGACTCAGCTAGATTATTTGCCGTAGTGCTACATTGGATTTGCAAAACCTATTTAGCAGGTCCAGGACAAGGAATTAGCACGCGCGCTAAAAATTTAGGTAACTACATGTCTTTGGCCAAAATTTGATTTTTTCTCAAAAAATGAGGTGTCACCAGCTTACTCCGTTTCCCGCACCTACCGAGTAGCCACGGTTCATCCCCCACTATAGTTCAAGCCGTCTAACAGTATCAATTGATACCGCGCTGGGAAAACTGGTGACGCTTCGACCGGAGTCGAACCCGGATCATCATCCAGCGGAGTCCAGCACGGAAGTCACTGAGCCACCGAGACAACTTCATGCGGGAGGGTCAGCTTCTAATGAAATACGAGGGCCCGGACTAGCTGCGCTGCGTCTTAATGGTGCAGATCGAGTCATTACCGGTGCTCCCGAGGTTTGCAGGGACGCTAATCTGACTTGCTATTGATTCGCTAGCACAAAAGCTAAATTAAGTAGCTGAACAGGACCAGCTCGTTTTGAACACAGCTGAACTCAAAATAGGGCTTTAGCTAATGAGAAGGCGATCTCGGCAAAATGGCGCAGCAAAACAGTTAACAATTTTGTCCCACAGCTAACCCATGCCATAAAAAAAAAAGCACCGGTCTGACTTTCTTTTTTTTTTTTCGTGAATTTACGCTAATGACTACTAGTCTGCTTGGATTTTTGAAGAGTACTGGACCCCTCGGTCGCACATCTTCATCGAAGAAGCTCTCCCTCACTCCACGGATTTCTTCAACCCACAGGCAAGGGCAGACCCTTTGGGTCTAAAGATCTCGAAAGTGCTATAACCACTCGACAAACTCCGGCTGCAGAAATATTAGACCTATGGTAGGATGCTGGTGGCCAAGTGACGTGATCGGGTGCGGTACGGATGCACAGGGCGCCAGCAGAGCCCAGTGAGAGCGCCATCATTGCCTGTGAGCATAGCATACCTGGTAATGGCTCCACAAGCGATCGCCAAAACGGCGAGGAGCGTTGCGACGCGCAGCATTGTGGACGCCATCTTCGACTGCTGGGTGACCACAAGGCCGGGTCCGTCGGGGCAGTCTTGTTTTATAAGCCGTTATCAGTCCACGCTCGAGTGCAGGGCGGTGATTTCTATGTGATTGCTTTGCAACGAGATTACTTAGAGATAACAATGGAGTGATCGTTGATTTAGAGGTGTGCTGTTCTCGAGTGGTCATAAACAACGAGGCATGCATTCTGACAAGCGTTCTATTACTTACTTCTAGCCTTCCGATTAAGGACGATTCCTTAAAAGCACGATAGAGCTTTCCGCCCGAGCCCCGGCTGTGGTGCGAAGCGGCAACGCCGCGCTGCAGCCGCCACTAACCCCACTGCCCCACCGCGCCCGCGATATATACAAAATTCGCCTTTACTTCGTTATTTGGCCACTAATCGAAAAACGGAAAACACTACGCACCGGAGAATTCTTTACTCTATCAGGAGTTAATAAGTTTCGTCCGTGTCAACATCCTACTGATGCGGGGTGAGAGAAGTAGTGTGTTGAAGTCCCCTTCCCAGCCGCGGCGAGTTGTGACTTCAACACTTTACTTTTCTCACCCCGCATCAGTGGGATGTAGACGCGAACGAAACTTATTACCTCGCGGTAGAGAAAAGAATTCTCCAGTGCTTAATGTTTTCCGTTTAGTGGCCAAATAACGAAATAAAGGTGTATTTTAAATCGTATCCCGGGCGCGGTGGGGCAGTGGGGTTAGTGACGGCTGCAGCGCGGCGTTGCCGCTTCGCACCACAGCCGGGGCTCGGGCGGAAAGCTCTATTCTTTACAAGGACGGTTCCTTGGAAGTAGTGTTCTTAGTAGTGGTAAATTAACATGTATATTTACGGTAAAAAAACGTAAATACGGTAAATTTACTTTAATCATCGGTAAAAAACGAATTTTGAGAAAAAACGATTTTTCGTCTTAATATCGACATTTATGGGTCTTTCAACACGAATCCGGTCACTTCTTGGCGTTAGGGGGCTATTGAAACGAGAAAACATCCCTTCTTTATTATGTGGACACCCCTTTGTATCCTCGACTTGAACCCCAGACTAGCAGGTGACGGCGCACAAGCACTTCGGCCGGAGCCGAGGGACGCGGAGAGCCGGAGAGGCAGGCAGGAGAGGTATGAGAGGAAATTTCATTCACATTCTAACAAGCTTTGCCTCTGTTTTTAACTGCACTCTTTGTTATCAGGTGGTGTCAAATTAAAAAAAAAAAATCTTGGGAGCTTTGAAGAGGTAAGATTGGAAAAAATGCAAAAAAGAGTACAAGAGAAACATTTCTGTTAAAATCGACAAACATGAACAGTTTTTTATTTCTAAAACCAAAACCACAGTGTGCTTGCATGTTTGTTACAATACAATGAAATAAAGAGAAAGAAAACAGTCTTTTGTTCATAAAATAAATCAGAAGCACAGCGTGCTTGCATATGTATTACATTTATATTCCAATACAATAAAGAAAATGAAAATATAAACAGTCTTTTGTTTCTGTACAAAGCTAAAGCACTGTGTGCTGGCTTTCCTTGTAGGTTACTCGTTTGAAGCAGGAATCACTAGCGGGAAAGGTTAGAATGTGAGCGCACAACGACAAGTACGTGTTTCGTGCAACATTTAATAATAGGGTATTGTGGAGAAGTGGTGAGCCGAAAGTGAGAAGAAGGTACGAATCAAAAAGAGCGGAAGCGGAACCGGGCGGTATGAGAAATCGCGCGCGCGGATGAGCTAGTTTCCGGTCGGCGCGTGTTTGCAGACTATACTGAAAATTTTAAAATGATAATCACATTTCGCCAAATATTTGTTGAGCGGGACAGCGAGAATATTTCAGGCTATTGCTATCATATCTCTGCATGTTATCATGAAAGAAAGATGCAGTATCTTCCAGAATGTCCAAATAGGCTGGAGCGGTGGTCGAAAGAGGTTAGCAGAAGCGTATCATATTTCTTTACCAACAACTTGAAAAGGTTCTCTAATACAAAGCGTTAACAGAGATAGGTCGTCGAGGAACAAATAAACTTAAATTTGAGTCATATATTTATATCCATCTGAAAACATTAGAGGCACTTGTCCGACGGCGGAAACAAGAGACCGAATTGCGCTGTAATTGAAGTGTGCGGAGTTGAAATTACCTCAAGAATATTTACTTTGCCCTTCAAGTGTTTTTGAGGCCCCCGACTCGAAAAATCGTTCTTTCTCGAAATTTTGGTAAATTACGTAAATTACCGAGGTAAATTTACCGTAAATAATAAAATTTTAAATTTACCGGTAAATGAAGAACACTACTTATAAGCATCAGTCTTTTGAAGTGCCGATCTTGTTAACCATCTGATCGGGTCTTCCTTATAAGGAACAGTGCTTTTAGAGACTAGTTCCTAGGAGCGCTAAACAAGACGGCACCATTCTTTACATGAAGTACTCCTTGTACGGACGATTCCTGATAAGCGCAGGTCTTTATCAGAACTGCTAGAATTTGTACCTTTAAGGATTTTTCTTGTTTAAACGATTTTCCGGGCTACGATAGCAACTCGTTCCAACTGCAGTACGTCGTGACGTTATGTTGACAGCCCAGAGCTCTCAATTCTATTCCATGTCGACATGTTTCTTCAGAAACGGCAGAGCCGGGCTTGCCAACAGATCGTTTGTTCAGGCGGATAAGTCTACGCCGACTTATCGTTTACCAGATATACCTAAAATTTGGAGGATAAGCTGCTTTTGTACCGTGGAATCACGTACGGAATTTCAATTTCCGATGTGTTATTTCGATATTCATTTAATTTTGCAAAAATATATTTCTATTCATGCTCTTTGAGGTCGGGCAGAGGGGAGCGTAGCCACTACGCTGATTGCTGCACCCGCTTCTGACACTTCAAGTGGACACTTTCAAATAACAGTCAAATAGTCCTTTTGCCTGGAAGAAAGGTGAACAGCAAACTGTTGCGATGTAAGCAGTATCCTTAGCACGTATTTGTTGCGGTTCTCGCGTGCTCTTAAGCTTCACACATCAAACTTATTCTTAAATTTATAAATTGCCTGAGCTGGTACTGTACATATGATGTGACAAAAGTGGGAAACTCTGAGAACATTGCCATGTCGAGCTATATCTTAAGGTCAAGGGGATAGATAACAGCAGTTGTTGATACCCGCAAGCCGAAGTGACAAAGCGCTTGCTAGGGGTTTCGTCACGCGGAAGAAATATATCGTAGTGTTGAGTAAAGTGTCAGGAATTAATAAAATTGGCCAGAACACTCAGTGATCGCTAGACGAAAAGAAAAAGGGGTTTCCGGTTCCGTTTGAAACTGCCGAAAAATACGAATCCTCTATCTAGGAAACCGATGGGCTCAGAATTCTGCACTGCCCCCAATTGAACTTAACGTAGGTTACTGTTTATGCAGCTTTCCTCCACAAATCGTCGGGGTAGTTCCTAGGCTGTAGAATAAAAGCGCGAAACGAAACGATTATAGTATTATAGTTTTTAATACTTTAATCACGAATGCACGACTATCATTTTATTAGCGTTCAGGGTGCATTCTTAAGGTATTCAACTCTTGTTTTAACTGAACATATTTAATCCTTCCCCCTTTCCGTATAAACCTCCGTCTTGCTCTTGAACGGCACAAAGACCAGCAACAAACGGCCGGCCCCCGGCCCCATATCCTGAGCCATATCCGCTCAAGCCCAGCCGACAAGCGCGCCCTTTTTGCCTCATTTTCACCTTATTGGCCGGAGGGTATGAAACGAAGACAGCACCATTTGGAAAGTGGAAAGAGCGGTATTAAATATAAAATATTAAAAATGCGTAGAAGTTTTGAAAGTTGGAAGAACCGCAGCATAGCTTAGCTCCACCCACCACCAAACTAAATGCGGCAGCAACGGTTTCTATATGAACGCCACTATACGAAAAGAAAAAAAAAAACGAAAAGTAGAATAGTGGCCGCAGAGAGCACCTCGCTACGCTCGGACTCAAAAGTAGTCTACTGTTGAACGGTACAGTCGGAACTGACACAACCTGTTTTGTTTGTTCCCTGTTAAGAAACATTCATTTTTTTGTAAAATAATTACGGATGATTTTTAAAATTCCCGTCGTGAATTTGCAGTCGTTGTTTCCTTGTTTGAAACGCGTTTTTAGCCCATCCCGACACGTTTCTTTAGAAACGGCAGGAGCCGGGCTTATAGTCTGATGCGTCATGTTCGGACGTGTGTACGCCGACTAATCGTTCACAGAAAAACTTCAAATTTTTTAACGTAGAATCACGTGCGGTGTCAACAATTTTCGATTTGTAACGAATTTTTGATTACTGAAAATTTGTCTGTTTTTGTTTTTTTGAGGTTAGGCTTGGCCGCCGCGCGCACACTATTACCATCGCGGCGCGCTCAGAGACGGGCTCAGGTTAACGATTTTCATCGTAACACATGCATCTGTTTTCGGGCACTTCTAGGGAGACTCGAGGAGGGAGCCGAATGCCCCCGCAAACGCCGCCGGCAGGCCAAGCTGGCCAAGTCCCCCTGTCGATCTGAGGTGCCAGTGGAGCGCAGCGGAACTGGCACCGAGGTCGACGGAAGGGACGGGCCAGCTTGTTGTTAGTCCATCAATCGGTAAGAGATTTGTAGATCTACTTTAACTGTGCATAAACGTTAGCAATTACGATTGAAATAGACCCTTGAGAATCACCGCTGCTCTATAAACTTTGGTTTGAAGAAACGGTATCAAAATAGGCGCAGAACTTCACGTCCTCTTTTTTATTTTATCATTGCACGCTTCTAATATGATTTAAGCACAAAGGTTGACTTCGCTGAATTTTGTGTTGTTTTTCTCCGGTTGATTTTTGACATACTGAAACAAGTCTTGGTTCCGCAGTGTAGCTCGTGCTTAATGTGTTTGTGTTGAGAGCCGATTGACGTCAGCGTGAGAGTCCAGAGGGCATCGCCAGGTGTGGCCTGCCACTGGCCTGCCGTCGGCCCTATCGGGGCGGGCCCTATCGGGCGCTGCCTGCCGGTACATCACCCTACGGCACGTGGCGATGCCTCACCCAGAGAAAGCGGCGCTATCGCCGGGCAGCGCCACAAGGCTCGTCAACACGTCTGCCATGCGCTGAAGTTCCAGGCAGTGGGCCCATGACACACCCAGAAAGATGTTCAACTTGTTCGAGGGGAAGGAGGGTTGCTATGAATGGACTAGGAATACAAGGATAACTGAAGTGTCTGTCAGACGTTTCCTAGCGTCTTACACTTTGTCAGACGTTCGGGAGCGTCCTGCACCAGTGTCAGACAAGAGGAAACGTCTGACATAGGTGTAGGACACTCTGGATACGGCATGAATAAGTTTCTGATACTGGCAGGTGCGGATCGTACTGCCGACTTACAGGCGGAACAGCTTCGCAGGTTGTCAATAGGTGTCCATAGGCCCGGATTGGGGGGGAGGAGGGTTTAGGCACGCGTCAAGTTCCACTTCTAGCATTCACTTGATTTGCGCGTCGTTGCAACGCAGAGTGCAAATCCGACAATAAGACGGTTGACGCCAGAAGTCATACGAGTTTACAACAACGTTACCCTCTCTCCCGGTTTCTTTTACTGTTGTTAACTGCTCTAGTCGAGAGTGAGGGAAAAGCCGTGGTTCGGCAAAACTCTGTACGGGGTGCCCTGTAATTCCACGTAATTCCAGCGGAATACCAGTGTAATATTCTGTGCGATACCACAATAATACGAGCGTAATACCACGCAATACCGCATAACAGGCGCGGCTCCGGGGGAGGGGGGTGGGGGTACTGGGGGTAATTTCCCCCCCCCCTCCCCCTTGGCCCATGTGGCGAGAAGAGCGCCGGCCGGTCACACCCCTCTATATCACCGTAGACCCTAGATATCACATGCAGTTTTGACTTGGCAATGATTTTTCGCGGTGAATTATCTTCAGCCCCGCCACGCCGTCGACTTTTAATGGAATGTAGAGATGTTACTCACAAAATTAGACAGTCTTTCGTAGAATGATTTTTCTTATAAATGTAAATGTGAATATGTGTTTCTCAATATGTCCCCCTTTTAATTGCACAACTCGTCAAATCAAATTTAGATCTTTCACATTTAAAAGAAAAGTTGTATGACTCTACCCCCCCCCCCCCCCCCCCCGCTTTCGAGGAAATTACCGCTCCCATGGCCAAATCCTGGAGCCGCGCCTGCCGCATAATACACGTAATAATGTATACACTCAAATTCAAAGTGAATACCCTCTCGTGCAGAAGGGGACTACTAAGGGGAAACTACTCTTTTAAGTTTCTTATTTATGATTACAGAGGAATTTTTTTGTATGTTTACACTGCGAGGTTCGTTACCAAATTTGGGCGATGTAAGAGCCCTTTTATGGCGATTTCCCCCGACATCGCTCTTTCAGGGCGAGGTCCCGCGAAATCATCGCCCTTTCAGGGTGATGACTTTAAACATCGCCCTCTGGAGGGCACGGAAATTTGAGTCAAAAACCTCGCCTTCCAAGGGCGAGGAACATCACTCTTAGATTTACAGTAAGTCTTCTTTGCTGAAGAATCATTTCTTAACCTTCCTCTGTACCCACAATTAGAAAGAAACACAATGTACCAGGGACGAGTAGCGTGCCTGAAAATTAAATACTTTCCTTAATAGGTCGTCTAGCACCAAGTAACGAACTGACAACAGCCAAGGAGATTCTCCCGGGCCATTTTTTTGCGTGCCTTCGGTGGTTTTGGACCTCAACTTTAATATAGCAAGTCCGGTAAGAGATAGGATCAAAATCGAGAAGGTAAAAAGTCTTCAAATTTCATCGCATATAGCTTTAGAGTAGCTCATTTTCATCGCACTCCGAATCTCTGTCGAAAACACTTGACAAATTTTGAATACGACCCATGAAATTGAAAATTTAAAAAACGTGTTGGAAAGAAGCCGATTTTTGGTAGCCGTTATATCACACAAAAACAATCGAAATACGAAAACCCCGTGCCTCTCTCCGAGGGGGTTTTCACTCGGTATTTTCGTGTACAGAGTATTACATAATACGTGTATAACGCGGTATTACGCCGGTATTACACTGGTACTAAAGATGTATTGCACCCTAAATTTTACCATTTAGAGCATATTTCGTTATTTTTCGGTATTAATAGCAACGCGTAATACCTTGATCAGGTGTACAGGGTATTACGCAAGTGAAAACCCCCTTGCCCCTCTCTAGATCTGTCAGGGCCGTAGCTTTTCAGTTGTTGCTACCGAATAGTTTTTTTTTGTGGTCGCTCTCGACACAAGACACAGACAAAAGAATGTCATTCGAAATCGCAATACAGCTGTTCTTGCTCAGAAACAGTGATGCACTCCCTTCAAGCCGTGATGGGCCCGTTATTGCAAAATTTGCAAAGAGTTTGGAATACCGTGCATTGTAAACCGTTTACGATAACGGGCCCATAACGTTTGAGGAAGAGACTATAACTTTTCTTATAAAAACAATTTGTTTATTTCAATTTTTAAAACAGCTGTTATCAGAATCATCGCCCATTTATTATTACTATTATGTCTTTATTTGCCCTTTTTTCTTTGTGTACAGATCGCTAGAATGAGAATGCGCAGATAACAGATAACAGTTGCAGCTGTACGTCGTCCTACTTTAAAATATTAGCGCCAAGCGCGCAATAAGAAAAGTGCCAGTGGGCAAGTTCCCATATCATGAATTTCGTTTATTGTTTTGTGCCAGTACTTCTGTTCTCTCTCGTGGGAGTAATCGGCTGCCGCTTCAAAGTCGACAGTGCCAGGGCCCCAAGGGCGATAATGGCTCCCAACGCAAATCCGAGCCACGAGATGACGGCTGCTATGTGGAGGGTCCGGAACAGCGTCTTAAGCAGGCCGATGTATTCGTCCGGGAGGTCAGCACCCTGCATGGAGAGGCATACTCTATTTGAACTGCTCTACAAACCGAGCTACAAACACGAGATTTGGGTACTACGTTGTTCTAAGTATGGTGCTCATCACACTCTAGGAAAAGCGACCCGCCCCAATCTTCTGGAAGTGACCACACTCTTGGATAGAAGAGGATGGTGGTGACCAACGACGTTTTTCCTTAAGTGTGATGCACGATGCCCACCACAGGGCAAACTCTTAGAACGTAGTGTGCAAACTGATCGTGTAGCAGCGTGTGTACGTTACGGTCTAGTTTCAGTAGTGTTACTATATTTTCACGCATTACATTGATAAGTGTGCACTGCTAATCAAAGAGTGAGCAAACCAGGCGCTTTCAAACACAATAATTTTATTCATGCATCTTTAAACGTAGAAATTTAATAACACACTCAAGATTCTAGATCCGAGTTAGATTCAGTTTGACGCCAGCACTCTAAATATATAGTCACACAACATTTGCTATTGGGAAAGAACGAAGTCAGAGGTAGATTTCATTGCGGCCACCACAACTCATACATAACTTCCATCATTCCCAACGGAAAAGGTGAAGAAAAACGAGGAAAGGAAGAAAAATTAAGACGGGAGAACCGAAACGCCTTAAAATTATTATACGAGTCTGCAAATCTCACGAAATACGCGGTTTTAGCTGATCATTCGGGACTGCGATCGCGGATATTTGTACAGATTTATATAAGAAACACATTGGTCCGTGCTGACTTACTTCCTCCACCCACAGAATAGGTATAAGCGCTCTGGTCATGTTCCTCATGACAGCTATCTTAGACACGGGATGTGTGAACATGTTGAACTGCAGTCTCTTACGGCCGCTGACTGGCGTTGATGTCGTCTGCAAGCATTTAAGCGCACCTGAAGTGAAAAGCCTATCCGACCTAAATGCTTGATAAATCTGCCGCTGTATTTTTGGCAAACTACGCAAATACATGGACTGTACGACAAACCTTGTGAAACAAGGAAAAGGGTGATTCTCCGCGTAGGTGTCCTTTTCGGGGTCGGGAAACTTTTTCTTTAAAAAAAAGTCCCAAAACTGACAATTTGGTGTAGGAACACTCCTAAAGTTGACAGAGAACAAAAATTTCGCGTGGGCACGAAATTATAGAAATGTGGTTTTCCCCGTGTATTTTCGCATAAGAGGAAGACAGACTTCTTAAAAGTGACCAGTTTCTATTGGCCAATTAAACTGACAGTGACGGAGTTCTTACGGAAACTCGTGGAACAACTTTAAGCCTCCAAGCCAAGCATTACACATGATTTCAAAAATATGGAAAAATATGGATTGATAGTTCAGCACGTTGTTAATCAGGGTGGCACCACCAAAAAATAGGATTTCTCTAAACCGGTGGGTCCCTCGCCCATTTCAAAAACTACTTTCGGCTTATTGGAAGTGGACGGAGTTCTTACGGAGCGCGCCTTTACTCTGCTGAGGGACATAATATGTTGGTGTTTACATTTTTTTTTTTCCTGGGCGTGGTAGAGTACCTTAGCAGACACACGTAGGGGAAAAAATCGTTATTTTACATGCATTAGTTTCGGAGAAATCTCAAGTGGAACGCAAAAGGACACCTACGCGGATAGTCACCCAAAAATGGGGGTAAGTGATAAAAAAAAAATACTTATATGGCTCTAGCTGAATTTGATAAATATTTTATCAATTTAAATAAACACTACGCTGAACGGTCTTTCATTGGCAGAAAACTTCTCTCGTGATGACGCAGACTTCTCTGGTTACCAAGGATGATCCAGAGTGGGCTAATATTCACGCCGAATCAAATGTTTTCTCGAGAACGATTGATCTGACTAAATATTCGAAGGAGTGGAAAATAATCGCAATAGATAGTGCCTAATTTGGCCCTTTTTCAGGTTTTGTCAGGGCGCAGCCCGCAGACATAGGAAAAGAGGAAATGCTGATGCTATTGCAAAACGCTCGCGCCGTTCGGCTCGGACGCGAGTCGTCAGTCGTAGGCAGGCCCCCGACGCACCTCCATGAAGATGGCCGACCCACATTCATCAAGCGACATAAAACCTACACAGAACGATGTGATTAGGTTTGTTCCTCAATGTTCCGCCTTTGTTCCAAGTTGTTCCGAGAGCCTAGGTGGCTCACAACGATTTTAAAAAAAAAAGGTGGGCTCGGTCATCTTCAGAGAGATAAAACTGCGTTCAGACATGTAATTCTGCTTGTACCGTATTAATCCCCATTCGTTTCATGTTGTTCTCACTTTGTTCTCTCTTGTTCTTGCACAACAAAAGCAGTACGAGCCGTTTACTGGGTGCGGCGGAGGAACGCAAGGCAAAAATTCGTCCCGTGACTTAAAAAATGGCCAGTCTCCCTTTCGGAGATCTTCCTCAACTTTGTTCCGTGTTTGTTCTCTCTTGTTCTCTCACAAGAAGAGCAGTACGAGCCGTATAATGGGTGCGGCGGAAGGACGCTAGGCAAAAATTCGTCCCATGACGTTTACTATTGTCGATCTCTCTTTGAAAGATCACCTTCAACTTTGTTCCGCGATTGTTCTCTGTTGTTCTATCACAAGTAGAGCAGTACGAGCTGTCTAATGGGTGCGGCGGAAAAACACTAGGCAAAAAATCGTCCCATGATGTAAAATATGGTACGACTCTCTTCTAGAAATCTTTCTTACCTTTGTTCCGCGTTTGTTCTCTCTTGTTCTCTCACAAGAAGAGCAGTACGAGCCGTATAATGGGTGCGGCGGAAGGACGCTAGGCAAAAATTCGTCCTATGACGTTTACTATTGTCAATCTCTGTTTGAAAGATCACCCTCAACTTTGTTCCGTGTTTGTTCTCTATTGTTCTTTCACAAGAAGAGCAGTACGAGCCGTTTAATGGGTGCGGTGGAAGGACGCTAGGCAAAAATTCGTCCTATGACGTTTACTTTTGTCGATCTCTGTTTGAAAGATCTCCCTTAACTTTGTTCCGCGTTTGTTCTCTCTTGTTCTCCCACAAGAAGAGCAGAACGAGCCGTAAACTGGGTGCGGCGGAAGGACGCTAGGCAAAAATTCGTCCCATGACGTTTACTATTGTCGATCTCTCTTTGAAAGATCACCTTCAACTTTGTTCCGCGATTGTTCTCTTTTGTTCTCTCACAAGAAGCGCAGTACGAGCCGTTTAATGGGTGCGGCGGCACGACGCTAGGCAAAATTTCGTCCCACGACGTTTACTATTGTCGATCTCTGTTTGAAAGATCACCCTCAACTTTGTTCCGTGTTTGTTCTCCATTGTTCTCTCACGAAAAGAGCAGCACGAGCCGTTTAATGGGTGCAGTGAAAGGACGCTAGGCAAAAATTCTTCCCATGACGTTTACTATTGTCGATCTCTGTTTGAAAGATCTCCCTCAACTTTGTTCCGCGTTTGTTCTCTCTTGTTCTCTAACAAGAAGAGCAAAACGAGCTGTTAAATGGGTGCGGCGGAAAAACACTAGGCAAAAAGTCGTCCCGTGATGTAAAATATGGTACGACTCTCTTCTAGAAATCTTTCTCAACTTTGTTTCGCGTTTGTTCTCTCTTGTTCTCCCACAAGTAGAGCAGTACGAGCTGTCTAATGGGTGCGGCGGAAAAACACTAGGCAAAAAATCGTCCCGTGATGTAAAATATGGTACGACTCTCTTCTAGAAATCTTTCTCAACTTTGTTCCGCGATTGTTCTCTGTTGTTCTATCACAAGTAGAGCAGTACGAGCTGTCTAATGGGTGCGGCGGAAAAACACTAGGCAAAAAATCGTCCCATGATGTAAAATATGGTACGACTCTCTTCCCTGTGATTATTGTTTTATCTGTCGACTTTAAATGTCATTGTTACTAATAATTTATATGGAAATAGTAAATCATTTCTTGTTTGTCCACCGGTGAATGATCCATGAAAGATACATTCTTGTGCTAATGGCTTTTGTCTGTTCATTTGATATATGCCAAAGCTTTCTCACTGCTATTCTTATAGAATCAGTGTATAATTTTTTGGTTGTCCATTTTAATGTAAATAGTACTTTATAGTTCGTCCGCCGATGAGTGATGCAGGGCACATACACCTTGGACTTTCTCTGTGATGTTGGTTAGGTCGCTTGTGTATTCATTTGCTATGAGCTACAGCATCATTCCTGCTATTTGTACGTACTTGGTACATCATTTTTTGTTCGTCTGCCGAAGACAATGTAGCTTTTATCTGTGCACTTGATATGTGCCTGACCCATTAGTCCTTCCAAAATAAAAATACTACATCGTTTTTTTAGTTTCAAATTTGTTTACATTAATTCACTCGCATCTACTTTCGCTTTCTTCTTAAAAAAATGGAAGTGATACCCAAATACTGTTAGAAGTATTACGCAATGAAACACTCCTACAGCAGCACGGCAATGAGTCTAGCATTAACAAAACTGTACGTATTTCCTTTTCTTGCGCAAGAACAAACTCAAAAAAAAGGTAACGGAGATCTCCGGAAGGGAGAGAGGCAATATTTTACGTCACGGAGCGACATTTTGCCTCGTCTTCTTCCGCCGCACCAAGTACACGGCTCGAACTGCTTTTCTTGTGCAAGAACAAGACAGAACAAACGCGGAACAAAGTTGGGGGAGATATATCAAACATAAATCGACCGAAGTATACGTCACGAAACGAATTTTTGACTAGCGTTTTTACGCCGCACCCGTTAAACGGGTTGTGCTGTTTTCTTGTGAAAGAACAAAAGAGAACAACCGCGAAACAGAGTTTAGGGAGATCTTCGGGAGGAAGACTGGCCATTTTTACGTCACGGGACGAATTTTTGACTACCGTCATTCCGCCGCACCCATTAAACGGCTCGTACTGCTCTACTTGTGATAGAAAAACAGAGAACAATTGCGGAACAAAGTTGAAGGTGATCTTTCAAGGAGAGATCGACAATAGTAAACGTCAAGGGACGAATTTTTGCCCAGCGTCCTTCCGCCGCACCCAGTTTACGGCTCGTTCTGCTCTTCTTGTGGGAGAACAAGAGAGAACAAACGCGGAACAAAGTTAAGGGAGATCTTTCAAACAGAGATCGACAAAAGTAAACGTCATAGGACGAATTTTTGCCTAGCGTCCTTCCACCGCACCCATTAAACGGCTCGTACTGCTCTTCTTGTGAGAGAACAATAGAGAACAAACACGGAACAAAGTTGAGGGTGATCTTTCAAACAGAGATTGACAATAGTAAACGTCATAGGACGAATTTTTGCCTAGCGTCCTTCCGCCGCACCCATTATACGGCTCGTACTGCTCTTCTTGTGAGAGAACAAGAGAGAACAAACGCGGAACAAAGTTAAGAAAGATTTCTAGAAGAGAGTCGTACCATATTTTACATCACGGGACGATTTTTTGCCTAGTGTTTTTCCGCCGCACCCATTAGACAGCTCGTACTGCTCTACTTGTGGGAGAACAAGAGAGAACAAACGCGAAACAAAGTTGAGAAAGATTTCTAGAAGAGAGTCGTACCATATTTTACATCACGGGACGACTTTTTGCCTAGTGTTTTTCCGCCGCACCCATTTAACAGCTCGTTTTGCTCTTCTTGTTAGAGAACAAGAGAGAACAAACGCGGAACAAAGTTGAGGGAGATCTTTCAAACAGAGATCGACAATAGTAAACGTCATGGGAAGAATTTTTGCCTAGCGTCCTTTCACTGCACCCATTAAACGGCTCGTGCTGCTCTTTTCGTGAGAGAACAATGGAGAACAAACACGGAACAAAGTTGAGGGTGATCTTTCAAACAGAGATCGACAATAGTAAACGTCGTGGGACGAAATTTTGCCTAGCGTCGTGCCGCCGCACCCATTAAACGGCTCGTACTGCGCTTCTTGTGAGAGAACAAAAGAGAACAAACACGGAACAAAGTTGAATGTGATCTTTCAAACAGAGATTGACAATAGTAAACGTCATAGGACGAATTTTTGCCTAGCGTCCTTCCGCCGCACCCGTTAAACGGCTCGTACTGCTCTTTTTGTGAGAGAACAAGAGAGAACAAACGCGGAACAAAGTTAAGAAAGATTTCTAGAAGAGAGACGTACCATATTTTACATCATGGCACGATTTTTTGCCTAGTGTTTTTCCGCCGCACCCATTAGACAGCTCGTACTGCTCTACTTGTGGGAGAACAATAGAGAACAAACACGGAACAAAGTTAAGGGTGATCTTTCAAACAGAGATTGACAATAGTAAACGTCATAGGACGAATTTTTGCCTAGCGTCCTTCCGCCGCACCCATTATACGGCTCGTACTGCTCTTCTTGTGAGAGAACAAGAGAGAACAAACGCGGAACAAAGTTAAGAAAGATTTCTAGAAGAGAGTCGTACCATATTTTACATCATGGGACGATTTTTTGCCTAGTGTTTTTCCGCCGCACCCATTAGACAGCTCGTACTGCTCTACTTGTGATAGAACAACAGAGAACAATTGCGGAACAAAGTTGAAGGTGATCTTTCAAAGAGAGATCGACAATAGTAAACGTAATGGGACGAATTTTTGCCTAGCGTCCTTCCGCCGCACCCAGTTTACGGCTCGTTCTGCTCTTCTTGTGGGAGAACAAGAGAGAACAAACGCGGAACAAAGTTAAGGGAGATCTTTCAAACAGAGATCGACAATAGTAAACGTCATGGGACGAATTTTTGCCTAGCGTCCTTCCGCCGCACCCAGTTTACGGCTCGTTCTGCTCTTCTTGTGGGAGAACAAGAGAGAACAAACGCGGAACAAAGTTGAGGGAGATCTTTCAAACAGAGATCGACAATAGTAAACGTCATAGGACGAATTTTTGCCTAGCGTCCTTCCGCCGCACCCATTAAACGGCTCGTACTTCTCTACTTGTGATAGAACAACAGAGAACAATTGCGGAACAAAGTTGAGAAAGATTTGTAGAAGAGAGTCGTACCATATTTTACATCATGGGACGAATTTTTGCCTAGCGTCCTTCCGCCGCACCCATTAAACGGCTCGTACTGCTCTTCTTGTGAGAGAACAACAGAGAACAAACACGGAACAAAGTTGAGGAAGATCTCCGAAAGGGAGACTGGCCATTTTTTAAGTCACGGGACGAATTTTTGCCTTGCGTCCCTCCGCCGCACCCAGTAAACGGCTCGTACTGCTTTTGTTGTGCAAGAACAAGAGAGAACAAAGTGAGAACAACATGAAACGAATGGGGATTAATACGGTACAAGCAGAATTACATGTCTGAACGCAGTTTTATCTCTCTGAAGATGACCGAGCCCACCTTGTTTTTTTAAAATCGTTGTGTGCCACCTAGGCTCTCGGAACAACTTGGAACAAAGGCGGAACATTGAGGAACAAACCTCATCACATCGTTCTGTGTAGGTTTTATGTCGCTTGATGAATGTGGGTCGGCCATCTTCATGGAGGTCCCCGACGCGGCAGCATCTTTCGGCCCTAGCTTGGTAGTGACGGGTCAACCTACCCTTTAACCGCTGTGTTCTCATCTCTCACACTCGTTCCCTAACGCCCCCCTTGCATACCGACTTGTTTGTGTCATTTGCCTTCCTGGTTCGGCTGCTACAGGACAATACGGTAGAGTCAAGGTTTTCGCCATAACGCCTGTTTTTTTTTTGTTTTCTTTTTTTGTTTTGTCATCGATCATCCCAGAGAAAACATTTCATTTGTCGTGAATGGTAGACCATCCTGTAGTGACCTGAAATCGCCGGTAAACGCTTAGGGACCGTACCCATACTACGTGACCGATTTTAGGCCACTTTTTGACCCCTCCCCGTGACGTGGATAACCTAACCTTCCCATGTATTTAAGATAGAGCGTAGTATTTGGCTTTCCCCTCCCCCTCAATTTGGTCACGTAGTATGGGTACGACCCCTTAACAGCACACTAAACAAACAATTATCGTATAAGACGACTTTTACACTGAAACGAATAAATCAAGAAATCTTCGTTAAGTTTCGTAAAAACGGCATTGTCATTCTCCATACTAACGGGCGTATGCATGAGGCACGAAATCACAGGTTCCGTTCAGGATGAGAATAAGAAACCAGGTCGTCATATTGCACTGCAGAAAAGCCTTAGGGGCCTCAATTTACTATAAACTGACCTGGAGAATTCCGGCAATTTATCGTATATCAAGAGCAAATAGAAAAAAGAATGAATGGAAGCTCGTTCAAAAACGAAGATCGTCAGTTCTCAATTAATGAAACAATCTTCGTTTTTAAACGGCTGGACATTACTTACCGGCTCAAACACCATGCTGATCCCGTGCTTTGCTGCATCTGGATTGAGTCCCTTGACCATTGTTTGGTAGTCGGGATGCGTTTCATACAGGTGCGGCAGTGACACCACGATTGGCGCTCCTACAACACCACAACAGAAGATCGGTCGTACTCAACCTTTTCCGTCGGACGGGGCGGATCACCGCGTAAACGACAAGCATACAAAAGGAACACTCGAGTCCGGTGACAAATATCTCTGTTGCCCCATAATGTAGTGATCCAGCGCAAACTGCGATTCGGAATGTGAAGGTCACGAAACGGGTCCGCTTATAGCAGCCTCACCTGAACACTTGGTTATGTCAATCAAGCCCTTCTTGAGGCAGGTGTCCGGTGTGGGGCAGAAGCACCGCTTGTCCGCCTCTGAGGACATGTCGCCTAGGGTGGCCGTGTACCTGTAGCCTGAAATCCCTTTGAAGACGACCTCATCCTGGAACTTCGCGCCGAGTGATCTGAGAGCGGAAGGAGACATCACTCGAGGGAAAGCATGTAAAACAGAGCACTCATAAGGTGGACAGCATCTCACAGGCACAAGTCCGTGGCGTAGGCAACGATATCATCCTCTGGTGTGAGGAACGGCGGGAATATTGTCGAGTCGGTGCCGCTCGGGGAGTTGCACGGCTCGCCATCCCAGACTGACAACTTGTCTTTGCCATCTACTCTAACGACCCGCCCGACTTCCTGAGGGTCATTTACTCCTCGCTTCACTTCAAGTTTTACGGGATCGGCAGTGCCATTTCTCTGAAACAGACATTGCCAGCTTAGGTCTCTCACCGCAAGTGTGATCAATTTAACAGACATGTGATAAAGAGAGAAAGGTGCGTGAACAGCTCGTTTCATCTAAGGATTTAAAGGCCGGTAATATTACCGGTAAGATTCGGTAAGTTACCGTTACTTACGGTAATATTACCCGACCTCGAAAAAAGTGGTATTTTTCGGTAATATTCAGACTTGCAAAACTCTGAAAATTAGCTGTGCTTGCTGTTACACGTAGTGAAACGTGTATCTTTTTGGTTCTTACCATCCCTGCAAAGCTTGAACCTACTCTAAAACACATCCTTCAAGATTATTTTTGCATGTTCAAGCAATTATCTAACTTCTCGCTGGAAGACAGCCGTGGCCATATACAATCCATAATTCTGACACAAACTCATATTTCGAGTGATGAAAGGTATGAAGTGTTATAGCACATCAAGCATTGCAAGGATTGACTACTGTTACGGGGAAAACGTAGAAAAAACACACTATTTTAACTAATACCCGCAGTAAATCAATCTTTCTCATTATTACCAAAAATACCCGTAACTTACCAATCTTTCCGTAACTTACCGTAAGATTGAATCTTACCGGTATTTTTCAATCCCTAATCACACTTAGAACTGTGATAAACTTCACTGTTTCGTAAATTGCAATACACTAATTTCTGTCACACACAAAAGTAAAAAAGTTTTTTTAAAATGCTTTTGTAGTAAGAAAAGTATTGCATATATAATGCAATAAGTATTGCTTTGCTTTTGTGTGTGCAGTAGGTATAAATTGCAAAATCGCTATGGTAATTATTGTGGTTGTAAATCACAGCTCATCTTAGCTGTTTCCTGTGGCGCATTCACAGGTATGTGGTATATGAGATGAACGTACCACAGCTATCTTTACTTCGATAAACAAGCTGGCCCGTCCCTCCATCAAACCTCGGTGCCAGAGCTCCGCTGCGCTCCAACAGCACCTCGGTTCGACAGAAGGACTTGGCCAGCTTGGCCTTGTTGCGGGGCAAGGCCGCGTAACTGGCTGATTTGAACTCGCGCGTCCCGCCGCCTTCCCGGCCGAACCGCGGCCCGAAAACGCGAATGTGGAAGCGGGAAGCTCTTCGGGCCCGACGGCGCGAAAGCCCGGCGGCCGGGGAAGGGCCTGGAGGAGCGCCCTGGCCGGACCGCCGTCAAGCAGCGCGGGAGAATCAGTCACGGCCGGTTAAGCGCTAGAATAGGTTGGTGTAAACTTAACGGAAATAAATAGTAATAATAGATAAGCGGTAGTATTCGGTTAACTTGCCCCGAGAACATTCACCCACCACCGAAACCAACTGAGGGCCCTTCGGCCTCCCGCCTCTATTCCAGCCTAGAGCTGACGCATTTGTTACGATTACAGTGGTTACGGTCTCCCGTATTGCTAAGCGCGACGCAGTCATAAGGCCCCGTGGCGGCGGTGGAATCCGCACGAAGGCGGTGGCTAACGTATAACGTTTTAATCCCAAGAAAGAAAAACAGAAATTTTTGCATTATTCAAATATGGGATACCAAAGGAAAATTGTTGCCACCGTACGTGTTTCTACGTGAAAGAAGGAGTTTATCCTCCACATTTGAATTTTTTTTTATATGGACGATGAGTCGTCTGCCCGACCGAACAGTCGGCATCAGACTAATAGCCTGATTAAGTAGGTTCATCTTCGTTACACAAGAAACGTGTCGAGGCAGGCTAAAGACAACACGCCAGCAGCTGAGGTAGGGTATTATCCCGGATAGACGGATGGTGGACATCACATTAAGGTTACAGTGAATTTGTACGATTTCTTTTGCATCTGTGGAAGCTGAAATGCAAAAATATGTCTGCATACTTACAACTCCAAAGAACGAAAACAGGAAAATGTCCTCGCCCCGCCGCTTCAGCCCCTGAGGATTGGCCCGCATCATGGTGCAGATGGCGGAGGCGGAGAAGTCCTTGGAGGTGCAGTTGATGGGCACCCCGTCGAAAAGAATATCACGGGCTTTCGCGGTCAGGAACGGTGTGGTGGGGTTGTTAAACAGGAATTTTGTGGCCTTGGCAAGGAGGCTCATGGCTCCTGGCTTCTCCCGCTCCACCGTGTAGACCATGCTCTGGAACAAAGGAGTGCAGTGCAAGGTAAAGGAGTGTCGATTTGAAATGCATTTTGATCAGCTACATTGATGGACAAATAGGAAACTACAGGTATGCAGAAAAGGCCATGCATATCAAAAGCAGACCTGTAGTGAATCAAAAGCCAGACCAATTTAAGACAGCTGAAAGTGCTTTGAGGTATGCAGAAAATGCCATGCATGTAAAAAAACCAACCTGTAGTGAATCAAAAGCCAGATCAAATGAAGACAGCTGAAAGTGCATTGAGGTATGCAGAAAATGCCATGCATATCAAAAACAAACTTGTAGTGAATGAAAAGGCGGATCAATTTAAGACAGCTGAAATTCAGCGGCTGCTAAAAGAGGTAGGCTTGTCGTCAGTGCAAATGTTGCTTTAATTGACAGTATCATTTTCTAACATACTTTAAACTTTCCTGGTGTGATCGCTGGTACCAGTACCGTGTGTGTGTGTGTGTGTGTGTGTGTGTGTGTGTGTGTGTGTGTGTGTATGTGTTTGTGTGAGGTAGGTGCACTTTAGTAGGGCCTCCCACCCATTTTACAGAAGTATGGAATGTTTCGTTTAAGATAGGTAGGATCTTTGTTTCTCAGAAAGCTTAATTCTCAAGCGAACATTTCAGTGCAGGGAACCCCTTTCCTTTCAGCGTTCCTTTGCGTGCTGCCACCGAACTCGGTTGCAGCTGGAACTCACCAGCATTGCTGCGTGCGGGATGGTGATCAGTTCGTCTCCTGTGAGGGGCGCAGTTATGGTCTCGTTGAAGATGAACGTGTTCTGCATGTGGAATGATACCGTGTCTTCCTCTGGGTGATCTTCGAGCTGCACCTTTTCCTTCCACTCGCTTGGACAAACGGAAATAAATGTAAAGTAAACCTAGAAGTGTCTTTTAAATGGTTAGTTACTTTCGCACAAGTTGTGCGCCCCAGATCGGACTAGCTATTCGCACAAGTGGACACGTAAGATTGTGCAAATAGCCCTACCGACGCAATTCGCACAAGTTCTGCCAATTGTTTCGGCAAAGCTATTTGCACAACTTTGCACAAGTTGTACGAATTGCTTCGGTGTGGCTGGCTATCCGCACAACGTAGCCCAAACAGAACCATACTGTTGGTGTTTTTAGTGTGCTCAGGACCAACCAGGACCCAGTTCCCGGTGGGAAATAAATCCTAATACCAAAATCGATTTGCGGTCGCGGGGATAAAAAAAAATGGTTGCTGGTAGATGCTCAGTTAAGGCGTCACTTTTGGCTCTCCAGCTCGCACTCATTGCATCAAAACAAAAATTATTTTTCACAAAGTGATGAACACGTGTTTCCTCTGCTTGGACACGTTGACAAATTTAATATCTGGTGCGCTGTCGCGTGACCAGGGCTCTCGAAAGGGGTAAAGTGAATACTCCATAGCCTACCAATCTTCTCAGTTCCGCCAAATTCTTTTGAATTTCGTGGGTATGGGTGAGGACAACCTAATGTCATTCGGTATCGTTTTGGAGACTTAAGTCCAAAGTATCATATGGAATCCAAAAAGTCATCCTTATGACATTCCTCTGCTCGTGAAGCATGGCCAACGTCGATCCCACTAAATTTGACGAACGTCTACGGAGTTTACATTTTCCCTCTAGTGTGGTCATTGGGGAATTCGTAACCCCAATCTTTTCCCTCACCAACGTTAGCCAAGCAATGACGAACTCTGAATAAAATCACAGAATACTTTGGGATACATGACGGCTACATAAAGCATGTTGAATCATTTCATGAGGAGAGTACGAAAATAGGACGTAAACTGTAAGCCAAGTGTTTGGGGCGGAGTGGTGGATCACTCACTGGTAGTAGTACGGGCCGACCTCCGTCACCACGGGCAGGTCTCCCTGCGCAGCCCCTTCCGGATTAGTCACATTGAAGAGGAACACGCGGAAGTCGATGGAGATGGGCGCCTTAGCCCACATAGCACGGATTTCGTTAGGCTTCCGCAAGCCGACGCTCTAAAGGAAACAAGGCGAGCACACACTGAAAGGAATTGGCTAAGAACATTTCTTCGTTACCTTGTATCAGTGCGGACGACAGCATGGATATGATCAACTCCTTGATGGTGAAGCCTTCGGATATGCTGCAAGGCTGTCCGTCCACGTTAATTCGCACTCGACAAACGCCAGAGTTGAGTAACTCGCCGTTCCCACACTATTCTAGGCCTGTAGTAAGGTATGTGCTTTGGCATGCTAAGGAACTCGAATGGAGCGGCTTACGAACGAACGCGCTGGCATAGAGGGGTGGCGATCGCCGAAAAACGTTCGTGCACTCAGCCTCGTCTAAGCCCGTACCTCCGAAAGCTCTCAAATGACAAAATATTTTAGGATGTTATACAACTATGTAAAGCTTCCCCAAATTTGAACATGGCGTATTTTTTTTCGAAACCCTGAAGTCCAAATTTCACTCAAGATTAGCGTATATGGATTTCATAATGCCCCATACTGTCTATTTGTATTTTCGAATCGTCTTTATTTCGTTCTACTTACCTTTTTCGTGTCTCTGAAAACGGACAAGATTTTCGCAATTTTCGAATCTTTACACCGCAAGATTTAGAGAAAAGCGTAAAAAAGGTGAAACTTTCGATCGCGATACCACAACCTTCTTATTCTTAGGACCTCCCAGTAGGCGCCTATTGGAGCCGAGTCTGAGGTGGTCGGGTCGGGGACACCAGTGGTTGAAATACACCCAGAGAAACGGATTCTTAGGCTAAAAGCATTCAAGAATATTTTCTTGAATCAAGCCAATCTTAGAGTTAAATCAAGATTTCTTCTTGGATCAAGAATTATATTCTTGGATGCTTTAAGAATACTTTTTCTAGTCTTGAATCAAGAATTCGTTCCTCTGGGTGTGAACGAAACGGCCTTTGAAACGGATACAAATTTATACATCTGCCATGGAACGTTTTCCATTAATTTTTTTAATTTTTTTTTGTGATGTTCGTATGACCACTCCACCCAGAGAAAAGGATTCTTAGGATAACAGCATTCAAGAATATCTTCTTGAAGCAAGCCAACCTTAGAATAAAATAAAGAAATAGTCTTGGGTCAAGAATTGTATTCTTGAATGCTTTTAGTATACTCTTTTCTAGTCTTGAAGCGAGAATTCGTTTCTCTGTGTGTAGACACCTCCTACCTTTGCTATCTTCATGTTCACCAGTGCCGGGAAACCGATCAAGCCGATGGCTATGGATAAGGTAGCGATGGTGACGCCTGCGACCGCAATGTGTTTTGCTATGTTCTTCCTCATTATATTTTCTTAAATCACCTGTGAAAAATGAAAGTGATACACAGGCTTTAAAGACTTGTTTTCGTTTTTTGTTTTATTTGTACAAAGAAACAATCGGCGAGTCGTAGTTTGAGTCTGCATGATTTTAGCAATTAAGAAAAATGGAGTGCAGTAGAAACCACCGCGGAAAGCAGTGTAGAGTATTTATAAAGGGTAGGTAGAATGTCGCAGAACGTCGCACTCTCACGAATGGATGCTTCAACTACAGTCAAATGTACGCCAAGGATTGTTTGCGGAACTTCTTAAATGGACATGAAACTGTGTGCAAGCATAGAAACTTCTTTTACAATATGACTAGTGAAGTATCCTTCTTGGGTGTTTTCTGAACCGCATTTTATCAGTGGATGAGCTCACTGAACACCTTAGTTCCCGTACACATCAATTCAAGACGGCTGCCTTTTCTGCGCAATCGCAGCTTTTCTGGAACCTGTTATCTTTTCTGAGCGCCACGATAAACGCTTAACCGCATAAAGGTTAGGCGTAGGTTTTGGGACAGCGTCTTCTCGGACCACTCGGGAAAGGTAGCCCCACACGCGCAGAAAAAGTAACTGGCTCTCCTCACGAACAGAACAGGTAGCCGGGTCTTGAATTAAATTTTCGCTCCGATTACGCACTTCATAAACCACGCTTGAGTTAAGCATATTGAATGCAAAACCAACACGTATAATATAATTCATGATAACCTAATGAAGGCCAAGGATCCTTTTTTTTTTTACCAGCTGCTCCACCTCGCAGATGCTGCAAACTGGAACTACTCACAGCGGTATCTCTCTCCGACCATCAATCGCAAGGGCCCTCCAACCGACTGTCGGCCCGACCCCAAATTAGGCACTGCACGGAGCCAATCCCTGCTCGCCGATCAAGGAGACCTCCCCAGCCTGTGTGACCTCACGGGGAGGGGGCAGACAGCGGGCAGACGGCCCACTTACGCTCGTAATGGTGCCGATCCACGCGGAGCCCGAGAAATATCGAGCCTCCCTCTCCACACCCACGTCCCCCTGGCGAACGTAACCTTGACTCAACAAGTCTTACGGTGACATTCCCTCCGTTACAAAGGACTGCACACAGCCGTTACGAACATATTTGTGTTCGCATTGGTATTATTTTCCTGATTTCCTTTGCACACCAGGTGTCGCGTGTCCCTCTTGCCCCCCGTGCCAACGAATTGGTAGGCACGCTTGGAGCGCACTAGCTCCGTCTCTGCCTACCTGTCCCTTGGCACGGGGCAAAGGCCACACCCGGTTAGGGGACGTTCATAAACAACGTGACCGATTTTAGACCCCTTTTGGCCCCCTCCCCCTATCGTGACCTGGCTAACCTTACCATGCATTAAGGATAGGATCGTGACCATAAGCTGACCCCCCTCCCCCTCCCAGTTAGTCACGTAGTTTACGAACGTCCCCTAAAG
The DNA here is from genome assembly GCA_038380765.1 of Odontothrips loti. Taxonomy (NCBI): domain Eukaryota; kingdom Metazoa; phylum Arthropoda; class Insecta; order Thysanoptera; family Thripidae; genus Odontothrips; species Odontothrips loti. Next base: position 2,433,498 of record CM076243.1, read on the forward strand.
GAGAGTAACGTATACCTGTCCTTCGAGCACCGTGGCGATCGCACACACTGACCGAGGTCCACAAAAACTTTTCACTTCCACAGCCATGGGCGAGCCGTGTGCTCACAGCGGACACACCCACAGCACTACATACGCTCGCGGATGGCCTTCCGGACCTCACCGCGAGCAAGACGGACTCAGCCTGCCGCCACCACTCCAGGGTTGTTACAGGATCCCATTTTTCGAATTTCCTGACTTTTGGACACATTTAGCCATGATAAACTGAGAAATGTAGCGACGCCGCTTTGTGCAGTGTAGCGTCTGGCGTGTGGCTTTTCGCGTGGCCTACGTCACAACTTCCTGACCATTTTCGCGATTTTTCCTGACTTTTCCTGACTTTACCTGACCCTTTTCGTTTTTCCTGACTTTTCCTGACTTTACCAGACCCGATTCGTTTTTCCTGACTTTTCCTGACTTTACCTGACCCGATTCGTTTTTCCTGACTTTTCCTGACTTTACCAGACCCGATTCGTTTTTCCTGACTTTTCCTGACCTGTAACAACCCTGCACTCGACAGCCCGGTTGTGCGCTGAGCCTGAGCGGGTACGCCTGCGGACGAGAGCATCAGCAACCCAACTTCCTTCACGGAGTGCTGAAACATCCGGTACTGGGAAAGGGGGAGGGGGCAGCAACCACTGGCGCCCTATGAGTGCCTGAACGACTATATATAATTGGTTCACCCTGTGCTGCATGTATTAAATGGTAATGATTTCAACGCAGATTTCATGGAATCCTTCACCACCATAGAATGCATGTCGCTGCAAATTCATACCACCGTAACATAAAGGAGCTTTCATTTTCATTTCAGAAATCTGAGTTTACATTTATGCTCACGGTACGATAAAAGTCTTTGAAAGACTGTGCTGCAGATATCTTTGTACTTTGACCAGGGGTTGGCAACAGCGTCAAAGCGCCTGGTTCCATGCGGTAGCGAGCTGAAATTTTACGCAAATAGTTCGTATTATAACAATGAGGCCAGCTGTGCTTTAGACCTGCAATTGAGAGATTAACACAGGTTATGCTTTGGAAGTTGCTAATATGCATCGATATATGAATTTACACTTGTCCTTCCTAAATTATAAAGGTCGCAAATCTTGTCTACGTTTCTGCGTTTTTATAGAGATTTGCCATTTGGCACGAAGTATCGACCATTTTACGCAGTAAATATGAGTTAACTAGATATATAAGTATCCTACCGAATGTAAAACGTACTCCTCTATCGAATGAAACCAACCCGGAGCGAATCGGATCATTAGTTTCGAAGATAAATTGAATATATTAGAGCGCTACCGCATGGAACCAGGCCCTCGCACGTGGTTGCTTCCCCCTGCTTTGACCTCCCTAGCCCTAGCTTCTTGTCAACCTCAAGGACTGCTGAAGTAGTCAGGACAACTGTCGTACATTACTGAGTCTTCCAAGGCTGCGGGCGGCACTTAGCCCATCATCATCTCAACTGGACGTGCTATACCCTTATTATCGCCCGCTCGGTAATGGCCGCACTGGAAGCAAAATAGATGGCCGCGCTACACCTTAGTACAGCCAGCAAACGATAGTCTACGACCGCGCGGTCCACGTAATCTCAAAAATCAGGACGCCCTACCCGTATGCTTGGATCTTAGCTCAATATTCTTATGGCACGTCGATTTGCGCTATCTGGGAGGGTGGGATTCAGCAGCTCAAACAATGGCGGATCTTTTTGAAAATCTCTTTTTCAGAGCGAGCTTACTTTGCAGGTTCAGAAGTTTTTGTAGTATTGTCCTTCTGTCTTTCAACTAATAAAACGAAACTTTTGTCGTGTCCACTATGCAGTTGAAATAGGTAGCTTCACGGGCAATATAGAGCCAGGTAGATAACGTCTGCACCCAGAGAAACAGATTCTAGGGATAAAAGCATTTAATAATATTTTCTTAGACCTCAGAGTCAAATAACGAAATATTTTTGGATCAAGAGTTATCTTCTTGAATGCTTTAAGAATACGCTGTTCAAGGCTTGAATCAATAATTTGCTTCTGAGTGTGAGACAGTACGCCAAACACCATTAATTTGAAACGTCGAAATGCTCCACGAAATCGTAGTTCATTCTCACTTAACTGGCGTCTCTGGGACAGACAGCGGGGTGGGGAAGGCCTTGGTAAGCGAGGGGGCGGCCACTTGTGTATTTGTCGGGTCACCCACACGGGCCATTACGCGTAATAGCAATAGAATTTGGCCAAATTTGGCGCAAATTCGTCCCAAAAACTGTTATTGAGGGACGTAATAGGTGTTTAGTCATAGCGTAATAGGGAGTAGTCGGGTCACATTTTTCGAGAGTGGATACCGCCTCGTTGGTAAGGGACCGCAGTATGAAATTCTGAACAGGGTACCACGCGATCAAAGCGGTTCAGGGTTACACAAAACTAACCCTGCGGATAGTGAATGCATATGAAATTACGGTAGGTAGACAAAAACTACATTTTGAAATTGGCAGTGCGCTGACCGCACACACGGAAAGCAGTTTTTTTTTTTTTTTTTTTTTTTTTTTTTTTTTTACAGAGGATTCCTTATTTAGGCCGAACTGAGCATCTGGCACTGAGAGTGTGGAATACGGGCCCCTTCGGCCGGCAGCTGTAGGCGGGTTGGCGGAGGATGCACACCAGCCGGAGTAGGAGCGTGCGTGTCTAGTGGAGATGTAGCTTCGGGAGTGCTCCGAATGGCAGTGCGAAACACTTCGAGTTTCACTCCATTTCCGAGTATCAGTGTCCGCTTCGGAGAATTTATTTAATGCACAAATTTAATTCACAAACTTTACTTTGGGACCTGAGCTAGAGACACGTTGAGAACAGAATTTCAAAACTGTCTTCTTTTGTTGTGTTAGAACAAAAATGAGAATGTTCGTTGTAAGCCTCGTCGTTTTCTCTACTCCCAAACGAAGATCTTTCCGATTTCCTATTAAAAAACCCTCATGTGACTTTTTTTTTTTTTGAAATCCTAGCATCAAGCTTGGCTGCTCTAACTCGGGATTCAGACTAACGTTCATACGTCTTAGAGCACTTGATGTCCTGTGTTTTCTCCTGAATAATACGACGCCTTTTAAATAGGGCCGTTTAAGTACTTAAGCCCAAGCGCGCGGCCCAGTCCTGCTCCTTGCCTTCAACAGCCGTGCTAGTGCCCTGCTGGGATCTCAGGATCGGTGCCAGTTCCAAAATGCAAAGCAAAACTTGCTCGCAGGGGAATCCGCTCACAAATCCGTGCCGGCCGCCAACGCCGACCGCCGCTTCTCTGGAGCGCGGCGGGGCGCGGTGTGCTCCGCCGGCCTAAATATTTAACCATCCGTCGGGGACAGAGATCCTCGGCTGAGGACGCTTAGGGTGTCGCGGGGTCAGCTTCTGTCCCACCCCCTCGTGAAAGTTTGACCGCGGGCCATGCCAGACCTACCCCAACACCAGGGCGGTCAGCGACACGCAAGCGTGGGAACTGCAACCGTGGCCGAGACCAATAGCAGGTGAACCAGAACGGCATGTGATGGTTTCGAACTGTTTCGGACCAGAATTTGTGCGATTCGTAACTGTCGGTAGACCGACGCTGTTTGACAAGCGCGCCTCCGAAGGACGAACTAGCGATATTGGCAGAGGCCTGAAAGTTCGACCGCTATGCTCTCCGGTCGGCGTGTTTCCTCGCTGCCATTCAGTTTACACGAGTATGAGAAAAACGCGGAACGCAACCTCGCGCATGCGCAGCGCGGCCACAACACGCCGTGCGCGCTAGCCTTCAAACTTCTGTATCTATCTGATGTCTCGATATCAACGCCGCTTGTTACTTATGCTTATTTCATTGCATTAGGGTTAATTTTAACTTCACGCCATAATGGCACCTTTAAAGTGAATTTTAACTTCACGCCATAGCACGTTGTTTGTGTCGACGAAGTTCTGGAAGGGTGAGCTACCAAAAGCCTTTTCTTCAAATGACGCTGGTGGATGAGTTCTGTGCTTCGGACTGACTCATTTTCTCCTCCTTACACCTTCATGATCACTGTTCCGTATAGTTTCACGGAAAATGCGTTGACATGACAAAGTTAAAGCTGATAGTAAGTATATCTCATAACCTGTCTTTTGTGATCAGAACTCTAACCCTGGGGCTGGGCGGTATCAGGTTTTCGAAACCGGTATAAGGTATCGAAAAAAACCGTTTGGCAAAAAGGTATACGGTATTCCGGTATTTACCGATTTACCGGTTTTCCGGTATTTACCGATTTTCCGGTATTTACCGATTTACCGGTTTTCCGGTATTTACCGTTGTACCGGTATTCCGGTATTTACCGTTTTACCGGTATTTACCGTTTTTAACCTTTAAAATAGTATACAGGGTTCCATAACGTAACATAACACGTAACGCCAAAATGTTGCAAAACTTATATTTTTTGTCTAGCAATTACGTTGTTATTTATTTAATTTATATTAATTCCGGAGCTATTAACGTTAATGTTAATAACTTTAACATTTGCTTCCTGGTACGTTATTACGCTCCTCGTTATAGATATTCGCGTTAAAAGAAAAGCGTGTCCTTTGCCTAAGCCTCTAGGACCGGCCAGGCGAGTGTCAAAACCCATGGCTAGGCGTTATTATGCCGTTATTTCATAACGTTATTGTGATAACATTTCCCCTGCGTCGAGAAGAAATAACGGTAAAACAGACGATATTTGTTGAAGTTATATGTTTTGTTCATAACATTTAACGTAACGACAATCCCTAATGTTACGTTAAGTTATGGAACTCTGCTGGTATAACGACCATTACCTTAAAATTAAAATGTTAGCTATGGGCTGCAAGGAAACCCAAAATTGACGCAAAGAGGGCAAAACCGCCTCTTGCTCGTCAAAAAAACATAATTATTGATGTAGACCTGATAACCGCTACTTATTTGACTGATTTTATTCGCAGTAGTCATAGGGAATAGGTAAAAATACAAACTATTGTAAGGCTGGGCGGTATACTGGTTGTACCGGTATTGTCGGTTTTATCGGTAGGCCGGTATACCGGTTTAACCGGTTTGGCCGGTATACCGGTTATACCGGTTTGGCCGGTATACCGGTTATACCGGTTTGGCAGGTATACCGTTTTTTTCCAAAACTCAATACCGTCCATCAGGTATAAAAAAAAATACCGGTATGAAACCGGTATACCGCCCAGCCCTACTCTAACCTACTGGAACTAATATATCTACTTTCTTTGCAGAAGTTGATTACTGGTACTGCAGTTGGTGTCGGATAGCATGTGCAGAATGACAACACTTTCAGGTATGTTTTGATTCTGCTAGTGTGAGCTTTTAATGACATAATATATTTTTCAAATTTTTATGTTTTGCGCTTTTTCTGACCTTTTTTTTTTCAGCAACAAATTGACGATTTGATGATGCAGGTACAAAGGCTTACTCAAGAACAGCAACTACAACAGGTAGGCACATATATTTAGTATGTCGGAACATCCTCTATTTTATTTCCCAGGCTTACATGTTTTTATCATCTTGCTAACTTCCAGAGTGGAAGTCTTCCCGAGCTGCAAGTAAAATGCCTGCAAAACCTTGCTTCTCATCAGACAGAGAAGGGTGAACTAGAGTGTCAACCGTAAAGCCTGGAGAATTCCCTGACATCTTGTCAGAGAGATAAGGAAATATTTGAGTGTGAAGTTAAAGAGCTGAAAATTCCCTTGTTCAGTCAACAGCAGACCATGTAAAAGGTGAAGATTATTATTGGAACTTCTTTTATATATGTACTTTGAGGTGAAAGTTACAAAATAAAGCTGAGGTTTGGAATTCAAGAAATTAATTTTAATTGGTGCACAGATCTCAATCAAAATAAAATGTAGTTAATATAATAAATTTTGGAATTGCCAACTTTGAATGGCCAATAACATATATAAATGCATCTGGGTTATCAGATAACTTTTAAAATACCGTAAAACAAATTTTAGCTTACATTTTTTAGGTCTAAGTCTGATTAAACAAATACACACAAATCACAAGTGTGTCTTCACATCACATATTTGCATCACAAAATCTAAACTGCAAATTCAAATTCCAGCTATGATTTCTCAGCCTAAATCTGACTAAAACAAACAGAAAATAAGTGTCAGTCTTCAAACATAAAAGCACCACAAAATAATAAACTAAAAGTTCAAATAGTAGCAAAAAAATTTAAGTCCAAGTATGACTAAAGATCACAAGTCAGTCTTCCAGTATAATACAATAAATCGTATCTAGGATCAACACATCACACGCTTACTTCCTTTTAATGAGTTTTGCCCAATGAAATGGTTCTTTCAGCGCACACATTTAAGGAGTGAGGGAGTGAGGTGCAGAAGCACGTTTTTGAGGTCTAGAATGCCAAAACACATCTCTCCTAGTGTCCTTGCCTCTGCTGATAACAGGCTGCCTGAAGTTGTGATCTCCACCCTGACGCAGCATGGCTTTGGACGGCCTCCCAGGTATGGTTGTGTTCTTGCCACTTAAGTATGCGTTGCGCCTGCTAACCGCAGCTGCATTCACATGAATTTTCATGCCAGTGACACCTCGTTTGAATGAATGCTCATTTCCAAAGGTGTGCATTGCTGATGTCAAAGCTGAATCAGCTTTAGACACACGCCCATTTTGCTTGATAATAGCAGCAGAAGCATCAGCATATACTTCCGGTTTAGATTTCAGTTTCAAAATTCATCCATTCACCATGTCTAGCAAACTTTCTTCAAGTGTATGTGTATCATACTCAGGTCTGTCTGAAAAGAAGACGAAAAAAATCCGTAAATAATGTCATATAATATGAAGCAAAGATACATTTTCCTTAATAAAATTAAGCACATGTTTATACTCTCATAATTAGATACCTTGCTAGTTGCTCAATGCAGGTAAAGCTACTTGTGGGCTACTATTTTCTGGGTCAATTATTTCTTCCAACAAATTAGTAGAGTGCTCCTGGAAAAAATAACACGCAATCAGTGTTAAAATAATAGAAGGATAAACTACATAAGGTTTCTCAACTTGAAGACCAATTGTATGAAAGTTTACCTGAGGCTTTAGGCTGGCAAACCAATTTGGTGGCAATTTAGCTGTTGGGCCGTAAACAATGTAGAATAAATCTTCTTTCAGTTTTGGATTATCTTCATGACAGAAGTTCAAAATTTGAGTACTTGATACATTGAAATCTCGAACAATTGCACATTGATGTTTGCAGGGTGCTCCACTCCGCCCTACTGGACACTCACAAATTTCATCGAGCATGTTGACAAGGTACTCAGTATTTTGCTTCAAATTTCTCACCAAGTAGATGTGAGGTCTGTCAAGCTTCTGGCATTGCAATGGGACTAGCTTGTCAGGGTGAATGAAATATCTTGATCGGTGAACATTAACAGCTCTGTTATTTATCACATCCATAATCCGCCTTTCAAGATAGTCATTGAAGCGAGTGACAATAAAATCAAAGAGCTGTATGGGGCTAAAAGCTTTGCATCGGTAACAAACTTTGTCTTTTAGGATTCGCATTCCAACCTCATCATAGTTATTTGTATTGTGCCCTCTTGTTAAGAGATTATTTCTCATGTATAGTGCCCACTCGGCAAACCTGGGCTTCAGTTCTTTCTCCAGATGCTTCACCAAAATACTATTGCCTTTGACAGCAGGCATTTCCATAATATCATTCCAAAGGTCATCAAAAGTCTTAGCATCAGGGGCATATACAATGTCTCTGAAAGCAAAATACACTGCACTCCTATCATCCTTGGCCACCTTGTGCTCAGAACTCCAAACATATGTCCAGTAAGCTGAGAGATCATGAAATAAGCACAGAAGAAGAACTCCACTAGGAAAAGTCTGTCGAAAGGCATTTCTTTCAGGAGCTGAATCGTCTGTCATTATAATTTTTTGTCCTTCTTTGCCTCTTCCTCCAAAGGCCTTATCATCTGGCAATAAGGAAAGGAAGAGGTCAAGACCAGCCTTGATTACCTCTTGTGCTTCAGAAGAAACAAGTAACACTCCTATAGGTAAGCCCCCTGCAATACTCGGACACATCATGAGGAACACTCGTGTGTTGAGAATGTCCATGTTACCACTTGAGTCCGCAAAAAGTTGCTCCCCAGCAGCTCTGATTACCTCATGAATTCTTCTCATTAATGGTGTGCATATTGCTACGATTAAATCGGTCTCATTTCGAGTCTGCAGAGCTGCACAAATGGATCCTTGAGATTTATTGTAATGATCTATTAACTTCTTCATAGATTCAAGCATTGCTTCACCATGAGGGGCTTCAGAAACTTTTCTGTAAATCTTGTAGTAAAGTCTTGAGGCCCACTTGACATCTGGACATCGAGCACGGTCTGCAGAGACCACAAAGTATTCTGGACCAAACTCCTCCTGCAGGTCGGACTTATGAGTCTCAACAGCACTAGATGGAGAATGTTTATTTACAAACAAATGTTTGAACTTCTCTTCCACGGCTTTAGATGGTCTTCTGTGGCGTAAAGCTTCTTTTGCCATGATTGGATGGTTGTGCTCATGTTTAATAAATATTTCACATGGGTATTTCTGGAGAAGATCATCAGAGCTCCTGTACACAATGCAAAGAGTAAGTAGTAACATGAAAATCTTAAGAGAATTACATAAGGATGATGATTAAAACTATAGCTTTACCATTTCATGTCTGTTTGTTTGTTATGCGCATAGAAGCATTACAGTTTGTGTTCTTGCTCAACCTTTCCACAGAGCTTTTAGTTGTGGTTTGGTCTTGAGCATCTGCAGTTTTGTTTTGCATTGGAATGTCATGGTGACACCTGTAAATTTTCTGGGGAGATTGAAAAAAAAAATTATGAGGTGAAAAAAATACACAAGATTTAGAATCATAGACAGTCATTAAAACCAATACCTTCCACTTCAAGCGAGGACTGTTTTCCTTCTTGCAGTCCCTAATTCTGAAGTCACATTTCGAAATCATCTGATATTCTTCCAGCCACATTTCAGCTTCCTCTTTATTGTTAATATTTAGCCGAAGGACAGCTTCAAAATTTTCATCACTATTTACTTTGGATGATTTTTCCTCCAAGGAATCTACAATATAATCAAAGAGCGATGGAAGAATATCCTACGAAAGTATCAAATAGAATAAACATATGAATATTCTTTAGAAATCCACTTCAAATCATTTTCAGTAACTTGTACGACTATACTTACATGGTACTTGGAAAACAATGGATCGGCTTTGCTTTTGTTTTCCACAGCAGCAATTGCAGCCTCCTTCTCCTTCACAGACTTCCGGCAATTTGCCTTTTTCCTTATTTTCGGTTTAATGGTATTTTCTCCCTGGAGAGTACGAATTGTCTTTTTTTTTCTTTGGAATGAAGTCATCATCCGACAGAGAGCTGTCATTGGAACCTACAGAGCCCAACAGCACAATACAGTATTTAAAAATGCAGGGTTAAAACCTAATATGTTATAGGTAAAAAAAAAAACTGTAACTCACTTTCATGATAGCTGGGAAGAAATCCATTGGGTTTGTTTGGAGTGCAAATATTTTCAGCAACTGGCAAAGCAAAACAGTTGTCATTCAAGCACTCCCCAGTACTAATTAAATTTTTTTATACAATCTATTAGCATTATCCAACACTTCGAGAAACAATTTTAGTTAAACTACAACTATTATCAAACATGTGTCAACTGACAACCATTTCTCAATAAATTATGCCCCCAAGAGACAGCCCTATTATGATAGTTCTTGTTTTAGAAGATAAAAAGGAAGCAACTTACCAAGGGAAAGTGGTCCACGACAGGAATCTCCACTTATAGGTTTCACCACAGTTGGCTCATTGTCATAACGGGCATCTCTTCTAACAGGTTTCACCACAGTAAACTTGTTGTCTGAATAATTACAAACAATGAATAAAACGCCAAAATGATAAATATGTTCAATCTTCGCTGATAAATAGTACTCACTCTCTTTCAATTCCTTGAGATCATTTCTTACGTGCACAAGGTCTGCATCTTGCCAGACAGAAGTAGATGTAGCAACTACCTCCTCATGCTCTTCAGGAACTTTGCACACAATAAAAACTAAATTATCGTGCGAGGGTAGGTTTTTGTTTCTTTCAGCCAAAATGAATGGCTTTCCGACTGGACATACTGGAGAAAGAAAACGGACTATGTTATGGTACACTGTAGTTTAAATGGAATCACTTACATTTACCAGATTGTGGCTTCCTCACAATATTCGTTAGATCTTTGAATGGCAACGCAGACATGTTTCCAATTCCAATAGTTGGGTTAATTTGCCACTTTGCGTCTGAAACTTGTGTACTGTAAACAAAAAAGGAAGTGTAAATTTATAGCCCAAAAGAAATATGTGGCTATCGTTAACCAGCAAATGAGGCCAAAAGAATGACAAATGGAACTCAAATATCGTCACTGGTAGACGAAATATACGCAAAATGCGGTTAAAAGTTTAAGGTGGGTATTCCCTACTATAACCTAACAACTACTTGTAATCACTAACAGAAATCGGCGTAATCATACAATGTCAAGTTAAAAAATAATATAGCCAATAGAAATGAGCAAAAATTGCAAATATCAGTACAATTTATAGTTCAGTTACTCACGAACATGTGTCTATTGCGAAATCCGGTCTTTAGCGTCGCTAGGTCTTCGAACTTCGCGTCAGGTTCAACTTGCCCGATCGCGGCGGGCGTCGTCGTCGCGGCAGACGGAGGGCGTCGGTGATGCGCGCTGCGCATGCGCGAGGGCGTGTTCCGCGTTTTTCTCATACTTGTGTAAACTGAATGGCAGCGAGGAAACACTGTTAGCGGGCCAGACGGGCCTGGTAGCGCTCCCGGCTGACTGGGGGTGTCAAGTGACAATGACGCGTCCGGCCAGCTGGGAGGAGTGCCTCGTCTGGACGCTAGGGCGCAGCACACCCTGGACACGGCCGCGAGGCTAGATCAGTATGAAAAAACAGCAAGGTGACGCGTGGGCGACGTGGAGGTAGGGGAGTTGAAGAAGGTGTGTTTTGGAGACAGGGTGTGCTGGGCTTGACTGCGAGAAAAAGTGAAAGTGCCTGAGGACAGTGCGACTGGAAGAACCTGAGTATAGACGATATCATCGGAATGCCAGGAAAGGGTGAGTCAGCCGGATCATGACTAGGGTGCTGCCACTAGGGTTGGGTATAATTAAGTTAGATTAGGGTAGGTTAGAAAGTAGGGACGCTAGGTTAAGGCGCCACGTGCGTGTGGCAAAGGAAAGAGGAAGGTCCCGAATTAAAATAGAAAAGAGAGGAGAACTGTGCCTTCCTTGATTGCTATCGAGAGCCCCTACAGTCCCTGCCCGCGACAAAAGAAAAATAGAGGAGACAGGTAAGGAACCACCGCGAGGCGTAAACCCTAACATGGTGCATCGGGCCGAATGGTTTACTGCTCGCAGGGGAATTAATGGCGTATTATCCTACAGTGAAGTATAGTGATTTGGTAAAGGCCCAACAAAAATTAAAAACTGAAATTTACAACATTGGGGTTGGGGACTGTGTATGGGTGGCTCTGGGAAATTGTAACAAGTGGACTTTGGAAAAAGGAAGATTTCTGCTGAATGAGCTGTTGGGAAATATCTTGCACATCCCAGAAAGGCTGAGTACTCGTTCTCATAGGGCACCGATTTATTTTTGGTTGGGGGGATTTAAACGACGCCTATATCCAAATTCTATCTCATGAGGACGATTTAAAACAAGCCGTGCCGGCTCACACAGCGCCTATCCCACTGATACCTCTGAAGAAATTTATTCAATCTCTCAGAAAATTGAAATATCAAGATCACGAAATTGTCTTAATTATTTTGGAGTCATTCGCGGGGCAACTTCCGAGCGAACTTTTAGAAGAGATCGGGGAGTCAAGAGGACTGCAAAACAAAGAAGCAGAGATAGATAACTCTATACTTTATGAAGAAATTTCTCTACAAGTCCCGGATCGAGAGTCCCTGAAGTCAGAATTAGAGGAAGCAGAGAGGGAGCAAGAGCAAGGACGACAGGAAACTTTGGCTCCATCACAGGTAGAGATAGAGGAAAATATAACAGCAACAGGGAACACCAATCCTGAAAATTTAGAAGAGGATACATTTGATTATTTCGCACACGTTTTTGAAGAGCCCGAGGGCACACCTGTGGAAAAAATGGCAACGATACTGTTAGGCGAGAGGAAACTGCCAACGTTCAAGGGAGAAGCAGATGAAAGCTTTAAGGAATTTTTTCAAAAGTTTGAAGTATACAAGGGACACTTCCAGTTGACAGACGATGCAGAAATACTGTTACACTTTCAGGCGGCACTGAAAGGGGATGCCTCAAAACTGGTGAAATCTTTGCTGCAACAGGACAAAAGGGCAAAATATAAAGACGTCTGCGCTGCGCTGAAAACATTCTATTGCCACCCTACCAAACTATCATCAGCCAGGCAAAAACTGTATAATGCAGAGAAGAAGAAGACGGAGTCGATGCAGAAGTATCTTCTTCGACTGATAGATATAGTGACTGCAACAGAGGAGTCGGAGGATAAAATTAAGGAATTGAATACGATTATTGTGGAAAAATTGATCCATGCATTGCCTGTCTCCATTTACCGGGAAATGCTCAAAGAAAAAGAAGACCTAACGCCCTTGACGGTTATCCCTGAAGCTTTGAAGTTAATTAGGGAAGCACCGGATGAAAAAGAATGCATGCGAGTAATGAAAGGGGTATCTGGAAAAAACGACACTGATTCGCCCTCAAATTCAGATGATGATGATGAAGATGAAGAAGAGAAGAAAAGGGAGAAGAGAATGGAAAAACTACTGAAGGAGTGGTCTTCAAAGAAAGATAATCCGAGCAAGCCCTCTGAACCAGAAACCCAAAAGAAGGATGTGCATGAAGAGAGGATGGCAGCTTTAGAAAAACAGTTGGAAAAATTAACGGTCAACATAGTACAGTGGCAAGAAGGCCAAAAGAAAAATGGGACAGAAGACAAAAATGGGAAGCAACAACAGCAGTCAAGCAATGATCAGCAAAGGAGTGGGGGGAATCGGGACTACGGTGGTGGTCGAGTAGGGAATAGAGGAAGGGGAGGTTTCAACCAGCTGTACTTCCAGCAGCCACAGCAATACCGACGAGGGTATCAACAGCCAGGGTATAATCAACCACAGCAGTACCAACAGGACAGTCAGATGGGGTACATGCAATTCCCTCCACAAGCACCTGGCAATCCCATGCAGTATCAACAGGGGGGGCAGCCACCGGCTAATATGCCACAGCAACGATGGGCAACAATGGGGGCACAGCAGGGTCCTACCCCTCGGGTGCAGCAGGGCCATTCAAATATGCCTCAGCAAAGTGGGTATCCTCAGCAAGCGCCGAGGAAGAGGTGCTATCTGTGTGGCTCTACTTGGCATCTGCAATACAACTGTCCTAACAGGCAGTCAAAAAATTAAAAGTCCCGTTGACCGAAAGGTCAACGGGTGAAGATAGGAAGTGGGCGGGGGTACAGGACAATGAGCAGTGGCCTTCAAAGCTCTTGAAAATTTTGGAGAACGAAAAAGAGAAGCACAGACAATCAGAGTTCATTCACGAGGTTGTGGGTCCACTCCCGATGAGAAATCCTACACTAAACCTTGTACATGCAGTGTCACAAGATTTTCATATGGGAGCGGGAGTGGCGAAATTATTCAGAAACCATTTTGGAAAGCAGGAATATTTGAGAAGCTTGAAAAAGAAACCAGGTGAAGTGGCAGTGTTGCATCAGAGTGGGAGATTCATTTTCTACCTCGTAACAAAACCCCAGTACTTTCAAAAACCAAATCCGCGAGATCTGTGGCAATCCTTGCAATCCCTGAAGAAATTATGTTTGGAGCACGGTATCAGAAATATATCTATGCCCCGAATTTCAACTGGACTGGATCAGCTATCATGGGAACTAACAGTTAAACCCATGTTAGCCTCAGTTTTTAAGCATTCAAATATAAAAATCACTGTGTTTACTCTCCCAGGACAGCATGAAAAAATCTGGTCTGAACGAAACCTCAAAGAGCAACTTTTGACTTTGATGCTTAGAAACTGGAATAGAGGCTACAGAACTATTATTCAAAATAGATTTGGAACATTCCAGACTTATAAAAACTTTGTATTATCGCCTGAATTTTTCCCCACAGAGACAGAAGTTAGACTTTGGGCTGAATATTTCTTTAGAAGCATTCTTGTTAACACAGGAGACAAAGAAGTGAGAGTAGGATGCTGGATTGCTCCAAGAACCCCCACACTCGTACTGAAAGAAGAAGGAAAACCACCACGAGAAGGAAATAAAATGCCCCAACTAGATGAAAAACCAGAGAATGGGAAGGTAGATAAGGAACAGAAAAAGGAGGCAACCCAGGAAGAAGAGAAACAAAATGAAAAGGATGGTACTACTGAAGATGTTGAGAAAAGTTTAGTGGTACAGTATATCCATTCTGTTATGAAAGTGGAACAAGTTAAGAACTCTACCTCTAACCTCTTCTCAGTTTCCATGATCATTAATGGAACAGAAGAGAAAGTTACTGTGGACACAGCTGCGAGTAAGTCTCTTATTTCAATCGACTTGGTCCAAGGCATGCCTCTACTGCCCAGTAAGTACAGTCTAATGTCAGCAAGTGATGGAGAATTGCAACTAATGGGAGAATGCAGAATAACATGTGAGGCAGATGGCCAGAAATTTGAACACACAATGCTGGTCCACAACCAAAAATCTCCAGCGTTAACTGTACTTTTGGGGAATGATTTCCATGACAAATTTAAATCAAACGTCTGTTTTTTGAGAAATCAGTTTACCATCCCAACTCCGGAGGGAGTTATTGTCTTAAGCAGAATTGAACAAGCAGAAGACTCAACCATGAAAATATGTGCGTGCATTCAAGAGCAAGAAGATTCCCATGACTGCCCCATCCAAGTGATTGCAAAGGAGGAAATTGTGGTGCTGCAAGGAAAGGATGCAAGAATTAAAGTATCATTCAGCCCAATACCACCTGCTAGAACCAGTTACTTTGAACCCAGGGAAGTTTTAGATGGAAAACTGGTGGGATGGGACATGCTTGTTGATCCTGACGATAACAGAATCTGGGTGACGAATATCTCAGACGAAGATGTGGTGGTGTCGCCGGGTACGAAGTTCGGGTTCCTCCGCAATGACATCCCAGTCAGAGCCCCAAAGGAAGAATGCCACAAAGAACTGCTCCAGGTATTGCGAAGAAATGGGACTCAAAACGTCCAGGGCCCCATCTGCATCATCCAGGAGGACGAACCTGCAGAAGAAGAATTTGATATTAATCCAGAACTATCAAAGGAGGAGAGGGAGACAATTAGGGGTATGCTGAAGAGAAACTCAGATGTATTTGTTAGAGAAAATGAACCCCTCCGAACAACAACAATAATGAAGGTTCGTCTACCCCTTAAGGACCCAAGTAGAGTGATATACCAGCACAATTACTCCCTAAGTCCAGTCCAGGATAAGGCAGCGTCTGAGGTCATCCAGAAGATGCTTGATGAGAAAGTACTCGAGCTGGCTCCTCACTCGAATTACAGGATCCCGTTCTTCCTGGTTGAAAAAGGGAAAGACAAAAATGGTATAATGCAATATCGTTTGGTTTTGTCGGCCAAGAAGCTCAATGAGTGCTTAGCCAACATCAATTACGCTCCTCCCGAAATTCCCCACATCTTGGCTCAACTCAAAGGAAAAAACCACTTCAGCACACTGGATCTATCGTCATCTTTCCACCAACTTGAAATTGACGAGAGAGACCGGCATATTTTGACTATTCAACATAAGGGTCAACTGTTTCGATATCGGTCTCTTCCCCAAGGACTTTCCATTAGTAGTCAATTTTTGTGTTTTGCCTTAACACTGGCTCTAGGAAAAACTCTGTTCAAAGTGGCTATAAATTATGTGGACGATACCATTGTCTACTCTGAGGGGACAATCAAACAACATGCAGAACATTTGGAGCAAGTTTTGAGTCAGTTTCGTGAAGCTAATTTTGGAATAAACAAGAAGAAGTGCAAATTTGGATATCCGCGGATCTCCTTCCTTGGACATATCACCAGTGGCGAGGAATACCGCCCCGATCCTCGAAAATTCCGGGAACTTGAAAAATTACTCACTGCCAAGAATAAGGCACAAGCAAGAGCCATTTTCTGCTATTATAGTCATTACCGTCCGTTCATCAAAGACTTCCATAAGATAAGCAAGCCAGTGCTAGATGCTTCGGACCCTGCGACCAAATTTGTCTGGGGTCCTGAACAGATAAATGCTGTTAGAACAGTTCATAAGATGCTAATTCAGAATGTAGCTTTAATGCACTTTGATGCAGACAGAGAGACTGTGGTTACGGTAGACGGGTCACCTGTTTATGGTTGTGGTGCGCTGTTACTCCAGAAATGCCCCAAAACGAAGAAATTCCGCCCAGTCTCGATATACAGCAAACAGTTCCCGAAATCGCAGAGTAAGATGACGGCGCATGATGCAGAGCTCCTGGCACTGTATTACGCCCTGCAAAAATTCAGAATGGAATTACACGCTGTGAAAAGGTTTGAAATCCACTCCGATTGTAATGGACTCCAATACCTGGACTCTTTACCGCATCCCTCATCAAGGCAAGCAAGAGTAATGCTGTATCTTACACAGTTCCATGGAAAATACAAAATAAAATACAAACCAGGGAAAGAGCAGGCCTGTCCCGACTTCCACAGCAGGAATCCGGATCCCATTCCGTCATATGAAGCAGAGGATGAAGAGTTCGATGCCTGGAAACTATCAGACGAAGCACCACGGAACCCTGCTATTTGCAAAAAACTGGAACATAAATCAATAGAATTATTGGGCACAAAACATGAGGATTCCATCACATCACAGTACCTAGAAGAAAGAAGATTAAGAGAAGAAACAAGTGCAGGGAAAGAAATGGGTGTGATCAATGTCTGCAGTTGCTGCTTTGCTCCCGCAGATCTGGAGGAAATGTTAAAAATTGATTGGCAGAAACCGTTAAAAATTTCCCATACCGTAGAGACAATAGTACCATTCAGCATAAAAATTGAGGGGGTGGAAAGGAGAGGAATATTCGACATACTCGCCCCATGGTCAATATTCAATACGAATCTGCTGGGAAAAGAAACATATGTGAGCACAATGACAGGGAATATTGAGGTAAAACCTAACAAATTAATACCAATTAATGGCTTGTTCCATCCAGCGTTTGAGCTGATACCTGGAAAGAGAGAAGAACATCCTTTTCTGGTAGCTGAGATCGACACCGACTTCATCCTGGGAAATGATATAATTGAGAAGTACATGGTGAATAAAGGAAGACCACAACGAGACGATACAGAATCAAAAGAAACCCAGAACAAGATCGCACCCACTTTTGCGGTCACCCGGGGGATGAAAAAGAAAGACGAACAGGAAGAACGCAAGAGAGTGGCAGATTTTGAGCCGAGACACATACCCAAACACTCTGCAGCAGAGTGGGAAGCATTGTTGAAGAAGGAACAAGCACTAGACGCCTCCCTTAACCCCGTCATAACAACGCTTCAAAACGGACGGGAGCAAATGGGCTACAAATTGAAGGATGGCCTACTGTATAGGGCATTTCCACCGAAAATGACCCGACAAACAGCAGCGGCTGCAGCAGAGGGAGCGGAGGTATGCCGTCTTCAAATAATGGTCCCAAGGTCACTTAGGGGAGAAGTTCTTAAAATGTGCCATGATTCAATTTGGGGTAATCACTATGGCGTTCAGAAAACACTCGCACTTATGAGGAATAGTTACTTCTGGCAATCAATGGAAACAGACACAAGAAACTATGTGGCCTCTTGTGTGCTCTGCGCGAAGTATAAGCCAAAGCTCAAGAAGGCAGGCTTGATGCAGCCTATTAAATCAGCAGAACCGTTCAAGAAAATGGGAATAGATTTTGTTGAATATGTAAAGTCAAAAAAGGGCAACAAGTACGCTCTTGTTTTAATAGACCTGTTTAGTAGCTTCATCTATGCCATTCCAACAAAGAGGTGTAGAGCTGTTGATGCAGTGAGAGCTTTGAAGCAGATCATTCCCTTCATTGCGATACCAGAGGTGCTAATTTGTGACTCAGGTTCACACTTTACGTGCCCTGAATTCAAAAATTTTGTAAATAAACTCGGGGTTAAGCAATTAAATGTAATCCCCCCTGATGTCCATTTCTGTAATGGAGCGGCTGAGGCAGCCATAAAGAAAGTTAACCATAGTATAAGGATGTATTGTAATAATGATTTAACGCAGTGGGACGAGCATCTGCCGTTCACACTTAATGCAGTAAACGCTAGTGTACTAAAGCATGGATTTTCTCCATTAGAATTAATTTACGGAGTAAGAAAGGAGGCGCCAGGAGTGCCCTTGGAAAAGGACGAAGATGAGGAGTCGGAAGATGATGAAGGGAAGTTGAGAAAATTCTGTGAAAAAAGGTTGGAAGACAGAGATGGGATAAACAAAAAGAAAGAAAAATTACAAGCCGAACAGAAGAAAATGTTTGACAGGAATAGGAAGGATGAAAAATATGAAGAAAATGAGGAAATTTATTACGAAGTGAAGCCGAGAAGCAAATTTGGTTTTCCGGAAAAGCTTCAACAGAAATTTAGAAAAGGAAGGATAATGAGCAGAGATAGTGAGGTTACGTACACCGTGCGTCCACTTGAAGGGCGGAGTAAAAGATTAGTCCGAGTCCACGTCTCACAAATAAAACCATCTGTGGAACGTAATAGAAACTTAGCGTGAGAAAAAAAGAAACCCAGTAGCTTTGCCGAAAAAAAAAAAAAAAATTCTTTTGAAATTTCTTTAGAAAACTTGCCTAACTCAAAAAGGAAAAATTAAAAACTATCGTACCTATCGCCTTAGTTATAAGATTTAGTTGTAGGTCCGAGAGAAGAGTCTGAGCATAACTTTAGGGCCGACGGGCCAAGGGCCACGAAGGAACCGTGCGGGTTACTTCAATAACAAAAATTCTTTTAATTGGAATGGACGTGAGGAAGGAGGTGCGAGGAGCAGAAAAGCCAGGATGTGAGAAGGAACTCTAGTTACTTTAAGTTAGGTATAATAATAGGCGATAGCGTCTAGAAGCCAAGATGGCGGAGATAGTATGAAAAATTTACAAGAGGAGTCCCTCCCCTCCCCTTGAGACACACAGTTACCTCCGATTTTAATAGAAACTCCTGAACGCTCCGAAGTGACGAAAGAACGTAACCCGAGAGTCAAGAAAGAGAACAACAGCCGAGTCAGTCATTAATATCCAAGGGAAAAACTGATCAGTCCGCTGCTCACTTTTCCCTACAGGGGCCATTCGGAATGGAGCGGCGTCGAAAGAGGAGTCCTGTGGCGGTGCGGTCACCTTTAGCATGTCGCGGCCCGGATCAGAATCCATGGGGCCAGAATTTAATATCACGGCCCCACGAGAATTTTGACCCGGACCGAATACTCGCGAGCAATGAGGAAAATCGACGAATACGCATGGCGGCCATTTTGACGCGCGGCGTCCACTTCTCAAAAATAGCCAGAGAGTATCTTGAATTTTCACCGGAAAACAAAAAACAAAACAGTCCTTTCACTGTCACTAACACTGGAGTATCACTTCAAGAAAAGAAAATCACAGAAAAAAATCTGCCAGGAAGCAGTTGCGGTGACGCGTTCTGCGCGCACGCGACGCGCTGGGACTCGGCACACCGCGGCGGAGCGCGAGAACAGGCCGGACCGGGAGGAGGGGCGCAGGGGGCGCGGAGCTCAGCCCACTGTGCACCCTAATTAAACGGCATTTTGGAAAAGCACTGGAAAAAAATTTTTGAATAAGAAGAGCGCGCTACGACGAGGACAAGCGCAGACGTACACTCGAGGTGCGAGACGCGGGCAGACTGAAGTCCGCGACGCACGCAGGGCCGTGGACCGGCGCGGAAGACATGCTGACGCGTGCGGAATGCAGCCAGCCTCCGCGAGAGAACGCGCAGTCAGTGGGTTATCGGTGCACGGAGCACGATGGGACCGTCCTTAAGGACGGGGCCCGTCTCGGAATGAGAGCGGAGAAGAAAAGAGGAATGGAAATGGTTTCGATGGAGAATAAGAAGGAAATACGAGATAAAGCAGGTGATCAGGGAAAAGGGAATGACGAGTAATCAGAAAACAGAGGAGAAAAAAAAAAAAGGAAAGAGAAGGAGGACGGAAAGTAGGAAAAGTATTGCGCAATACAGGAAGGATAAGTAGATGTTTCATAGGAGATAACATAAGTTGTATTTTTAAGTACTAGGGAAATTATTATTGGGGATTATGTAAATAGAAACTGGTAGGAAATAATTTTTTTTCTCTCAAAAAAAAAAAAAAAGGTACAAGTCTTTGGGTACGGCGAGCCGAGTTGCTGAGACCTCCCTGTGCCCAGAGCGTTAGATAGCATTAGAGTAGGTTTTTAAATAGTTTTGTAAGGCAGCATCTTGTCTTGGTTTGTCTGACAACCTTTTCCCCTTGCAGCATTCCCGCGAGGGCTGGTCGCAGCGCTCATACTGTGTGCCACCCAACTGGCAGCTGGTACTACAAGACTTCGGCACTCAGAGTTGGAACCGAGCCTGATCCTGTCGGCGGGGGCCATAGTGACAAGGCTGCCCCAAATCCCGTACGAGGACCATCTGCTGATAACGTTTCAGTACAAGGTGCCGCTGGTTCCGGAAGAGGGGCCGTGCCGGAACGAACAGCTCTGTGACTGGGAAGCTCACCTATCAGCACTGACGAACGCACTCGAACAGGCCGTGGACGGTGGAGCGACGGTGGCCCGTGTCAAGCGCCACGCCCGAAAAAAAGAGGTCTGTTCAGCATAGCGGCTGTCGCTGTTCCCGCCCTGATACAGTACTTCCCGAAGCTCATCCAACTCTTCAAATCCGGAACACAGCAGACAGAGCCCAGCCAAGCGGTGGTAAAATACGACGCAGATATAGCCCAGACGTCAGCAAACCTGCCCCAACAACTTGCAAACATCTACCAACAAATAACCCAAAAACGAGCCTGGGGCAAGGCACAAGAAGGGCTACAGATGCAATTTGACGAAAAATGGAATAACGTAAACCGAATGCTGTCAGCGGTTCTCAAATTAAACACCCTCGACCAGGCACTAGAAAAATGCCAGCTAGGATACGTCTCACCGAGACTAGTCAAATTGCTCCATATGAAATCGGCCATCGAAGAAGCTGCAAGAAAAATTGTCCAAGCCGGGGCCCAACTTGTGATCCCACCATCGAATGCGAGCGCGTATTACAGCGTGAAGGGGGCAACGTGCGCGGCGACCGACGATAAATTTCTGGTCCAATTCCGGGTGCCAATCATGCGTGGGGGTGACGTCCCACAACTCTTCAATCTACATCCGGCCCCGTACAAGATCCGGGACGTGACGTGCTACTTTATGTCACAGCCGATGCAAGTGGCGGTGATAGGGGACAGGCCATACTTCCTGCCCCCAAACTATTGCAAAATGGACGATTTTTTCTGTGCGCTGCCACGCGACAGCAACCCATCCGAGTTGGACCCCTGCCTCCTACCGCTGTTCCCGAACGTCCACATGACGGACGCGTTATGCGAGCCGAAGTGTGTGCGTAGTACGTCGCCTGTCGTGACACAGTCAAGTGAATCGAAATTTTGGGTTGTCACGGATGACCAGTTTCCATTGGAAATAAGATGCCCGGACCAGAGGCCACTGGCACTTACAGACATCAACGCGGGTGCGGACCTTGTGACACTTCCATGCGCATGTGAAATAACATATGGTCACATGACCCTGGTGGCAGCAAGGATAATTTGTGACGTCTACCAGGACGCAAACTTGCAAATCTTCAGGACGGTGCCGGTTCAATGGACGAGCCGCGCTGCACCACGCTTTTCCGTCCTGGCAGGGGACAGGGAAATTCCAGTGGCGGAATCCGAGCTAAAAATCCACGAGGAAAGCGAGGTGACGGTCGACGCCGAGGACTTCATGCCCCCGTGGCTCGTCGAGACCATCGCCGCAGTCGTGGGAGCCATCGCGGGATCGGCGATCGCAGCCCTGTCTGCGATGGGCAAGAGGTGGTGCGCGAGGCGCCGCCTAGTGCTACAGCACCGACACGGACGGCGACCGCACCGCGACGACACGGAGGCCGGACGCGAGCTGCCAGAGAGGAAGTACCTGTCCAGGGGTACTGACATGGGCGAGCCGGTGCGACGCCCGCCGCCGGTGCCCAGGGCGCTAGAGCCGCGCCACAGCACTGGCAGCCAGTACCTCAACTGGCACGAACTCAAGTGAAAAGGGAAAAAAAAAAGGACATTTCCTTGAGTGCACAACTCTGTTTTCGTGTTTTCGTTGTTGCCTTTTTTTTTTTCAGGTAACTTATGTTTGTGCTATGTTTTGGAATTGCAATCATAGGTTTTATGAAATGTGGGTTTGTTTATTTTTTTTTTAATTTTTTTTAAAGGATTTCTTCGCTCTAAATGAGTTGGATATTATACTTAATATGATATTTTCATTTTTTTGTTTCTTTTCTTATTTTCTTTATTTTTTTAAAAAAATAATCTTGCTTGCTATGTAGACTAGTTTTAGCTAAGCCTAGTGGTGGCACCGATCAACGGGGACGTTGATCAAAAAGTTAGGTAGGGGATGTTAGCGGGCCAGACGGGCCTGGTAGCGCTCCCGGCTGACTGGGGGTGTCAAGTGACAATGACGCGTCCGGCCAGCTGGGAGGAGTGCCTCGTCTGGACGCTAGGGCGCAGCACACCCTGGACACGGCCGCGAGGCTAGATCAGTATGAAAAAACAGCAAGGTGACGCGTGGGCGACGTGGAGGTAGGGGAGTTGAAGAAGGTGTGTTTTGGAGACAGGGTGTGCTGGGCTTGACTGCGAGAAAAAGTGAAAGTGCCTGAGGACAGTGCGACTGGAAGAACCTGAGTATAGACGATATCATCGGAATGCCAGGAAAGGGTGAGTCAGCCGGATCATGACTAGGGTGCTGCCACTAGGGTTGGGTATAATTAAGTTAGATTAGGGTAGGTTAGAAAGTAGGGACGCTAGGTTAAGGCGCCACGTGCGTGTGGCAAAGGAAAGAGGAAGGTCCCGAATTAAAATAGAAAAGAGAGGAGAACTGTGCCTTCCTTGATTGCTATCGAGAGCCCCTACAGTCCCTGCCCGCGACAAAAGAAAAATAGAGGAGACAGGTAAGGAACCACCGCGAGGCGTAAACCCTAACAACACGCCTCCGGTCGGGAGCCGGCGGGGCAGACGACACGCAGCAGACCTCGGCCTCGGGCGAAGCAACACCATCAGGACACAGTGTGGCAATATAGGCAAAAGTGCGCCAAAAATATTTTGTGTGTTCTCCGTGTTTTTGATGGCTTAAAAGGGGACAAAAGAGGTACTTTTCACCACCCCAGTCCATTTGGAGGCATTTGCGCAATGATAGTTTTGCTGGTTGCGAAAATAACCGTCCAAAGACCAATGGGAACTGGTACCTGAAGGTGATGCCATTAGCAAAGAAACTGTCTCAAGCCGGTGGATATTTAAGATAAAAGACAATGGAGACTTACAAAGCCCGCTTGGTAGCAAGAGGCTGTGAGCAAAGAGGAAATATACATTACAAAGAAATATACAGCCCAGTGGTAGACACCACAAACCTCAGGCTTCTTCTGGCTCTAGCATCACATAGCAACGTGGAAATAAGAACATTTGATGTGAAAACGGCCTTCCTTAAGTTACCTGAAGGTTTCAACAGTGAGCACAAAGTCTGCCTACTTAAAAAAAGCCCTGTATGGACTCAAGCAGGCCCCAATCAGATTGCATAAAAGGTTCACCGAGCTTCTCAATTTAAAAGGCACAGAACAACTAAAAACTGACAAATGTGTTTTCAAAAACCAAGATAACACCATATACCTGGCTGTCCATGTTGATGATGGCATCATAGTTAGATCCATAAATTAGTAAGAATCATTCACACTTAACACGGGAAAAATGACGATACAGAACCGGCATGATAGCAGATGATACTTTGGTGTAATATTTGCACGTTTTTTTTCCTACTTTCCTGCATGGTGCGACGTTGTGTTTGCCCATACCCCTCTTGCCCCCCCCCCCCCCCCCCGTTGTGGGAAACGTTAAAGTTGTAATTGCTATTGCGTATGTTAAAATACCATTCTGCTGCCGCAACTAAGTGTGCTCAATGAAGGGGTTTGTCACAAAAATGAAGTATTGGTGCCCCTTTTCTAGCGCCTCGCTACACCAAGGTCGGCGCCGGGCTGATAGGCAACCCGTCGGCCACCCGGCGCGGCCAATGAGGGGAAAGGTGAGAGAGAGAGAGAGAGAGAGAGAGAGAGAGAGAGAGAGAGAGAGAGAGAGAGAGAGAGAGAGAGAGAGATTTGATTTATATTTATTCAGTTTTTTACAGGTGAAAGGGCTAGCGCCCCACTGGAGCTAGTAAAAAACGCTCTCATAGAAAAGACAGAACAAATGTCAATCATAAGAGAATAACAAGAAAGAGTAAATAAAATTTTGACTTAAAATAATAAGTAGGAAGGGATGGTACACATGGAAAAATATAGCTAAACATAGAAAGATAGTAAATTTTCTTTAACATTTTTCTTGGGGGAGCTAGCTGTGGGCAAATTCAGGTACTTATATATTTTGTAGAAATTGTAAATGCGACTAGCAGTAACACAAAAAGACTTATCAAAGACTACAGTGCGATGTACATGAATAACTAATGAGTCAGGTGAGGCCCGAGTACGGGCAGTACAATGCTGGACAGAGCGGAGAGTACTTAACATTAGATACAAATAGAGAGGACGTTGGTATTTAAAAATGTTCCACATCATTGTAGCAATATGATGAGTTCTCCTATCCTCAATTTTCGGTAGTTGAAGCTCAGCATAGCAAGGTGTTATATGTTCAAACTTTGGAACATTAGTAATTAATCTAATACAAGCATTTTCAGCTCTTTGAAGCCTGGTACTGTTTTCCTGTGACATATCAGTAAACAGAAGTGTACCATAATCAATAATAGGAAAAATAAGAGACTACAATTCTGAGTCTTATAATTTTTGGTAGCTTAGATTCCTACGCACTTGAGCTAGCGTGCCAAATACTCTGCCTACAACTTTCAAAACATGTGGTTTCCAAGAAAGGGTATTATCAAAAATAATTCCTAGATTATTAACAATATCACAATAGGGTACAAGAGTACCAGAGAGACAAATTTTTGGTATATCACATTCAGTTAGTTGTCTGACATACCTTTCTGTGCCAATAATAATAGGTTGGGTTTTAGCAACATTTAGGGCAAGATTATGTTTGGAGATAAAATCAACCAGTCTTCTAAAGTCCTCATTAATCTTATGAATTGCTTCAACAATATTCTCGATATCAAAGCCCATATAAATCTGAACGTCATCAGCATAAAGGTGGTGGGAACAGTATTTAATTACAGAGGAAATATCATGAAGATATAATATAAACAACAGAGGGCCCAAGAAACTACCCTGGGGAACTCCAACAGTCTCCTTTGCCCAGTCACATTGAAAATCATTACCTCCAAACACTCTTTGGAATCTACCACAAAAATAATTTTTCAACCACAATATGACACTCTCAGAAAAACCTAGTTTAGATAATTTAATTAACACTAGGGGTACCGGGCTGGGTCATATGACCCAAATCGCCCTGTCTTTCTCTACCACTTGAGTATTTCTTTTTTCTCGGGCCTGGGGTTTTTTGACTTTCATTGTTTCGGCCCTTAGAGTATTTTTGGCCCTTAATTTTTTTTTTCGGTCGAATAGTTTTGGAATAAAGGCCATGTTACCCTCCGTTCACCAAAGTGGGTCATTTGACCCAGCCATAATCTGACCACGTTTTCCGCCCTTGGTGTTACGCTTTTTTGCATCCAGGCGATGTAAAATGAGCCCGGCGTACTTGAGAAAGGTCATTGAGCTATGTTATGCAATATAAGGGTTAGGCAACCAGCACAGGTAGCCTAATTTGTCGATTCAGTACCCCTTTCACGCGGAATTTTTGCAACAAGCAAGAAGCAGGCACCCTAATATTAATTTTTATATATAGACATCAATTCTCCCCAAACCCAACTTACCTAACCTTATAATAATATTTAACTATCACGGGAGTGTAATCCATTTCGCCGACTAGGCAAACTGTCGACATACTCTTTTCTCATTTCTGACCCTTTTTGGTAGCTATCTAACTTTGCCTAACCTAACCTACTCATTTGACCAGAAGCCAAAAACAATAGGTGGGCAAAGAGGAAAATATAGATCGGCACTATGCCTGGTCGACAAAGTGGATTACACGCGAAGTATAGATCGGTCAAAAAAGGGTCGATCTACTGCCATACCCCAATTTACTATTTATTTTTTGGCAGTGCACCTCCCAAAATATTAATATTTTTTGTGAGTTTTTTTCTTTGAATCGTAATAGAGTCCACAAACAACGTCAGGAATACAAAACGCTACCTTTAAATCATGTTTTAGGTCAGAAAAGCGCCTATGGGTCATTTGCCCCACCGTGGTAGACGGAGGAGGGGGGGCAGTCAAGTCCGGTACCCCAATTGTTAATAACAAGTTATAATCATAACTCTATCAAATGCTTTGGTAAAATCTAGGAGCACAAGTGCAGTCATCTCTTTTTTGAGCCCGAGCGGAGCGAGGTGCTCTCTGCATCGACTATTCCGCTTTTTTTTATTCTCCCCTTAGCAAGTTTCTCTATTGCCACATTCTGCCTTCAAGTTCACTCCACTGCCGCGAGATGGCGCCACAAAAATAGGCGGAGCCATGCTACCATTCTGCCAACTTTAGAAATTTATATTCAGTTCAAGAACATTCAATAATGTTGTGCCCACGTTATACTTTACACCTTCCTTATCATAGGATGTAAGTGAACTCGTGGTAACTAACTGCATATTAAGCCAATGTGCAACATCTCAATGTGACTGCTTTATGTTTCAAAATGGCACATTGGCATTGCACTTAGCGGGCGGAGAACCCAAAACAATTGTACCAATATGCCTATAAAAAGAATCCCCCTTTATTTTACAGAAGCAGACTTAACCAATCTCCTCTTGTCCAAAGTTGCCCATGTGATCACATCAAATCCGGCTGATTTTAGAGTGGCCCCTACTTCAGTGAGTAGGCATGTTGTCGCTTACTCGGCTGTATATTCGCATCGTTCTGCGCTTTGGTTGGCGCTTCGTACGGCGGCAGTGGCTTGTGATGGTCGGCCACGACAAGTTTCATAACAATGTCGGCTTGGACGCGCGGTCAAATGGACCGCTTTACCGTGTAGAGGGTCGCTGGTTCAAAAGTTAGACATGTCCGTTTTCATTTCAATTTTTCTTCACTTAAATTTTTAAGTTGTGATTGACTATTATCAAAACATATCGTTCGGTTAACGAGGGCGACTCAGTGCTTGTAGCGCTGGAATTTTTATCCATGTTTTTTCTAATATCATCAACAACTTTAATTAAAGCAGTCATGGAACTATGTTTCTTTCTAAAACCAGACTGAAGAGGGTTGATAATTGCATTACTTAATGCATAGTTTTACATCTGAGAGTGAACTAGTTTCTCTAAAACTTTGGACAATGCACACAAAATACTGATCGGTCTATAAGGGAAGGTGGGGTCCCGTGTGACAGTGGCTATTTCACCTGAACGGTGCGTCTGCCAACGAAGTGAAGAAGACTCAAAAAAAGGTATCAAGAAAGGGCATTGAAGTCCACAAGGCGGTGACTCTACAACTTTTAACGGCTTGGTACGGGGGCAATAAAGATTTGACATCGAAAAACAAGGTAAAAGTAAATTGTCTCTTTTCCACGCTGCGTTCGCTTTTCGCCGTTCAATATATATATTTTAACGATAGATTTCTTGCGAGGAGTTCTTCTCTGATGTGTTGGCTGTAAAATCAGCTTGGAACCGCTACTCTACTACAACAGGCTAAGCTGTAGAGGCATCCCGCCTAAAAAACACCCCTTGGGGCTCCGTGTGACACGTGAAGTGTAGTCCCTTGTGACACCTGTTTCTTTTAAAGATTTTCGTTTTCCTTTTACTATCTTACATTTTTGCAAGTCCTTGACGTGGGTAATAATGCTTACAAATGTTTTAGCGTTGTTACAGAGGTTATAGATATGGCCGTCAAGCAGACGACAGCCATCTGAACCATAATAAACAAGACTTTCATAAAAACAGTTTTGTATTGGAATTGTTTCTATTTTTGTTAAAGAAACATTATTTTGACCAACTTTGATATGTTTCCCTGGAGTTATACCCATATGTAGAATGATTTGATGTGAAAAATAGCCACTGTCACACGGAGTACATGGACTGTCACAAGGTGGACAGGCCTGGGGTCCTATGTGACAACTGCACACTGTCACAAAAACCAGCATAACATCGCAGCCGATCAAGATAATTAAAAAAAAGCGACGGAAATCAGTCGCCAAGAGACCCTTTCGTCCATATGAGCAGTTCTTAAGACATCAGAATGCGTAGTTTCAGGCTGGTGGCCATTGTCCAAAAACTGTCACAGGGGACCCCACCTTCCCTTAGTCTTTACAAAGTTGAGGATTTTTAATCTTAGGGATAGGTAATATATTAGCAGATTTCCGCACAGTGGGAAATACTTCATGCTGAAGACTAAAATTGAAAATATATTCCAAAACAAAAACAACCCTTCTTAAGACAAGCTTGAGAAATAGCGTAGGAATTAAATGAATACCAGTAGCATTTAAGGATATACTCATCACAGCAGCAGTAATATCATCACTTGTAACATATTGGAAATGGAAAGATTCGCCAGGTTTATTGGGCAAGTCACTATTATAGTCTTGAGTTTGGTTAGCAAGGTCAAAATTTTCAACAGAATGCATTTGCACTAACTGAAAAACTAACGGATCCGTCAGAGAGAGAGAGAGAGAGAGAGAGAGAGAGAGAGAGAGAGAGAGAGAGAGAGAGAGAGAGAGAGAGAGAGAGAGAGAGAGAGAGAGAGAGAGAGACGAAGCGGAGGCGCGGCGTGGCACGAAGACGAGGAGAGGGAGAGTGAGGGAGAGAGAGAGACAAAGCGGAGGCGCGGCACGAAGAAGAGGAGAGGGAGCGAGAGGGAGAGAGGGGACACGCAGCGGAACCAGGCATCAAGTGTGTGCGGCGCGGTGCAGCCAGCGCAGCACGAAGAAGAGAGGAAACAGGAAAGAGGAGAGGGCGGAGGAACGGCAGCAGCGCGGCGCCGGACGAAGGAGAGAAGAAAGAGAGGGTGCGAAGGGCAACGGACAGACGGCAGAACCCCCCCCCCCCCCCTTCCCCCGTGCGGTATAATACTAATGCGTGCTGCCTGCCTCCGCATGAGAGTACAAGCCGCTGACACATTATCTTTAAATTATTATAGTTTCTTTTGAGGCTGTAGGTGATGATAAATGTATCATCTGCTAAAAACAGTAGAAAACATACTCAACAACGGACTAGGGTCTACAACATAGATGAAATGTCTTCATCAGATCCTCCATGCACGAGACATTATTCACTTTCGTGTCAACTTGAGGCTCTTCTTCCTCCTCGTGGGCGCTGTCTAGCATGTTAACGCTTCGTTCTTTACACTTGCTCTGCACTGGCACCAATCTGACTACGGGAGCCCAACATGGCGGACGGACGCCGGCGCGAGGGCGTTCCACAGCCCCGATTTGTCATATCGGATACAGTTTGCGACGTCATGATTTTCTTTCAACCCTGAAATACGGTCGAGTGTTAATCGACAAATATAAAAGTGAGCCAATAGGGTATTCCGGAGTAGAATTTGACCGGAAACGAGAAGACGACAAGAATCACAAAAGCGGATACGGAAGTCTACGGTATGGAAAGTTACGCAGCACGTGCCGCGCCGTCAGCCACGAGCCGACTCAAAAATTTGAAGGCTTAGCTCTCGCTAACGCTATGTCACGACCATTTGATAGGGTCAGACAGCGCAGACTTCAACCGCGCGGCCCGGGGACGTGCATTCTCAGGCCGCGCGGAGTAGTTCCGGCGCTATCTGACCCTACCAAATGGTCGTGACATATCGTCAGCGAGAGCTAAGCCTCCAAATTTTCTAGTCGGCTCGTGGCTGACGGCGTGGCACGTGCTGCGTAACTTTTCATACAGTAGATTTCCGTATCCGCTTTTGTGATTCTTGTCGTCTTCTCGTTTCCGGTCAAGCTCTACTCCGGAATACCCTATTGCTTCTTGGTTAAGTTTACAATCGAAGCTTTCAGGAAGACCGGACTCGAACGCTTCAAGTGGGGACGAGCGGCCTCTTACTTCTTCAGACATTCCATATGTCGTCACAATTTCAGAAGTATGGTGTTGCTGACATAATAATGTCACAATGTTCCCCTCCTTTCTGATATCTACTGACAGATTTTGACTACTTGAACTGAAGTTGCTGACCTTCAACCACTCAGATAGTTTGGACACAAACCAACAGACGCGTTCACAAACAAGCGTCATCAACATACCAAGCTACAATCAGATTTCCATTACAACCAACATACACACAAGTATCACAAGTGCATCCTCTGAGTTCCAGATCCAACGTGACCTGGTTTATAGCTTATACCATTCACGCCCCCTTACTTCAGACCACATAAACTTTTATATTTAATTTACACACCAAGTTTCTGCCTTTCTCCTCAACATAAGGTGGCTCATGTAGCAACATTTCCTCCCTTATACAACTACTCAGGTAAGCACCTTCAACATCCAATAATTCCAAAGTCCAATCATATTGAAAAGAGATTGCAATGATTAATCTAAGGCTTCTACGCTTCACTACAGGACACAAAGTTTCGGTATCAGTACCAGGTCGTTGTCAGGAACCTCTTGCCACCAGTCTAGCCTTAAATTTGCTAAATGTTACACTGAGCATTAATCTGCACCCAGCTGCACGTTTTCCCTCAGACAATTCTACAACATTCCAACAATGTTGACTGTCACTTTCCGATTTCATGACATCAGACCACTGCTGTTGGTGGGGACCGTTTAGGGCCTCACAAACATTTGAAGGGGCGTCATGATAAGCCAACTAACACTTTGACACCACAAAATCTCACAGTAGACGTCCGTCAGACCGCGTCGCGCGGCATAACAGGCTTCGCTCATCGCTAACCACTGTTGTGCCCCGCCTCGCCCGGCACACACCTACCTTGGCCTGCCGGCGGCTGGCACCGGACGAGTGGGACCCTGCGAGGCTAACCAGTCACTACGGTGTCCTGCGGGCGCCGCTCTTGCGGCGCGGAGGTGGCTACACTTGTACCCTAACCGCCGAACGTACTTACTCCCACCGTATTGTGGACTTCTCTACCGTATTTAATGCTGCTCAAACGAAGCCTACCCTAACCTACGCTAGCCCAACAGACTCATTGCGGACTTCTCGACCGCATTCAATGCTGCTCTAACCTAACCTATTCATGTCTGAAACCCTAGTCTACCCTTCTCGAGTCTGACACCCTTGTCGATCTTAATCCAACCTAACGCACTGTAGCCCACTCGACTCTAAACTACTGCATTGTTTTAATAACTGTACCCTAAACCTTACCGTATTTACCCGTTAGAGTTGCGAAAGGGAAAACAGGCTCCTCTGCACTCGGCAGGTTCTCCCGCGTTTGAAATGATAGTTACGACTGGGACCAGCAGCTGCACCTGGCACCGATTGTAGCACTGAAGTACGGGTCCTGGCATTCTTTTAAAAGGCGTCTGTTATTAAGGTGTCGGTTAATCGACAAATATAACTGTTGAGCTGCCTAATCCCCCATTCCAGTTTCCGTCCAAGGCCCTGCTTTGACCACTAGCACCTACAGCAGCATCTGTGGTCTAGGGTTGGCATTGTAATTGAGGTCCTGCTGAGTAAATCTTAAGCGGGGTCGGTTCCCATCTTTAAGTTTAAATAATGCCTTTTTAGGAGCTTTCCTTTTCGTTTCTGCTCCGGCCCAAGAGGGCCCGGTTGTGACCGTGTTAGGTTAGGTAGCACCTGCAGCAGCACCTGGGGTCGTTTTCAGCATCTTGACTAGGGGTGATTTTAGAAGGACCAACAAAGCCCTGTTTTTCCAACCGGCACCTGGAGCAGCACCAGAAGGGATCGCCCTGCACTAGGCCGCGATAATTAAGTAGGGTACCATTTCCAGGGCACAGACATCACGGACGGTACGCCTGGAAGACTTAGCTCTTGTCGGTTGCCCCTAAACCCAAAGCGTACTTAACAGTGCACGAAGTGTCTATTCCCTTCTTGGCCGAAATGAGATTCATCTCGAGGCCGGGTACAAACAAGCACTAGTTTAAAGAGGTTGATAAGGCTGCCACATTTCTCAGTCATTCTGAGCTCTACTCGGCCTCTACCCTCAACGGGCAGGCTGCGTCAGAATCGAGAAACCACACGACCTTCCCTTCATGCACACTAGCAGACGAACCGGCTAGCGGGGCAGATTGCAGAAATTTGGGTTGGGTTACCACCTGCGCTACCGCTACAGTTAGTTTGAGAACAATCTTCGTCTCGTTTTGACTGAAGTCACTTTAGAAAAGTCATCTGAAACAACTGGAAAGGACAGTTAAGACAAACATTAAATAGAACCAAGGAAACCAAATTATAATCTGGTCTTAAAAGAAAATTGAAATTCACCTTTTAAAAGCACGAATGACACTGGTGTAAATGTGATCTTAGTTTTACTGATCGTTGCATTTACTGATACAAATTCGCGCACCTTATGATCAGTAATCTACTGATCGTATTTAAGAACGATCAAGAACGTTCTGATCGTATTCATAACCAATAAGGACTTTATGTGTGCTTATTTCTGATATCGTCTTTTGCTTACGGATCGTATTTTCTTGATCGTA
This sequence comes from Odontothrips loti, assembly GCA_038380765.1. Lineage (NCBI taxonomy): Eukaryota > Metazoa > Arthropoda > Insecta > Thysanoptera > Thripidae > Odontothrips > Odontothrips loti. The sequence continues at coordinate 2,466,452 of CM076243.1, forward strand.
TTATTCTGATAATCTTCATTTCTCACAGAGGACTGTTAAGACGTGCAAAGTACCATCTTAGGGGGTCTAAATCGAGTACGATCCAATTCCTAAGTTGGTTTGGCGTTTTGACCTCCCGTTCGCGAGATGCCAAAAAAATAGCCTCGGATTTTGAGGAAATTAAAAATGCCCTAGTAAATACCACTTTAGTTGATGCCATATACCAAATCTTGTTGAGCAAAATTTCCTAAAACTTAAGTAGAAATGGCTGCCTGGAATCCTAATCGTTTTTAAATCTGATCGTAGGTTTTCATCGTTTACTGATGGTGTTTTTAGTTATTTTAGAAAGAAGTTCAGGAATGAAAACGATCGGAGGAGTCCTGATCGTTTTAGGAACGGCAAAGGGAAATCGTGATCGTTTTTTTTTTGTACGATCAGGAAATTCGTGATCGTTTCTGTGTACGATCAAGACATTCCTGATCGTGTTTGTTTAGTTTTAGGAAATATCTAAGAGTTTCTGCAATTTACGATCTCAATCACCAAAATACGATCAGGAAACCATGGTCTTTCAGATACCAGGGAGATGAATATCTCAAATTAACCTGAAACAAGAAATCGCCAGTTGCTTGTAGGACACAAAGGCATTCAAAACTGTCATGGTGAAAGCTGCTGGAAAACTAGTTAAACTTCTGAATTGCATTGTAGTTACCATAGTTTTCAAGCTTCACTGGCTGAATATGCCACTGGATCAAACACCATGTTATTCTTCATCTTCATTCTTATTCAGAACTTATCCAAAAGTGGAATTCAGTTTCTCTTAATTTGCTGGAACTATTTAAAGATCTTGGACTCTGAAATCAAAATAATCAGAACACAATGTAATGTCTGTGTTGAGAAATATGATAGCAATAAAACTTACACAAAAAAGACAAAACATACCTTTTTCATTTTTTTTAAAAAAAGGTAAAAAAAATTGAGGCAATGAGATAATTTTCTACAGCACAGCAAGGTTTAAGCAACCAAGGAATTTTATATCCCTCCAGAAATTAACCTGTAAAAAGAAACAGAAGTTGCGTGTCAGACACAGAAGTAAACAAAATAAAAATAACTCCACGTTCGTATTGTAAGATACCAACCTCTTCCTGTCTTTAATTTGATCGAATGCTCTGAGAATTTTATAATGGCATTCAGTAACACCAATCTTAATATCTGATTGTACGAAATACGTTACTAATTTCAAAGACTATGCCAAGACTTCAGTCATACCCAGAGGCCCAGGCGCATAGAAAAATTATTTTTAGTATTGCAATCAAAGGCAACATTTACAACCATTCATTGGTCGTCACCGTAGCAAGCAAATTTCGCCGTCTTGACCATTACACAGTGGCGGTGTCTTCAGGTTTTTCTATATCTTGCAGACCAAATAGTCATTTACATATTTCCACTTCCAACATTTTGAAACACATCTACCATTTATCAGCAGACAGTCAGTATCAAACTCATAGCTTTGTCTCATTCTCTCCCGACAGCTCCACGAGATGGTCTTCCTGGCGCACGCATCCACGGATCTTAAGCCAGCTTCCCATCCCACTCCTTAACCCTACCATAACAGCGGGGCGCCTGCCTCCCACTGGTCAGGTCCTGGTTGTCGCAGTCCAGCCAGGGGAAGTAGGGGGTGGGGGTCAGCTGCCCGCCAATACAGTAGCAGCAACACCGGTTTGCAGTGCTCAGTTTGAACTGCTCAGGCTTTCCTTCACAGGCATGCTCCAGTGGCCCGTTTTCCTGATACCATCTCTGCCGGCCTAATATATGCCTTGTCTGTCGCCCGAGGCCCTCAACAAAAGTCTCTTCCTTTCTCCTTCCTTTCGACAGTTGAAACACAGCTCTCTTTCACTCTCTCTTCTTCTCCCTCTCCATCAACTAATTCATCAATTAATTCTCACGCCTACAATCAGAAAGTGAACACAAATATGCAAATTACAGCAAATGAAAGGCAAGGAATGTTAACAGAATATAACAAGGAGCAAATGTTTTTAAAAGGATTTGATGAATGGCCAGGGTGTTGAGACGGGGCTTTACCTGACTGTGTGCATAAAGTTACTTTTTTTCTTCTTTCTCCAGCACATAATTGTTCAGAACTTTCAGATGGTATGCAACATTTTCATTATAAACATCACCACCCATATGAGCAACCATTACAGATATATATGATCTTTTGACTTCTCATGATCTTTTTATCAAAGGCAAAACAATTCTCTTGATAACTAATCCCACCCCATCAGTCTATAATCTTCCACTTCTTTAAGATGTTGAAATACAGCTAGCATGACGTCATGGTAGCTATGCTCCGCCTGAAATTAAATAATTTTGTTGAATTAAAAAAACTCAAGGTAAACAGCAGAATAAACACATTTTGCAAAGCATGAGCAAATATACCTTAAGAAATCCACAGTAAATTGACCTTATCAAATTATTCCGGCTTTTCCACCTCTCACAATCTTTTCAGAATTTTAATCAATAGCCACCATAGAATGCAAATTAAAAATACACCATCTTTGGTGGTAGCATCACTATAATCATAATCGCCACCAGTATTAATCACCATTACACCATGCAAAGCCACCTCTTGGTCCATTTCAATCTCATTCCACCTCAATTGGACAATCATGTAACCACCATCTTACGTAGCTTCTCAAACAGTGCATAGCCAGCTCTCCAGATCCAGCAGATCTAAGAAATAAATGAGAGTACATTAATGTAAATTCAAACAGCTGATTAACACTGATAACTTCATCTTATTGAATTCAAGCTGAAGTTTCTACTTACCGCTGACAAGTTCACAGAGGATTTGTATACGTTAGTTGCTGTCACCACTCTGACTGCAGATTTTATCTCATAACACTTATTTCTGTCGTCTGGGCATAGGTCTCAAATACCACCTCAAAATCATTTCAAGATTTCAGTATGCTTCACAGCTTGAAGCTTTATTATTATTATTATTATTAATAATAGATTTTTTTTTGTGCAATGCTGTGCTTTTGGCTGTGCCTGAAACAATAAACGGAAGTCGATTGAAGGACAAAAAAGTAAATACAATAAAAATAACTCCAAATTCATATCGTAACATACCAATTCCCCATTTTTAAGCCACGAACCAGTCGGGCCTTCTTCGTTTTCGCCCCGACGACCGCCTCTGGTGGCTAGGCGGCGTCGGGGCTGGTGGTGGGGGCGGGGACGGCGGCGTTGACGGCGGGGTCCGGGCATCTGATATCACATGAGACGAAGGTAAGGGTCTCCAGTTGCTCTTTTTAGCAGATGATACCTCGAAACACTAAGTAACACAAAAATAGAAACACTAACAATAAAGCTAAACAAGGTAGGCGTACGCCAGACCGCGTCGTGGCGTAAGAGGCTTCGCTCACCGCGAACCACTGTTCCGCCCCTCCACGCCTGGCGTACACCTACCTCGGCCTGCCGGCGGCTATCACCGGGTGAGTGGGACCCTGCGGGGCTAATCAGTCTGTACGGCGCCCTGGGGGCGCCGGCCTTAGGGCGCGGGGTTCGCTGCGCTTCCAACCTAACCGCTGGACGTACCTACTCTCACCGTATTTTGGGATTCTCTGCCGTATTTAATTGTGCTCAAATCTAACTTAACCTACCCTACTCTAACCTACTCATTGAAGACTTCTCTTGACCATTCAATGCTGCTCTAACCTAACCTACCCGAGCCTAACCAGTTTCCATCCAAGGAAGCCGTGCTTTGACCACTGGCACCTATGGGGTCTTCTTCGGCATTGAAATTGAGGTCTTTAGTACATGTTTAGCGGGGTCGGTTCTCATCGTTAAGTTTAAATTACTACCTCCTTAGCAGTTTTCCTATTCGATCCAGCACCAGCAGCAGCACCTGGGGTTGATTTCGGCATTTTGCCTGGGGTCTTGGGGTGATTTTTGAAGGGGTTGATCGCCGTGTTCAAGTTTGAAATACGGATTTAGAAGTTTGCCTCCCGTTCCAGTTCCTGCACAAGAAGGTCCAGTTTTGCTAACCGGCTCCTGCAGCAGCACCTGAGGTCCTTTGCGGCATTGTAATTGAAGTATTGGGTAAATGTTAAGCAGGGTCGGTTCCGCTCTTTCAGTTTAAAAAATTGTTTTTGTAGCAGTTTTTATATTGGTTCCTGCTCCTGCCCAAGAAGGCCTTGTTTTGACCACTAGCACCTGCAGCAGCACCTGGGGTCCATTTCGCCATCTTGACTAGGGTCGTGGGGTGATTTTAGAAGGGGTTGGTCGCCATGTTCAAGTAAGGAACACGGCTCGATTTAGAAGTTAACCCTCCCGTTCCAGTTCCCGCACAAGAAGGCCCAGTTTTGCCTACCCGCACCTGCAGTAGCACCTGGGGTCCTTTTCAGCATTGTAATTGAAGTTCTGAGAGTATTTTGAGCGGGGTCGGTTCCGATCTTTAAGCTCAAAATACAGCTTGTTTAGCAGTTTTTCTATTTGTTCCTGCTCCTGCCCAAGAAGGCCTTGTTTTGACGACAAGCACCTGCAGCAGCACCTGGGGTCGTTTTCGCCATCTTGACTTAGGTCTTTGGGTGATTTTAGAAGGGGTTGGTCGCCATGTTAATGTTTGAAAATCGGCACGATTTAGAAGTTAGCCCTCCTGTTCCAGTTCTTGCACAAGAAGGTCCTGGTTTGTCAACCGGCACCTGCAGCAGCACCTGAGGTAAGGTGCCCCCGAGGTGAGGTTGACTCCGGAATGATGCAGGGAGATTGTGGCCCAAATTTGAGCCCTCTACGATGAACCGTTCTCGAGAAATCGCGCGGACAGACACGCACGCACACAGACAGACAAACAGACAAAACATATTTGGGCCAGTGGGATAAGGGCCTCGCTATCGCTCAGCCAGTGACCTTAAATTCTGCAGAAAATCTTTATCTTTACAGAGGCTGCCAAAATACTTTGGTAGACAGGCATCTGGAACCATCAGCACCACTCGTGCTGCCCTGTGCTTCTGATACCTGGACATCATTTTTGTCCCTTGCTTGACAGTAAGCTCGGCCTTTTGTCCAGAGAATGGACCTCTCTGTAGTGCCGAAGCATGCGCTGAGTGTAAACAGCATTGGGGCGGCAGTGAGGGTGCAGACACCGTTGAGGGCACCGCTGACCCCGTCTCCCATAGTTCAGAATTCGCGACATTCTGCTCTGGATGAGAGATGATTCATCTGGATTAGGGATTTAAAAATACCGGTAAGATTCAATCTTACGGTAAGATACGGAAAGATTCGTAAGTTACGGGTATTTTTGGTAATAATGAGAAAGATTGATTTACAGCGGGTATTTGTTAAAATAGTGTCTGTTTCTACGTTTTTCCACGTAACAGTAGTCAATCCTGGCAATTCTTGATGTGCTAGAACACTTCAGACGCGTTTCATCACTTGAAATATAGGTTTGTGTCAGAATTAAGGATTGTGTATGGCTACGGTTGTCTTCGGGCGAGAAGTCAGATAATTGCTTGACCATGCAAAAATAATAATGGAGGATGCGTTTTAGAGTAGATTCAGCCTTTGCAGTGACGGCAAGGACCAAAAAATACACTTTTCACTACTTTGAACAGGAAGCACAGCTAATTTTCAAAGTTTTGCAAGTCTGAATATTACCGAAAAATACCACTTTTTTCGAGGTCGGGTAATATTACCGTAAGTAACGGTAACTTACCGAATCTTACCGGTATTATTACCGGCCTTTAAATCCCTAATCTGGATCATCCTGCCAACCGGGAAAATCAAAGCAGGGTAAGATCGCAAATTCCAAGTAATTTTATTTACGTATAAACAAGGTAGGCGTACGCCAGACCGCGTCGTGGCGTAACAGGCTTCGCTCACCGGGAACCACTGTTCCGCCCCTCCACGCCTGGCGTACACCTACCTTGGCCTGCCGGCGGCTGTCACCAGGCGTGTGGGACCCTGCGGGGCTAATTAGTCAGTACGGCGCCCTGCGGGCGCCGGTCTTGAGGCGCGTGGGACGCTACGCTTTTAACCTAACCGCTGGACGTACCTACTCCCACATTATAGTGAACTTCTCTACCGTACTTAATCGTGCTCAACTCCAACTTAACCTACCCTAGCCTACTCCAACCTTACCTACCCTTCCCTACTCTAACCTAGCCTACTCTACTCTAAACTAACCTACCCTACTCTGACCGAGCCTACTCCAACTTCCCCTACTCATTGTGGACTTCCTAACCTACCCTTTCCTACTCTAACCTAGCCTACCCTACTCTAAACTAACCTACCGTACTCTGACCTAACCTACTCCAACTTCAGCTACTCATTGTGGACCTCTCTACCGTACTCAATGCTGCGCAAACCTAACCTACCCTAGCCTAACCGGTTCCGGTCCAAGGAGGCCCTGCTTTGACAACTGGCACCATCAGCAGCACCTGGGGTTTTCTTCAGGATTGTGATTGAGGTCCTGAGTGTACTTTAAGCGTTATCGGTTCCCATCTTTAAGTTCAAAATACTGCTTGTTTTAGCAGTTTTTCCTTGTGTTTCTGCTCCTGCTCAAGAATGCCCTGTTTTGGCCCCCAGCACCTGCAGCAGTACCTAAAGGTCAAATTTGGCATTTTGAATGGGGTCTTACGGTGATTTAAGAGGGGGTCGGTCGCCATGTTAAAGTTTGATATTCTACACGATTTAGAATTTGGCCCCCTTGTTCCAGTTCCTGCCCAAGAAGGGCCTGTTTCGACCCCTAGCACCTGCAGCAGCACCTAGGCTTGATTTCGACATGTTGAATGGAGTCTTGGGGTGATTTTAGAGGGGGTCATTCGCCATGTTTAAGTTTGATATTCTGCACGATTTAGAATTTGGCCCCCGTTCCAGTTCCTGCCCAAGAAGGCCCTGTTTTGATCCCTAGCACCTGCATCATCACCTGGGGTTAATTTCGGCATGTTGAATAGAGTCTTGGGGTGACTTGGCCATGTTGAAGTTTAAAATTCCGCACGATCTAAAAGTTTGCCCACATCTTCCAGTTCGTGCTCAAGAAGGCCCTGTTTTGCCAACCGGCACCTGCAGCAGCACCTGGGGTCCTTTTCGGCATTGTAATTGAAGTTCTGAGTGTATTTTAAGCGGGGTCGGTTCTGATCTTTTAGCTCAAAATACAGCTTGTTTAGCAGTTTCTCTATTTGTTCCTGCTCCTGCCCAAGAAGGCCTTGTTTAGACCACAAGCACCGGCAGCAGCACCTGGGGTCGATTTCGCCATCTTGACTTGGGTCATTTGGGTGATTTTAGAAGGGGTCGGTCGCCATGTTAATGTTTGAAAATCGGCACGATTTAGAAGTTAGCCCTCCTGTTCTAGTTCTTGCACAAGAAGGCCCTGGTTTGTCAACCGGCACCTGCAGCAGCACCTGAGGTAGGATGCCCCCGAGGTGAGGTTGACTCCGGTATGATGCAAGGAGATTGTGGTCCAAATTTAAGCCCTCTACGATGAACCGTTCTCGAGAAATCGCGCGGACAGACAGACACGCACGCACTAACGTTCGGTTCTACCGCCGCAACCGGCCAACGGCTCCAACGGCACGGGTGCCGGGGTGGGCCAGCCCGCACGACACAAGTGCATGCACATGGACGTGTTGCCTACCCAGCAGGCGCTACCTGTGCCCCTACTAGCCGATCCGACAACACCGTGGACGTCAGGCCGTACACTTAATAGGGCTGCCCAGAAATCAGAAAATCGTGGTAATATTTGATGAGCCCCCGAACGCCCGGCCCGACTGAGCCAAAGGCCGGGCATAGCCGGATAGAGACCGAGGCCTCCCTCCCCCCCCCCCCCTCCCCCACCCGGCGAGTGCACCACCACGACGAACGTCACACAAAAAAAAAATACTATCCCACTGTGTGAGATACTGGTAGGCCCGGAGTTTCACGGGGGTTTGGTTAAAATAGACGTTAAGTTTATATTTTGTTCTTTTTGGTTTTGTTTGCCTTTATTTTATTTTTTAATTCATGGAATGAGGATTTTGCTTGAGCCTTGTTTCAGTTTTGGGGTGGTTTGGGGGTGGTTATAGAAGTTAAGTTTATATTTTGTTCTGGTTTTGTTTGCTTTCTTTTTTTTTAAATTCATGGAATGAGGATTTTGGTTGAGCCTTGTTTCAGTTTTGGGGTGGTTCGGGGTGGTTTGTATCTCCTTCGAGAGGGAGAGGGAGTAGTTGAAGAGCTAGGGCGTCTAGGTAGCGGTCAGTGTAACGCTTGCATTCTCATACGCGGGCCGCCTAGCGCTAGCCTCCTGCAAGGCTCTCGCACTGTTGTCCCCACCACCGGTCCCAAACGGTCCTGACTCTTGAGTCGCCTCCCTTTTAGCGGGGCCTCGGCTTGCCTCGGCTCGGCTCGCCACATCGACAATGGGTACCCGGCAAAGGCTACGCAACAAAAAAGAAGGACGTCCGATTTGGCTGTGCTCTGGACAAGGACAGAATGATACTGAGTCAGGCAGAGGTTGCTGATGCAGCCTGCTGACGAGTCGAGCATAGCTCGTCTAGAGGCGTTGTAACAGTAGCTCTGTCTCTTGCTATCACCATTGGATGGAGAGAGCAAGCTGAAGTTTGAAGTGGTTTTTCTGATCACTATGATATTTTTTGAATGTAACAACACGCTAGACTTTTAATACGACTATTGTCCGTAATTCTGTTAGACAGATTTTTGATTTTTTAGATCGTTTTGATTTTGGACTAGTGGTGCCTGTTGACGAGGTGCTCTGTCTCTTACTTTCCCCATTGAAAGGAGTGAGAAAGCCGACTTTAAAACTCGTTTTTAAACGGTGTGTGATATTTTTGAAGTGTAAAAACACGTCAGCGTGTCTTGTACGAGTACCCTTCGATAATCTGGAGAGTTTGAAAAACTTCTGTCAGAGGGCCATATGGGGCTATGCTTCCAAAAAAAAAAAAATACTATCCCACTTTGTGAGATACTGGTAGGCCCGGAGTTTCACGGGGGTTTGGTTCAAATAGACGTTAAGTTTACATTTTGTTCTTTTTGGTTTTGTTTGCCTTCTTTAATTTTTTAATTCATGGAATGAGGATTTTGCTTGAGCCTTGTTTCAGTTTGGGGTGGTTTGGGGGTGGTTATAGAAGTTAAGTTTATATTTAGTTCTGGTTTTGTTTGCTTTTCTTTTTTTTTTAAATTCATGGAATTAGGATTTTGCTTGAGCCTTGTTTCAGTTTTGGGGTGGTTCGGAGTGGTTTGTATCTCCTTCGAGGGGGAGAGGGAGTAGTTGAAGAGCTAGGGCGTCTAGGTAGCGGTCAGTGTAACGCTTGCATTCTCATACGCGGGCCGCCTAGCGCTAGCCTCCTGCAAGGCTCTCGCACTGTTGTCCCCCCCACCGGTCCCAAACGGTCCTGACTCTTGAGTCGCCTCCCTTTTAGCGGGGCCTGGGTGTGCCTCGGCTCGGCTCGCCACATCGACAATGGGTACCCGGCAAAGGCTACGCAACAAAAAAGGACGTCCGATTTGGCTGTGCTCTGAAGAAGGACAGAATGATACTGAGTCAGGCAGAGGTTGCTGATGCAGCCTGCTGACGAGTCGAGCATAGCTCGTCTAGAGGCGTTGTAACAGTAGCTCTGTCTCTTGCTATCACCATTGGATGGAGAGAGCAAGCTGAAGTTTGAAGTGGTTTTTCTGATCACTATGATGTTTTTTGAATGTAACAACACGCTAGACTTCTTAATACGACTATTGTCCGTAATTCTGTTAGACAGATTTTTGATTTTTTAGATCGTTTTGATTTTGGACTAGTGGTGCCTGTTGACGAGGTGCTCTGTCTCTTACTTTCCCCATTGAAAGGAGTGAGAAAGCCGACTTTAAAACACGTTTTTAAACGGTGTGTGATATTTTTGAAGAGTAAAAACACGTCAGCGTGTCTTGTACGAGTACCCTTCGATAATCTGGAGAGTTTGAGAAACTTCTGTCAGAGGGCCATATGGGGCTATGCTTCAAGAAAAAAAAAAAAAAACAGTCCAATCTGAAAAAAAAAAAAAAACAGTCCAATCTGACGAAACTATAAGGCAACTCCGTTTCACTCCGTGCCTAAAAAAAAACAGTCCAATCTGACGAAACTATAAGGCAACTCCGTTTCACTCCGTGCCTAAAAATTCCGCCGGTAGCCGGGTGGGTCGTTGCCACGGCGGACGAAGTCGAATCTGGAAAGGAGGCAGACAGGCAGACCCACCGTCAGCATCAGCAGTGGCACCGGGAGGGGAGGGGTCGAAGCTACGCGAAGCTACGACACTGTACACGCATGAAATGAGGAACACGCCGGTACTGCAAGACTTACCATCAGTAGAGATCCGCGCACATCGGACACCTCCTGGGGAGGGCGGCGGGGCGGGTCGAGCGGCGAAGAGCCGCCCCGTCGTTGTGTCCATGCCGTCGTGGCGCCAACCGCCTTGGGGGTGGGGGTGGGTAGGCACTGCCCCGCATACCAGCCCGCCGGCGGGCGCACCGGCCGCAGAACACGCATCCAAGCATCTGCAGCACGACAAAAACAAAAACATTGAAAGACTTTCTCCCTTTCGACACGCCCGCCTGTTCCCGGAAGCGGCCCGGCGTAGAAGGCAGTTGTGCGGCCTGAACACAACGCACGGCTAGAACAAGTGATATTTACATGACGTTGTCATCCTTTAAAGGGGTTGATAAAACTGCCACATATTTCAGTCATCCTGAGCTCTACTCGGCCTCTAACCTCAACCAGCAGGCTGCGTCAGAATCGAGAAACCACACGACCTTCCCTTCATGCACACTAGCAGACGAACCGGCCAGCGGGGCAGATTGCAGATATTTGGGTTGGGTTACCACCTGCGCTACCGCTACAGTTTGAGAACAATCTTCATCTCGTTTTAACTGAAGTCACTTTTTTTTTAAAGGTTTTAAAAGTAAATTGAAATTTACCTCTAAAAGCACGAATGATCACAGGAGGGTCATTCCAGGAGAGATCAGCCACCATTTGCATGACCATCTCCGATTTCAGCGAATGTTACACCTATACTTACAGCGTTGTTTGCCCCCCTCCTCCAGCGCCACTAAGGCTGGTGGCCCGGAGAGGGGGCGCCGAAGACGGTCCCTTCCCGGCGCAGGACCGACCGCGTCCTCCGACAACTCCAACCCCCATGTTAGACACCCCCTTATTTTGAAAATTTTCGAAATCGAAAAGGTTCCAGGCGGCAAAATGACCCTTTTGGTGAGTAGATTCAAGCCCTAAAGTTTGGGAACGGTATGACGTCATTTGATAGTGCCGCGGAGGGCCTAAAGTGTTCAAAATTTAACGCTTAACAAAGTTTAACTTTTCTCGCCGAAAATATTTTTCCCAGGGTAAACAGCTAAAGTTGCAGTTCTTTTGGGTCGAAATTTCGTCCGTTTTGACGTATTTCCTACCATTATCGAGTAATGTTAAATTTTCTCTATTAAAAATACCAAAAAAACTATGTTTTTTGTACGGCTTCTATATGAGAGACACAAAACGGATTGGCAGGTCAGTTCTTTAAACATTCTATTTGATTCTGAGTTTTCAAATACAGGTATGTATGAAAAATCTGTAAATTTCTTTTCCTGATGACCATCAACAATTTCTAAAACTATTTGGTGAAAAGTATAAATACATCAGGTAGGAGTGTTATTGTTACAGGAACCGTTTACAAACTTCGTATAATTGCCTTCGTTTTAACCCCGTATTTCCCCTACAATGTGTCCATTTGGCACATCAAGGCTATCTCTGCACCAACATTAACAATCAAGTCCAAAAATTTGCCTTTCTTGGTTGTTACCTTGTTTTGGTCTCAGAACGACTGTTGTTAGCGGTAGCCAGATCGGCCAAGACCAAGGAAGCGACTTCGCCGGGCTCATTGACGCAGTTTCCTATCGGTTTCTTCGGAACCTTGCCTTGGTAGGATGCCCTTTTCTAGAGAAGACCTCTCAGCATCAGATAAATATTCATCGAAAACAGCAAGTCCTACAAGCTCCTCGTTTAAATACCGCAGGTGGCCAGTAAACGAAAAAAATAAAAAGGTACGTGTAAATGCATTTGACACGCATGGACTAAAGTAATTAATGCACTAATAATACATTTAGTCTTTTTCAGAGCTGATTCTGATACTCCAGCGTTGGTGTGCGAGTAGTCAAGAAGATCTGTACGTGCGGGAGTGGTTTACCCGTCATCTCTGCTTAGAAATGATCTTAAGTTCCTGAACGATCTTTTTGACTACTCGCACAACCAACGCTGGCGTATCATAATCAGCTCTAAATTTATAATTAACTTTAATCCATACGTGTGAAATACAGTGATACGTGCCTTTTAATTCTTTTCGTTTACAGGCCACCTGTGGTATTTAAGCGAAGAGCTTGTAGGGGGTCACTCTCCGAATTATGGCAATTTGCGTTCCACAGGCCCCCGATGCCCGACGGTTACTGTTGCCGTATTTATTACCAATTTGTGTATCAAATTGTGTGTTTGTTCTTCCTCTGAATAGTTCCAGCTCGAAATCGAACCATCGTCGCACCATCTCCGGTTCACAACTTTTGACAAGGTCAAAATGTGAACTCCATGGTGATCTTGCGTTCTGGGTTGATCTAGACACGGACTGCTTTCGTGGAATAAAGTTCCGACAACAGATTCAAGATTCACCTCGTCCTGAAGCCACATCATAGTGGATGATTTTTAGATGTCTCATTTTCAACCAAACACCTCATTCATTCAGCATGGGCTCAAAGTCGTTCTCACTAACTTATATCAAAATGCATTTCCACAAATTTCAGGACTTGATTGTTAATGTTGGTGCTCACAGAGATAGCCTTGATGTGCCAAAAGGACACATTGAAGGGGAAATACGGGGTTAAGACGTAGGAAATTATGCGAACTTTGTGAACGGTTCCTGTAACAGTAACACTCGTACTTGATGAATTTGAACTTTTCACCAAATAGTTTTAGAAATAGCTGATGAACCTTAGGAAAATAATTTTGCTTTGTCTTTATACATGCCTGTATTTGACAACTCAGAATCAAATGGAATATTTAAAGAACTGACCTGCTAATCCGTTTTGTGTCTCTCATATAGAAGCCGTACACAAAACATAGTTTTTTTAGTAATTTTAATAGAGAAAATTAAACATAACTCGATAACGGTAGGAAATACGTCAAAACGGACGAAATTTCGTATCTAAGGGACTGCAACTTAAGCTGTTTACCCTGGGAAGAATATTATCGGCGAGAATAGTTGAACTTTGTTGAGCGTTAAATTTTGAACACTTTAGGGCCCTCCGCGGCACTATCAAATGACGTCATACCTTTCCCAAACTTTAGGGCTTGAATCAACTCACCAAAAGGGTCATTTTGCCGCCCGGAACCTTTTCGATTCCGAAAATTTTCAAAATAAGGGGGTGTCTAACGAGCACTTCTATCAAAGTTTCTGGTTAGCCGGTCTAAAGTTCTGGGATAGTAACGAAACAGTTCGATTGCAGCGCAAATGCGGCCCGGATAGAACACACTTTGCTGCTCAGTATTAATCATTTTTCTCAGTGTGTGAGCTCCCAGCATTTCTGTACAGGTGCATACTCTTGCAATGTACGGTTGCGAAAGTTATTTTTCAAGATGTTAACGCATTCTTTTTTCTTCTGCATTTTAGTGTCCGAAGCTCCCCTGAAGCGGCCCCCTTCTGGCGAGAACCTGGCAGCAGGTCTGGAAGCAGAGAAGGCGACCGCGAAGGAAAGAAGCGTGTTTGACTGCAAGGACTCTCTTCAGCAAGGTGTGTACAAACCGAGTTATTTTTCAAGATGTTAACGCATTCTTTTTTCTTCTGCATTTTAGTGTCCGAAGCTCCCCTGAAGCGGCCCCCTTCTGGCGAGAACCTGGCAGCAGGTCTGGAAGCAGAGAAGGCGACCGCGAAGGAAAGAAGCGTGTTTGACTGCAAGGACTCTCTTCAGCAAGGTGTGTACAAACCGAGCGTGATCCATTGAACTGTGAACGTGCAGAACTAGTGACCCCGTTTTATGACGGTGTGTGTATGTAATCGGAGGCTCGAGAATGCGGTGCGGCAGGGCTACACTGGTCTTAGGGAGTGATGACACGACCTCCCGTACGGCCCGACCGTGTCTGACACGCCGTCCCGTTATGCCTGACTTTGTATGACACGACGTCCCGTAATGCCTGACTTTATTTGACAGGACGTCCCGTAATGCCTGACTTTATTTGACACGACGTCCCGTAATGCCTGACCCTGTCTGACACGACGTCCCGTAATGCCTGACCCTGTCTGACACGACGTCCCGTAATGCCTGACTTTATTTGACAGGACGTCCCGTAATGCCTGACTTTATTTGACACGACGTCCCGTAATGCCTGACCCTGTCTGACACGACGTCCCGTAATGCCTGACTTTATTTGACAGGACGTCCCGTAATGCCTGACTTTATTTGACACGACGTCCCGTAATGCCTGACCCTGTCTGACACGACGTCCCGTAATGCCTGACTTTGTATGACAAGACGTCCCGGAATGCCTGCCTTCGTATGACACGATGTCTCGTAATACATGAGTTTGTCTGGCACGACGTCCCGTAATGCCTTACTTCGTATGACACGACGTCCCGTAATGCCTGGCTTTGTATAACACGACGTCTCGTAATAGCTGACCTTGTCTTACACGACGAACTGACATAGGTAAACGTTGTTCACAAACGGCTTATTGTAAGTGGAATGCCTATTCTGGCAACACTTCCTATTCAAAAGGAAGCGCACGAGTGTTAATACGTTGCGTGTGTGCCGTCTAAAATTAGCCTTGTTTAATATATTTCAAAGTGCACAGATTGTTGATCAGGTTTCTGTGCAGGTGCATTTACCTAGGTTGTACAGTTGTAAAAGTAATTTGTGTACGAATTAAGGCATTTTCATTTCTTTTCTGTTTAGCCGCTGAACCTGAGCTCAAAGAAGCTGCTGCTGTGAACGACGTGGATTCCGTCGACGAGAGTACGCCGAGTGGTGATGCAGACACTCCTCATCAAGGTGTGTATAGCATGTGCATCATACGCTCATCTGTGAGCTCCCAGCGTTTCTGTGCAGGTGCATACTCTTGCAATGTACGGTTGCGAAAGTTATTTTTCAAGATGTTAACGCAAGGACTCTGGTGTGTACAAACCAAGCGTGATCCATTGAACTGTGACCGTGCAGAACTAGTAACCAATGTAATGCTGCCCAGAAATTATTATATCCTGAGCTGACTCATCGTACATTTTGGGCGTAAACTTTGTACAGCTTCTCAAATTTTTTATTTCTGGCTTATATTTCATAGGGTACGTCTTCTAAGTTTGATTTTTTTTTTTAATTTTACCATCTTCTGGCATTTGGGCAGATCAGGACATTCCTCTGCCTGACACAGGCCTTTGGGTACGCGCTAGATTTTGCGGACGTCCCATTGTGCCTGACTTTGTGTGACACGACGTCCCATTACGCCTGACCTTGTCTGGCACGACGTCAGGGCGTTTTTCGCACATACCTTGTATGTGGAATGCCTCTTTTGGCAACATTTTTTTTTTCAAAGGGCAATGGACGAGTGATAGTGAATTGCGTGTGTGCCACCTGTCTTGTACGAACAATTTTTATATGATGTGTGTGCCTTTCTGTATTATGGTTTCAGGTTTGCCTTCAACATCCGGGGGCTATTTGCTGCGCGCAAAGCGCGTACAAGGAGGACGCCAGCACTCATCGTCATCATCATCTAGTGGTGATTTTTCAGCAGAGGATTCGGATTCCTCGTTCGATCCAATGAGTCAAGAAACCGACGCCGAATCTTCCAGCAAGGAAGATGATATAGTAGAACCAGGTAATGAAAAGAGCCGTGCCTCATACTTCTCATAGGTCTTGTTTCGTTTGTTCTAACTGGAATGCTATAGTTCATATTTTTTATTTAAAAAAAAGGTATGTATTTTAACACTCCACTATATAGGACGCTGTGTGTGTGTTTATCAGGCATTTGGGCACAGTGTGTGCGTGAGGCGTCAGCATTTGGGCACGGTGTGTGAATGCTCGGCAGTCTTTATGGGACATTGTGTAAGCGTGTGCGAGACGTTTGGGCACGGGTTGTAAACGCTCTGCAGGTTTTATGAGACATTGTGTAAGCGTGTGCCAGACATTTGGGCACGGTGTTTAAATGCTCAGCAGGCTATATGGGTCATTAGGGAACGGTGTGTATCAGGAGACCAGGCGATTTAGGACGTTGTTCACACCCAATTTTTTTCATTCAGACACTTTTTTCAGTGCACACATTATTTATTCTGTGTCGTGTGCAGGATCATTCACTGAGGTTGTTTGCGTGTTGAAGTCATTTCGCAACGAGTTAATGCGGTGTGTAGACATTCCTTACGAATTTGGTGACGTTGTGTATAAAGAGACCAGTTGATTTAGGACGGTGTTTGCAGACAACTTTTTGTTGTTCCAACATTTCTTCAGTGCACACATTATTAATTATAATTATAAATATCAGGCATGTCGGCACAGTGTGTGCCTATTTATCAGGCATATAGGCACAGTGTGTGCGTGTAGCATCAGCATTTGGGCACGGTGTGTAAATGCTCGGTAGGGTTTATGAGACACTGTGTTAGCTTGTGCCAGACGTTTGGAGGCGGTGTGTGAATGCTCTGCAGGCTGTATGGCACATTGTGCGGTCTAGGACGTTTTGCAATAATACAATCTACTTTTCCAATGCGATGCCTGCTGGCAGTCTTTGAGTGTGTGTGGGTGGCACAGGATATAGTATCTGTGGTCCCATGTACATCGCACATGATAGATCAGCCTAGGTATTTTTATCAGTGCACCTATTATGTCTTTAATGTGTTTCTGCTAAAGCTGCTAATGGAGTCGGCTGCATATTTCTTTTTTATGTCGTGTCGAAGCTAGCACAAAGATTTAATGTTTGAAAGTACCCTTTTTCTTATTTGCAGGCGAGTCTGATGATCCGATTGATGACGAGAGTGGCGAGCCCGTGTCGAAGAGGAAGAAAGGGAAGAAGTCGAGCGCTAAAGTCAACTTTTGTTTCATCTGCAAGAAAGGGTTGCCCTACAAGATCACTCGACATATTCTATCTGTCCATAAAGATGTCGTAGAAGTAAAGGAGGTCATCAAGCTCACGTCCAAAGCAGAAAAAAACAAGGCCTACGCTATCTGGAGGAACAAAGGTAATTTCCTCCATAACCTTAAAGTTTTGAACGGCGAAGAGGGTCGATTGGTGACTAAATCATCTGGTGTCAGCGCCTATGACAAGAAACACATCGCCGAGTGCCCAGATTGCCATGGGGCTTACTCGGCTGCAAATCTGTACAAGCATTGGCCTAGATGTCCGGCTCGAACTTCCAAAGTCAAGGCAAACATTCACTCGCAAAGGACGTACTTGGACGTGCTTGAAGTGGCCGCCAAGGAGGAATCAAATGAGGATTTCCTCAAAGTGGTCGTGAGCCAAATGCGGAAGGATGACTTGTACGACCTCGTCAAAAATGATAGGCTCCTGAAACTGTATGGCTCAAGGCAATACGCGAAATGCCGGCATCTTGAGAATTTTGTCTCGCTTGTGTCCCAAAAAGTCCGGGAACTCGCAAGATTGCTGCTTGCCGCGAGGGAATTTGAGCCCAAGGAAGATTGGAGCATGGAAAAGTTACTGTGCCCACGAAATTGGGATTTCATCGTTAAATGCATTAAGAAGGCGGCGAATTTCGACTATGTCACCAACAAGTTCGGGACACCTTCTCTTGCACTCAAAATTGGTTACTCTATTTCCCGGTTATCACACTACGAGGAGATAGAGTGCATCAAGATCAATAATAAGACCAGGATAGAAGAACTTAAGGGACTGCAGATGCTCTGCTCGAAGGACTATCCAGAGCAGGTATCCAGCAAGGCACTGAACACTTTGCATGAAGCGAAATTCAATGCACCGAAGGCATTGCCTTTGTCAGAAGATATCCAGGCCCTCTACCAGTATCTGAAGGCCGCAATAGTGAAAGGCATGGCAGATCTTGAAGGAGACAAATCAAATGCATCGCTGTGGTACAAGCTATGCAAGATTGTGACCGCCTATCTGTTGGTGTTTAATAGGCGTCGTCCTGGAGAACTGGGCCGCCTGCAGCTGGAAACATACCTAAAGAGATCCAAAGGCTACGTCAGTGACGATGTCGCTGCAGCGCTGTCAAACTCAGAACGACTGCTGGCCAAAAGCCTTAGTATGGTCGAGGTCAGGGGCAAACGAGGAAAAAAGGTCCCCATCCTCATCAATAATAAGACCCAGGAGGCCATAGATCTCTTAGTGCGGACTAGAACAACAGCAAGTGTCCGTAAAGATAACAAATTTCTGTTTGCGTTGCCTGGTAAATACACTACGCACGTGCGCCCAACGGACTGCCTCCGAGAAGCGAGCAAAAAGTGTGGGGCTAAAGAGCGCACTAACCTCACGGCAACTAAGTTGAGGAAACATGTCGCAACAACCGTGCAGTTGTTGCACATGGATGAGTATGACCAGGAACAGTTAGCAACATTCATGGGCCATGATCTCAACATACATAAGGAATTTTACAGACTGCCCAATGGGGCCCTTCAGTTAGCAAGGATATCTAAGATTTTTACACTGTTGGATCGAGGAACGATCAAGCAGGGCCAGGGTATGAAGCTGGCGGACTTGGAGGTGCAGGCCGACGAAACCGCCCTCATATCCGAGGACGAGCAGGATAAAGAAGGACCCCCCGCTAAGAAGGCCAAGACACAGGCGGTTACCTCCAGCGACGAGGATGAAGACTACTCTGAATCAAGAAAAGACTCTCCAAAAAAGGAGGACAGGAAGTACTGGCTTCCGCAGGAAAAGGCGGCCGTCAGGAGGCACCTAGGTAAGCACCTCGTAGACCGCACACTTCCCGGGAAAGAAGAATGTGAAAAGCTCATCAAGGCGGAGTCAGTGCTCCAAAAGAGAGGGAGGAACTGGGCACACATTAAATATTACATTAAAAACTGCAACACAAGGTCAAAGTCGGGCAAGCCCATTATCAGTCCTGCAAAAGTGAGTCCTCTAAAATTGGCGGCTGGGCGCCGTTGACGCATTTTGAGTCATTTGCAGCAGTAAGTTTATTTTTCACATGCCAGTTTGTCACTTTGGTGTCCTTGCTTGACCTTTCCTCTTGTCCATGTGACTTGACACCTGTAATAGGCACTGAAGTTGATTTTAGGTAGGGATTTAAAGGCCGGTAATATTACCGGTAAGATTCGGTAAGTTACCGTTACTAACGGTAATATTACCCGACCTCGAAAAAAGTGGTATTTTTCGGTAATATTCAGACTTGCAAAACTCTGAAAATTAGCTGTGCTTGCTGTTCCAAGTAGTAAAAAGTGTATCTTTTTGGTTCTTACCATCACTGCAAAGCCTAAACCTACTGTAAAACGCATCCTTTAAGATTAGTTTTGCATTTTTAAGCAATTATCTGACTTCTCGCTGGAAGACAACCGTGGCCATATACAATCCCTAATTCTGACACAAACTCATATTTCAAGCGCGCGAAAAAGGAAGGGATGATCGCAAGCGGGGAAAGGTACAGTAATTTTCCGCCTCGAACCCGCAGCACCGCGCGCAGGTGCGCCGCTGCTGGCGGCTGCCCGCCGGTGCTCGCGGGCCTGCACCTGCACTACAGATGGGCGCCGCGCCGATTACGCCGCGCCGCCGGCTTCGGGCGGCACGCCGCCGCCGACGACGAAAAAACGACGGCGCGCCGTGTCAGGTCAGAGATGTACAGAAGGTGGTTATTTATTGCAATTACTGGTGAAATAATTCGTTATCGAACGCCATTCATGGCATGTACCGCGAACTTGGGAAGAATTTGAGTGGTCCTCACTTTCGCGCCGCTAGGGACCGCCGTTGAACGGGTCGCCACCCAAGGGGGTACGTCTGGTAACACTGCCGGCCGCGGAGCAACCCCCCGCGATGGTACGACCCGGACGCTGCCGCTGCCGACGCGCTTCCGGGGCTGGTGGTGCTGCACTGCAGGCAGGAGTGGTGGTGGTAAGGGCTGGCGGCGACAGCGCGGTGGCCGCCCCGCACGCCACCATGACCCCCACCAGGAGGTTCAGTGCGTGCAGCACGGCGCCTGCGCGGTCGTGAGGAAGGCGAGCGCGATCGCGGCGCCCGCGTGGCCGGCCCGCAGCGCAGCGCGTCCACGGCCTCGACGAGGGTGTGTGTGTGTGTGTGTGTGTGTGTGTGTGTGTGCTGCGTGATCTAGCCGCCTCGCTCGTTCTCGCCGCCCCACCACGCTCGCCCTCCCTCCGTCCCTCCCGCCCTCCCGCCCTCCCTCCCTCCCGCCATAGGACCCGCCACGGCGCAATGTTGCCGTACCCCGGCCGACGGCCGGGGTGCACTGCCCTACTCAGGCCCTGTGTGTGTGTGTGTGTGTGTGTGTGTGTGTGTGTGTGTGTGTGTGTGTGTGCTGCGTGCCGGCGGAAAGTCCGGCGGCAGCCATCAGGTCCGTGGCTAGCTCGTCACTTCGTCACTTCGTTCTGCTCTCTATGTGCGACAAGATTGTGTACTAGTTGTCCGTCCAGCCCAGCTTCCGCCGCCGACAACCATTTCTTCTTTAATTTAAAGGTGGGTATTGCGGTGACGCGGTGACTTATGGATCGCACAAATATAATAGAAAATCCCGGGGAGGGGGGGCTGCAGAGCACGGAGGAGGCCCTCCCGATAATTGATAGCTCATAGCTCCCACCAGGGCCGCAGCCAGACTTAGGGTTCAGCGTTTGTTGTGCGGGTTGCCTACCCCGGTCGTCGCTGATTTTTTGGGGGAATTAGCCCCCCCCCTCCGGTGGATCCTTCCAAATTGTCACTTCCATGTGGAAAGTTCTGATTTTTACAACCTCTGTTACAGACATGCTGCCCCCTGAAGTTTCATGTTTAGTATGTTTCGTGGAAGAACCAGGTCGTTTCGAGGTGTTTGGTTCGGATAGTATTTTCATGCAACCTGTTCCACTGCCACCAAAGTTTCACCCTATCTATGACCCTGACTGGCTAGATGAAATATTCTACGTTATTGATGGATTAAATATGAAGCCTATTAAAATTCTTGAAATTGAAGGTAATTTGATTAATGAGGAACAATGACGTGATGTGATTTACAACGCTTTCCAATTTTCCCGCATATTCTCATTTGTTCAATTATTTTCTTTCCAGACAAGACCGACACAGATGGATTACTGTTGAGCCTAGAGAAGCGTAAAGCACAGTGGGCATGGAACAACCGTGATTGAATAATATGTTAAATTATAGACTGTAAATTGTATTCATGTCAAACCAATTTTTATGTAGCATCGAAGTATTGTATTTATTTGTACCGTAACAGATTCTTGTTGTAAATTAAGTCTTGTGAATATCACTTCAACTGCACTAATTCATGATTTCACCTATCTATAACTGTTTAATATTGATTTGGCACAGTTGCAATTAAAGTAAGTGCTTTTATATAAATACTGTGATGTATGGCGGTACCTTGGTGCTATGAAATGAAATAAATATCCTGTCGCTCCTGATTAGTCTACTACATTTGATTTTAAAACTTGAGAGCAAGAGAGAGAGAGACAGTGAGCGAGATAGACAGAGTAAGAGAGAGAGGCAGAGAGACAGAAGAGGAGAGAGAGGGAGACAGAACCAGCGAGAGAGAGAGAGAGAGAGAGAGAGAGAGAGAGAGAGAGAGAGAGAGAGAGAGAGAGAGAGAGAGAGAGAGGCCGGGGCATTCCGTCGCCCCGGGCAACGTTGCCACATCAGCATGTAGCCGAGGTACCCCCTCGCGGGCTGCGCCTGGCCCAGGGCCTGGCCCAAGGGAGGGCAATGCCGTGAGGTGCGCTGTTGCCGCGGGGAACTGTGCTAGCAATGCTAGCAGCTAGAGAGCAGCACGCCGGCCTGGCCTGGCGTGCCCGCAATGGTCGGACACGAGCATGAGGGCTGACTGCCGCCCCGAGCTGGGGTTGCGCGGACCTACGGGATGATCGCATGTAACCGCACGCCCGCGGAGGGCAGGAGGACCGCGGGTGGGAGAGAGAGAGGGAGAGAGAGAGAGAGAGAGAGAGAGAGAGAGAGAGAGAGAGAGAGAGAGAGAGAGAGTTGCAACGCAGCGGGTGGCAGGGCGAGGGCTGTGCCCGGCCCAGCAGGCCCGGGCTGGGGGCCGGAGGTGGGGGGCTGGCGGAACCAGCGAGAGGACGAATAATCCTTGTGATACCTGGCGCGTCACTTTCAGCTAGCCTGTTGTAGCGTGTGCACCTGTGTGTAACCAGCCGTTATTGCAAGACAACACGAGATATGGACATTATGGACCTAAAAGAGTGGGGAGGGGGGGACCGCGGCCACACGAACACGGCGGGGGCGCGTCCATTTTTCCAGCGGGTGCGCGCGCTGCATTTGGGCACTTTGGGGCGTTTGGGGCGGACACCGAGGCACGGCAGGGCACGGCAGGCCACCCCCCGCGCGAAGGAGGCGTTGCAGACGGAGTTGGTGGCCGAAATCAAATCTTGGCGCCAAGGGCCGACGCGTCACTCACTAGCAGAAGAAAACTGAAGCCGGGTTCGAGTACCGGCGGTACGCGCCGCTCCGCGATGACGTCAGCTGGGGCTGCTGGCCGCAAGACTCTTGGTCCAGAGCGCAGCCCCCCGCAGATAATTCAGATTGATCGCACACAGACAGAAACAGACACACACACACACACACACACACACACACACGACCCGAGCAAGGCGCTCTGCGAGTGGGGTCCAGGGGCCCGGGTGGCACCCCGGAGGGCGTGGTGTGGCGTGAAGGCGACGCTGGACGCTGGGGCGCGGGCATGCCCGTTAAACCGCCACGGCCGGGTGGCAGCGGACTCCGCAGGAGGTCACGCGTTCAACCCCCTGACTCGACACGGCAACGCTCTCCGCGTCCATGAACCACGTATTGCTGAGCCGGCGGTACGCGCAGCTCCGCCACTCCCCGATGCGGGGGAGGGGGAGGGGGGGAGCAACGGAGGGGCCCACGACAGCTGGCCGCAAGACTCTTGGTCCAGAGCGCAGCCCCACGCAGATAATTCAGATTGATCGCAAACGAGGACGCCCCGGCTCCCCCTGGCGCCTCTCCATAAGGCGCCACACACACACACACACACACACACACACACACACACACACACACACACAGAGGCAAACAGGAGCGGATGATACTTAACGGCGTCCTCGACAGGCCACGCCCACACCACCAGGTTCGCCTCCTTGTAGTCCGCTGCGGCCAAAATCAAATCTTGGTGCCAAGGCCCCGTGGTCCCGGACGGCCCAGCGAGCACCTCGCCGACGACGGCCTCCTCGCCGCCGCCAAAGGTTCCGTAGGCGCCTCCGGCTGCTCTAGCAGACGAAAACGAAAGCGCAGGCCCGGGGGGGGGGGGGGGGGGACGCACCAGAGTTAGATATGACCAATCTGCGACCGTTCGCCTCTCTCTCTCTCTCTCTCTCTCTCTCTCTCTCGCACCCCGCCGTCGTCTGTCTCCGTCGCACCCGAGGCCACCTGGGCAGGTAGCCGCCCAACCGCCCACTAGACAACCGGGCAGCTTCGTCACGACACGTCGTCACTCCAGTAACCAACTCCAAAAAACGTGAGTTTTTCGTTCGGAACTTGCACTCTTTGCGACTTTTTGTAATGTCAGCCGAGTACGTATGGTCCATCCAGGGAAGTTTGGCAGAGCGGCGTCAAAGGCTTCGGGGGGCGAAGTCTCGGCCCTTTGTGTACACAATTATGAACCCTCATTTGGTGGTCCGGAACTAGACCCACGTGCCTGCGTGCGGGGCATTTGGCACCCGCTCTGCCATCCGCTCTGGATGCACTATAGCCGTCCGCTAAGTCATTGTGTGCGTGTGTGTTGCAGAACCAAGAACCATGGCAGGTGCACCAGACCGCCAGCTACGTCCGCAGCGGCCGGCCCGGGGGGCCTACGCCGGGATGGCTGGGCACCGCCGGACCCGGCGGCGGGCCAGACCCGCCATGGCCCTAAGACCCCGGCCCCGGCCCATGGCAGGGGCCTTCAGGGGCATGAGTGTGGCACGCACGACGCTAAAATGGACGCACCCACACGGCCGTGCGGTCACCCTGTGGATTCGGCGAGGCGAGGCGGTAATTGTCGATGAGGCGTGTCCGTTAAACTCATTGATATGGCGCAGTGCGATCGCACGACACGGGACACGCGAGACGCTACCGAGGGCTAGCGACGGAGCCAGTCCTCATAGCTCGACACACGTCCCACTCCTTCGACTACCGCATGAGATGATTCTGTAAACGCAGCTTGTGACCAACACCACTGCTAACCCATGGGCTACCGTGCAGAGTGTCACTAGTGTTCTGCACGCCGACAGTCAGCGAGGCGGTGACGACAGGTGCGAGACTTGCCTTAAGCACGTCGAATTCGAGGAGGCACTAGCTCACGGCGATGAGCACAGGGCAGGAGCAGTGTGCTAACACCAGATCTAACACGGGGAACAACGCGCCGTGCCAGCATCACGGGGTAGCGCCGGAGTTGCCGTCGAGAGTTCGACACGCGTAGGCTCACACGTGCTGACACCAGATCTAACACCGGGCAAGGCGCGCTGTGTTAGGATCGCTGGGTAGCGCCGCAGTTGATAGAAAGACTTTGACAGGTGACTGCGACAGAGAGGTAGCGACAGAGTCAGTCCTCACAGCTCGACACACGTCCAACTCCTCCGACTAGCATATGTGATGATTCTGTAAACACAGCATGTGACCCACACCACTGCTAACCCGTGTGCTACCGCACAGAAAGGCGCTAGTGTTCTGCACGGACCGTGTTAGTAAGCCAATTGCCAGTCGGGGAGGCGCCTGCACGGTAGCGCCAGTACATCAGAACCCGTTCGCTCCCGCTCCGCTCCGGAGGCGTCAACAAAGGTGAGTTCTTCCTTTCAGAAGGGTCTGAGAGGTACATCAAAACAAGACAACATTACTGAGCATTACATGAAAATGTATGGGTGACGTGATTTCTGTGTGCAGGTATTACCAAGATTCAGAGAGAGAGTCTATTGTGAAGGCAGTCGGGCGGCTGCGGCAAATGGATGCCTGCGCGGCCAAGATTCACGACAAGCGACGCGGCCGCGTGTGCACGTGTCAACTGTCAACAAACGTAAGTGTTTTGACAGGCCCTAGCTAGTTCGTTCGCAGCCCGTGGACACATTTAGGATACTTTTTGACCCCCCCCCCCCCCCCCCCCGGTGGACAGTAGTGGACTTTTTAGACCCCCACCCCCCTCTCCCTGTCCACGTGGAAAAATACAGTTTTTTCCCCTTTTGCTTCCCTGGTGGTAGAATGACTGTTTTTAAGTATGTTAAATGTTTTAAGTATGGCTGTCGCCCGGCCGACTATTCCCCCCACCCCCCTCCCCGCCGCGCGCTGTGCCGTGCCCTGTCTGCGGACGGATCAGGCGTGCCTAAGTAAGAAATAAGAAATTACGCGTGGACAACCTCGACACCCCTCCCCCTCCCCCCGGTGGACAATTGTGGACATTCGATGACCCCCCCCCCCCCCCCCCAAGTGTCCACGTGGTATCTGAACAGCCCCTTCTGACTAATAAGCGTGACCATTCCGCGAGTACCGCGAGTAGGAGAGCGGTTATTTCGGTGAGAGGGGTGGTTGATGCGTCCTGTCCGTCCCTGCCACGCGTGTGTGTCTGTGCGTGTGTGTACGTATGTGTGGGCGTGCGTGCGTGCGCACCGATTCCCGCGTGCGAGCGTGTGTGCGCGCTGTGCGCGGTCAGGGGAAGCATAGTGGATGCCACTGGAACCGCATCTCTTCTGTACGTGCGACATTAACACTCTGTGCTGATTTGCAGGTCCACCAAAGATGCTTGGACTGGGCAGGCGGCCGATGGACCAGCGGGAGGACAGGCGAGAGGACAACGTAGAAGTTGGGCGTGCACTGTGCGCGAGGAGTGCCAGCCTGCCTGTCCCGCTGCTTGCTGGACGAGAGGTGTGGGGGTGAGGGGGGGAGGGGGAGGGGGGGGAGAGGGAGGGGGAGAGGGAGGGGGGGAGAGGGAGGGGGAGAGGGATGGGGAGAGGGAGGGGGAGAGGGAGGGGGAGAGGGAGGGGGAGAGAACAGGGGAGAGGGAGGGGGAGAGGGAGGGGGAGAGAACAGGGGAGAGGGAGGGGGAGAGGGAAGGGGAGAGGGAGGGGGAGGGGGGGGGGAGAGAACAGGGGGAGAGGGACGGGGAGAGGGAGGGGGAGAGGGAGGGGAGAGGGAGGGGGAGAGTGAAGGGGAGAGGGAAGGGGAGAGGAAAGGGGAGAGGGAGGGGGCGAGGGAGGGGGAGAGGGAGGGGGAGAGGGAAGGGGAGAGGGAAGGGGAGAGGGATAGCGAGAGAGCGGGTCTCCCTCCCGGCTCATGTGAAAATAGGAAAATAGGAAAATAGGAAAAACACCTTCGGAAGCGCCATTGTCTTGGGCAGCTCGTCGGGGATGGGCTTGCGCACCAGCCGCTGAGACAGAGTGGACTTGTCCGGGGCGAACGCGGCCACCCGCGGATCCAGCACAACCTGTGTCTATTTTTGTTGAGAGGTAGTGCAGCGTCTACCTGTGGCACGAAGTTTTCACCCAACCTCCTTGTGCCTTAAGTTCTTGAGTGTCATCTTCGTTGTTTCCATAGACTATGAACAAGACTCTTACACCCAGCCAGTAAACAAAGGGGGGAAGGTATGGGGGGGAAAAAAAAGAGCTTCTACAGGAAAATTGTAGCTAGATATTTACAAATTAACAGGGTTAGAGTTTGTACAGAAAACGAAATGCAAATTGTAATTGAGACCACTAGCTGCTCATTGTTGAAGTCGGTCACGATCACATAGTTGTTCTTGAGTGTCATTTTCGTTGTTTCCCTAGTCTATAAACAAGACTCTTACACCCAGTTAGTGTGATGCCGTGTCCGCGCGTGAAGAATTCCCGCGGGCACGGGCCTAGTGCCGAGGAGCGCCACCAGCAGGGGGCGCCGGATGGACGGCTACCGAGCCGGGAATGCACGGCAGTTCTGTTTCTGGTTTCCTAGTTTTCGGCTCGGGGCTTCCGCCGCCAACCGGAGCCGCGACCGCGCTACCCTTGTGTCCACTGTTACTGTGTTATTGTCCGGAGCATGCTGGTAACTACGGCTCTCCCGTGAGGGTGCACTGATTGTACCTCCAGACCTGTATTTTGGGAAATAAACACCGCATTCCTCGAACCGCCATCTCTAGTTACTCTGTCACCCCCCGGACACAGCATGTGGTATATCTTTTTACTGTCTGAATCTGTCATGTTCATACGGTAAATGTTACGTGCGCGAGAAATAATTATAATGAAAATTAGAAACCCGTGTCACAAGCTATTCGTATTAGCACTATTTGCGAGGGGCGAATCACTTGTGTCATCGTGTGTACAAAATTGTATAAGTTTTTAAAAACAAATTGGAAAAATTTGCGAATTTAAAGTTGGACTTGGAGTTCATGCCAAAAAATAGCACCTGCATAGGCTGAAATAGCCAGAAAAGCAATAAAATTCTAAAGTTAACGAAAACGACGGGGTGTAATCCGACGAAATCCTCAAATCTGAGTACATAGTTTAATGAGTGGTTGCCCCCTCGACTATTTGTATCCAGCCCTGGTACAATACTCCTTCACCTTACTTACTTGTATGCATATGTGATGTTTTCTTCAGTGTCAATCACTATTCTATGTCCCAGTAAGAGTGTCTTCATTGACCAATTCCCCCCCTCCCCTTTTTTTTAACTATAAATTTTAATAAACTGGGTAAAGAACGAGCCCACATTACCATGCTAATGGTGGATTTTCTTCTTGTTGTTTAATGTTGTGTCTGCGCTTCCGTACTGCCATCAGCATAGTGCTGACTGTTCCTACCTGTTCTCTGTGCAAGCTTGCTTTTGTGTGAAAGTGTATGTGAGCAATCAATCCTGGCTTTTCTTATTGCTCGGATGATCGTGAAAGTGTTTTGTGTGCCTTGCTTTGCATTTCCTGTGCTTTACTGCCATGTAATTTCCCTGCTGCAGCTTTGCTTTAAGTTTTATGTCATTTGTGTGCTTTTGTACTTCCATTTCCTTGTCGGTGGTGTCAATGATCTCAGAATTATTTTTGTGTGTACTGAGTGGGTGTATTTGACCCTTCCTTATTTGCCGCTTTAAGAAATCTAAAGTGTTCCACTCTAGAAAATATCCCTTTTGGTGTCCATTTTCGACAAACCATTGTACGGTCTCGCGTATACCACGGTTTTGCTAGGTTTTGCTTGATTTTTGCACTTTCAATGCCGATATCTCCAAAACCGTAAGAGATACGACGTTTTACTTGAAATTTTAGCCCTTCAGACCGCTACTTTCATCGAGTTGACATGGGAATTTTTTTCCAATTTTCTTTAGAAACTTTATTTTTTGCCCTGTGGAGGGGCATTTAGGCCCTCCGCGGCAGCACTTAAATGGGCAAAATGATGATTTTACAAGAGCATTCTGCTTAAGGAAGTTTAATTTCTATTTCCTAGAATCACATTTTCGTACAGGTCATTCATTCATGTGAATATTCACAACGAACATTGATAAATCTTATCAATTTGTAAAACATCAAAATACTAAAATATTAGAAATCCTAAATCAATCTTTCTCATCATTACCAAAAATACACGTGACGTACCAATCTTTCGATAACTTACCGTCGGACTTAATCTTACCGGTATTT
The DNA here is from genome assembly GCA_038380765.1 of Odontothrips loti. Taxonomy (NCBI): domain Eukaryota; kingdom Metazoa; phylum Arthropoda; class Insecta; order Thysanoptera; family Thripidae; genus Odontothrips; species Odontothrips loti. Next base: position 2,495,194 of record CM076243.1, read on the forward strand.
TTAAATCCCTTACGTACATGCCGTGTATAATACTGGGGGGGGCCTGTTTAGGGAACGTTCTTTCATACCATAAGGGTTTTGGGGGGAAATTTTAGACCCCTCCCCCTCACGTAAGGGTCCGTAAGATCCAGCCCCCCCCCCCCCCCCCCCCCCCCCCCCCCCCCCCCCGGTTTGTTTATTTTAAGAAGCGAATACCCTATTCCAGGCGTCTGTCGTCCGCAGGCCTGCTAGAGCTGGATACGCGACTCGGGCTGTCCACTTTCCTTCCCAATTCGCACGCCAGGCTCTCGCTCATTGGCGCAGTTGCGCAGCTCCCTCCCCACTCCAGGTGCCAGTCTGCCAGTCCAAGTCAGCCTAGTTGCGCTGTGATCCACTCAGAGGCTGGCTGCGTACTCGGCCAGTGGCTCGGGGCTTCGGCGAGTTTGAGACCCCTGCCCTATCCCCTCATTTTCGTCGAAAATTGATTGACATGCATGCGATATTATTCAATGAAATAATCGGGAGACATTGCGAGCGAGAGAAGGGCTAAGTAACTGAGCCCAAAACCGGTATCAAGTGAAATGAACCAGCGCGTTCATGTAAGCATGCCGAACCGCTCAGATTACTACGCTGCGCGTTAAAACCAGTAGGCGAAAAATTTTACGTAAGATTTCCCCCCCCCTTCCCCTCCTCCCACCACGTAAGGTCATGTAGAGATTCAGGTACCCCCCCCCCCCCCCCGCCCCCTAATAAACGCCTTTGCGTAATTATTGAACGCCCCTTCAAAGGATGACAACGTCATGTGAATATCACTTGTTCTAGCCGTACGTTGTGTTCAGGCCGCACAACTGCCTTCTACTGGTCTCCCCCCCCCCCTCCCGGTGCCACTGCTGATACTGACGGTGGGTCTGCCTGTCTGCCTCCTTTCCAGATTCAACATCGTCCGCCGTGGTGACCACCCACCCGGCTACCGGCAAAACCGCACCGCCGTGCACCTGGACAGGACCGTCGCCGCCAGCCCCACTTCCACCATGAGGCTGGTCGGGGCGGTCCTGCACCGTGGAACGGAGCCGGTCAGCGGCCATTACCGGGCCGTCATCCCGGCCACCGACGGGAAGACCATGTGGCTCTGTGACGACGCCGAGGTGCGTCCGCACCACCGCCCGGCCCAAACGGAGGTGGGCTATGCGGTTTACGAGGATGCGCCACCACCACCATCCTCGTCTCCGCTGCCACCATCACCACCACCACCGTCGTCGTCTCTGCAGCCACCGCTGCCACCACTATCACCACCACAAACACCGTCCTCTTCGCCGCCGCCACCACCACCACCACCACCACCACCGTCGTCTCCGCCACCTTCACCCCCTGCCACCACATGGGGTAGACACCCCCTTATTTTGAAAATTTTCGGAATCGAAAAGGTTCCGGGCGGCAAAATGACCCTTTTGGTGAGTTGATTCAAGCCCTAAAGTTTGGGAAAGGTATGACGTCATTTGATAGTGCCGCGGAGGGCCCTAAGTGTTCAAAATTTAACGCTCAACAAAGTTCAACTATTCTCGCCGATAATATTCTTCCCAGGGTAAACAGCTTAAGTTGCAGTCCCTTAGATACGAAATTTCGTCCGTTTTGACGTATTTCCTACCGTTATCGAGTTATGTTAAATTTTCTCTATTAAAATTACTAAAAAAACTATGTTTTGTGTACGGCTTCTATATGAGAGACACAAAACGGATTAGCAGGTCAGTTCTTTAAATATTCCATTTGATTCTGAGTTGTCAAATACAGGCATGTATAAAGACAAAGCAAAATTATTTTCCTAAGGTTCATCAGCTATTTCTAAAACTATTTGGTGAAAAGTTCAAATTCATCAAGTACGAGTGTTACTGTTACAGGAACCGTTCACAAAGTTCGCATAATTTCCTACGTCTTAACCCCGTATTTCCCCTTCAATGTGTCCTTTTGGCACATCAAGGCTATCTCTGTGAGCACCAACATTAACAATCAAGTCCTGAAATTTGTGGAAATGCATTTTGATATAAGTTAGTGAGAACGACTTTGAGCCCATGCTGAATGAATGAGGTGTTTGGTTGAAAATGAGACATCTAAAAATCATCCACTATGATGTGGCTTCAGGACGAGGTGAATCTTGAATCTGTTGTCGGAACCTTTATTCCACGAAAGCAGTCCGTGTCTAGATCAACCCAGAACGCAAGATCACCATGGAGTTCACATTTTGACCTTGTCAAAAGTTGTGAACCGGAGATGGTGCGACGATGGTTCGATTTTGAGCTGGAACTATTCAGAGGAAGAACAAACACACAATTTGATACACAAATTGGTAATAAATACGGCAACAGTAACCGTCGGGCATCGGGGGCCTGTGGAACGCAAATTGCCATAATTCGGAGAGTGACCCCCTACAAGCTCTTCGCTTAAATACCACAGGTGGCCTGTAAACGAAAAGAATTAAAAGGCACGTATCACTGTATTTCACACGTATGGATTAAAGTTAATTATAAATTTAGAGCTGATTATGATACGCCAGCGTTGGTTGTGCGAGTAGTCAAAAAGATCGTTCAGGAACTTAAGATCATTTCTAAGCAGAGATGACGGGTAAACCACTCCCGCACGTACAGATCTTCTTGACTACTCGCACACCAACGCTGGAGTATCAGAATCAGCTCTGAAAAAGACTAAATGTATTATTAGTGCATTAATTACTTTAGTCCATGCGTGTCAAATGCATTTACACGTACCTTTTTATTTTTTTCGTTTACTGGCCACCTGCGGTATTTAAACGAGGAGCTTGTAGGACTTGCTGTTTTCGATGAATATTTATCTGATGCTGAGAGGTCTTCTCTAGAAAAGGGCATCCTACCAAGGCAAGGTTCCGAAGAAACCGATAGGAAACTGCGTCAATGAGCCCGGCGAAGTCGCTTCCTTGGTCTTGGCCGATCTGGCTACCGCTAACAACAGTCGTTCTGAGACCAAAACAAGGTAACAACCAAGAAAGGCAAATTTTTGGACTTGATTGTTAATGTTGGTGCAGAGATAGCCTTGATGTGCCAAATGGACACATTGTAGGGGAAATACGGGGTTAAAACGAAGGCAATTATACGAAGTTTGTAAACGGTTCCTGTAACAATAACACTCCTACCTGATGTATTTATACTTTTCACCAAATAGTTTTAGAAATTGTTGATGGTCATCAGGAAAAGAAATTTACAGATTTTTCATACATACCTGTATTTGAAAACTCAGAATCAAATAGAATGTTTAAAGAACTGACCTGCCAATCCGTTTTGTGTCTCTCATATAGAAGCCGTACAAAAAACATAGTTTTTTTGGTATTTTTAATAGAGAAAATTTAACATTACTCGATAATGGTAGGAAATACGTCAAAACGGACGAAATTTCGACCCAAAAGAACTGCAACTTTAGCTGTTTACCCTGGGAAAAATATTTTCGGCGAGAAAAGTTAAACTTTGTTAAGCGTTAAATTTTGAACACTTTAGGCCCTCCGCGGCACTATCAAATGACGTCATACCGTTCCCAAACTTTAGGGCTTGAATCTACTCACCAAAAGGGTCATTTTGCCGCCTGGAACCTTTTCGATTTCGAAAATTTTCAAAATAAGGGGGTGTCTAGTGCTCGTGCGGCACGGCTGTCTCTGCAGCACCGCGTCAAACAACCCCTCCATGACCTCCTCGGAAGGCAGAGTGTCACCAAGACCTTTAATGAGCATCAGCTCCTCGCGGAACCTGGTTTTGAACCGTTTCAGTTCGCGCTCTCGCGTCTGCAAGACCTCTAGAGTGGGCTGCGGGGTGTCCGCGCCCTGCTCATCGTCATCCTCTCCGTCAGCGTCCTCCTCCCGCGGCCGTTTGACCCCGGACGGACCGGGCTGGGGTGACACCGGCGCCGTGCGGGACGGTCCGGGTTGTGGGGACGGGGAACGCCTGGGTGTGGCGGGGCGGCGCGGCGACTTCAACGGCCGGAACAGACGCGGGGCCGGACGGGCCGACTTGGGAGGGGGCGTGGTGGGCACTGACGCGGAAGTGTGAGGGGGCGAGTCACCCTCGGCCTCAGCACCTCCGCCGCCAACCATCGCAAGAGCCAGCCTGTGTGTGAGGGCGGCATGACGATCAGCCCCGGCATTAAGCCGTAGGTAAGCCTCAAATCCGGCCTTGAGGAAATCACGGACGCGAGCGTCGTGAATCCCGGCCGGCGAGTCCAAGAGAGCCGTAATAAACTCTACGTAGGACGCGGACAAGTACACGTTGGTGTAATAACAACCGCTCTCCCATTCATCCAAAATCTCAGTCAACACAGTGGACATGTTGAAGAGAATGAAGGAAGTAATAATGTCTTGAAAAAGACAGAGAGAGACACTTCAAAAGACAGAAGTGAGATTGTCTTGAAAAAGACAGGGGAATAATGAGACACTTCAATACAGAAGTGATTAATTTGTCTTGAAAAGGACAGTTTCTACGTGGCAGAGCACGGGGACGCAAGTGAGAGCGCTAAGACACTTGGGGAGAACGATGCGTGAGTGAGAGAACTGCACTGAACGACAACGAAATAACTTGTTCTCTCCCGGTGCCGCGGCGCGCCTTTTATCCCCGGCGCGGTAGTTCTCTCGGCCGCCGCTAGGAGGCGCCACGCGCTGGAGCGCTGCGGTGTTAGTAGTTGTCCCTGCCACCGCTAGGCGGCGCACGGCGCGCTGCGATCACCCCCCCCCCCTCCCCCCCCCCTGCCTGCAGTCTCCCCCTCTCCCCCTCCCACGCTTCCATTGCACTCGGTGCATGTACAAACTTGAATTCATTAGTTCCGAATTATCCGATAGGCGGCGCTTATGGGGAGTACTCTCCGTCTCTTATCGCCAATCTGTAGCGGTAGTACTCGCCGATGGAAGGAACCTCCGCGTTTCTTCTGTTGACCCGCTGTCTGACTTGTTCACCATACGACAGCCAGCTGCCTTCCGCGTGCAGATGCAGGAGAGGATACATCTGAATCTCCAAAGTGCGGTGCGATGTCAGCGGACCACCGGCTGCCTCAGCGGCTCTCTGCTCCCGGGGAAAGTACTTGGCATCGTAGCTCATCGGAGGTAGTTTGCCGGTGAACACAGCTCCGACGAAATCGGGAACTGGGTTGATGGTATACTGATTGGATCTCCTCAGCCTGTCGACGTAAGCTCCCATCACGTCAACCGTCGTCACCCTCTGGGTAGGATCGTGGGGGTTGATGACAAACACCACATCGTCCATCTCACGGCCTTCCCTCGCAGCCTTGGCCTCCTCTTCCCGCATCACTTCGGCCCTAAACTTGAAGCCTCTGATGTAGGCGTTGTGCTGCCTGAGATAAGTCTCCAATTGAATCAGAGTGTCTCGGCGCACGCCGTCGTGGTAATTGAGTCCCCTGCGCCGCACATCCTCATTAAAATCGAGGAAGTAGAGTTGGCCGTGGTTCGGTGGTCGAGTCTCGTCTCCGATATCTTGGTAGCTGTGGTTGTGCCATTTCACTTCACCGTTGATTTTTAATGACCACAGTCCATGCTGCATAGACCCAACGTTCTTGAAGTCACCCTCCAGAAATGCGGTGGCGAACAGTTTGTTGTATTTTAAGACGTACTGCTGAAAGTTCTTCGATCGCTCGTTGTTGCCGGAGAAGAGCTCCTCAATTTCTGGGCTGGGCCGTCTAAACGCACTCTCCCGTGGCAGTGTGGTGCTGCCGTATTTGCAGCATGTGAGGCCGGGGGTCCGTCCTCTGGTGACCTCAGCCTTCCAGAATTTGGCTCCACAGTGTGGGCACAGCTCGGAGAGATTACCAAACTCTAGCTCTCTCACCGAAGAGTAATCTTGCTCGCCGTAATTTACGGCCTAAAAGAAGGTATTCCGTATGTACGGATATCGATCTATGTGCCCAGGGGCATTACCGTCCACCCATGGTTTCGGTCTGACACCGGCGAAGTTCTGAGCATTCAGCTCATCTTGGCCACGGATGACTTCGTCCCGCTGAAGCTGGTCTTCGTCTTCTTCCACAGCAGGATCATCCACATCGCCTTCCTCCTCCTCTTCGCTGTACCAATTGTCGCTGTCATCACTGCAGTCCATTCTCTCCTCCACTTCTTGTAGATGAACACAGCCAGAGTCGTTGGCCGCTGGACGTGCTTCTTCTGCTTCTTCGTCGGAGAGGGCAAACACGTACTGAAATTGACTTCCAGAAGACGTGCTGCCAGAGGAAGACTCCTGATCCACGTCCATCGGCAAGGATGGTGGGAGGCCCGAGTCATCCAGATGACTGTCGAAAGAGTCTTTCGACGCCATTGCTATTGTTTTTTTTTTTATTGAAAAAATACAAACACATGACGTCAGTAATCAAATCACAATTGGCAATTTTATTTTATTTTTTCAGGCATCAGGCAATGGCAGAGATTAATTGTAATCCGAGATAAACCCACCACCCACCCTCGGATTATATCCTACGCTTGGTTTTATTGTTACACAACCATGTATTGACAATAATAAAAAAAAAGTAACATGCAATTATGAAAAAAAATATTTAATATTTAAGTAACATTTTTATCCGAGATTCCCACCAGCCCGCCCTCGGATTATTTCCTACGCTTGAATTTAATAACAATAAATATGAAACATATGTACAAACAAAAATGAAGACGAAATGAGTACACTTGCTCACAATCACATAGAAAACAATTATATTTTTTTGTATTTTTTTACGAATTCTCTACACTTTTTCAAGTCGCCTTTGATTTTAGCTGCTTTTTTAATCATGACCGGCACTGTCTTTTTCACGTGGTTTCGGACAAAGTCAACATATTGCGACATAGTATTGCTCTCTTTGAGAAGATCTCTTTGCAAGTCCGTGATTGATCTTTCCACTCGGTACAATTCGTTCAACTTCTCCGACCAAAGAAGTTTCCTAAGTCTATCCTTCTGTTTTTTGCACACTTTGTCCAGTGCGTTCGTTGCCGTTCTGGCCTTCATTCGGGCCGCGTCTATCTTCTCCTTGTTCCAACTTTTCTGCCGCTGGTGGATGTTCGACAGTACCTTCCGTGCTTCCTCGGCTGCATTCATGTAGATGTTTAGGCGTGAGATGAAGCCGAACATGCTTTGGTCCACGTCAAACAACAGCTCTTCCAGCTCAAGCTCTGGTGGGTCCTCGGTGCTGGGTGCTGGCGCCCCCGAAGTTGACGCCCCTTCGTTAACTGTTTGCTGCGCTGCAGCTCCCGAAGTGGAAGCCCCTTTATTGGCCGGCGGCCCTTTGGATTGATGCACTAGAGCACCCGAAGTTGACGCCCCTTGATTTACCGGCGGCTGCTCTGGAGCCCCTGAAGTTGACGTGTCAGCCGGAACTCCCTCTGCATCCAGTGTTGCATTGAGTAGTCCCTCGTCGTCCCCCTCCAGCCACAGTTCAACCGCTGACGGGTTTCCTGCATCCGCTTCGCTCGTCTTTGGACTTGCGTCACCACGTTGAACATCATCGTCGTCTGAGTCAGTGATGTTGATCGCCACAACAGGGGAAGAATTGGACTCCTGCCCGGCGTCGCATTGTTGATCTCTTGAGGTGCGCGCCTGCTGCCCACACGGGATTTCATCTTCCGAGTCCTCGATGTTAATGGGCGCACCCCGGGCAGCGTCCTCGTCGCACTTGTCTTGAAGAGGTGCTGACTTGCTGCCGCCGCCTTCCTCCGCCCCCTCCTCATCGTCAGTCCAGTGCAGGTTAGCGTTTCGGAGTTCCACCTCCTGGGTAAGAAGCTCGTGAATAGGGCGCCCGTCCGGATCAAATTCGCCCGTAAATGCACCCCTGTTCTCTAATTCCTTCTTGGTGCGCTTTCGCGGGTGACTCTTCTACCGCCGGCGTCGCTTCTCCTTCTCCTCCTTCCGCCGCTCCGACCTGCCGTCGTCGTTGTCTTCCATTCTTGACTACAGACGCGTTTACAAACATTGAAAACACTGCCTGATGCCTGAATTACAGGGTAAACAGAAATACTGCGCCTACCTGGAGGGTAAGAACCAATGCTGGAAGTCACTCGGCAATGGGCTGGGTCACAATCCAAAAATCAAAGTCCGGGGTCGTAAGCAATGAAGTCGAAGTCCAAATAATCGATGGAGGTCCGATGTCGTAAGTCCAAGAGCCAAAATCCAAAAGCCACAGAGCCGAAAAGTATGCCGAGATCAATGCCGTGAGAACAACTAATATCGCCTTGAATCACACAGAAATCGCCTACAACAAAAATAAAAACGAACATTGTCAGACTTTGGTCATTACCATACACTTTGACTTCATACCGGACTCAATGAAGTGACCTCTCCTAAACCCCATCCTCGGGAACCATTCCCTGAAGACGCCAGCAGCTCTCAAGTAACCCCAAACCCGCCAGTAGAGCAGCGGGGTACAGCTGGACCTAGATGTAAAAAAAATCCTCCTTAACTACATGAAGTGACCTATCATCTACCCCGTCCTCGGGGACAATGCTCCGAAGACGCCAGCTGCTGTCAAATTACCCCAGACCCGCTAGCAGAGCAGCGGAGAACAGCTGGTCTTAGTAAAGGGCAAAACCTCCCCAACTACATGAAGAGGTCTATCACAAACCCTGTCCACGACAATTGGCCCCTGAGGACTTTGAACCCACTATCCCTTTTGATTTTTATTCATTGTGTTATGGGGTACCCTTCGCCGGGCTTTCACCGGAGAGCTTGTCAAGAGGCGGCGGGTTGTTTCGGTCCAGCCTTAACCTGGGACACAGCGGCTCCCTGTCGTTCCGTCTCCCTACTGAAGTAGGGGGGCTAACTTCACAGTCGGGGCCCTCACGTCAGTCCCCTAAAGAGGTGGGTCCATCGCCACATGACGGACGGCACATTTAGGGCGCGCTCTGGGCAGCTGTGTCCACTCGCCTCTGTCAACCATACGGAAGACAGCGAACCTCTTGCGACTTGTTAGTAATTTAACTAAAACTAATTAATAAGGAACGAACCACAGAGAAGCCAAGAGATGTCAAAGTGAGACTGAACATGCACACTGTAGATGTAAAGAAAACGTCCCCGACTACATGAAAAGGCCTTTCGTGAACCTTGTCGTCGGGGACCATGCTCCGAAGACGCCAGCAGCTCTCAAGTTACCCCAGACCCGCCAGCAAAGCAGCGAAGTACAGCTGGTCTTGGTAGAACTAAAACACCTCCCCGACTACATGAAGTGGCCTATCCTGAACCCCATCCTCGGAGACAATCCCCCGAGAACACAGTCATACTCCACGCCACGACCAAGAGCGTAGGAGCGACTACCCTATCTGATGTGCATGCCCTATCTCCATCCTGGCTTCCGTTGGCACCGTTAGGTTTCCACCAGGATGTTGACGAAGAAGTGCTTCGTTGTCACCGTTAGGTTTCCACACTTCTTCTGGTCCAAGGCTTCGTTGGCACCGTTAGGTTTCCACCTGGACTTTGACCGGCTTCGTTGTCACCGTTAGGTTTCCACCGGTCTCCCTTGGCTTCTCTCTGGTTTCGTTGTCACCGTTAGGTATCCACCAGAGAGCTTACCTTCGAAGAACTGCCGGCCGGGGCCAAAGTCCACCGCTTATATACCCGAACCCCCACCACTTGGCCCCCCACTACCACCCACAACGACCCCCACCACAGCCCCCCACCCCCACCCTGGCAACCAGCGGGCCCGAGCCTCGTAGGTTCCATCAAGTTCGATAAAGTTCCATGAGGTTCCAGAACCTTCCATAAACTTCTATAACCTTCTAGAACATTCCAGAACATTCCAGAACATTCCAGAACGATGAATTTCCAGAACCTTCCATGAGCTTCTATCAGCTTCTATGAGCTTCTACAACATTCTAGAGCATTCTGGAACATTCTACAACATTCCAGAACAATCCAGTTCTAGAAAATTCCATAAGCTTCCATGAGCTTCTTTGAGTTTCCATAAGCTTCTATGAGCTTCTACAACATTCCAGAGCATTCTGGAACATTTTACAACATTCGAGAACATTCCAGAACGATCCAGTTCTAGAACATTCCATGAACTTCCATGAGCTTCCATGAATTTCTATGAACTTCTGTGAGCTTCCATGAGTTTCTATGAGCTTCTATGAGATCCTACAACATTCCAGAAATTCCAGAACCTTCCATAACCCTCAATGAGCTTTCATGAGGATCTACAACATTCTACAATATTCCCCACCGTTCCTGAATGTTCTAAACATTCTAAATCATTTCAGAACTTTCGAGAACATTCCAGAACATTCGAGAACATTCCAAAACACTGTAGAACATTCCAGAACTTTCCGGATCATTCCAGAACATTCGAAAACCTTCCAAAACACTGTAGAACATTCCAGAACATTCTAAAACGTTTCAAAACATTCCAGAACATTCCAGAACATTCCGGAACATTCAAGAAGACTTCAGGGTATTCCGGAACATTTCAGAACATTCCAAAACACTGTAAAACATTCCAGAACATTCCGGAACATTCCAAAACATTCGAGAACATTTCAGAACATTCCGGAACATTCCAGAACATTTCAGAACATTCCAGCACATTCCGCGACATTCCAGAACATTTCAGAACATTCCAGCACATTCCAATACATTACAGAATATTCCTCAACATTCCAGAACATTTCAGAACATTCCAGGACATTCCGGAACATTCCAGAACATTCCAGAACATTTCAAAACACAGTAGAACCGTCTGGAACATTCCGAACATTAGCAAACATTCAGAACACTGTAGATCTTTCCAGGACATTTCAGAACATTCCAAAACGTTCCGAAACACTGTAGAACGGTTCAGAACATTCCAGAACATTGTAGAACATTCGAGAGCATTCTTAAATACTTTAAATCACTCTAAAACATTCCCGAGCATTCAAGAATTTTTGAAAACAGTACAAAACACTATAGAACATTCTAGAACGTTGTTTAATATTTGAGAACATTCCAGAACATCCTAAATGATTATAGAGCTTTGCAGAACATTCTACACGGTTTCAGAATATTTCATAATAATACTGTCTTGCTTCGATACACCAAACCTTAAATGGTGTCTGGTGGAGTCGCCTGGTGTTCCACTTGGCCTAACCTTAACAAAATTGGACCTTGGTGATGTCCCCTGGTGTTAACCTTTGCCTAGCCCAACCTGTGCTAGACTTTGATGTGGTCCCCTAGTGTGCGCGTAGGATGGCGTTTGGTAGAGTCCTCTTGTGCTTTCCTCGGCATAACCTGACCACGTGTGGTGTTTGCTAGAGTACCCTTGTTTTTGCCTGTGTCATACTTAAACTTTGGTGAACTTCAGTGGCTCCCCTACTGTTTGCATAGGATTGTGTTTGGTGGGGTCCCCTTCTGCTTGCCTGGCCCTAGCCTAACCGTTTATGGTGTTTGATGGACTCTTCTTGGGTCTGCCTGGGTCTCACTTTAACTTTGTAGAACTTTGAAAGGTCGCTTATTGTTCTGTTTGGATTGTCTTTGGTGGAGTCCCCTGGTGTTGCCCTGGGCCTAACCTAACCTTCGGTGCACTTAAGTAGAATCCCCTGGTGTTCCCCTGGGCCTAACCTAACCTTCGGTGGACTTTGGTTGAGTCCCCTGGTCGTCCTTGGAGCCTAACCGTTGGTGCACTTCAGTGGAGTCCCCTGGCGTTGCCCTGGGCCTAACCTAACCTTTGGTGCACTTTGGTGGAGTCCCCTGGTCGTCCTCTGGGCCTAACCTAACCTTTGGTGCACTTTGGTAGAGTCCCCTGGTGTTGCCCTGGGCCTAACCTAACCTTTGGTGCACTTTGGTGCAGTCCCCTGCTGTTGCCCTGGGCCTAACCTAACCTTAAGTGGACTTTGGTGCAGTCCCCTTGTGTTCCCCTTGGCCTTACCTAACCTTCAGTGGACTTTGGTGGGATCCTGTGGGCCTAACCTAACCTTACATGGTCTTTGATGGCATCCCCTGGGCCTAACCTAACCTTAAGTGGCCGTCTGAGCTGTACCCTAGGGCCTAAAGGTGCTTCCCTGGGGTCCCCGCCCGTTCGACGACACGGAGACAGGATGGCGCGCCCGGCCGAACGGCAACGCAGACGGTGGCTGTGGCCCTCGAGCGCGGTGGCCCGTATCTCGAGAACGGTAAGAGATAGAGCACAACGGACGAAATTTTTGGCCGCCAGCCAGCCACTTTGGCTACAACCACTTTTACCTCTCCATACCCAGAAGAAGAGATTCCAGTTATGTACCAGGGAATCAACAATGATATGCGAGACAGCATCCATGGGATAGAATGGAAAATGAGAGGGTTGGAGCACTTTGATCGATTTGCTGACACACTATGCGATATGCTTTATACAGTGGGTGCGATAGATTTGTTTGTGTGGGGAGATGACGTGGCTAGTTCCATTCAAAAGCATGTGCCACATATTACAGTCACGAATGCACAGGATCATGGTTGTCCTAACTTGGCTGACATAACAAAGTATGATGAGTATTTCACATGCCCAGTGCCAGTACATAATCAAAATAAACAACCCGCATGTCCTTCACATAATGCTACACGGTTGGGACTGTGGCTAGACGAACACTTTGCTTCACAGAAACAGGACTTGTAAAGATTCAACAAATTTTGAGTAATTAAAAAAAAAACAAGAAAAAAAGAAATAAAAAAGAAATAAAATTAACAAAATAAAATAGAAAATTATATTACTGTGTCCCTTATTTAGTTAAAGCATTAGTCTCGTGAAATGTCAAGAGTGAACATTCACGTTCCATGCCAGAGTCGAAGTTGGTTTTAAAAAATCTCGTGAAATGTTAAGATTCACATTGAAAGTTAAAAAAAACCAGCTTGATTAGAGATTCAACTCCTGCTAATTTGAATTCAAATATGAATGAGAGATTCGAAAGGTTGTGATAACAAGGATTAAATGATAAAATCAAAGATGATTGAAGTCAGCTTTAATAAATAAAAAAACAAACTAAAAAAAAAGAATTGAAACCACAAAAAAATTATCTTTACTTCTTCTTCATCATTGCGTGTCTCTGTCTCTTCATTACTTCTTCCACCGCAGCAGTCTGAAAATAAAGAGAGCAAGAAAAAATGTAGCAACAGTAAAGTCACATGTAAAAAAAAGACGTCAGTGTTTTCATGCCTACCATTTCGAATGTGGGTGCCCTTGCCCTTGGGGTGACGATGGCGGGCGCCGTCCGCTTGCGCGGCCCGTCAGGAGCAGCAGCAGATGGAGCAGAGCTAGTGTACAGGGGAGCTCCTAGACCTGGCACAGCCGAGGCCCCACCTGACACCGGAGATACGGGTAGCCTGCCCCTTGTGCTGGAGGCCTCCGCCAGCAGCTCCAGCCCACTGGCCGCTTGAGCTGCTTGGCCAACAGTGGCCACGCCGGCTGCAGTGGCTGGCAAGGGGCCCAGCCGAGAAAATACAGCAGCCCTAAATTTGTTGAACACAGAGCCCTAAAAGCAGAGCGAAAACGAAGCTTATTAAAATTTTCAGTCATAGATTAGGATTACAAAGGCGAAGTGCCAAGTACCTCTGAGCCGGCGTGGCCACTGTTGGCCTTCAGCGGGGTGCTGGTGGCCACGGGGACGGGGTCCTCCTTCATGGGGGAGCTGTCCGGCGCCAGCAGAGACGGCGGCGGCTGAAGGCAGCGACGCGCCGCCTCCTCGGAGGCGACCACGGCCGCCACCATATCCAGCGGCGCGTCGCTGCCCTCAGCTGCCGCCTGCTCCGCCTCCGCCTGCAACATCATCCCCCAGAGGTCCGGCATGTCTGGGGCCTAATGAACGTAAAGAAAAGAAGTCACATTAGCAGTACCGATAAAAAAAATCGATTTGGAAAGAATGCGTGGATTACTTACAGGGTCCGTTCGACGCGTATACCACGAGTCCTCGGTTGACTCGGTTCAATCATCCCACAGCAAATCAATTGAAGCAATTGTTGAGTCGTTCTCATTCGCCGGGGACGGGCGGGTGGGGCTGATGGACCACTGCTTTGAGGAGCCGGAGCCAGGACCTCAAACGTGGTCTTCCCTTCCTGAAACGAACGATGATGTCATGAATTATAACGTGTTTGACGGAGAACGCGATCTAGTTTACGTCCGCGATCTTTCTTACGCGCGAGCTACGTACGTACGTAACACGCCGGCCCGGCCACGGCTGGGCTCGGCACTGGCTAGGTCAGCTTGTGACGCCCGATAGGTAGACTAGCCCGCAAGACACGCGTGAATTCGGAAGTTAGTATTGCCTACGCGGCAAGCGCATAAGGACGATACCCAAAGCACGGCTGTGCTGGCTGCGAGTGGAATCAAGGTCAAGTTCACCGCACCACGAGAGGGGAATACATGCACTGCGGGCCAGGCTGTGACGCTGCGGTTGTAGCCGGCCGGTTCCGCTTGGCTGCCTCTAGCCGATCAGCTGTGCGGAGGGAACGCGGCTGTGTGGCGTGCCGTGCCGTGCCCGCACAGCTGATCCTGCGACTGACGTGGGCCGTGCCTGAGACTGACGGCGTAGTTCGTCGGTGCGCGGCAGGACACGGCGCGCCGCGCCAGGTCGCACTCACAGAAACCACACCGACGCACACACACACGCGCGCACACACACACACAGCGACGTGTTCACACACAGGCACAGCGAAGCACTCACACCGACGCTCAAACACACACACGGACGGGCACACACCGACAGGGAATGCCGTACCGACACAGCTAAGCACAGAACAACGTAACTGAACCACGTGGTCGGCAGCGTTACGACGCAAGACATGTCCACACAAGAGACGCGTTAAAAACGACGAGGGGCTGAACTCGGCATGGTCAAAGAACAAGTTTCCATGCGAGCCATAGGCACAAAGACATGGCAGGGCACGGCGCGGCACGCCGTGGCACGCCACGCCACACAAAGGACCGACACCCACTGAACAGGATTTTCACACGGATTTCACACAAATTTACTTACCAATGCTGCTTCGATGGCCGCAGCAGCTTCCTCCAGGCTGGTGTCGAACGACACCTCCCCAAAGAGTCGAGTATGTCACCCGTTTCCTTTTCCATGGTTGATGCGAACCCACACAGCACGAACGTTGATGCACCACTGACGAGCTGGCTGGCTTCGGTCTCGGTCCGGGCGAAACATCCCCCACCCTTAAGCTCACTTCCAGTTAAGCGACTCGGGCGAACTCTACCGAAGAGACTTCGGGTACGGGCTTCGGCTCGGTTCGGCTCCCGAAGTTATGTGAACAACCCTCGGCGTTCGCGCGCTTCGGCTCGGGTTTCGCGCCGATCCTTCGACTCGGATCCCCGGCGGCGGCACGGCGCGTTCGGTTCGTATCAGAGTCGGCACAGCGCGGTGTAGCGCGGAAGAGGAAGGCGTGCGCTCGCACCGCTCCCTTCCTTCCCGGCGCGCACGGCGCGAGAATTCAAACCCGGCGCGGTGCGGCGGGCACGGTCGGCTTGTCGATTCAACGTTACACGCGTGTTTATGGTTTTCCCGGATAGGTGGCGCTTGTGTTGTAGAACACCGTGTATAAATTTGGAGGCTGCGACAGCTCGACATCAGTCAATCACAGAGCGTAGCCACACACGCACCCACCATGACTTTCGCTGCTTGTGATATCCAGATGCTGAGAGGTACGGATGGAGAGTACGTCATCAAAGAGTTCTCTCTGTACGATCCTCTGTGGGACCTCACGCGGTGTTCGGAAGTGTTCGCACCACCGTATGACGGCACACTGGTACCACAGTATTACAAACGCCAAAACCATTATGTGACGAATTATGTCCACGGACTCCAGTGGCATCAGGGTGATAAACCATACACTGAATGCTATGAGATTATCGAACACTGGACCTCTCAGTACGCACGGATTTTGGTGAAGGGTGTGGAAAAGAGGAGAATGCTTGAGAGTATTGTCCCCTGTGGAGTGGATGTGGTCAATATTGAAATATTCGGTTGCCCTAAGCTGCAAAGCTTGCCAGGGCTCTTTGTTCCATGGCACTGCAGACAACACTCCGTGAATCCGATTTATACGTGTGCTGTACAGAATGCAGAGCGCATTGGTCTATTGTACGCTATGAATGAGAGTAATGTGTAGTTTAGTACGAAGTAAAAAATTTAAAACAAAACAAAATTCCAAATTTTTTTTAAAACAAAAACAAGTTTCACACAAAAAAAAATTAAAACAAAAAAATCTTGCAGTTTTGTGTAGGCTTACTGGGGATAGAATTTTTTTCCGCACACGAAAAATTCTAACGACTACATCTAGCTTGCCTCATGGGCGCAGTATTTCTCTCCTTACTTCATGCTACCCGGAGAATCCAACAGTAAAGGAAATCGCAAGTGGATAAGAATGTCATAAGAAGAGTTTCACGTTTTTATTTCTGATGAGATAAACTCTTACTTTCAGCTTGCATTGGAGACAAAAAGTAATATTGATCGTGTCACCATTGGTGGACTGAGCTCTCTATTTATTTTAATAAGAAATTAAATATTCCGTCTGTCTGTGTCCAACGCAAAGTTTCTTTGACTCAGATCTACTTGGGTCTGCAATCGTGGCAGATGGTGCCAAGATCTAAGTCAGCGATGACCGAAAGATTAACAAAGCGAGTGAATTTGTGTCACGATGCTAATATGTATTGGACTCAGATGATTTCAAGAATGTAAGTTCTACTGTGAACAGAAAGGTTTTCAATCGCTTTCAAACTTGACTCCAGTGCAAGCAGAGAGGCTTCTGGTAGAAGCAATAAATTCAGTCACAACTCCCTTCCCTCATAAAATCAAAGATGAACTCATCATCTATCATTTTTCTTTCATTAAAGACAGTGTTAGTAAAATCATGAAAAACATTTGAGCTACTGTCTCGTGAAATGTCAACAGTGAACATTTACATTCCATGCCATAGTCGAAGTTGGTGTAAAAAAAAAAATCTCGTGAAATGTTAAGATTCACATTCAAAGTTTAAAAAAAAACAGCTTGATTAGAGATTAAGCTCAAGTGAATTTGAATTCTAATATGAATAAGAAATTAAAATTGCTTTTCAAAAGCAATAAAGTTGCAAAGAATCGAGAAATAATTTATCAAGCATAACTCGTGAATGGAGATAAAATTATGGAGAGGGAAGAAAAAAAAACAGAGTCAATACAAATACTTGTTTCTTTATCTAAACAAAATTCAAAACAAAGAAAGTTTACTTCTTCATAAGATCACGTCGTCGCCTAATGGCTTCTTCCACTGCAGCAGCAGACTGAAAATAAAGAGAGCAAGAAAAAATGTAGCAACAGTAAAGTCACAGGTATAAAAAAGACATCAGTGTTTACATGCCTACCATTTGGAAGGTTGGTGCCCTTTGCTCTGGGCGTCACCTCGGTGGGCGCTGTTGGTGTCCGCCCCCATCCCGGTTCTATAGCGGAGGAACCGCTAGTGCTGGGAGCGCATGTGGTGTACGCGGGACGGACCGGGGGCACCTCCACCGATGTGCGGCCGGACGTCACTACAGGAACAGGTTGGCGGCGACTGCTGGCAGCAGCAGCAGCAGCAGCAGCAGCAGCAGCAGCAGTCGAGCCAACAGCCACTGCAGCCACTTCGGCCAGGAGGTCTAGCCCTGGAGCCGCGAGAAAACAGCGGCCCTAAAGCGGCTGAACACAGAGCCCTAAAAGCAGAGCGAAAACGAAGCTTATTAGAATTAACAGTTATAGATTAGGATTACAAAGGCTAAGTGCCAAGTACCTCTGAGGCGGCGTCACCATCGCCGGCCTTCACCGGGGTGCTGGACGCCCCAGGTTCCCCCATCTTAAAAGGTGATGAGGGGGGGGGGGGGGCGTTTGGGGCCCCGCTGCCACCGGGACTCCCGACGCGGCCTGGCCGACCACGGCCTCCACCATGTCGACTGGGGCCGACCCCGCAGCTGCCGCCTCGGCCTCGGCCTGCGGCATCATAGCCCACAAATCGGGCATGTCTTGGGCCTAATCAACATAAAGAAGTCACATTAGCAGTATCCATTCAAAAAAATCGATCCGCAGAGAATACGTGGATTACTTACAGGACGAGATCGCCGCCGATCGTCGAACCAGCTGTCTAGACTCGAGTCCGCTGACGTCTCCGCCGTCTGGTTGACATCAAGCGAGGACCATGTCGAGTCCTCCCCGACCGGCGGCGGCGGGGTTATCCTCCGACTTTTCAGCGGGGTCCGGAGGCACATCGCTTTTAAAGAGTTCTTCAAATGTGGTCTTCCCTTCCTGAAACGAACAATGATGTCATGAATTATAACGTTTCAGAGCGAAGAACGCGATCTATTTTACGTCGACGATCTTTCTTACGCGCGAGCTACAGTACGTAACACGCTGACGCTGGCTCTGCCCCCGGCTGGCGTCGGCTCGGATTGACTCAGCACTGGCTAGGTCAGCGTGTGACGCTGGGCGCCCGATCGGTAGACTAGCCCGCACCACACGCGTGAATTCGGAATTGCCTATCCCACAGCGCACAGCTGTGCTGCGAGTGGAATCAAGGTCAAGTTCACCGCACCAGGAGAGGGGAATACATCCAACGCGCTCCAGACTGAGCGAACACAGACGCTGCGGTTGTAGACGTCCGGCTCCGCTTGGCTACCTCTGGCCGATCAGCTGTGCGGAGGGAACGAGGCTGTGTGGCGTGGCGTGGCGTGGCGTGCCGTGCCCGCACAGCTGTTCCTACGGCTGGCTCGGGCCGTGCCATGAGAGTGAGAGAGACTGACGGCGCAGTTCGTCGGTGCGCGGCAAGACACGGCGTGCCGCGCCGGGTCCTGAGTCTCCTTCTCTTTGTTGCGCTCACAGAAACTACACCGACGCACACACACACACACACACAGTGACGTGTTCACACACCGACAGGGAAGCACTCACACCGGCGCACAAACACACACACACACACAGACGGGCACACACCGACAGGGAACGCCGTGCCGTGCCGGTACGGCAAAGCACAGAACAACGTTACTGAACCATGCGGTCAGCAGCGTTACGACGCAAGACATGTCCACACAAGAGACGCGTTAAACCGATGAGGGGCTTAACTCAGCATGGTCAAAGAACAAGTTTCCATGCGAGCCATAGGCACAAAGACATGGCAGGGCAGGGCACGGCACGCCGTGGCACACCACGCCACACAAAGGACCGACACTGACGCAACAGGATTTTCACACGGATTTCTTAAAATTACTCACCATTTCTGCCTCGATGGTCGCAGCAGCGGCCTCCAGGCTTGAGTCGAAGCTTATGCTTCCGAACAGGTCGATGGTGTCGCCGGTTTCTTCCATGCTTGGTTGTTGAAGCGCCCACTTCACACGAAAGCTGATGTACCACTGAAGCTATATACAATTAAGAGCCGAGAGCGAGAGCGCGGTGGAGCGAGGGCGCGAGGGAGCGGCTGAGAGCGCCGATGGAGTGTGGTGGGGGATTCGGCTCGGCCATCGGGTGTCTTCGGCTGGATTCGCTCGGGTGCAACTTGGCTACCGATTCGTTTTCGCATTGCGTGATTCGGCATTCGGGGTTTTGTTTTGGCGGTGGTTGCTGTGAATTCAAGATGGCAAAAGGTAATCAGAAAACATGGATGTGGATCCAAACTTCTTGCAAGCTGCAGCCCTTGTCGCACAGTTAAATGAAGAAGAAGAGGACGAAAATGAGGAAATGCTGCTCGTTCTTGCCCGTATCGCTGTGGCAGAGGTTATGGAGTTAGAAGAACCTGGAATAGATTTTGGTAAATAACCTATACTTTACCCGTGTGTTAATAGAAGTAGTTTCCAGTTTGACATGCGATGTATTGCAGAAGCACTTGAGGCCTCGTGGGTGTATGTAACCGTCAATAGGAACGAGTATCACGCCATGGGAGATCCAGTGTTCAGAATTCACTTTAGAATGACACGCCCTGTGTTTGAGGTAAGTGGTTTGACTGATCCCAATTATGTAAACCTTGCTTCTATGGGGGAACCTTAATTATTTTGATTTTCTGTGCACAGATTCTTGTAAACACAGTCGCAAATTATCTCAGAGAGACGGGCAGACTGCAGAGAGAAAGGACTCCGTTTTCCAGACATAACGCTCATGGTTATTTGGATTATGGCCACCCCTGATTCCTTTCGAAGTGTAGCTTTGAGGTTTGGTGTGCGCACTACGACTCTGTGGTATTTCTATTCCTACATAATCGAAGCTCTACGAGAGCTAGCGCCAAGATTTATCAAATGGCCCAGTGCACAGGAAAGGATCGCTATACGAAATGTGTTTCAAGAAGCCGCTGGATTTCCAGGAACTGTTGGCTGCATAGATTGCACTCATGTCTACATAACTGCGCCAGTTGAAGACGCTGCTCAGTATGTTAACCGGCATGACACATTTAGTATAAATGTGCAGACTGTTGTGGATAACACTTTATTAGTTCGCTCACTGCATGTTGGCGAAGTTGGTAGCATGAGTGACAAGCGTGTTTTCCGAACGAGCCCTCTGTGCCATGATATGTCGAAAGTTGGAGAGGACAGAATTATAGATCCAGATGAACACCTGGTGGGTGATGGTGGTTACACCCTTGCTAATTTTGTAAGTGCTTACTTTTTGATTATAGTAATTTTATAATTAATTGTGTTGGATGCCAGAAGCAGTTTTAGTTCTTAACGTCATTGTTTTTTCAAATGCAGATGATGATACCTTTTTCCAATAATAGACATTTGACAGAAGCTCAACTGGACTTCAATCTGGCATTGTCACAATGTCGAGTTCGTGTTGAAAACGCCTTTGCCAGAGCCAAAGGAAAATGGAGAAGAATTAAATTTCTGCATGCCAGAAATCCAGCGAAAGTTGTTGATTACATAACTGCAAGTTTTGTTCTTCACAACTTTTTAATTTTGAATGGGGAGCAGTTGTGGGAGGTAGGCAAGTTGTTATTGAAGTAATGCAACTTTTGTGGTGTGCTTTATTACCTTCCCTCCTTAATTGTTTTAGTATTTTGTGTTCTGTTTTCAGGGGAATCAACTGCAGTTGCCTATTCGTGAGAATGAAATCTTAGGGAATGAAGTCTTGGATGATGAAGATGATGTTGCAGATTTGGATGCCGATCAACGAGCATTAGATGCTGCAGAGGTGCGAGGGGCAGAGAAAAGGTTATTTATAATGGATCATGTGCTTCCCAATGTGAACTAAATGCTTACCTAATTTTTACATTTTTATTTTGTGATGTGGGACTGTGATAAATTTACATGAAAAATGTGATTGAACTGCTGATATACTAATTTTAAGATTGACATATGAAATACAACTGTTTCATTTCAAATTTTTTAATAAACAAACTTGAACTGACCATGTTGATCAGCTTTTACATCCTTCGCATCTTTTGATACCATCGATAATTAGGTACAATTAAAATAAAAGGTATTACATGAAAGGATACCAATATAAATTGATAACTTGTGTAATAGAAGGGCAGGATAAAAATGTTACTAAACTATCATTATTGAAATATATCACAATTGCAAGATCAAATTGCACTGTAATGCTAACACTTGATTAGACATTTAGTACAAACTAAAACATAAAAGTAGAAATATGACTTCAAAAATAAATTAACAAATGAAACTGGCACCAGGGCATTCAGTCACATAGAAATAATCTTGGTACCAACAAAACAAGATGGTTAGGAACAAATAAATCACTTAGCATAGACATTGATAATCAGACCAACTGGAAAAAAAAATCACATTCATATCACTGCTTACTTTTCAGTGCTTTAGTGCTTCAATCTGCCCTATTTTTTTTTGCAATTTTTGCAATGCTGGCAGCCAGAGACTCCATCACATTAAGCCTTCTGTCACTGCGACTCTCTAATCCAGTTCTCAGCAACTTAATCTCATTGGCAAGAGACTCTTTAGCAGCTACTTGCCTTTCTTGCAGCTTTGTTGTTTTATTTGTGTAGATTGCTTGCTTTTTACCACCCTCCTTTACCTTGGAGGTTTTACTGCTGCATTGTCCAGCTGGTGGACGAGTCCGAGTTTTTATTTCCACTTCCTTAACTTCCTTGCCTTTAGAGGTGTACACGGAAGTGCCTCCTACTGACAGTGCATAAACAGCTTCTAAAGAAGCGTTACCTTCATGAATTTCGAGCATTTCTTTGTAGAACTTCCAAGTGCTCGGTGCTGCTCCGGTCTTTCTGCAGGCATCATACTCCTTTCTGAACATTTGCTGGAGCTCTTTTATTTTCCCTTCGCACTGTTTGGAAGACACAGCTGCCCCAAACATATTCAGTGCTGCAGCTATTTCAGCATACAGCACTGAATGTCGCACCATTGATTTACTGCCCTTGAAATACCTGTATCTATCCTTGTAAAGATTTATAAGCATAAGGACCAAATTCACATCCTTCCAAACAGTGGCACCTGTAAACATGAGTTAGAGAGAACTAATTATTATGCAATAAATTGGACCTCAACAAATGTCATACTATTACACACTAAAATACTCACCATCAGTCTTCAGCCCATCACAGGTGGTGGGAGATACAAAATCATGAGGCAAATCATGGATGAGCAAAAAATCATCATAGTGTGGCCATCTGACGCCACTCAACACCCCATTGAGGGGCATCATAGTATCAATAAAAAAACTGATTCATGTAAACAAATTTAGCCCTGCAGAGCTGCCAGTTAACACCTGTCATTCTTCTCTCCTCTAGGTGTGATGCTATTTTCTTCCATATATCCACAGGCAAAATTTCTTTTTGGACACTGTCCTTACATGCCACACACTGCTTCGCAAACTCTTTTGTGTTTGCAATCGACCACATTAAGTGACATTGGACAGACACCTTCCGAGGTGTACGGCGGGGGGTCTTGTTGGATGGACTCCTCGGAAGACTGACATCCCCACCTTCATCTAAATGGAAAACAAATTTCAGTTACAGGAAGTTCAGACAAAACAAAATTGTAAACGAAATGCAGCATTATCTACTTGGAGCTATTACAAAAAAATTACCATTCCTTGTCTTTTTCCTTGCTGGTGATTGGAAAGGAGATACACCTGTGCCTGGTTGAGCATTCAGATTTTTGTTATTCAGGGTATCCTCTCCAGTGCGCTCAGTGAGTGCATCTACATCACCTTCACAAGGTGCATCTGGGAGGAATGCATCCCCGTCAGGAAGTGCATTTTCCTGAGGCAGTATTTCTGCAACTTTCTCATCATCCATAAGGAATTCGTCAAATTGCAAACCTCCTTTCTCTCTTTCAAAGTCATCATTCCACAGTATAGAGTCATAACCCAAACCTAAATCAGTGGAGGAAAAAATTAATGAAGGCAAATATTGTAAACTTACTGACCACTGTAGAAATGCAAAACATTTAAACATACCACAATTGGGTTGCTCGTCATGCTGTGATGTGTCACTGTTGTTTTCCACTGGTGGTTGCAAAATTTCCTCAAAACCTGCAGTGTGAGAACATAAAGTGAGCATAGCAAGCCATTCCCCTCATGCACAAGAATAAAAATGTTAATTTACCATTGAGTGTCACGTCACCAACTAATTGATTTATTGATTGCAGTGAGTCGAAGTGCTCTAATCCACTGGCACACTCATCTGTAAGAAACAATGCATTCAATTTTACATAATTAACAAAAAATGTCATGAAATTACGTCGCCCTAATGCAACTAGACATTACCTTCAATGACCAGTTGAGGACTGGCAACAGGATATAAGGACTCCATCAAAGTGAAAAATTTCCACTGCGAGCCCCCATGCAACCCTTTGTTCTTGGCTTCAGCAAACTGCCTTCTGAGGGACTTCATTTTTTCACGCAGTTGGCCAGAGCTGTAGTTGATGTTCTTGACAAAAAGTGCATCTGAAATTTCTAAATAGATGCGTTCCTCAACAGTTCTGCCCTGCATTGACCCTCTGCGTTTGAGGCATTCTTGGAGGAAAATAACTGTGAGACGGTCGTCCTTCCAGACCGCCCCTTTCTTCCCTGTTGCTCTCACGAGGATGGGGCTGGAGGTGGCAAGTGGCTGAGAGGAATGACCTGTTTGAAACAAAGCAGAGACTGCTATCACAAATCCCAGTAAAAGACGTCAAAACCAAGACATGAGTGCTGACATGCCACATGGACGCATGGGTTAAATTGTATGAATGAGTGGACAATCTGCAGAACTTTCATAACTCACCTTCTGGGACTCCTCGACTGTTGGGGACCCACTCAGACACATCACCAACTGTCGTATCTTCCACAAGAGACGCCCACATAGTGGCAGGGGCTTTAGCAGCCTTAAGCTTGTTCAACAAGCGAAACTGCTTTAGGTGATCTGCAATAAAATCAGGAGTGAACTAGAAATAGGTCCATTCCTTCAAAATTCACATGTGATGCGAGGGTTAGTTTAATGACTTACCATTGTCCAAAGCGGCCGCCTCCTTTCTTGAGACAACCACTTTGTAACACCGCACGTCACTGGGGTCATAAATTGAATGCTCTATATTTTCAGCCATCGCGTTATTACTAATAACTATCAAACACGAGGCTGACGAGACGACGCGACGAAAACGATGCAGAGGAGCGTGTGAAAGACCACTTCGAGTAGCGGATAGTCAACACAACACTGCTAGTCATATGGGTCGGCGGCGGGCGGGAATCGAAAACAGTTGAAGCAATGCGAAAACGAATCGGTAGCCAAGTTGCACCCGAGCGAATCCGGCCGAAGACACCCGATGGCCGAGCCGAATCCCCCACCACACTCCATCGGCGCTCTCAGCCGCTCCCTCGCTCCACCGCGCTCTCGCTCTCAATTTTATATAGCTTGACGAGCTGGCTGGCTTCGGTCTCGGTCCGGGGGAAACATCCCCTCACCCTCATCCCCCTTCCAGCTAGGCGACTCGGGCGAACTCTACCGAAGAGACTTCGGGTACGGGCTTCGGCTCGGTTCGGCTCCCGAAGTAATGTGAACAACCCTCGGCGTTCGCGCGCATCCTTCGGCTCGGATCCTCGGCGGCGGCACGGTGCGTTCGGTTCATATCAGCGTCGGCACAGCGCGGTGTAGTGCGGAACGAGAACGGGGAGGCGTGCCCTCGAGGCGCGTGGTTTCTCCCTTCCTCTTCCCGGCTCAGCGTAGCGGCGTAGAAAGTGTTGCCTACCCGACAGGCGCTTCGGATCGAGAATTCAAAACCGGCGCGGTACGGTGGGTGCGGTCGGCTTGTCGATTACAACGTTACAACGCGTGTTTATGGTTTTCCCCAGTCAGAAAATAGACATCTATCAGATTTTCTAGACCATCTAATGTATAGCTACAATGTCTATGTCGATCTAGATCTACATTTAGACACACAAAGACATCTTTTTACTAGGAATAGCCAAAGACAAAAATGCTGATCCCTGATCTATAACAATCCCAGCCATGTCATTATCTGATTAGTTCCTGCTGTTTTTATTCTTATTTTATTGATAATCTCTATTTATTGTTATTCAGCAAGATTGAGTGCCTCCGAGCGCGCGCTTTTTGAATATCAGTTTACTATTTTCCTGTATTTTGGATAGACCTTCTTGTGACAATTCATGAACTGAGACGCTAAAGCTTAAACATGATCGCAAGGATCTCAGAAATCAACAATTCGGACGCAAACGTAACGAAAAAATATCTTTTTGGAAATTTATGGCACCAGACAAACGGGAGTTTGGAAGTTTGGAGAAAGAGAGACACACGGAATCGAATCTCATCGATAAGATCGATTTCTACGAGAAAGTAAATAACTGTTTTTTTTTTTTTTTTATTTGTTTTTAATTATATATTGATCAGTTTATATTATCAGAACAGACAATGAAAACTAACACTCGTGGCGCGCTTGTTTCTTCGTTGCTGTGTTTTCTCTGACAAGAGTCATGTTTTTCTTTCGACTCGAGCGCCATCTAGGTGATGGGTCGGACAGATATCACTGTACTAGTCAAATAATGGTCCGAATTTGTTTTTTAAAAAACGTGTCTTAAAGATTCAATGCCAGTGTGGGTGTTGATAAAATGTCTATCTTGCTAAATATCGGTCTGAAGAAGTTAAATTCGGAATATTAACTTGTCTTATGTAGATTTAACCAATTTCCGGTCCTTCCCCTCATCCCCTCCCCTTGTGCACGGTTTTTGATTGGTTGGGAAGCGGTGAATTGCTTTGAATAGTCCTCTGTTCTGTGCCTGCGTCTTGGTGTCGTGGTGTGTTGGTGTACAGCTTCGTAACTGCTCCTGTTGCTCCCAGTTGCTCGTGTTGGGATTGCTCGTGTTGCACCATGTCTGGAAAAGAGTCGCCCAAGAAAAATAACGGTTCCAAGGTAAGTTTAATTTTCCTGAGGCTTTAGTAGTATTTTGCAAGACAACATCGTTTTGTATCCGCGTTTTGTGCCAGGGCCTTTCGTAGGTAGGTGACGCTTGGGGTTGTCTATTAATCCTTGTGCCTATTTGGGACCTGTGCGTAGGGCCTAATTTGAACACGTTGTTCTGTTCATTGGTATGTACGAACTATAAGTGTTTGTGCAAGATTTAAGCAGCGAAATGGCAGCGTGGGCAGGTGCGTGGTTATGGCCATGCCTTTCGTACGGGAGACGTATTTAGTTTAATAAATCTTTGTCATGCCTTAGTTATCACTTTTCAAAACTTTTATAGTCAAACTCAATAAATTATGTTACGATATTATGATTTTGAAGTTCAATCTCCGTAAACCGCAGTTTCTAATTCGTAGGTTAATACGGCGTATACTTTTGGGTGTGTAATGCAGTGTTTTCGTTTTCAGGAAAGAACCAGCCCTTACAAAAAAATTCACAAGAAAAACAATACCCACACTGGGTATGTTTCCATGTCAAAGCTGGAACCCAACAAAGCTTATAAAATGATTGATCTTGTGA
The DNA here is from genome assembly GCA_038380765.1 of Odontothrips loti. Lineage (NCBI taxonomy): Eukaryota > Metazoa > Arthropoda > Insecta > Thysanoptera > Thripidae > Odontothrips > Odontothrips loti. The sequence continues at coordinate 2,522,052 of CM076243.1, forward strand.
AGACAAACCATGAGTTGTATGGGCCAGGCGAGCTGGCCACTGTTATTAGGAAACTGCCAGGTGTAAGATTCAGCTTCCTTCTAAATATTTGAAAGATCTTGATGCTGAAGACATTGAGGCCATTAGATCTGATGTTTTTAAAAAAGATTGTCCATATGTGGTCTACCGAGAAACCATGGCTGATGGGTCTTTCCGTATCGACATTATCCCCAAAGGTATGACCTTTTATTCTTTTTCTTGGTTTTCCATTCTATTAGATCTTTCTCTCAGTTTTCATATTTCATGTGTTTCAGGTTCTGATATTGATGAGAGGTTCAGGAACAACCTTGAGGTTCCTCCAGTGTCCTTGGATTCGTCTGGCAGTCAGCAAGACTGAGTGGCATTTCTATGTAAGTATCTAGTTATCTAGAATGGAAGGATGATTTTTTTTTGTTTTGTTGATTTGTTTGTTTTTGTTCTTTGTAGGTTGCAAATTGTCTGCAACGGCTTCATCCTGCAAATCTACACTATCTGCAAAGCATTCCTCTTATTCAACATTTGAATGAAGAATTTTAATTTGTTTTCACACTTTCACTATTACTTGTGTTCTTACACAAAACAAAGAATTATTATGTTAATTTTCTACTTTTTATATAACTTGTTCTTACCCAGTATTGTATCCACACCGTTGTGTGTCATTGAACTGTAATTTATTAACCTGCTTCAAAGCAATGATCAGCATGTTCTAACAATGTGTATTGTATTATGTATGCTTAAGTAAGTCTATTATGTAATGTAAATCATGTGCTGTGTTTTAGTTTTTGAGCCAAGAAGGTTGGGTTTGATTCAATAAAAGTATTAAACATCCAATTATTTTAATGTTTGTTTTCCTTATTTCTGGTGCCTCAAAATAAATATTCTAGACTAAATATAGGTAACATAGACTAGAAATTTGGAATTGCAATTGCATCCCAAATGCTTACATAACATTTCTCAGTAATGACCTATTTTAGAACAAAGCAGATTGGAAAAGAGCTGAAATTGTGGGATTTTTCATTCAGGAGTCAAGACATGAGATTTTAAATCTTCCAACCACAAATTCCTTGACTTCAAAGATTTCCTTTGGTTTAGCTTGAGTAGACGTTTCCATGCAAATGGTTCCAGCAATATTCCACTCAGGGTTTTCACTCTTGATAGAGCCACATAAGTAATGCCAGTTGCCATTTCTTTCTCACCAAGGTTTATGAAAGCCTGGATCAGAAAACAGTTTTATCTCAGATGAAATCTAAAAATTACAATGTTTTTTTTTGGTATGTTAACTTACCAGATCCAGGCTTAGACTTTGGGAACTGTGGATAGAACAAGCATAACATAAAGTTATTGGGTACTGAATTCGTGTACACAACTCCCGTTGTTTATTTGTCCATGATCTTGAAACTGGAACTAGAGATACCGTTTTCAGCTCATTATCCAAATATGGTCCACTGAATGAGCGAAATCTACAAACTATTCCAACAGGCCTACCATCAGGGGGGCAAGCGTTGTCTTCACATAGAATGTGGACTACTTCACCAATTGCCCCATTCACAAGTCCAACTTCGGTCCAGATGTTCTGTTTGAGCATTATGGTACATCCCTCTGCCAGATAGAGCACTGGATGCAATCCTTCTGCATCATCAATTGTACCTTTACCTGCTGCAGTAATATTATGCCAAGCTGGCACACGAGCCACTGGCCTCTGCTGGTTGTTGGCATCAGTTAAAGTTTCAAGTCTGTTCTTGTTGTGGTTTAAGACTTCTAATCTTGTAGCAAATAAGTGTACTGCATCTTTAAATTTCTCTCTCTCTGTTTTGGACACAGCAGTTGTAAACCTAGATTTTAAAATACGGTAATCTTCGATTGTTACATTGCCATCACCTACATTGTTCAATACTTCTTGGAACACTGCATCTTTCTGTCTTTGAATTTCTGTAAGAAAAACTGACCCTTGAAAGTTGTTGAACACTAGCTTTCCACGTAGTCTTTCAGATGACAATTGTTTGTCTGAACGTTACGATCACCGACACCTGTAGGTTTCGGGAGAACGGTGCAAGATACGAACTTTTTCATGAGAATGAATCCCCCCTAAAATAACGTAGTAAACACACTTCCAGTGCCGAAAACGACCTCAGGTGCTGCTGCAGGTGTCGGTGGACAAATCACGGTCTTCTTGTGCGAGAAGTGGATCATTCGACATAACTTTCGAACGGAACGTACGAGGAGCATGCGGATCTCGCCAATGGGCCTCAAATTAAACAGGCAAATCAATCGTAATGTTCCGGAGCGTCCCGGAGGTGCTGCTGCAGGTGTCGGTGGACCAAAGACGGTCTTCTTGTGGGAGAAGTGGATCATTCGACATAACTTTCGAACGGAGCGTACAAGGACCATGCGGATCTCGCCAATGGGCCTCAAATCGGACCGGTAGTTCAACCGTAATGTTTCGGAGCGTCCAGGAGGTGCTGCTGCAGGTGTCGGTGGGCCAAAGGTGGTCTTCTTGTGCGAAAAGTGGGTCATTCCACATAACTTTCGAACGGAGCGTGCGAGGAACATGCGGATCTTACCAATGGGCCTCAAAAATTGGACAGGCAGTTCAACCGTAATGTGCCGGAGCGTCCCGTAGGTGCTACTGCAGGTGTCGGTGGACAAATCACGGTCTTCTTGTGCGAGAAGTGGATCATTCGACATAACTTTCGAACGGAACGTACGAGGAGCATGCGGATCTCGCCAATGGGCCTCAATTGAACAGGCAAATCAATCGTAATGTTCCGGAGTGTCCCGGAGGTGCAGCTGCAGGTGTCGGTGGACCAAAGACGGTCTTCTTGTGGGAGAAGTGGATCATTCGACATAACTTTCGAACGGAGCGTACAAGGAGCATGCGGATCTCGCCAATGGGCCTCAATTTGGATAGGCAAATCAATCGTAATGTTCCGGAGCGTCCCGGAGGTGCTGCCGCAAGTGTCGGTGCAGCGAGGTCTTTTGAGAAAATCCTGGTACATTTGGTCTACGAAGGAATAAGATTTGAAGATGTAACTATGCATCTAAAAATTTGGAACGGCTGGTGGTCGCATGATCCTTCGTAGCCATTTCGACGCTCTTTACGGATATCGCCTGTCACCGAAGAATACGCTGTAAAATAAGTAAGTACGGACAGTCCGTAGTGTTTCTCTGCCAGTTATATCGGAAGCCAGTTAGAAACCGCCGCTTTAACGGGTGATTTTTTTTTTTTAATGTCGCTTTCATGTGTCGTCCAAGTTTAGGCGACGCACGTCTCTCTTTGATTTGAAGTAATAAACGCAGATAATCGAAGGATTCCTAATGAAGATGGAAGCTGGAGGGAGAATCGGATAGAAGTGGATGCGTTTGACGAAATGGGAATGCCTCGTTTGAGGCAGGATAGAAATAGTTTTTGTGCCATTTGGCAGTGAATTCTGCTGTTTGCTTTTCTGACAAACAATTTTCAAAATATGAAGTGCTTCGTTTCAAAGATCGTATGAGATGTTACCTAGGATTTTCGTGTAAGCGTAAAATTTGCGCTGAATCAAGCATACATCTTATGAGGTTGCGGTGCTTGCTGCCGATCAATGGTTAGTTTATGGAGTACCCTTCTGCATAAATATTCCCAGAGAAGTTGGTGATTTAATTTATTCCTTGAACCTGAAACAGGGATTGGGAATACGTATTAACGGTGAATTGTCGAGGATATAAGGAAAAATGTGCCTGCTTTCGCCAGTGCGCCCGATTTTTAGTTGTCAGTAATCATATTCATAAATTAAATATCTTGAGTTTTCCCCTAAATATTTTTTATACACAGACAACATTTTATGGTAACGCTTTGGGTGCTGTTTTGGACCTGACACTCATTTAACTTTTGCCACACCAGAGTCAATCTTTTTTTCTGCGGGATATGAAATCGAGAAGTTCCAAATGAAGGCTCTAATATTAGAATACGAGCGTACACATTTTCTTTCGAACAGGTCGTCTCATTGGTCGCAGAGGGTTGTAATTGAAATCGGCTTCGTTTACGGCGTGGCGTCGCGTACCGACTGTCTGCGCCACTTGGTTCGCCGGCCATCGGGCTTCGCTCGGGCTTCGCCCGCGCGAGCTTTTTTAAAGCAATACGAATATAACGGAGGCATTGCATTCAGAAGCTTTTAACAACTAATTTATTTGCCTCGCGTAACATTTAAGTTCGAAAGCGAACCCAACCATATTTCTTCGCTCAGGTCGTTGCGCTTTGCCGCGAAGTGTTCAATTTTTGCTTGCCTTCGCTGCAAGAGCCATTCTGGCAAATCTGAATGTACTGTAATGCCCTAGAATGTCTCATTGTACGATCACTGCCCGAATGCAACAAGGGCGTGAATAGAGGAAACGTTCGGTAGCAGTACGGCGTTATTCAAGCTGTATTTCTTTGATAATACCTATAGTTCGTGTTCCAAATCTCTATATGTGGATTTAATAGTTATGACTATTTGTATTCTTTATTTCCAGAACGAGACAAGACGTTTACACGGTAAAAAATAATTTTTGAATCATCCAGTAAAAAGTTAGGAAGTTCTCATCAAAATAATGTGTGCAGATGTCCAAACTTTTTCTGGAAAATCCTAAGCTAACTTGTAATTATGTTTCCTGTTATTACTATGCATGTAAAGACCCTTCTGCACACAGTACCTCATTTTCCAATTTTTGGGTAATTCCTAAGATTTTTTGGAATTTTCTGCTTAATAGGAATTTTTTTATCTCAAACTTTTTGTGAATTTCCAAAAGAGTTTCTTACTGTGTTGTTTTGTGGTGGAGGAAACGTATGTTGGTTAAATTTTGAATACGCAGAGCTAGTAGCTTTCTAATGAGGCACAGTCTTGTAAGTTGGTAGACAAACCTATTGTCCAAGTTCTTCACTCTATAAAAAAGTATGCTTGTTTCAAGCATAATTTCTCTATTTGGCGGAGTTTCTTGGATCAAGCATCCATGTAAAGGTCGTATGCTTGCTTTTTTAAGAGTGTTGTACCAAGAAGTAATCAGAAGTTCAAGCTCGGAAAAAGGAAGTTCAGTGCAGTTAGCATTAAATTGGCCACCTCGGCCAGAAATTAAAGTAACGATTACACCATGGACAGTTCATGAGACAAGACCCGTGATCTAGATGTACATAAGCATAGCTATTAATATTCGAATCACGTTGCCCATCTCGCTTCAACTAACCGGATTAAAACGAATATTGATATCTTCACTATACCGAAGGTGACAATTCGTAGGCAAGGTATTTTTGACGTGGGCAGCGAATTACGAATTTGGTGACAGGAGTCATGATGTTTAACTTGCATTTAATAAACCCGTGTACGAAGCTCACGATGTATGAGGCTTTGTATTCAAAAGGGAAATGCGGGCATTGCATTTCGTATGTTTCTTGCTAAGAATTTTCTAGTTAAAAGAAAAAGGGGTTCACATTACAAGAAGGATGTCAGTTGTCTGCTTTCGAAACATTCTTTTACATTTTTTTCTAGCCTGCGTTCGCTTTTTAATTAAGGGGGTAGCATTTTGGAAGTACAAAGGAATACTGTGCAAGAAAGGTTGCCATGTAACGTCCCGTTTTAGCACTTGGGTGTGGGTTGCATATAGGGACTTATCTGGGCGCGTTCTTGATGCAATTCTTTGCAATTCTCGAGACAATTCTTTTTACGTTCTTTTCGCGGCCAAAATTAATTTTATCATACTTCCAGGTTTACGAATAGTTTACCCCCCATTTCAACTTCCAGGGTTGTAATGCCGAACGCGATATTGCACTTTTTTCATTGCAGGAGAGTAGTTTACAAGTTCCTAGTACCTGTCTTTTTAGGCCGTGCCGAGGGAAGTTTTGAAGTTGTGGCGTTAACTTCAATACGAGGATAACAGGATCCAGTTTTCTTAACGCATTCGTTTCCCAACCCCTTCTCTACAAATCGTGGACGTCAAAGAGCAACATTTTTCAGGTCGCCCAAATTGAGCAACAGCGGTTCCTCTTTGATTTCTAGCCATGTCACTTGTAATCAATCCTCTCAACGTCTTACATCAGATCAAGCTGATGTTCGAAAATACGCCTCTAACTCCGCTAAATGACGCGGAGCAAGAGCTTGCCTCCTACGTGGCTGGTAAGACAATTGCCTTGGCTTCACAGCTTCTGAATCCTCTTGATTTTGAAAACGCTGTTTTGCGAGAGTAAAGGACGCTGAAATTATAGGGCTCGATGTCTTTGCAGATGTTATCCGGCAAGTCATGACCTATGGCCTCACCGCCGTAGATGTGGTCGCTGACCTTGTCTGTTTGGCTGAAACGCTGCCAACGTCAGTATACGATCCAGAAGCGGACGCCGACGAGTTTCGTCAGGATCCCATGGTCATCAGCTACCCCAATGAGGTTTCTCTTGAAGTGAAAGCAAGGGCTGTGGCTTTTTGGGAATCGGGCGATGGACGCAGAAGTAGGAGTAAGGGCTCCATGCACAAAGCGATTTCCGCTGTGCAAAAGCGTTTCCGCTCGGTCACAAGCAGGGAGCAGCTTTACAGGTAGTTGTTTTGCGAACTATCGGTAGCATTTACGATATGATATATATATGATTATATAACTACGAGGACCATATGGTCAAAAGCAGCTTAAAGGACGTGGGGTTGCTTTGCGAAGGAATTTAAGGCTTTGTATTACGAAGCTTTATTTCAATAAAATTTTTTACACAGAAATTTCTAAAAGGTGAACCTTTGTCGATTTACAAAGAACAGCGTCTGCGCATTACAAACCGTAGGTTACGAATGTCTTTGTGGCCTTCAATGTCCGACTCGGTATTTCGAATACTTCATAGGCTGCGAAGTCAATCTTTTGTAACACAAAGTCGCAAATTTTTTCGCAAGCTACCAAGTCGTTGCCTTCGCAATGCAAATAAATTATTTACAGTGCACAGTAAATTATGCGGGAAATAAACTCGCCAATTATAAGTGGCATAAAGAGTCAAATGTAAAGCAACGCAGAATATATGCTGCATGTGTTCCTTGGAGGGAACGCATGGTACATGCATTGATCAACGCATTTGGCGTGTGTTCCCTCCATGTAACATGCAATGAAATCTGGAACGCATCGGTTGATGCGTTGTTCCACACACACACTTGTTCTTTCAGTGGCAGTAATGCATACTCGTTGGAATCATTTTAAAATAAATGTTCTATTGCCAGGTGGAAAAAACTTGTTGCTGCTGGGGGCACTCACAAGGACAAGCTCCAACAAATTTCCGAACGCACGTTTAGTAGATTTGTGGAAGCAAAAAGGAGGCATATGGTCGTACATGACCTGGACCTCCGTCGATGGGCAATATCAACTGCTAGAGAACTGAATTGCACGAACTTTAAAGCTTCGTCTTCATGGACATATCAATTTAAGAAAGCCCATAATATTGTATCCAGGAAGGTCACCAAATTTGTGTCCAGTGCTGACGTACGAGTATGTATCTTTAAAATCAAGTGTCTTACTCGTTTCCTAAATGAAAGATTTGTACTCGAATTTGCCTGTCTTGATCAACACGCAACACATGTTACTGCACAAATTTGTACATAATTATGTAAAGAATTGCGCAGACATTTTATGTACAAATACGTGCATCAAGTTCAAAAATGTGCATTTGCTGCACAAATTGGTACACTTCATAAGTATGCGCAATTTTGTATTTAATTCTGTACAAATAATTACATTTCCATTTAGTGTGCAGAATTAAACATGGATTTAAAGGTACATAACTATATGTACAAATTTATGTTTGAAGTGAATTCCGTAAATTCTCATGTACAAGCGCTGATACAACTAACGCCTAGCGGTGCGCCCGCTTGAGGCATCCTCACAGCTGCACCCGTCATCAATATTAGCAATACTAAACAAATCCATGAGAGTTATCTCCCTAGTCCTGACAGAGAGCTTTCAGCAACGTTGCTTCAAATATGGGCGTAGCGCTAAGCAATAGTTGTATGAATCACTTTGAAGATCAAACTAAGATGGCCTCTATATGTGCTCACAATGTCGTATTGTTTTCTAGGATAGACAGGCTGTGGAAGATGCTGCTGTGGCATTTCAGCTGGAAACGTCTGAAAGAATACATGCAGCAGGACCTGCCTCTGTAACAAACAGTGACCAGGCCGGCTTCAACTACGAGATGCACGGAGGACGGACGCTAGACCTCCGTGGCGAGAAAAAAGTTGAGAGAATTGTGCAGTCTAAAAACGCTACAACCCACAGCTTCACCATTATGCCCATGGTCACCGCTGCAGGTGAACTGAAGTCGCCGACATACGTTGTGCTCCAGGAGTCGGACGGCAAGTTTGGCCCACAGGTTGGTCTTCCGTTTAAATTACATATTTTCAGCCGTCACTGTCACATCGCGTTTACTGTTGCGAACGATTGTCAAACAATAAGTATCATGTAACATGTGTTCTACACATGTTTTTTTTAGAGTCACATGGGGGAATTTTTGGAAAACCAGAAGTGGTCCCGCAACGCCCCTCAATTTAAGCTCTAGCATAGGGGACAGGAAAAATCCCAAGGTCTGATTTTGGCCTCAAAAATATGCCTCCCGAAGTCCTACGATTTTGAAGCCTAAATTTTCAAGGGTTTTGGGCTATCACTTACCGTTTACATGATAACTGCGAAAACCTACTTACAGCACTTTTAGAGAAAAGAGCATTTTAATGAAGATTTTCACGGTTGTCTCGTAAACGGCAAGAGATAACTCAAAACCCTTCAAATTTTCGTTTCGAAGGCGTTTCAGAATCGTAGGTTTCCTTGGCGAGGCATATTTTTTAGGCAAAAATCGGACCTTGGGATTTCTCCTGTCCCCTATGCTAGGGCCTGACTTCAAAGGCGTTGCGGGACCGGTTCCGGTTGTTCAGAAAATTCCCCTAAAAAAAATATCAGAAATTCATTTACATCAAACTGCACCTGCGGACCGCTGCGCCCATCAACATTTTGAATGTGACTCTAAAAAAATGTCTAATGTAATTCCGGGGGAAACGAATGTTAATAGTGCTCCATGAAAGGGACACATGACAGGTGCTGGAATCAATGCGTGTAACATGTGTTTCCCCGAAGGAAACGCATGTTACATGCATTTTGCAACGCATTAACTGACGCGTTTGTTCCAAACACTTGTTCTTTCACTGCACGTTCAGAATTTGTCGGTATTTGTTTCACCCAATATCGCGTATTGGGAAGCACTCAAAGGCGGACATCAGTTAGCCACTGGTGGAGTATGCATAATCTAATTGTTTATAAACCCTACAGGTACAGCAGTCACTTTTCCATGCGCCTAATCTGCACGTCTCTTGCTCCAAGTCCGGGAAAATGACCGCGGCACATTTAGGAGAGTGGATCAGCCATGTTTACGGTCCATCTACTACTGATGGAGAAAATGTTCTCGTGGTTGACAGCTGGTCCACTTTCACAGAACGGAATATTCGCGCCGCCCTTCCAGACGGCATTGAGGTAACCAAACGATAATTTTATAAACATCGGGGGATATTTGCATTGGCAAAAATTTATTTGCATTATAAACTGTTGTGTTTGTTGGTTTGCAAACATCCTGCCTGCATTGTTTGCGTTACGGAAAATTTGTTTGTAAGCTGTGACACAACTCAAACACATCATACGTTTGGAATTAAGTACCAACGCCCGAGTGCACACACAAACACACGCTTATTTGCGATTTGTTGTGCATTATTGTTAAGGGTCCTAATTGTTGTCTTACTGACTCCTTTCTTTGATCGTAGGTCTCTATAGCGCAGATACCACCTGGCGCAACCGGCCTGGTGCAACCGTTCGATGTTTGGGGTTTTAGACCAATTAAAAATTACATACGCCACATCGAAGATTTCGTGCTTCTTCATGAAATTGATGTGCGGATAAGTCAGAGGAATAACACTCTGAAGCTCATATCTCTTCTAATGAATCAATTTCAGTCGCCACGATACACCCCGTTCTGGCAATACAGTTGGTTCAAAGCAGGGTTGATTGCAGAAAGACCAGTAGAATTTCAGAATCCAGTGAAGTTTAGTTTCGGTTGTTCTGAAATAACCTGCAATTCCTGTGAGGGCTTGCATCTGTTGATTTGTGGGTGGTGCAGACGGTCTCTCTGTTTTGAGCATTTCTTCACAAACTACCACCTTTGTGATTTGTATGTCCCTTAAGTGTTTGGTTTTTTTAAACAGGCGACCGACTAGTGATTTACTTTCACTATTGTGTTTGAATTACAACGGTTCCGTTAAGTTATATCAAACTGCTTTTGTTTTTGTCATGTTTATGTGTATAAAGCAGTATACACATAGCGTTTTATACAGTTCTCTCATCTTTAAAAAAAAAAAAAAAAAAAGTGTCCGCTCTCAGTAATATTTTTTGTGTGGCACAAAACAAAATTTGTATTCTCCTGTATTTCGTTTTTAAATCTTAAAACATCGGAAATATGCGGGGTACCCCCCGGGACCGACACTTTCTTTCGCCGACATAATATGTTTTTAATCCGAATATTTTTTATTCGGATGTTTTTGTAGGGCGCAAAAAAATAGGTGGGCTATGTTAGGATGAATAGTTTTTATTCGGAAAGTTTTCCTTCGGAAAATTTTAATAGGGTGCATAAATAGGTGGGTTAGGTAAGGTTTGGTTGAGTATTTTTTTATTCTGAATATTTTTTATCCGGAATGTTTTCATTCGGAAGAATTTTATAGGGTTCAAAAATGATAGTTAAGGTTAGGTCAGGTTGGATATTTTTTATTTTAAATATTTTTAAATGGTTGGTCGAAATAAGGGTCGGAAAAATATTCCGCATGAAAATTTATGGAATAAAAGACATTAAAAAAAAGATCCCAATAAAAAATATTCGGAATACAAAGATATTAAATAGATCGGCGAAAAGAAGGGTCGGTCCCGCGGGGTGCCCCGGTTTGAAACAATCCTTCAAACTATCTGAAAAAACACATCTCCGCCTTCTGTGAAACTTTTTGTGTAGCGTAAGACAAAGTTTGTATTTCCCAGTATTTTGGTTTTTAAATCTTAAAACATCGCAAATATGTAGTTTTAAAATATAATGCCTTTGCAGCATTTGATGTGTTTTTAAAAACAATAAACTATGTACTATGGCATACTATCCTACCGTCATGAAATTGCCCGGGGATGTAGAAAGCTGTGAAATTTCGCACATTAAAACTGTGCACAAGTGTAAAGTGGCATTTCTTAACAAACTGCCACCTGTGATTTGTATGTTCCTTGAGTCTTTGGTCGTTTAAATAGGTAACCGGCTAGTGATTAAATTTCACAATGGTGTTTGATTTAAAACGGTTTAGTTTTTACTTAATTTCAATCAAACTGTTTTTCGTTTCGTTTTTATGTTTTTGATTGCACAGTATACACATAGCGTTGTATACAGTTCCATAACCAATCTTTAAAAAAAAAAAAAAATCTCCGCCTTCTGGGGCTGAAGACGGTAGCTCTGTCAATTTTTGGTAGAAATAATGGCAAGTAGACCTTTCCCTTCTATATATTGAGAAAAAATATATCATCACGTAAAGACGTTCAGTAGTATTATTTACCTGGCAAACATTACTACATAAACACGTGCTGAAGCGATATTTTCAGAAAGCTCGTTGGAGCACTGCTGCGCAATATATAATCGCACCAACATAACCAATTTTCATTTGTCTTCGGGATCCACAAAAAAAAAAAAAAAGCTTTTCATAACGGAAGATCCTTGCGATCTCGAGGATGCATGTTGTACATTTCGGGGTTAGCATGACACCAAACATACCAAATACCGTCCGCACCCATAGCAAGCGCGTTCAGGATGACGCTCCAACAAGGCCCGAAAACGTCAAAAGCGTGGCTGTGACGCTACTTAACTTCCTTATTAGGCCCAAACGCTAAAATCCTATGGCGCGGCGTTTGAAACTGTCACGGATGATTTACTTCTCGTAGACCATGGTTTGTCCTCCGACACCTGAAGCAGCACCTACGGGACGCTCCGGAACATTACGGCTGAACTACCTGTCCAATTTGAGGCCCGATAGCGAGATCCGCATGGTCCTCGTACGCTCCGTTCGAAAATTATGTCGAATGATCCACTTCTCGCACAAAAAGACCATGATTTGTCCTCTGACACCTGCAGCAGCACCTACGGGACGCTCCGGCACATTATGGTTGAACTGCCTGTCCAATTTTTTAAGCCCATTGGTAAGATCCGCATGTTCCTCGTACGCTCCGTTCGAAAGTTAAGTCGACTGATCCACTTCTCGCACAAGAAGACCGTCTTTGGTCCACCGACACCTGCAGCAGCACCTCCGGGACGCTCCGGAACATTACGATTGATTTGCCTGTCCAATTTGAGGCCCATTGGCGAGATCCGCATGATCCTCGTACGCTCCGTTCGAAAGTTATTTCGAATGATCCCCTTCTCGCACAAGAAGACCGTCTTTGGTCCACCGACACCTGCAGCTGCACCTCCGGGACGCTCCGGAACATTACGATTGATTTGCCTGTTCAATTGAGGCCCATTGGCGAGAACCGCATGCTCCTCGTACGTTCCGTTCGAAAGTTATGTCGAATGATCCACTTCTCGCACAAGAAGACCGTGATTTGTCCACCGACACCTGCAGCAGCACCTACGGGACGCTCCGGCACATTACGGTTGAACTGCCTGTCCAATTTTTGAGGCCCATTGGTAAGATCCGCATGTTCCTCGCACGCTCCGTTCGAAAGTTATGTCGAATGATCCACTTCTCGCACAAGAAGACCGTCTTTGGCCCACCGACACCTGCAGCAGCACCTCCTGGACGCTCCGAAACATTACGGTTGAACTACCGGTCCGATTTGAGGCCCATTGGCGAGATCCGCGTGGTCCTTGTACGCTCCGTTCGAAAGTTATGTCGAATGATCCACTTCTCCCACAAGAAGACCGTCTTTGGCCCACCGACACCTGCAGCAGCACCTCCTGGACGCTCCGAAACATTACGGTTGAACTACCGGTCCGATTTGAGGCCCATTGGCGAGATCCGCATGTTCCTCGTACGCTCCGTTCGAAAGTTATGTCGAATGATCCACTTCTCCCACAAGAAGACCGTCTTTGGTCCACCGACACCTGCAGCAGCACCTCCGGGACGCTCCGGAACATTACGATTGATTTGCCTGTCCAATTTGAGGCCCATTGGCGAGATCCGCATGATCCTCGTACGCTCCGTTCGAAAGTTATTTCGAATGATCCCCTTCTCGCACAAGAAGACCGTCTTTGGTCCACCGACACCTGCAGCTGCACCTCCGGGACGCTCCGGAACATTACGATTGATTTGCCTGTTCAATTGAGGCCCATTGGCGAGAACCGCATGCTCCTCGTACGTTCCGTTCGAAAGTTATGTCGAATGATCCACTTCTCGCACAAGAAGACCGTGATTTGTCCACCGACACCTGCAGCAGCACCTACGGGACGCTCCGGCACATTACGGTTGAACTGCCTGTCCAATTTTGAGGCCGAATACACAGGTGAATCTCCAACTGGGGGCAGCTGCTGAATATCACCGAATAGATAAACAAAACATCCACCAAAATCTTCACCATAGAATCCTTTTGCTTGCTGGATTCTTTCTTGAATCATATTCATGGCATTACAACCTACCATGCTATACTCATCTATTAATATAAACAGTACTTTTTCAATTTTCTTTTTCAAGGTTGTGAGCAGCCTGACCTTTTAAAGGAACAAACTCTTTAGTTTTGGAGTTGATGTACAGCACAGAATGGTATGAAGAACCATTGATATTTTTGGCACTAACTCCTGTTGGTGTTAAGATGAGGTATGCACCATGCCCTAATCCCAAATGAATTTTATGTGTCATAGCTTGTATTATTAAGCTCTTCCCAGTTCCTGCAAATAAAATAAAGATATTTAATATATTGGCAGTTTAGCTTCTTTCAAAACATATTCTGTAACATTTACCTGCTTTTCCTTGAACTATGATCCGTTTTGGGATCAAGTAATTTGCAGAGAAGTTTTCTTCAGTAACAGACCTCATTTGCAAGTCCAAAAGTTGAAGAATAGCTTCCTGTTCAGAAGAAAAGTTGACATTTGGGAAAGGAGGAATGGCTGTATCTAAAATGTGTTTTGCCTTTTGTGATTCAAGGAAACTGGTCAAGATAGGTACTCCTCCATATTTCTCATACTGTGGCAATGCTTTATACCAATCGTAGTTTAGGTCAGCATCCCTTCTTCCTAATTCCACTGCTTCAATATTCTGGTTCGATCCCATTTTAGATATTGTCATCCATTCCTCAAGGGAGTATGATTCTTCTTGATCAGCTGGATTTTCTTCGAATTCGTCCTCTTGGGGGCTGATGTTAGTGAAATCCAATTCTCTCAAAGTATTTTTGTCAATAGTTTCTTGATACAGTTCATAATTGTCTTTCCACGATAATCCATTCACTAGAAATTGTTTTTCATCCTTCCATGGGACATACAACAATACCTGCTGTCGATAGAAAGCATCATTATCATCATCTTGGGAAGGCTTCCTTTTAAATCGAGGATAGATTTGCACTATTGCTTCCTTCTTATATTTTTGGCCTGTATAAAAATTGTATTGTTTGGCCATGGTACACAAACATTCATCTTCATGGCCAGTTCTAGACTTATATCTGTCAAATATAGTTTTAGTGCTTTTATTTCCACTCTTTGGTACAAAGATCCAATCTGAATTGCATTTAAAATTTATTGTGACAAATTGTCTTCCACCAGCACAAACCAGTTTCCTACCACTGATGAGATGACACGTTTCCTGGGCACTATAATCCCGTTCTGAACAGCACTGTATATATAATCGTTGTATTATATTTTTTGCACTTTTGTTGTCATCACTGGTGGAAAGCAAGTCTTTTAACATATCAATTAGTTGTTTGGATTCCTTTTCTGGCTTGGAGATATATTTTGCAAGGTAATTGATCAGACGTTGTTGCGACAATACTGGTGCACTGTTATCAGAGAGGGTGATTTTAGGGATTGTCACCCCACTGACTGCGCCAATTCAACCCATAACGGTATGTTTTGTGCGGGAGGGTGACTCGGCTCGTACTGACCCCTTTTTCATAGCCTTGAAGGGTGTGTTTTCCCTGAAATGGTGTGAAAAAGGCACCCCCCTAAAAGGGTGGGAAATCTCGCCCCCCATGACGGTGTGAACTGCAACCCTTTTGGAGTGTCACATGGCGCACCTCGGGGGTGAGTCCCATTCCCACCTTTGGGAATGCGAATTTCCACCCTTTCGGGGGTATCATAGTAGGTCCTCGGGGTGAGTCCCATTCCCACCTTTGGGAATGCAAATTTCCACCCTTTCGGGGGTATCATAGTAGGTCCTGTGGGGTGTGAAATATCGCACCTACAGGATGGAAATTGATGCCCAGAAAGGGAAAGGGGTCACCACCCACAGAGATGCATTTGCCCTCTAAAAGGGTGGGAAATCTCGCCTCCATGACGGTGTAAACTGCAACCCTTCTGCAGTCTCGCGTCGAGCACCTCCGGGGTGAGTCCCATTCCCACCTTTGGGAATGCTAATTTCTACCCTTTCGGGGGTATCATAGTAGGTCCTGTGGGGTGTGAAATATCGCACCTACAAGATGGAAATTGATGCCTACAAAGGGAAAGGGGTCACCACCCACAGATATGCATATTTCCTCCCTACGAGGTAACATCTTCCACCCTTCTGTGGG
This sequence comes from Odontothrips loti, assembly GCA_038380765.1. Taxonomy (NCBI): domain Eukaryota; kingdom Metazoa; phylum Arthropoda; class Insecta; order Thysanoptera; family Thripidae; genus Odontothrips; species Odontothrips loti. The sequence continues at coordinate 2,537,802 of CM076243.1, forward strand.
TGGTAGGTAGCCCTTATCGTATGTGTGAGTATTCAAAATTTGCTCTGCAATACCAAATATATAACAATCACACGCAGAACAAAGCCAGGTCAATCACCCACAAAAAAATTTGCCTGTCTTTACTTTCACAATTTTTCATGAGACACTTTTTTTTCATGGAACCAAGTTGCATATTATCTTTGTGAGTAAAATGACTCTCCTAAAGTTTCATCTTCAGATTTGAAATTCAAGGAATGTTCAATTCAGATGGCTTGCCCTTCTTTCATCTCTCACAATATTAATATAGCTTAGTAATGGGACATACACGCATTTATAGGTCTTTACTTTCAGAACAATATATTTGCTACATCATCAATCTTGAATCCATAATGATAAACAGTGATAACACTTACATGAAAGTAGTGAAAATTATGAGTAAGAACGTAACCAATTACTGACGAGTTATGCCTGTGAGTCGATAAGGTACTGCATGTCTGATCACCATGTACAATCACATCGATATGACCTTCAAACAGACCTCAAATACTTTATGAAGGGTGGTTCAATATTTTGGTGTATATTTTGAAAAGCCCCAAAATTATTTACTAGAATTTGATACCAGAAAATTGTACTTTTGAATTGGAAGCAATGTAGTGCACCACAAGCATCAAAATACCAAGCTGGGGTCCCTTGGGAACTAATTCAACAGCGGGAACCAGGAGCATGCCATGACAATGGAACTATAGCCCATTAATCACAAGATTCCAAATTTGCTTGATTTTTCGAGGTGTGTGGCAACCCTGGAGGCACATCATTAATTTTTCTACTTTCCTCCATGTGGGTTGTTTGGTAAATTGAGGGACTCGTAAAGAATGAATCGAACTCTGTTTCAATAGAAACACAGGTGGAATGGTGTACTCAATTTAAAATACCATGTGCAGGCCGGATGTGAAATAAAATAAGAATTGGAATAATGTCTTCTTTTAAGACATATATTCTTCAGTTCAACTGTAAGTTCATTAAAAAGCATTTTATAATTTTAATAAATATGTACATCTTTCCAATTCTCGCCAGTTAATTCCAGACCAAGTTGTCTTCTTCACTGATTTCTACATCAGCCCCAGCTGTGAGAAATAGAACCCGATAAGTATCCTTTATTGTAGTATTTCAGTTTCCAGAACTCAAACCATACATCCGGAATGAAAAGAGGTGTGGGAGACAAAAATGTGGGTAAGAAGGTATTCAATAATTGATCAGTTGTGCCACGAGTTGAGAACAGGAAGCTACATTTCAGCTCCATAAGGGAGTGTACCTGATCGCATACCAAATGACCTAGTAGATCTCAAATACATTATCAATGGTAGTTTTCTTTTTGGGTAACATTTCAAAAAGCACAAAAAATATTTGCATTAGTTTTATTTTTGCATTAGTTTTATTTTGCAACTTTTTACATACACCTTTGATCTGAAATATCATACTTTAACAGGACTTGAAGTTCACACACAAAAGTTCATCAAATAAATTAAACACACACACACACACACACACACGACGTTACGTGCACAACCAGAAATAACTTACATTTTACATCACACCAAAAGATTCGACACAATAATTGAAATAAATTAAAAAAGGACATGTACATACATTTCTACTTTTAGTGAAAAATATGTGATCCCTCTGCAACTAACCCCTACATAACATCAAGCACAATATGCCAGTTCACAGAAGTAATTTGCAATGACCCAAAAGATTTAACACAAATCAACATTATTACCTATATCATGATCAACGTCATCATCTTCATAAATACATTTAAAATATAAATTTGATGCCACCCAAAGTTCAATATTTATAGCATGAGACAGTCATAGTTCAGAATATTATGCTGAAAATGGTTCCACTCTAAAAACTAATGCAAATGTATAAAAGGGAATTGCTGAATTAATTTCATTTCATGCCTTCTTGGTACACATCATAACCCAATTACCACCAGCACAATGCTTCTTCAGAATCCACTGACACAGTGGCATTGCAGCACAATTCTGGTTCTTACAAATGTGCCAGCTGTTCCATCTACTCCACCCTGCAGTACAGAAAAATGTAATAAATTTAAAAAAAATCAAAAATGAAATAGAGTCAAGACATGAAGGCACCCAAAATTGTTTTAGCACACTCACTTTCAAAGCTTTCATTACGGTCCGCACATTTCGCTCAACCACCTCAAGTGATGCTCCATCACCTTCTCCCTGGAAGTCAATTATCCAAGATGTTATCCATCCTTTCCTGCTTTTACGCTTATCACTCGCCCACAAGGACTTGACAACGATAGGCACACCTCGCTTCTTGCAGAACTCGTTCACATCCTGCAAAACAAAGAAAACTGTTCAATATCGAGCCAATTGTTTCCCTACAAAGCCAGGTTAGGAACACTTCATATTCTTACCGATTGCACCTTTTGAAAAGGAATATCTCGGCCATACCCGACCACGCAAGTACAAGGCAGACTCGGTAAAGAGTATGTAACAGGCATCGTGTATTAAACTGCCAACAATTTAAACTGTAAATTATAATAAGTAGTTGTTACGTCTTACTGTTAGGGAGCGCCCCTGATAGGTAGTCCGCTCCCTAGACTGCGTGTGGAGCGCCGACGAGGCAGCCAGCACCCCAGGTCTAGCGGTAGTCTAGACACCGGAGAGAGGGGGCCTGGGGGCGGCGCGGAGGAAAGGCGATGGTTTTGGTGACAGGCGAGAGGGCGGTGATCGGAGGAGGAGGAAAAGGGAGACGGAAACGGATAGAGAAAAGGCAGTAAGGAGAGAGAATGGCGAAGGGTGCGGACGTGCGGGAACGAGCAAAGTGAATCCGCGAACATCGGACAACTGCGTGCGCGTTTTGAACTTTCGGTGCTTTGTGAACTCATCGAGTGCAATCAAGTGACGCGTGTGCGACCTTTGGGATACCAGCGACCACGGACATTATGGATTACTCGCCTGCCCGAGCCTGGTAAGCCACCCTCGTTAGAATGGCCACCTCCATGAGTTGTGTCTAGATAGGGTGTAGATGTATTGCTCCTTTCTCAATAAACCCTGTAATTGCTAACTAAAGGTATGCTCAGTCCCATCCGCTAGTCATTAGCTAGAAAATCCACTGAACCACTCACCCAGATCCCATTCAACAAAACATTACGACACAAACACCAGCAGACACTACGTCGTGTACACGCCAGGCAGCTAGGCGCCAGGCGGCTCTAACGGACCAGTCTGCTGCCAACTGTAAAAGTAAAAAACTGAAATCGCAGTGCAGCTCGAACTCTATTGCTGTTAACTTATTATTCGAATGGTTTAAATACTTCACACAAATTATTCACTTTTTTGAAATGCCTTGAAAAAAGCCTTGCACTGTCATAATTTCACATGGGTAGGTTACACGCCTTCATGTTGGCACCGCAGCTCTTTACTGACCTCTCGTGACCGCTGGCTGAGACGTAAATTCCGTCCGATTCCGTACAACTCACTTCTGAAAAGAACTTAGGTGGGTGTGGGTGGCGGGCGCCTGGCGCCTGGCGCCTACTACCGCCACGTCTCTAGCACATCTTGTTTCACGTTTTGTGACGGCAGCCGGCCACATCTGTAGCACATCTTGTTGCCACATCTCTAGCACATCTTGTTTCACGTTTTGTGACGGTATGCAGATGTGAATTCGCCACCATGATTCATTGAAATGCTTCGTAGGTTAAACTGATTTTTGTTCTAGATTCACGCAGCAATGTGGTCCCGGTCGTAGACCCCTGTCACTGCCAGGCCACCGAGCAAGCCACTCAGCTTTATTATCACCACTACTTGTGAGTATTTAATGTTTTCCATCATGCTTGATTATTATTGCATTCATTTTAAGTTCCAATTGATTTGAAGTGCATTCTTCTTTTTTTAAAGGTGGGCGGTGATTTCAATGTGATGCCGCTTGCTGGCGTAGCTTTGTCCTTTTGGCAAATCAACAGACAACTTTAACTCATTCTACGTGTTGTCACTTGCATGCCAGTTACGCTCAGGGTTGAGCTTATAGTTTGGTGGAATCTGTTGTCCACTAACCTTCTTATGCAGAGGCATGTTATCATCTGTGGCTCCATGGTCGTGAGAGTGATGTGTGTAGTATGGCGTGTGCACTCTCTGGTGTGCGCCTCTCATGTGGAAGTTCTCGTGGTTTTGTAATGCTTACACTCCTCCTGCGTCTGGGTGCTGCCACTGGTCGTGTTGGTTCCTCCACCTCTACCTTGGGCTTAGCTCTTGCGTAAAAGCCAAGTTATCATCTGTGGCCTCATGGTCGTTTGGGTGATTTGTGTATGGCATGTGCACTCTCTGATGTGCGCCTCTTATGTGGAAGTTCTCGTGGTTTTGTAATGCTTAGACTCCTCCTGCGTCTGGGTGGTGCCACTGGCCGTGTTGGTTCCTCCAACTTTAATTGGGCTTAGCTCTTGCGCAGAGGCAAGTTATCATCTGTGGCCTCATGGTCGTTTGGGTGATTTGTGTATGGCATGTGCACTCTCTGATGTGCGCCTCTGATGTGGAAGTTCTCGTGGTTTTGTAATGCTTAGACTCCTCCTGCGTCTGGGTGGTGCCACTGGCCGTGTTGGTTCCTCCAACTTTAAATTGGGGCTTAGCTCTTGCGCAGAGGCAAGTTATCATCTGTGGCCTCATGGTCGTTTGGGTGATTTGTGCATGACATGTGCACTCTGTGATGTGCGCTTGCCATGTGGAAGTACTCGTGGTTTTGTAATGCTTACACTCCTTCTGCGTCTGGGTGGTGCCACTGGCCGTGTTGGTTCCTCCAACTTTAAGTTGGGCTTAGCTCTTGCGTAAAAGCCAAGTTATCATCTGTGGCCTCATGGTCGCTAGGGTGATGTGTGTATGACGTGTGCACTCTCTGGTGTGCGCCTCTTATGTGGAAGTACTCGTGGTTTTGTAATGCTTACACTCCTCCTGCGTCTGGGTGGTGCCACTGGCCGTGTTGGTTCCTCCAACTTTAAGTTGGGCTTAGCTCTTGCGCAGAGGCAGGTTATCATCTGTGGCCTCATGGTCGTTTGGGTGATTTGTGCATGACATGTGCACTCTGTGATGTGCGCTTGCCATGTGGAAGTACTCGTGGTTTTGTAATGCTTACACTCCTCCTGCGTCTGGGTGGTGCCACTGGCCGTGCTGGTTCCTCCAAATTAAGGTTGGGCTTAGCTCTTGCGCAGAGGCAAGTTATCATCTGTGGCCTCATGGTCGTTTGGGTGATTTGTGTATGACATGTGCACTCTCTGATGTGCGCCTCTTATGTGGAAGTACTCGTGGTTGTGTAATGCTTAGACTCCTCCTGCGTCTGGGTGCTGCCACTGGCTTGGCTCCTCTACATCAAGGTTGGGGTTATAGTTTGGTGGAATCCTCACACCAGCCTTTTTGTGTAGAGGGTGATGTGTGTGGTGTCAACTTAGCATTTTCTGGTGGTCAAGGTGCCCTGTAATCCCTGTAAGCAATGTACGGAGCTATGTTACTAGGATTGTCAATGTTCTGATGGTTCCATGCATTATCCCTGTAAGCAGTGTACAGAGCTGTTGACTTAAATGTTTTGTTATTGCCAATTGAAATTGTTGAGTAATGTATTTTAACATTCAAAATTTATTGCCAGATAGGCAGATGTCCATGGCTGCTCAGTTAATTCTCATACATGTGTAGCTTGTCATATCTGTGCTGTGGAGGCGAGAAGAAAAAATGAAAAAAAGAATTCCCACTTCCGTTTTGACTACCAAACTGTGTGTACGCTTACTTATCTTCCTGAATATTGTCCTAACAAATCCTGTCGAATCTGCAGAAATACAACCTGTTCTGATGAGAATAAAAATGTTCATAATGTATTTTATTTAATTTATTTATCTAACAAATTCTCCAAAGGGCTCAGCCCTGTTGTGGACTGCAAAGAAGTGCAATTCAGTGGCTAAGGCCAGTGAATAAATTGGCATTTAAAAAACCCATGTTTGGAGTTGAAATAGTTGTGAACTTCCAATTTTTTTATGACAGTAGTATTTAAGGGTGTTAGCATTGTTGGCTTTAATCAAAACATCAAGAGTAGTATAGATGGGCATGTATACTACTATCAAGTAAACTTTCCTTTTGTGGGTCGAGGACTAATATCAATATAAATGAGTGATTGCTCAATACATCATCTATTTTCATTTGGTGGGGTCTTTCATGCATATGGATACAGTACAGGAGAGGCGTGTGCTTCCTGACATGGCTCTAATTAATGCTAGTTTAGTTTATGCTTGCACAAGTGTTCTGCTGTGGAACCTGGATCATCTGAGGTGAATGTCCGTAGAAAAGGTGTTTGCTTGAATTTCCTCCAACACAAAATGTACATAGATAGGGGAGAACAAGAAATCGGCAGGACTAGCTTGAAACAATTTTTTTAATTAAAAAATAGAGATCATAATGTGACAAACTGTAAAGCACTGAAAACTATAGACCAGTAACATTGAACTGAAGTTGATTTAAAATATATGAACAAAACATGAAAGACAAAATGACTTGCCTTAGGCAATTGAACATGGTGGTTAATAAAAATGAACACAACTGAATACTGTTTGAAAAAATACTGTTGAAAAAGACAGTGAACTTCTTCAACCAGTGCAATAAAGTAATGACCCTGATCTCTTCAATAACATACAGACAATATGCAAGGCCTATTAACGAAAACAATATAAGCAGTGAACTAAATATACTTTTATCACAAGAAAGATGGACTGAGGGATATGAATAAGAATATCTTGACAAATAAATTAAATGACTGCTTTAAAAATGTACTATCAGTAACTATGAAATGGGAAAAGCAAAACAGAATGGAAAAAATCACATAGGCACTGAAAACTATATACCAGTAACATTGAACTGAAGTTGATCTAAAATATATGATCAAAATATGAAAGACAAAATAACTTCCTTTAGGCAATTGAACATGGTGGTTAATAAAAATGAACACAACTAGAAAAAATACTGCTGAAAAATACAGTGAACTTCTTCAACCACAGTGCAAAGTAACGACCCTGATCTCTCCAGTAACATACAGACAATATGCAAGGCGTATTAACGAAAACAATATAAGCAGTGAACTAAATATACTTGTATTACAAGAAAGATGGACTAAGGGATATGAATGTGAATATCTTGACTAATAAATTAAATGACTGCTTTAAAAATTTACTATCAGTAACTATAAAATGGGGAAAGCAAAACAGAATGGAAAAATCACATAAGCACTGAAAACTATATACCAGTAACATTGAACTGAAGTTGATCTAAAATATATGAACAAAATATGAAAGACCAAATAACTTCCCCTAGGCAATTGAACATGGTGGTTAATAAAAATGAACACAACTGAACACTATTTGAAAAAATACTGTTGAAAAAGACGGTGAACTACTTGAACCACAGTGCAACACAGTGAGGATGAACACTGGCCTACTTCTGGCATTCAAAACATTTACTACGGGCCATTCTGATCCTGTAAGTGATTGCCCCATGTTGAACCCGCTTGACAAAAATCCAGCCGTTGTCGGTGGGGATCTTGACTATGTGTCCGAATCGTCGCCGCTCCGGCTGGCGGCTCAAAAGACTCAGTCGAGCTGAGGCCGTCAGGGTAGTCAGTCAGGTAGTCCCCAGAAAAGCACCCCTGTGACAGAGGCAATGTTCATTAATGTCAGTCTAACACAGGACAGCAAATAAGGGAACTTAATGGATCACTTACCGCCACTGCATGACGAACATCTTTAACTGCATTACAATTCACATCATTTGCAACGCGACCTCTTGCTGGGAAGGCGACAATCAGGTCGAGGTCGTAGGATGCCAGGGACAGTTTAGTGGGACGACCCGAATTGACGAGTGTGCAGGCAACACACATCAGCCCTATATTCGCCAATTCAAGGGCTCGGTTAACTTTCTGGAAACAAGAGCAGTTACTGAAGTATGCAATAAGTGATAGAATACCTTAGCAATTTTAAAAAGACAGATGCAACTCACGTAGAGGCGCTCCTCCAGGCTGAAATCCAGGCAGGGGCATGGTATGTCTTGAGACCTCTCAGAATCTATCTTGTCAAGTAGAGCGCGAAGCTCAGCGTCAATGGGAAACACCCGTGGGTCTGTAATGCTTACGCTCCGTCTGCGAATTGGTCGTGCAGCCACTGAAACATAATATGGTTGTATAAGTAAGAGTGACCTGTTGACGAGAATATCTAGTCGAACACTAGACGAAATAAAACGGAGGAGGGGTCTAAGCACAATGGAATTGTTCACAGAATGCTACTGACACTTTAATATGTCTCGATGCTTATCAATTTTACTGATTCCAACGAATTAAGATCACCGACCAAAAGGAGGCCGGAGACGGCCATTGCCGGCTACGATCGCACTGTGATTTTAATCCGTTGGAATCAGAAAAATGGATGAGCAGCGAGACAAATCAAAGTGGCGAAAGCATTCTGTGGACAAATCTTTTGTGTTAAGACCCTCGTTCTTGTGCTTTCTGAATTGAAATAAGAAAATCAGGAACACCAAGAAAGCCGGTAACCCCAAATGATCACAAGTTAAATAGACGCCACTGGTACATTACTGCTATTACTTACAGAGTATGACACTTACTTTTGTCAGATGTTGAAATAGTCCGCCAGAAACATAACACACTACAGATAACCCGGAAAACACACATGCAACAGCAAAGTAGGCGGTTCGGACAACACAAGACGTCTGGTGCGTGGCTACCACAAGACTGCACTTCTCCACTTCTGCCGACTTTGAACTCGGCGGTCGATGCTGGTCAATTGTATTTTCAAGCAGAATATGACAATATGGTAAGTAATTTCGTGCATTCGAGTATTTAAATAAATCTACTACGTGTTAAAAAGATATGGTGAGGACAAATTTCGAAGCTATTATAAACATAATAAATAGTATCGTTACTGGCGTGAAATAGTCAAGTTGAATCACGTAGTGTATTCGGCACTAGGTCAGACAAGTGCAAGACTGCACGAGTAATTATTTCAATCAATTAATTTCATGATCGGTGGCAATGGAGTGTTTAAAATTTATCGTAATATAAATTATGTTTTTTAAAAATTGTTATGGTTGCACTGTGGTTTTGGGTACTTGTGGATTAATTGTTTTCGTTCTAGCTGCAGTCGAATCTTTGACTCGAGCGCAACAGCCATGCTGGATGACGCATCAGGTGGCTTCTGGCTCGGCCCTGGCTGATGAGCTTGTGCCTTTCCCGCATCAACTTCGTCGACGTCTTTTCCATCGTGCTGAGCTGCTGTGTTGTGCGGATTGTTCTACTTGTGTTCCATTTTGGTCAGTACCAGAGCCCACAGCATTGTAACTTTTGCACAGGTGGTTGCCTGAGATGAAATTCTGGTTCGTGTCTATTTGGTTTCAGTTTGGTTATAGGCAATGTTTTTGTACAGGCGTTGTCCCGTTGAGAACTGTAACTCTCCTTGCTCAGACTTAAGAAGTCTGGTGCTTCATCTACGTTTGACTCATAATCACTTACTCAACTCGCCTTTAAAATGTCCAGTAGCTGGCTGCGCTAATCAGTATTCTTCTTCAGAAGCTTTCAGAAAGCATGTTGATCGTAGGCACCAGGCAGAATTCAATGCTAGCAGGCATACTTCAAAGCAGCCTCGTCACCACAATATGAACGAGCCACAAATTGTTAATGATGCAGAAGCTGAAGGGGGGGGGTCGAGCAGGCATCTACTTCAGCCTCAGCTGCTTATGCAGTGCTTTGGAACAATTTACCTCTGCAGGCCTCCACTCTGCGTTTGCATCTTGAGCATTCTTATGATCTACCGCAGTCAGTAGCAGTCAAAGTATACAGTGAGGTTGTTAGTTTTGTAACGTCCCTTCTGCGACAGGTTTGTGAGGTAGCACTTCTTCGATTGGGCGAACTGGGTGTTAGCGACCAAGAACTTGAAACTTATCTCAAGTGCCCAGAGTTAGAAAGGGCTTGTAGAACCAGCAAGACTGATAGTAAGGAAACTCTCTGTAAGCTTGGTTATGTCCCCCCTACTAGGATAGATCTTGCCAGCCTTCGTGATGGTACCGAGCCTCCCACTTTCACCAGAGGCAGGCCTTCAATGCATTATGTTCCAGTATTGGAAAGTCTGAAGTCTTACCTACCTCATGAGGACGTAGTGTCAAGTGTTCTTCGGGAAAATGTGCAGTCTGAAAATTTGCGCAATTTCTCTGATGGTAGCCTGTTTCGCGAGCACCCTTTGTTTTCTTTAAATCCTCATGCTCTCCGTATATCTCTCTACTCTGATGAACTGCAGTTGTGCAACCCTCTCGGAGGTAATAATAAGAAACACAAGATGTGCTGTGTGTATTTCCAGTTGCAGAACATTGGGGGCAAGCATTTATCATCTTTGCAAAGCATTCACCTGGCATTGTTAGTGGAGTGGAAGCATGTTCAAAAATTTAAGTATGACTTAATTTTGAAGCCCTTGATAGATGATTTGAATATTCTGGCAACTGAGGGGATAAATGTGGTAACAAAAGGTGGTGGGAAGTTGCATTTTGTTGGTGCTGTGACCAATGTTTGTGCTGACAACCTTACTATGCATATGCTTGGGGGTTTTAGGGCGACTTTTAGTTCTGGCAGAGTGTGTCGTTTCTGTATGGGTCGCTATGAAGACCTATCCAAGCTTGCACACGAGGGGCTGTGCACATTGAGAACAACAGAATCACAGCAGAGTCATGTCAGAAGTGTTCAGGAGGACCCACCTTTGGCTTCCATGTTTGGCGTTGTTGGTCCATCGCCACTGGCACAATTAGCACATTTCACTGTACCCGACTGTCTTCCTCCTGACGCTATGCATGATCTTTTAGAGAAAGTAATGGGTTTAAATGTAAAGATTGTTCTAAGAGGTTTGCACAAAACTAAAGTCTTGCTGTTCCCTAGAGCCAGACAGTTGCTGATGGCTTTCCGCTACGGTGTATTGGATAATGTGCACAAACACCCACCTTTAGCACCTGACTTATTGCAGGCAAAGAAAAGTGTCCGTGGTTCAGCAGCTCAGAAATTGCATTTGTTCCATTTCCTGACCTTAGCTCTAGGTGCCCATGTACCACGTAATAATAAGTTCTGGAGGCTTCACCTTCTCTTAAATCGCATTAGTGACATTGTGCTGGCATTGGAGGTCTCTAAAGACATGGTAATGAAGTTAGCCCTGCTGATAACAGAGCACCATAAGCTGTGGTGCCAGCTTGTGAAAGGGGTCTTTCCTCCGAAATTGCACTTTTTGCTCCATTACCCTAGGTTCATGTTATTGATGGGAGTGCCCCGCAGCTTCTGGTGTATGCGCTTTGAAGCAGCACACTTTTACCTCAAACGAATGGCTCAGAAGTGTAATAACTTTATAGACCCTGCTGGAATGCTGAGTGTAAGGGTGCAGAAAAAGCGGTGCATGATGCATTCTGGTGCAGCAGGTTTACCACCTGCAATAGAATTCGTAATGCAGCAGTCCTCTGTTTCTCTGAAGGACCTACCCGAGGAAGTGCAACAGGTCATTACCGATGCTGCACCCATCAATTCAGAAACGGTCTTTGTTCAAACTGGTGCCATTAAAGTCCATGGTCTTTCTGTGAGGACTGGCTGTTTCAATATTCTAAGTGCTCGTGATGGTGACCCAAGTTTTATTAAAGTTAGCAGTGTCTTTGTAATTAGTGGTGAGGTGTATGCAGTGGGGTACTATGTTAAAATTTTAGGTTTTGATGAGCATTTCAATGCTTTCGAAATCCCTCCTGTGGTGAGCACTTTTAATTTAACTTGCGTGCTGGCCGAGAAACTTCTTCCAGCCCAGACTCTGCATCCGTACTTAATTGAGGGCAAGACACTTCTTAAGTTAAAATTCATACCATTGGAATAGCCTGTTTTCTGCAGGGGTAATGGAAAATGTGTTTCATTTTATTGCTTTTATTTTTTTAGCTCACTGTTTTCTGTTTGTGTGATCGCTTACCTGCTTGTGTTTATGTTCCAGGTTTGCAATGCGGTTCCTTGTTGAGTTTGGTGAAAGGAGGAAGGTGCTTGCTATTGATGAGCCATTTGAAGCCACCATCACGGGTGCAATAATCAGTGCGTTTGGGCTTCAGGACAGCACTGGAACTGAAGACATCATCCAGGGATGGAGTGAAGAGTTCCAGGAGTTCTTGGATGTGGATGACTTTAGCGACATGCCTGACAAGGCTAAGCTCAGGTTCATTAGAAAGAGTAAGTATGACCAAGGTGTGCTTTCATGCTTCGGCAGTGCAGTATTTATCAGACCTAATGTATTGTCCTTGTCCCTTTCCGTATTTCCAATTGGAATGTGAAGTATTTTCTTTTTCTTTCCCTAGAAACTTTGGAGGATGTGTATTTATGTAGCGCTTTGCTTGCAGCTATTGATGCTGGTTGTACTCGACACAGCAATGGAGCTGGATCGGACAACGACAATGAAGCTGCAGATGATAACCTGCCACTACGCGAGAGGCTTGGTGGCAAGACTATTCCACCAAATTATAAGCTGCCGACTTTCGGCATTGTCATCAACCTTGAACTTAAGAAAGGTACACCTCTGAGTTCAGTACACAGGAAAAGGATAGTAAAGGCACTTTACACTGACATGCTGACCTATGTACCTGACATGTAAGTTAATTTTTTTGTCAAATTTTGGTCGCTGAGGTTCATTATATGTATTATTTACTTCTATTTTAGTTTTTAAATTGTATGTGGGCAAAATGTTGTAATCTATTTCAATTGTCATGCTTTTTTAGGTACCCAAAAGCAATTGAGTACTCCAGAGTGATCGAGGCGCTACTGAGGGAATATCCTCATCTTGGAGACACAGCAATGCCGGGGTGCGCCTGGTCAAATGTTGTGGACAGTAGTGTATGTTCCTTGCTGTATGGATATTCAGGGTACTTTTTAAAACTTCAGTGTCATTAATTGCCTTTTGTTTTCTTTTTTTTCCCCCCATTTTCATTTCAGTTCACATGGAGGGATACACTTCGCACGAAGTTTAAGACTGAGAGAAGAAAGGCAACTGCAGATAGTGGTGAAAGACAATTAACCCACATTTTGGAGCGGAGGGCGAAGTTTGCTGCTAAGAACCCGAGAACAGCTGACATCGAAGGTGCTCGTTGGAGTGCCAACATAGTCAAGAAGTCAGCCACTTAAGTATGTTTCTTTGCTTCTACTCTGCATGTGATTTTGCATATCATTCTGAAGGAAAATCTTGTGTGTGTGTGTGTGTTTGATTGATTGATTGATTGATTGATTGATTGTGCAGGAACCTAAATATCTCCCGGAGTATGGGAGTGGACACAATAAGGAGACAACCAAGGAGCTGCAGGGCCAGATCAACACTGAGTGGAAGAAAGATCAGCCAGATGTTGACTTTATCAGCCGCATGATGGCGTTGTGTCAAGTCAACCGACGGTACCAGATGTTCAAGGAAGAAAAAAGTGTGAAGGAGATTCAGAAGCTGTATGCTCCTCTGACGTCAGCAATGCAGGTAAGGGTGCTGTTTGCTTTACAATCTGTGCACAGGGACTGTGAATGCGTATGGGAGCATGCATTGTTTGAACACACCTTCCTTCTGCTGTAGTGGATTTTGGAGAGCGACAGACAACTCGGCTTCAAGATGAGGGCCAAAAGGACTGTATTTTTTACTGAAAATAGGATTAAGATTGCAGAGGAAGTGATCTGCAAAAAAGCCGAAGGTTTGAAGATGTTCAAACTGCTCACTGCTGCCTTTGACTCTGATGGTGAGCTATGCCTCTAATGTTTTTATGTGGTCAGAGAGATTCCTAGAACCCTTTCCTCATGTTTGTGTCTGTTTCAGTGGATGGCAGGACTGCAGCCATAATGGCCTGCCTACCATGGCTGTGCAGTGAGCCAGTCAAGCACTGGGTGCTTACTTATGGGGTAAGTCTGATTGGCCTCTCCCATATGTGAATTATTCCCTTATTACATGTGCAGCAGAGTGTTGATATACCTCAATATTTGCCTATATACTTCACTTCTGGTCTTATTGCTCAGTTCTATTGAGTTAAAAATCACTATTGAACTTCCAGTCTTTGCTTGGGCTAATCTAGAATTAAATGTCCAATATTAATCCATACAAATTGGTCACATGTAATTTGGGAACGTTTTCTTTTCTTGAATTAAAGAGAAGCTAAAATGACAAGTTCTTACTTTCTCTATCTGAAGTCATGACATGAATTATTTGTCAACTGTAATACGTTGTTGCAGGTGGTTACTACTTCCCATCCTTTGATTTTGGTGCAGCCAGGGGAGGATGAGAACAACAAATTCATGAACGCCACATTTGTGCCATACCTAGATGGTACTCCCTTAGATGCAAGCGGTGGCCTGCCTGTGATGCAGGCAATCGAATGTCTGGTTGCAGCATTACAGCTGATGAATGCAGATTATCCATCGCAAAGCAAGAAGTCATGGAGACTTCTTAGTGAAGTCATATTTGGCTATGAGCCTTCAGAAGTGGTTAATCCCAGTCTTCAAAAGATTTTTAATTTGTTGGTTGAATGATGTATATTTTTTTATGATGCATGTCTTTTAGTAATATGCTCAATTATATGTCCTTTCTACCTGAAAAGTCTTATCTCTTCATACTCCTTATTCATTTCATTAAGTGATCTACAGTTTGCACATCCGTGCTTGGCATCAATTTGTGAGAGCAAAAGACCAGCATTTATTGAACATACTTAAATATGATTTGAACAGCCTCATGTGACTTAATCTTTGTTACTTTCACATTCAACTTAATGTAATCCATTTGAAGCCTATGAGCATACCTAATACACCTTAATGGTGAGAAGTAGCCAAAGAAGGGGCTGAAGGTCCATCCTAGGAGGCTTTTATAAATCACCTAGATAATAGCAAATGTGCACCGCAAGGGGTGTGCTTTTCTCGCCGTAAGGGGTTGCAGGGAGCGTACTTAAAACACCCGAATACGAGAAGGAATCTGTACCACACGGGGTGTCTTTTTCTCGCCGTAAGGGGTTGCAGGGAACGTACATAAAACACCCGAACACGAAGGAATCCGCACCATATGGGGTGTCCTTTTCTCGCCGTGAGGGGTTGCTGTTGCGGACCAGGGAGCGTACATAAAACACCCGAACACGAGAAGGAATCTGCACCATACGGGGTGTCTATTTCTCGCCGTAAGGGGTTGCAGGGAGCGTACATAAAACACCCGAACACGAGAAGGAATCTGCACCATATGGGGTGTCTTTTTCTCGCCGTAAGGGGTTGCAGTTGCGGACCAGGGAGCGTAGATAATGCGCCTCCTTTGAAGTAGGAATCGGCACCGCATGGGGTCACAAATTGTCACCCGGCCATCCTCGTATGGGTCGCTAATTCTTATCCGTAAGGGTGTCCATCATCACCTTCGGGGTGTGAATTGACACCCAAGGAGGTGCAGGTGGGAGAAATAACTACCCCTCGTACTTACCCTAAACGGGTCATTCGATGGTTTCTCACCCTTTACGAGGGACACTGAGGGTAAGAATTTGGGACCACCCCTTATGGCTTATATCCTCACCCTCTCTGATAACAGTGTGAGAAGTCTATATTAGCCCTCCAAACCTGTATTACATTTGGATTATAATTGTTTAAACGACTGTCATTTCTTTCAGTGACCAGTTCATATTCATTCTTCTCATTTAACACTAACTCTGTAACTTCTTGGAGTTCTTTTGGAAAATCAAACCGGCATTGTTTCTTTTTTGTTTTTCTGTTTACTCTGATGCAGTAACTATCTGAACATTTGGTATGCCTCTGTACCTTATTTAGCAATTGCGCCAGATCCTTTTCAATATCTTCGACATCTGATGGCTGAATCCTGCATGGATGTGTTGTTGACTTTGGTTCATTCACATTAGGGTGTTTTGTCTTCACTAACTTGTCAAAGAACTCAATAATTTTTCCTTTTTCCTCAACATTTAAATTTGAAATATTTGTCACATCTGGTGCATCCTTAATCCACAACAGTCCATGGATATGCGGACTTCCTCTGCAACAAATAGAGTTAAAATGTAAATGTATCGAAGTGTGCTTAGTAAAAATTTGACAATGAATAAGGGTAATTTTTTTTTTCATCTTACCTGTGTTGGTATTCCACTCTAAACCAATAGTCTTGAACGTCAAATTTCTTTTTCAGTACCTTGAAATAAATTAGATTGCAGTGAAAGGTGGATGAGTATATACTATATTCTACGCACATTACTTCAAAGAAGTGTTTCAATTACCTCAGATATAAAGGTTGATGCCCTTTCATAAAAATATGCATCAACTAACTCTGGGTTTTCTTCAATTAACTTTCTTCTGTCTGATTCTGTTACCAGGTCAGGATCTTTATCTGGTGCCAATATTTTGTACAAGTCTGGCCAGTGAAAATCGGCACAGCTCAATGTGAAAAAAAGGGTTGGTAAACAAATTTGTTCAATCATAGACAAAAGTTCCTTGCCTCTGGCATACCAGTACGAACGTGTTCCTCTTATATTGGAACTTTGAAACATCAATTTCTTCAACACATTTGGATCATTTTGTACAAGTTCTTTTAAGTCAGCAGCTGACATGTCTTTGTACTCTGGATGGTTTTGTATAAAAACATTGCCATCTTTTAGGGCACTCCATCGCATTAAAGAATTTAGGGCAAAAAATCGAAACCTTGGGTGCTGTGCAAATCTGTCATCATGAAACCTCATCAAGTGTTTGAAATAATTTAATGCTGATATTGTTTGCTCTCTAGGAGAATTTAAGTCAGCCTTCCCAAATGGAAAAAGACAGGGAAATGCCATGCACACATATCCCAACGTAGTAAATTCATTGATGGGTTTCTGTTCTCTTGTAGGCCAGTTTAACACAGACTGCAACTGAGCACTTTCTGATGGTTTCCCAATCATGGGGACACCACTTTCGATGACTGAATCAT
The DNA here is from genome assembly GCA_038380765.1 of Odontothrips loti. Taxonomy (NCBI): domain Eukaryota; kingdom Metazoa; phylum Arthropoda; class Insecta; order Thysanoptera; family Thripidae; genus Odontothrips; species Odontothrips loti. Next base: position 2,554,801 of record CM076243.1, read on the forward strand.
AATTTTCTTCATCTTCAGAGTTGCTGTCACTCGTACTAGAATCATCCAAGTTTTCTTTCTCCTCCTGTTCCTGAGATTCAAAACTGTTAACACTTGGAATAGAACCTTCACAATTGTTTAAGTTTTCTTCTTTGCCCTGTACTTCAGAATCAAAACATTTGACCTTGTCATAAAAATTTCCATCTTCAGGCAGTAAATTCATGTTTTCCTCACTGATTTCAACATCAGAATAGAAAGGGTCGTTGGCTATCAAAAATTTCAAAGCAGTTTTAACTTTTTCAGCCCTTACTTGGAAATCAACTGGTTTCATTTCACTGCCAGCTCTAACTGTTATAACTGAGGATAAATCTTCTAGACGACGAGGTAACTGTTTTGCAATTGTCTTTATATCTTGCGGAAAATTAATAACATTTCCAGAGTACCCAAACTGGTGACCTTTTAATTTGAAAACACTTAAGATAGGGCTTATTCTTGCTATTAGCTGTTCTTCAACATAATTCAATCCCTTCAATTCTGGTGGCTGCTCCCCTGGGTCCATATCATTTAAGTTGGAATATTGTAAACATGTTTCTTTACTATGAAGGCACTTCATACGTGATGTATTCCTTACTAGGAATGTTTCTTTGCATGTTGGACAAGTTTTACGTTGCATTTTATTCATGATTTCTAAAAACTTCTTAACATATCTGTCTTCTATGGAGTATTCCACAGGATCGATGTCAACTGGAAGCAAAGTTACAAATTTTTCACTCATTAAGTTTTCTAAATTTACAGAACAATTATTATTAATGTTGATCAGTATGATATTGCTGTTTTTGGGGCTCACCATGAACAGTGTCATCATGTGACAACTGGAACAAATTGGTGACCTGTTCATCTGTTAATGGGGGGTGTTCAAATAAAGTTGGTATAGCTGTTGGTGTTAATTTTCTCCGTGACGAGTTGAAATATTGTGCATTATCAAAATGACCAGAGCAAAGGTAAAAATGTCTGTGAGGATTAAAATGTCCAGTTTTCAACAATTCATCATTTCCAGAATTTTTTAGCCATACTTTGCATCTGCAAATTGTAAAATGTTGCTATTAAACTTTTGTTTTCTGCTATAAGACTAATCTACAATGTTTATAAATTGCAATTACCTATTAAGGTTATCAACATTTATCTCTCCATTTATTATTGTCGATGGATATGAATGTGTTGTATATCCTGTGCCAGCACACCCCTTGGCAGAACATTTTCTTTGACCTGCTTTTTTCGGTCTTGAACTCTAAGGACAAAAAATGAGGAAATTAATATCAATGATGGTATTGAATGGATGACACATTATTCACAATTACAAAATTGACTTATCTCAAGCAATACGATTGAATGAAAGATAAAGCTAAAGGCTAAACGCTACCTAACACGTACATCCCCAACAATAACCGACTACCATGTAAGGTACACTGCCTTTTTCAAACAATGCAAGTGACGGCAGCAGTTGCTTGAATAAATTTTGGACAAGCACAAGAGTGCTAGGTGCTTACTCTTTTATTGTAAAATTGACCTTTAAGTTGCTAGCATCCACTCTCACTATACTTACTACATTCCCAGACAGAAAATAGATTTCTAAAAGACTTCTAATAGACATCTCTCTGTAGATAAAATATGACCTATTAGTCGTCTATACTAATCTATACGAAGACATCTACAGCCCATCTAGCGACGAGATTTAGGATCACTTTTAGACCTCTATTGGTCGATGTCTAATAAACGTCCACAGGAAGAAAGTATATAGATGTCTAAAAGGCTTCGACATCCGGTACTTTAACTTATTTCAGGTACATGTGTTCACTGGTGTGGATGTAGACCTAATGAGTGCATCCTGATGGACATCTTCATACATCTATAGCTAGACGTCTAAATGTATCTTCAGGTCCGTCTAGCCGGTCTAAGCAACCGACGCATGAAGCGCCGTGTAGGGAGGCAACCTTAAGTGCACTCACGATGGGCGGGCTAGTCTACCGTCTACCCCCCCCCCCCCCCCCCCCAATATCACATCATAAAGTTCACTTTAATATGCACTTCTCGAGTGGTAGGAGTAGAGTGGCATTGATAAATACTTGTACAAAACAGAATTTCATAGTTTTAATCTAAAAGATACCTTAGAAAAAAATGCAAATTTGGTTTTACAAGAGTTAAAGGAAAATACAAAACACAAGTAAGCAGCTGCCAACATATCAAATATCAGGTAAAAAAAAACAGAACAGGAACAAACATTAACAGTGATTAATATCACCTGACTATTTCACAAGACTTATTTCTCTCTATTTTGTTCAGTCACAACTTGTCAGCCTGTAAACTGTATCCAGGCTACTTCAAACAAATTTTAAAAAAAAGGTCCTCAGTGACTGATAATTACAGAGAGATTTAACTAGGGTGACCATAAAAATAATGGAATGCAGTGTTTCAACACTAGACTCCTTTGGAACCAGAACAGGAACACTCCAGAACACATGAAATACTAAAAATTACAGTAAAAGAACATTAAATAGCATGGACTGGTAAAAAGCATAAAATGTGGGTAAGGGTATGCACATTGCCCTCTTTCACACCCAATATACACAGATGTTATGATTCTTATCGTGATCTGCTTTCAAAGCACAAATTACACAAATGAGTCATTGTCATTAAAATCCCCCTCTTCTTCTGTGGCCTCGTCTCTTTGAGAGAGGCTGTCATCTCCATCAATGCTATCTTCAGCATGGTCGGATCCATTAACTAAAATAAGTGAAGCATCACCTCCATCATTATTATTGGTACTGAAACAATAAAATTAGGATTGATGTTACAGAGCGTACAAGATGTAAGAAGTAATATTGCTTCATATATTTGCATTTCACTTACCCTTCCATGAATTCCTCTATATCCAATGAGTCATTTGGAATTCTAATGTTCCTCCTTCCCCTGACCTTTTTAGAGGGTGGAGATTTCGCAGAAGATTGAGTTCCCTTCTTAGGGGTTGACGTCACCTTCCTCTTCTTACTTTTGGATGACTTGGTGGTATGTTTCTTTTGGTTTGTGCCATCAGCAGCATCCAAATCATCAGCTGCTTCTTCATCTTGTTGATTGCTATAGAAAACACAGGGAATGAAAACCATATACACATGCCACTGACGTACGCTACAGAAGCTAACAAAGATCAAGACATTACCGAGAACTTCTCAGCTTGCTGAAGTTTGCGCCTCCAAATCGTTGGGGGCCCAGGGCAAGCCACTTTTCAACACCTTTCTTCACGTCATCTTTTTCACGATTAAATTTTGTGTGCTTTTTAAGTATCCCTGGAAAATTCAAGTGCACAATTATAATTAACCCTCAAAAGAATGTCATTCAATAAATGTGCGGCAGACTTACATTCCAATACTTTCACGAATGACTGATTGCGGAAAGCAATTTTGTCACCCCAACTACCTCCCCAACTGAATTCAGAAGCAAGAGAGTTGGCCATCACCAACCTCATAACAGATCTGACATATTCCTTTAAGGATGTGTTCCCATAACAACCATCTTTTATTTTCATGGCCTACAGAAAAAAAAACACGAAGAAAAAAAACACAAAGCACTGGTTTTAGTACAAAGGAATATAGAGAAATAAATCTACTAAGAGAGTATTAAAAGTATATTAATAAGTTTTATCAGATGCACAAGATGGCTTATTTAAACAGAAAAATAATACCAACACAGACCACCTAAACCAGACAGAGAAGGGATGCTGTTTACACCCAGCAATGCCTTTAAACTATATCAAGTTTCCTTCTGATTTCAGAAAACCTACTCTTCATGACCACCTCTGGTGTACAAAAATTATGAAATAAAATAGAAAGTTAATTACCACTGCCTTAGCAAACTTCTTATCACTTTTCAGTTTTTCATCAAATGACCTCCACTCAGTTCAGTTGCTGGCAAGCCTAACAAAGGGTTGTCGCTCACATCAAGGACGTCCACATTAGGACGGTTGTCGCTCCTTGTCTAGTCTTTTACAACCAAGCATAAGACACAGCGAAGCGGCTTGAGAATCCACATATATACATGCACATGAGACTGTAACACATCAAACAGACTGTCATTAGCAACAAATTTGTAATCAACGACACTGGTTTTCACATATTCTTTGGTGACATAGTATCCCATCCATGTTTAACTCGCCCTGTTGTTTTGACCCAATGTTCACTTGGCAATAGTAGAGCACGGTTTAAGGTTAGGGCATACAGCAGGGCAGGAATTTACTTGATTTGAAAGGAGAGATGATCAAATGAAGCGAACACCCAATGTCAAATCTGTTTCAGTGCTACATGCTGCACTATCTTCATAAACCTTGCGGACCACTAAACCTCTCAACCATAGCAAGTAAACAAATGTTGTTTTTTCCCTATGTAAGAAGGACACGGTACTGACACCGTTCAGAAGTTACAAATTAGCTTTGGCCTATATATATTGCCTTATATTATAGGTAGTCAACGAATATTTTCTTTAAAATTACATTCCGGCAATCCCAAACGAAACCAAGAGCAAACATCAACAAACTGGAAGGGGGAGGGGCCGGGGGGCGAACGAAGGCACACGTCGTCACAGAATGAGCACAGTTGATAAATTACTACATCGCAACTCACCTTTGATCGAAGTGGACTCCATCGGAAATAGGCAAATTCCTTAAAAATAACTTCTTCAAGATAACGCGGGTTGATGACGAGCAAAAGCTCGTGTCGCTGCGACACAACCGAGACGATACGCCTGGCCTGGCCGTGCCGAGCTGAGCTCAGCCCAGCTGAGCCGCACAGTGGTACCAACTGCGCGGCTTTGAAATTGAATCATTACAAAAATATTTCAAATTCCATTGATCGAAAAAAATGGCTCGTAGTGTTCTCCACCAATAAATATCGATTTGCAATCTGGAAGGTGAACCTAATCTGTTGCGTGGTGTTTCTGAAAAAACCGTGAGTGACGGACAGACAGACAGACACACGACGAGTGTCGTCACGTGGTCCGTTTGGGGAATTGGGCTCGCTACGCTCGCCAATTAATTTCAGCTGAAAGGGGCTGAAACTTGGGACTACATTTGGGACAGCGCGAAGGGTAGAACAGGACCTTGACTTTACCATTTCCTTGACATGATGCTGCGATCATGGAAACACAATTAATTGGGTGTGATACAACCTTTGGAGACAAGCCGAGTGGTTTTCCTGGCACGTTCTCCTGATTTCCTGTGTGTCTTCACTTCCCCATCATGCTGGCAGTAACAGTAAACTTTATTATTTTTCCTTCCATATTGCTCAGAGTAGTAAGAGTATGTTTAATCTTCTATAATGTGCCTTCCACTTCACAAATTCATCAAATGAGAGGGAGTATGTCACTGGTTTCTCAAATTTATTTGCGTAGAAGTTCAAGCGGTGGTCATGCAAATCCTTCTTCAAGCGATATGTTCTGTGGCAGCCTACCATTGGACACTTCGATCTGTTAACTTCATTGCGTTGTGGTTTACATTTGCAGCCTTTATTACGTCTAGTGCAAATGTTCCGCCTGACAAAATCTTTACCACCAGAACATTTGTGCCAAAATGTTTGCTTCTCTCTCTAGGGTTTTGACTCATGTTTTTCGATGTCTTGGTACACTGGGCCTTCAGGAAAACTTGTCATTGCAGAACTTGCAGGTTTTAACTTTAGTCGGAAGGTCTGCAAGATCCAAGCAAAGACAACTATTAAGCTACTGTACATGTTTCTAAACTAAAAATGTGCAAGTAAAACCGTTCACTTCTCACCTTGTGGTCAGGTGCCACAGTGAGATCTACAATTAAGAGAATAGCTTTTCAGACGCTACGAACAAAATAGAATTCTCAAATCTCATAGTTGAAAGCCACATTGCCATTCTTACGCTTCTCGGATATGCTTTCGAAGCAGGACTCTCCGACTAGGGCTGTGCGGTGAATGGATTTCCCACCGATTCACCGATGACACGAATCACCGACGGTGTCCTCGGTGATCGGTGATAAATTATTCACCGGTGATTTTTGAATCACCGGTGATTTTCTAGATACCGGTGATTAAAAATTCACCGGTGATTCGAGAATAACCGGTGATTTTCGAATCCCCGGTGAATTTCGAATAACCGGTAGTTAAAATATACCGGGGATTCGAAATTCACCGTTTAATCCAGCCGTTAACCGTTAAACTAGTAGTGTTCTAAAACCGTTAAAAGTCAATGATATGTACGATATATTTGCTTAGAAACGAGAAGATTTAAAAACGTGCTTGAAACATTCTTTTATTTCTTAGGGATAATAGTGTATTTGATTATTTTATTATTTGCGCTATAAAAAAAAAAAACCTGGCAACTATTGACATTCTGACATAATACTAAAAAACTGACTTCCCGCTTAAACTGACAGACACTTGAGAAAGTTCTTAAAGAACTACACTGCAAATATACGAAAACCATTAAGGGCGCGGGTTCAGTTAACAACTATTCCAGCTTGGCTGAACAACCGTTCGCTTTCAGCTGTCGTTGACTTTGACGTTGCTGGGATAACGGCGGAGGGATAAGGGAGGGAAGGGCTTGCGCTGTAGTACGGTGAACCGATGATTCCGGTGAATCGGTGATTCGCCGGTGAATCGGTGATTCGCCGGTGAATCGGTGATTCGCCGGTGAATCGGTGATTCGCCGGTGAATCGGTGATTCCGGTTAACCGGTGATTTTAAAATAACCGTTTTGGTGAATCGGTGATTGCAATCACCGAAAAAATCACCGATTAACCGGTTCACCGCACAGCCCTATCTCCGACAGCTCCAGTGGCACTGTAAATATCTGATGACTGTTCATTTTCTCTTTCTAAAGCTGCTGCAGTCGTAATTTTACTATGCTGTGCATGCTTTCTAAAAATAAATGTTGGGATGAGATGTATTGTTAAAGTTGTGTATTATGTTCAGCAGGTGGGAAGAGGTGGGTATAATCACCTCACAGAAATAGATATAAACCCGATGCTTTTGACCTTTTTCACGTCTGCTCAGAGTTTCTGTCGAAGTGTCTGACAAAGTTTCCGTCTTTCACTACCACCTACTAGTTTCGGCCATAAATGTAGGAGAAAGGGGGGTTCCGCCCGTTTCTGGGCTGAAGGAACGAAACACGAAGTGTCCAGAAGATCTCTGGCATTGCTGCAGTAGGGACTGTACAAAGTTAAGGAGTCTCAAAAGGCCATTTCACTGCATCCAAACCGGAACCATAGAATGCAGTGACTGCCAAAACTGTATCCGGTATAGCAAATCGTTGTGGCAGTGGAATAACTTCGGTCAGGTAACGTGCGCCATGTTGGATTTCCATGTCAACAACTACGATGTAAACAGACTCTCTAATGGGTTATGTGGATCGTGCGGTGACAGTGGTGAGTACTAACATGCACATTCATGCCCCGGTAGAAGACTTTTAATGTCTCGCGGCATTTCCCCCTCGCAACTTTGTGATCATCACTGACACTGAACCGATTACGGAAGCCCAACATGGCGGGCGGACGCCGGCGCGAGGGCGTTGTACGTCCTCGATTTGTCATATCGGATACAGTTTGCGGCGTCATGACGTTTTCCTTGGGTTCCGGTTTGGATACAGCGAAATACCCTATTGTAACTTTTAAACTGTTCTGGATTGAGCGAAAGGTCTGGCCCAGTGGCTAGGAAGTCACTGATTGAGCAATACAGTATGCTTTTATCGATTTTTATATAATTCTAGTACTGAATTTATGTCAGGAAACCTAGAGAGCCTGCACTGTGAGAGAGTCGTCAAGCGAGGTGGTGGGGGGCAAGCTGTGATTGGATCAGTTACCACGGAAGGGCCCATATTGCTAACTGCGAATAAGTATCACTACCAGAAACCACGCGCTTGTAAATCGGTCTTAAATTTACGGTATTCCGCAAAGTCCCCGATTTTATCAGGTAGCAAATATATTTAAATTAAAATTATTGTAACTACTGATATGCCGATGAGCCATTTTCGCCAAATGCCGCTCGGAAATAAGTAAATAGGTATAATTACGCGTTGGCTGCACTGGAAAGCAGAAAACAGGCCACTTTCTTTTGTTTTTGCCGAGTTGAGGTGTAAAAGAGACATTTTATTGTTTTCCCCAACAGAACCCCTTTTTAAGTTAATAGACAAATATTTAGTAGCAACATTTCCACTTCAAATTACAACATTACATCCGTTTACACAAAAGAATAGACGGATCGAGCAGTTGGTTTGTTTATTGAGGTTATAGGCTCCGGACTGCACATACGCGCCTGTGCGCACCACAGACTGCCGATACTGGTTGACTGTCATATGTTTGGCAATATGGCGCGCTCCTCGGGAACTCAGCCAATGAGCGTCGAGAACGGTTGACGACTCTCTCCCAGTACAGGCTCTCTAAGGAAACCTACCAGCTCATGATGGTTATTCAAAGGAAATCTCAGGTTTGTGAGCTTTCATCGCTTTGGAGTTTGAGCTAAAGTTTTGGGTGTGGTATTTTAGTGACATTTTAAGTGAATTCTTTCTATCATTCCTACAGAAGTGTACAATATTCAGTGTTAAATACTTATTCATTGTCCTGTCAAGTTGGACCATTTAAAATGCCTGATTATAACATCGCAGTTCCTTTGATTTTTTGAGCAAGGGTATCGTATCAGAACAATATGCATTCTGTGTGCCTTATTCCTAGAGGCATTACTGGTTATGACGCCTATAGGCCAGGCAACTTATTTGACACCATAAAAGCTCCAGTGGCATAGGGTATCACAAGTTGGGTTTTCTTTAGTGCTGCCATCGTAGGAAGAATAGTTTCGCAGGGTCTCAATTTTATTTTATTTTTCAAGTGCACTTCTTAAAAGGGTATTTTGGGGAAGGTCCAAACCGGATATAAAGAAGAAGTCAAGATGATCCCGCCTGTCATCCAAAGGCTCACCTTTTTGCAGCAGCTCCATCCCCACAGCAAAGTTTGGGGGTGTTCTGCAGAGGTGGCATAAGCTGCATGACATCCACAGCAGAACCCAGTGGATTGAGAAGAGAGATGAGGACCTGAAACCATTTCAGAGCGCCAGTGACTCTGTGTATAAAAACAATGAACCAACGTGATAATATCTATAGCTCGTTGCATACTGGTACTATGATTCTCTTTAATTTATAGACTGGAATGGCTGGAAAACGATTTCCCTGCATATCCGAAAGGAGTTCAGGAGGAGAGTAAGAGGCAAGGGAAACAATTTTTAACTAGTGAGACGCACAATGCATACGACCTGGCAACGGGCAGTCTTAGCACGAGAAAGAACAGGATAAAACACGGCTTCAATTTAACCAATTCTTTCGTTCTTTTCAGGTGGCATTCATTTCCCAAGATGACAGGGCTCGAGTGCCGTTGGGGAAGACGGCAGCCAAGGCCCAAGCGCCCATTCTGATGCACGTGGAGTACCGGGTCCGCCTCAACGACCATGATTTTGCACCTGGGGGACACAAGCTCACTCCCTCCATGTATACTGGTATTGCAATCAAGCGTGACGAAATGGGTGATCCTTCGGCCGTGTCGTACTCTGTACCCACGTATGTGACTATCCGCAGCGCACGGCACACCTCCTCCTCTGCATCAACACACGCACTCGATGTTGATCATCTTCTGGATTTGCAATCATTCGGTTGCATCATGAAATCACCAACTGGCGCTGTGAAAACCGGTATGGATGATATCGGTGGACGGTGGTCCGGACGAAAATCCAAGGTAAAAAAAGCTTCTAAAAATCACATGCTTCGTGTTATAAGACCGCTGAGTCCGAGGACGCTAAAATTATGTATCTATGGTTTCTATGCACACATACACGAACTGTTGGTGTCCAACTTTTCACAATATTTTGTGCACAGTGCGGCGTCCGCGCCGCGCCCCGATTCAAAAGCACCCGCGCCGCGTGCCATCCGGTCTCCCGCTCCTGCCCCGGCCGATTGGTGGCCGGTGCCGTCATCACCAAAGCAGCGTCCGGATTGGCCAACACTGCGGTCACCGGCGCCGGCCGGTCGCATAAAACCCAGCACGCCGCCCGTCTCGGCGGCTTTTCATTTACCTCTCTATACACCGTTATTCTGGCGGTCAGCGGCCGGTTATTTGATTTGTTAAACTAACTTATAAAGCCCCCGATCCGCATCTTGTTCACCTATTTTATTTCTCTGTGTTTTTATACTACTGGCCAGTGTATCTTTTAAGTTTTTAATATATCTGTTCCTGTTAATGTTTTCAACTGCTGCTCCTCATTTCGTAACAACCACGAACACCCACACACAGCCCACACGAAGGACAATTTTGTTGGCCACAGGAAAACAAAGTCGTCTGTTCCGATTTGGGATGCGCACAGGATATTACGAAAATTTGGATAAAATTGTTCCTTTGACAATAAAAGAGTGCTGGTTTGCGCATGAAAATTAATGTCCCTAGTTTTAGGCTTTAATTCTGCTCGAATTCCGGAACGTAACTTTATGAAAATTTGTACACGCGTTTTGTAGTATTTTTCATCCATGTTCACAATTTAACTATTCTGATGTAATTTTTTATTCCTACTGAACAGGTTTGCGAATGTGATTGCTCACGCGATCGAGCATTTTCAGACACATGATTTGGACGCCATTTTCGTGTTCACAAACGCGCCTGGTCGCGGCGCGTACAACCGGGTTGAGAGGTGGATGGCCCCTTTCAGTAGAAAACTCACAAGTGTCTTGCTGCCTCATGACCGCTACGGCTCGCACTTGAACGCCGATAACGAGACGGTCGAGAAGGACTTGGTGTTGCGTAACTTCAAATACGCCGGAGAGGTGCTGGCAGGGATCTGGATGGTGGTTGACGGTGGAGGCTGACAAGGGACTGGTCACAAGTGCTAGTTCTATAAAATTTTGTGAAAAAGTCTCCGAACGTCGTGAAACGCCTAGAAACCAATTTTCAGCGTGATCGGAGACATAAAATTTTTCGGCCCTCAAAATTACGAAGGAAAAATCTTGGATAAAGGATTTATTTTTTAACATTTTACGATGAAGTCTCCGAGTGTCAAGAAACGTCGTGAAACCCTGTTTGATCCGGGTTTTAAGGTAAACTATTGAAGTATTACTACCAAAATACCGCACTACCGACTGTCGAGTGTGTTTCGCTGGAGCCGTCAGAGAAAGGTCGGTATCATGGTTTATGTATAAATGAAAAACACCGATACGTTGGGTTACTAATGTGTCTTTATTCTCCATTTTCATGTGTTGTCGGAGTGTCCAGCTGAAGAAATTATATGTACCATATTGGGGTCCGATTTTAATGGAAAAATCATTTTTTTCCTGCAAAATAGTTTCGCATTAAAATCAGTGAAATGCCAAAAGTATAAGAGGGTGTAACAGAAGAGGGGCGTTCTATAGTTATTTTCCTCAGAATGTATCCTTTCGAACAAATGCATCAACAGTAAAGATTTGGTTTTACGCCATCCTGTCTTTCGATCTTTCATGGTGGATTATAACTTATGTGCTACATATTGGGAAAAGTTTCCAAGTAGCTTTAATCGCACAATCACAATTAAACATACATAATTTGATGTTTCGATAGGATTCTTAAAGAATATTTCTTTTACAGTCGCTACTTCCTTATAGTTTACCTGCAATGAAAAATGAATCCGCTTAATATTGCGAATTTCCTAGTTGAAGCGTTTTCGCGTAGTTGGTGTTTATCTACACTCACAGGTCTGGAGGAAGATTTTGCAATTTCTTTGAGAGGTAATGTACGCCACATGAGGGTAAGCCCCTGAATGTATGCGAAGAATTGTGTTAATTTTTCTTGGGCAGCAGGTTACTTAAGGCTCATGCAATCGATCGGAATTCTGCGCGTCACTGAAGGCTTACCAAGTGCCAACGTTCGTTGCTCCAATCAAATGTCGGGCCTCCGGATCCTTGTTCAGTTGTGAATTACGTAAATGCAAACATTAAAAGACATTTTCCCATTTTTCAGAAATAATCACAGAGGCCCTAGATCACGGCATTACTTACATGGAGAAGGTCCACGATCTGGTCATGGAAGGATACGGAGTAACTGTAGACGACGTTGAGCCGACGGATGATCCAGCTGATGAATTTGCTGCGGAATTGAACCCGGATAAAGATTACGGATTTAACGTAATATCAGATAAGCAAAAGGAGGATGCAGTTACTTTCTGGAGGAAATCTAATGACACCTCAAGTAAACTAGATTTGATTATGGTCGCGAAATACAAATATATATGTAGAAACCTTAAATTTAAACACTAACTGTAAAGTTTAAAATGTAATGAACTAACTATAAGTTCTAAAACGGAACAAATGAAAACATTCGTTAACTGCAAATTTTATAGGTGATTACGCAGATAAGGAAAATCAACCCCCCGAAGCCACTTTTACAGGCAGTGTCAGTAACGGCAGAACTGCAAAAAGCAGAAAGAACAGGAAATTATCGGCTGTCCAGAGGAGGTTCAGATTTGTCAAACATGTGTGTGACCAATTTTTGTAGCTACTGAGATCTATTTTCCACCGTTCCTCGCTCCTTACTAATCAAAATTGCTAATATCTTTGGCTTGGAACCCTATGTAATGACAAATCTGAAAATACCCTATAATACCTGAAAACATTTGTTACAGGAAAGTGATCTCTATCGGTGGGAAAAACAGATAAGAGGAGGGGATCCTATCGCTCAAAGCTGAAAAGAATAAACCTGGCTGCACTTCAACAATTTATTGATGCAAAGGATCAGCATCGTCAAGTACACGACATGGATATAAGGCGCTGGGCACTAAAACAGGCAAGACTTGAAAACTGTGGTAGATTCAAGGCTTCAAGCAGCTGGAATTCAAGATTTAAGCAAAGGAACAGAATAGTTTCTAGAAAGATTACCAAATTCGTCTCCAAGAAGGATTTAAAGGACAAGGATGAGATAGAAAGCCAGGCGTTAGATTTTGTCCTCGAAACGCAGCAAATGATTCCACAGTACGGTCTGGAAAATGTAAAAAATTCTGATCATGCTGGGTTTGCATTTGAATTGCATGCGGGCAGGTCACATGAATTTAAGGGCATTAAGAAAGTGGAAATTATATGTCAAAGGAAAAACGCAATGTCTCATAGTTTTACCATCCTGCCAACGATGTCTGCATCAGGGAGCCTTGTTGAGCCGCTGTTTCTAATCCTGCAAGAGAAAGAAGGTTAGTTATAAATAAGTTCAAAGTGTACCACTGGCACGCCAGTCGGCTTAACGTACAATACATGACACCTACTTACCTCTCATTTGACACTCGTCATGTAATTGTTTGCAGGAAAATTTGGCCCTCAAGTCAGCGAAACAATGTACAGGCCTCCAAATGTAGTTCTAGCAGCTTCAAAATCCGGCAAGATGGGAAAGGAACACTTACACCAATGGGTTAATGTAAGAAATTATTTGTTTTTCCTATCGCCTACACAGCTGGCAACGTTGGTGCTCACTTCGTTTTCTGTCATTTCCAGGATGTTTTGATGCCTAGCAGTAACGAAACTACAGTACTTCTTCTAGATGCCTGGTCAGCCTTCACAGATAAAAATTTACAACAGTGTGTTCCTGAAGGCAAGAATCTCATAATACAGCACATTCCTAAAGGAACAACCAGTGTAGCGCAACCTTGGGATGTGTACGGTTTTAGAATTTATAAAAACCTCATCCGAACCATAAGTGACTATATTCTTCTGCACGATATTTATGTTGTGTTGGCCCTACGAGACAATGTCGTCAGGCTTCACTCACTAGTGTACAATCAGCTGTGTTCGCCAAGATACGAGGCACTTTTTCAGTATAGCTGGTTTAAGGTGGGTTTCACCAGCAAATATCGTAAGACCGTACTTGACTAAAATTTTCATAAAATTTCGTTCAACTGATAAGGTTTTCTAACTATTTTACAGAGTGGCTACGTACTAGAGCGTCCACCTCCATTCCCCCATCCAAATTAATTCTGTTTTGGGCTTCAAGACTGTGATGAATGCTTCCAATGTGATGATCTGAAGTTCATTACATGCAGTTGGTGCAGAACTGAATTGTGTTTCTCATGTTTCTTCGTGAAAAATCATCTCTGCTACGAATTCATTCAATAGCCGCTGTGTGCGTAAGGTGCCATCAGACGGCCCGTGTCAAATCGACGCTCGGCCGGAACCCGAGGCTCTTGTATATGAACGACCATTTTTCAGCTTTATAAGGGGATTTGGGGAAAAAATAGATATTCAATTTAAGTGACGTTAAAAACTAAAACCAAAAACTTTTCCGGGCCTTACAATTTTTCTTAACGGGATTCATCTTCAATGTGGTGGGAAGAACATAGCCAAAGGGATTGAAAATACATTTTTTTCCGAATCCAAATCATTTAAAAAATTTCCAAACCGTTCGAAATCCTGATGTTTCAGCATGCCGTTTATACGTTAAAAAATTATCGTAGACCGTCTCCCATGGTGTTGGAAATCACAGGCTTCCGTAAAATGTCATCTAATGGACTAGGTTTCGTGCCCTCTTTTACAGTTCTCTGGTCTTTGATCGCCTCGAAGATGTCTGTAGTTTGAACTTCTGTCGATGGAGGTTTATCCACTTACAAATTTAATTTTGTTTTGCCTCGAACATATTTATTTTAACGTCACATGATTTCTTTGTTGCTACGTGTGTACACGTATTTGAGGGCTTAATGCTTTTTCTCTGTGACAACTGCGATAAATTATCATCTAGAGTTTCAATCATTTGGTAATGATAACGTACACATTTTGAGTTCATTTGTTGTCTGTACTATCATACAGTAATTCTTAAGTTATTTAAACGTAATTATGGTTTTTTTTTACACTGATGAAAGAACAAAGTAGTGGATACTCTGGCGTTGATAATTGTATGTTTCTTGTACTTGTTTTTAAATCATTGTGATACACTGTCATTAACTGTGGGAACTCGCAGAGTTCGAATCACGTGGTTCTTATTTAGTTCATACTTTAATTTATTTTGCTCTCTGTCAGTCAAATTGGATTTAGATGTTCCGTGAACGTTTTCTTGTATGAGTTTGATCATCTCAAATATGTTTGCTTTTTCTAGTCGATGCATTTCAGTGCAAAAAATTATGAAAGTCTGATAAATACATATGAAGTTCAACCATGGTTAAACCTTTTGATGTTTTTCTCGTGCTTCGAATAAAGATTTTGGTATAAAACACGGTACGACGAAATAACATTTAAACAAAGCATGAAGTCAAGTGTAATAACGGACGGGGGACAGAAACACTTCCAATGAACCAAAATGGCCAACTCTTGGGGAGGGCCAGCTTTCAAACAGCACCTCCAGATACGAAATTGAGCATGACAATCTCTGGGGCGCCTCTAGATTTGATATCAAGTGTGACAAAAACTCAACACCACCTCGTGATACGATATCAAGCGTGGCAAAAAATCTAGACAACCCCTAGATGGGATTTTAAACGTAATAAGCGCTTAATTGTGATTGTGCGATGGTACACATAATTTCTTCAGTAGGACACTGGAACACTGCAAAACATGGAGAATAAAGACACATTAGTAATCCATCGTATCGGTATTTTTCATTTATACCTAATTCATGATACCAACCTTTCTCTGACTGCTCCAGCGAAACACACTCGACAGTCGGTAGTGCGGTATTTTGGTAGTAATACTTCAATAGTTTACCTTAAAACCCGGATCAAACAGGGTTTTACGTTTCTTGACACTCGGAGACTTCATCGTAAAATGTTAAAAAATAAATCCATTATCCAAGATTTTTCCTTCGTAATTTTGAGGGCCGAAAAATTTTATGTCTCCGATCACGCTGAAAATTGGTTTCTAGGCGTTTCACGACGTTCGGAGACTTTTTCACAAAATTTTATAGAACTTTTTTTTTCTAAGTTTTTTCTTTAAACTTTTGAGGGCCGAAAAATTTTATGGCCCCGATCACTCTGAAAATTGGTTTCTAGGCATTTCACGCCAATTGGAGACTTTTTCGCGAATTTTTCAAATTTTGATTTTTTTTTGGAATTTTCCTTAACTTTGGCATTTTTTTTTCAGGGTCAAAAAACGAAATTGAGCACAAATTTTTGCGCGGCATCCTTTTTTCTAAAGAAGTTCTGTCAAATCCAAAAATCACAGCGAAATCGCCACCTAGCACTTGTGACCAGTCCCTTGTGAGTATCTTGAAGCTCGAGATGATCCCGCCGTTCCGGCAATGCCAACCCGTAGGGTAGGCCAGCCCGCAATGCGGACTATTACGTGTACTATATGTGTACCTCGGTCGCCTACGTGTACTATATGTTTACCTCGGTCGCCTTTGTGTACGCCCAGTATTCTCTACCACTTCTACCAAGATTCCCAGTACACCTGTACGTCCAATATTCTCCACCCCTTCTACCAAGATTCCTTGTACACCTGTACGTCCAGTACTCTTAACCCCTTCTACTAAGATTCCTTGTATGCCTATGCGTCCAGACCCATCTCCATTTCCTTGTCCTTTTACTCCTATCAAGATTGCTTCCACCCCTATACATCCTCTAATACCTCCATGTCCTACGCCACATGCACCTAGAAAAATTGTCCACACCGTATCTTCTTTTCCACCCCAACCTCTACCTCAACAAACTGCTCGCCGAGAATTGCCCTTTGTTGCTCCAGCTCCTCCACCCACAGAACCAAAACTTCTGTGGGATGCCACATGTGTTTCAAAAGGGACTAATATCTTCTCTTCAGGAAAGTGTTTCCGAGACGGGCTAAGCCAGATATCGATGGGTACATTCAGAGGCAAATTTACACAGATTCCCTATGTGCACATCCTGAGCTGCACAAGATTGCCTTTTTTGGTCATAAGGACAGATTTCTGAATAGATTGAAACCTAATCATGTAAGTATTATTGGTGTCTGAATCTTCTGCGCATATTTTTTTCATTACTGTTTATACTTTCGTCTCCGTACTTGCTTTAATAAAGGTGATCCAGGAACATGGAGACTACATCGTCCTTGATCATGGAGCCTACCATCAAGGTTTTTCATACAGCTTTTCGTGCAGCGAGGCTGTTAATTTTGGCCTTAAAGACTGGTCATCAATTGCTTTGGCTTCAAATGAGTGCTCCTGCCCTGGGTAAGTATTTGCTTACTTTTTTGGCTTTGAAATTATTTGGTGGAAAATCTTTATTTTGTATTTAAAAAAATTGGAATTTTAAGCAGAAACCGCTGCGCGCACACCATAACCATCGCGGCGCGGACAGGGACGGGCTCAGGTTAACGATTTTAATCGTAACAAGTACATCTGCTATCGAGCACTTCTAGGGAGACTTGAGGCGGGGGCCTAAGCATGGAGGTATAAGAGGTATGGAGGCGCCCTGCCTGCAGCCAGCATTGGGGATGCCCGCTACCGACTGCTGCGACCGATACCGCACCGCCGGAATGGAATGTTTCAACTGTCTGTCACCGAACTGTCTGTCACCGAATGACCGCGAGTGGTTCCGGGTCGGAAGCTAGCGCTAGCAAGTCCAAACACAGAATGGGCACTCCTCGGCGCCGGTGGCTGCGGCTCGCCCACCCGGCGCCTCGAGCGCTCCCTGGCGGCCCCCTGGAGCACCGCACCCGCTGGCCGCGCTCTTGCGGCCACGGCACCCCTCCCCCCTTGGTTACCCCCCTACTCGAGGGCGTAGTCCTGGAGGTGGTAGGGCAGCCGGCGGGCTCTGGTGGGCCTTTGCCCCCGGGGCGACCTTAGCGATGCCCCGGCGGCCTGTGGCTCCTCCAGGGCCGCCAAGGTTTCCTCCAAGGCCTCGACTTCTTCGAGATCCGGTGCCCCCTCATCTCTGCTCCCGGAATGGTCGGGGGTGGCCCCCACCTGTGTTTGTTGATTCTTGATTTACTGGATATTCCCATGAGGTACGAAATGAATACTACAACAGTTGGGATAATACTGATGTCATTATTGTATAATCATCACGTGACGCTGACGTCACTTCCGACTTCCCTCACGGGGTACCAACCTACTTTTCTGGCTAGCAGGCAGTGCTGCCAACTGCTAGCCCAGCCACTCACAACATCTCCCCCTCTTTGGACGGGATGTGTAGGGTTATGTTGGTATTTTGTATGTAGAGGTTGGTAGCAAGGTAAATCATAAACAAACAAGTGAAAGTGTTTATTTTACTCTTAGACTCGAAGCCGAATGATATATCTCATATCAAATGTAACTAAAGCAATCTCTTGGCTTCACTTTTTTAACTTTGAATCAGTTTAAACTCCGTCCTGAGCGGAGCGTCGAGCGTACGGCGGCAGAGCGCCCAGCTCGGAATCCAGTGCTTCCAGCCAGAGCTGCGAGCTCTTTGCTGCTGCTGCAGCTGCTAGTCGAGCTTCTGTTTGGACCTGAGGAAACAACAGGAATGTTGGGGTTATTTTCTGGCACGGGAGGAACAATAACGTTTTGATCAGCTTTCACACTGTCAAAAATACTTTCTAGATCCAGGTTTGAATATCTAGTGTCAACTCTATCCGGCTGTGTGGATGAGTGTTTTAATTGAAACGTATTACGTCTCAGCTGTCCCCCGTCCAACATTTGAACAATGTAGCTTCGATCGGCTGCATGTTCACTAACTATTACCCCCTTTTTCCATTCTTTTTTTCTCCTAACCACAACCTCGTCTCCCTCCTTGAAGGTGACAGGTTTGCGGCGAGCATGTTTATCATGCTGGACCCTAACACTTTCTTGCAAGCGTTTCAATGTGGGTTTAACATTTATAACCTTAGGTTCCAGGACCCTTGGGAGTGCTGGAACACCAGTGCGACAGACCCTGCTCATCAAGATCTGTGCCGGAGAAACATTTGTCCCAGAAAGAGGAGTGTTATTATACTCCAAGAGTGCCAGTTGGTAATTTTCACCACTGTCTGCATTTTTCCAACAATTGCTTGGCAATGTGGACGCCCTTTTCCGACAAGCCATTGCTGCGGGGATATTCTGGACTACTAGTTACTAACTTACTCCCAATTGACCGAGCAAACTCATGACATTCCTCTGAGTTCAAAGGATTATTATCTCCAAAGATAACCTCAGGTATGCCATGAGTAGCAAATATGGAAAGCAGTGCGTTATTAACAGACTGACTGCTCTTGCTAGTCAGTTTCTTAATTTCCAAATATTTGGAGAGATAATCCTCAACAACTAAGGAGGATTGTGACTGCAATTCCATTATATCAATTCCTACTTTTTGATAGGGCAAATCAGGGATAATATGAGGAATGAGGGGTTCCTTGTAATTGGCCGCACTGTGCCGTTCACAGGCCCTGCACTCCTGTACCATAGTGGCAATGTCATTAGACATGCCAGGCCAATAAACTGACTGGCGAGCCTTTGACTTAGTTTTCTCTATGCCTAGATGTGCTGCATGTAGCTTTTTTAGTACTTTCGGTCTAAGTGAAACCGGGATTACGATTCTGTCATTTAAAACAACAAAACCATTTTCAGAAAACAAGTCATATCTCACCTGCTGGTATTGCCTTGCCTCTAATAAAACTTTACTTCTGTCAGCAGGCCAGCCTTCCTGATAGTACTGCAAGACTGCAGATAACCCAGCATCATTGGCAGTCTCCCTCACAATGTCATACTTTATGTCTGGAGACATAGGAATATATTTTGTCACTTCGTGAACAACTTCAACCATATCAGGATCATCCTCAACAGGATCTTGAAGTGTCTGGCGTGAAAGGAGATCTGCAATATGCATGAGTTTACCCGGAAGGTATTAAACCTTGGTTTGTATTTGCAACATGTTTAGGCGTAACCTTTTGAGCCTAGTATTACTGATTTGATGGATAGGTTTTTTAAAAATGGACACCAGTGGTTGGTGATCTGTGTGAAATGTCACATCTGCCGTTCCCCAGATAAACTTTTCATATTTAGAAGCAGCATGATAATGCCAGCATTTCTTTTTCAATTTGAGCATAATTTTGCTCAGTACTGGTAGGAATTCTGGAATCAAATGCCACTGGTTGTCCCATTTGTAGAAGACAACTGCCAAGTCGATACTGACTAGCATCAGCTTGAACTACTGTGGGCTTTTTTGGATCAAAAGTTGCCAACACTGGTGCTTTACTGATACTTTCTTTTAGAGCCTGAAAGGCTTGAGCATGAATAGGGAGCCATTGAAATTTTACAGACTCAGACAGTAAGCGGTAGAGAGGGGCTGCAATTTTAGCCATTTGGGGAATATATCTCCTCAAATAATTAAACATGCTGAGATAACTGAGCAGTTTCTTTTTGGTGTCAGGCTCTTTTAGCGCTGTTAGTGCCCTGATTCTCTCTGGATCCACTTTAAACGAGGCATATTTTTGTCTCACTATAGCTTTATTTAATATTTCTGGATCTAGGCAAAGCCTTAGGTCCCCGTTAGGCTTCTCACGGATAACTAGATTACTGACAAATTTGGGTATTTCATTTGTCACTTTAGCAACGATGCCTCTACTTTCCAAATCATCAAGTTTAGTTTTTAATCTATTTATCACAGTGAGATGATAGCGCCTTGGAGGGCACATGCCAGGTTGCAATTTGGATCTATATTAATTTTTACAACTTGTTTGAACTCACCAAGCCCTTCAAATAAGGGCTGGTAAAGTTTCAAAAACTCAAACTTACGTCCAGGCAACACTGGGTTTTGAACTACCACTACAGAATAAACTGTTTTAATGGGGTGTTCAACTCTTTTGACCAAATTAAGATCAGCACATGCATCTATACCCAGTATTGGCCTGGGATCATTAGTTGATATAAAAAACTCACACAAGAGAGTGTCACCATGTTGTGTTTCAACCAGTAATTTTACAACTCCTTTAGGAGCAGTGATCATTTCACCAAATGACTTTAATAGTATGTCCGTAGACTTCACTTTGTAATTTTTATCAATTTGGTTGAACACTTCATTCGGCAACACATTTACTTCAGACCCAGTATCAAGTTTAAACTTTACACACCAATCATTTTGAATTTTTACGATTTCAGAATATTCATTCCGAGCTCGATTAGATTCCCCACAAACTATTACATGATTGTCATGATCAATATTCATAGGGTGTACGCACCTCACCTTGGGTGGTGACCAAGACCCACCGAGTAGGTCTTCCTCCTGCTCTTTGCTGAGGGTGTCACCCTGGACTGTCTCTACAGTGTGCACACTTTTCTTTACAGTTGGCTTGGAGTTTGAGGACCTTCCTTGCTGCCTGTTGCTGTTGCAGACCGAACTCCAGTGGTTGAGACCACCACACGCCTCACATGTGGAACCATATGCAGGGCAGTTGGCCGCTGAGTGCCACCGACTACACTTTCTGCATTTGTAGGTCAGCTGATTGTTCTGACCTCCTCTGCCGCCTCTGCCCCTGGGCTCATAGTGCTTACCTTGATTATTATTATTTCTTTTGGGATACTTCCCAGCATTTGAGGGGACCTTGCACTGAGTCCACATCCATGGTCTCAGGCGTGTTGCCACTGGCTCGTGCATTGGCTTCAACTGCCTTGTGCATATCTATTATTTCTTGCAGAGAGCAAGTAGACTTTGCACGTAATGAGTCTTTCAACTTTTTCTCGTGCGTGCCGCATATGATTCTGTCCTTTAGCATGCTGTCCGCTATTGGACCGTATTCGCACTCTTTCACCAGATTACGGAGGTCCGTCAAGCATGTGGCAAAATTTTCATTCGGTCTTTGGTTCCGGGAGTTGAATTTTTCTCGGCAACCTATCACACACTTCTTTTCCTGCGCGTATAGGTCGAATTCCGCAACTACTTTTGCATAGTCAAGAGATTCATCTTTCTCAACCACTACCTGTCCATCCTTGTCTTTGGACAGGGAAATGAGCCTATCCTTAAAGCTATTGTAGACTTCAAGGGCTCCTTTTCCAGCCTCACCCATGAGGAGGGCACATTTGACCTTTGGTTCAGCTTTATCCTGCCCTACCGCGAGGAGGAAGAATTCAAATTGTTGCTTGAATGTAAGCCAATTTTGTTGTATGTTGCCCGACTTCAGATTTACTGGTCCGGGGCGGCTCACTGACCCTGCTTTGTCGGCCATTTTTCGGGCGTGCACAGCACGGTTGTCACAGGTACACCGGTCAGAGGTCAGAGTTCACTCACTTCACTGCACTTTTCGCTGATAACTGTCCAAAGGATAAACGTTTCCCGATTTTCTTATTCCAATTCAACAAAAATCTAAGAGCATCGCTCCTCACAAAACGTGTTCAAAGTTAAGTCCATTTTCCTGGATGCATTTTCGCGCTCGGTCCACCCACGCTTGCTGCACACGCGGAAAGACTTCGGGGTCTTCACGGATGGTCTCACCGGCCATCACAACCCGCGCAACCAACTCTTCAACAGTGTCCACTGGAGTGGCGTACACCAGGCGTTTCATTGCTCCCCAGAAGCAAAAGTCAAGAGGAGTGAGATCTGGAGACCTCGGAGGCCACGCCACGGGTCCACCCCGCCCGATCCAGCGGTTAGGGTACACTACATTCAAGTGAGCCCTCACAATCAGGGCGAAGTGTGTCGGACACCCATCGTGCTGGAACCAATGGTGGAGGCGCAGCGCCAGCGGTACGTCCTCCATCAGTTCAGGCAAGGCTTGCTGCAGAAACGCCAGATAATTGTGGCCATTCAGCTGATCCGGCAGGAGGTACGGACCAATGAGGTGCGAGCCCAAGATACCAGCCCAAACATTTATCTTAAATTTTTCCCTGATATCCACGGACATGCTTAGCGTGCGGGTTCACTTCAGACCACTGATGATTGTTTTGGGAATTAAAGGTACCCTCTCTTGCAAAAGTCTTCTCATCAGGGGACAGGACCTGGCCAGGGAAGTTGGGTATCTGCTCGACCTGGGCCAGGAACCACTCACACCAAGCGACGCGGAGCGCCGGGTCTCCGGGAAGGAGATCCTGGACTGCTTGAAGCTTAAACGGGTGAAGGCCCTCCTCGTGCAAGATCTTCCACACCGTATTCCTGGCCGCACCCAACTCCGACGCGATCTGCCGCGTGCTGGTGCTAGGGTTGTCCTGGACCCTCGCCAGCACCTCCGCCTCCAGGGCGGCGCGGACAGGTAGAGATCGAAAATTTCGGAAATTTGAATTTTTCAAATTTCAGACGGAAATATTTCCGAAATAAATGAAAATTTATGGAAATTTTGGAAATATTAGGAAATTTTGGAAATATTAGGAAATTTTTATTTAATTGTTCGTTTTTTAATGATTGACGTAGATTCCAGACGCTTACAGTAAGTAATGAATCAATCTAATAAATTTAGTATCCCATCATTTGCTTCGCCGCAACGAAACTGAACTGTACTATAACTAATTCTATAGCAGGCGGAGCCGACGAATCAAGTGGCGTGGACCAGTGAAAGTGCGAATTTTTACGGAGGATGCAACATTGGATTAATTGAAACGCTCCCGTTTGTTTGTACGCTTTGCGGGTTGCTGTTCTTTTCAAATGTAGACCCCCCCCCCATAAATTATCACTCCACAAAACAAAAAAAATATTTTTAAAAAATCTATTTTTACCCCTGTTTCGACATCTAGCAGACTGCATCAGGAGACCAGAGTGGGTTGTGATGGAGCACAGGAGCACACGCTCGGTTTGAGAGGATCTGAACTTAAATTCGCTTTTGTTTCGTTTCTGTGACATGTTCAAAATTCCGAAAACACAGTGGAGAAGAGAAATTGCTGACTGCGGGTTTTCAGAGTTTCGTTCCCTGGTTTTGCGTGCACTTTGCTTGGTCTAAATAAAACGGAGCACGGATTCTGTGGCAGACGATGTTCACGAAATGGAATCATTTGAACAGAACTGATTTAATGCGTACACGTTCAGATGGCTGTGAGAAAACTGCGTAAATCTTTTATTTCCATGCCTTACCCATCTTTTTAAAAGATTTTGCGCAAAAATTTCCATAAATTTCCAAAAAGTAAAAGTTTCCTGGAAATTTATGAATTTAAATTTCGGAAATTTTGGAAATATTTCCGGAAATCTATTTGAAATATTTCCGCCTTTCCATCTCTACGGACAGGCCTCTCCCTTCCGCCTTCATTGCGGCGCCCCTGCGGGACAAAAAGGGCTCAGGGATAGCCCAAACTGCACTGACGGGAGCTTCCCGTCGTTGAAGGCAGAAGGGGGACGGATTTGCTTAGGTGAGTGGCCAGGGCCAGGGGGGGGGGGGGGGGGGGACGGCAGAAATTTAAAAGGCTGGTAAACGGCACACTTCGTGTGCGTGCTCGCTTACCTGCACTTGGCCGGTCTCTCGCAACCTCTGATGGACTTGTTGGAAGAGTCGGTGGTCGGGAAGGTGCCGTCCCGGGAACCGCTGCGAGTAAAGCCGTTGAGCTTCACGGGCGTTGCCGTCTGCCCTCCCGTACATGAAGTGCATGTCCGCCAGTTCCACCCACGTCAGCCTCTGCATGGCTCGTCTTATTATCAGACCACGGCTGTAACAGCCACTGCGGACGCAGAACACCACTGCCTACCACGCGCAGAGCGATGCGCAGCAGAGAGACTTCGGATGCAGTCAGGTGTTCAGCTGTGGCCACATTCGACCCAGTACGGCAAGGAGAGCTGCCGTGGCACAGCGTGGCGCAGACATGCCCACAAGGTCCACCGAGAGGGTAGGCAAACCGCTGGATAGGTGAGCACGATGGGCTGCCTACCCTCCAGGCGCCTAAGTAAAACGTTTGCAGGGGCGTAACGGCGTAACGGTGCGTTTCCGACCCTAAGTGGCATATCTCAAATTACTCCTATTTGGACCCCCTATAACCCCCTAACCGCTGTACAAATTAAGAGGGGGCACCCTGTATTGTATCATGATGGCGTGGAAGATGCTGATTCCACTAAACCAAGATGTGGAAAACATAACATGACGTTCTTTTATTGGTTGTTAGCAAATATTTACCCGTACCGGAACTACGGTGCACTGACAAAGCCATCAACTTCCATGCTGTTGCTAAAACATCTAATATAAAGGAGTACAAGTATTCAAAAACCTGTTCCAGTTCTTGCACAAGAAGGCCCTGGTTTGTCAACCGGCACCTGCAGCAGCACCTGAGGTAGGATGCCGCCGAGGTGAGGTTGACTCAGGTATGATGCAAGGAGGTTGTGGTTCAAATTTGAGCCCTCTACGATGAACCGTTCTCGAGAAATCGCGCGGACAGACGAACACGCAGGCAGACAGACAGACAAACAGACAAAACATTTTTGGGCCAGTGGGGTAAGGGCTTCGCTATCGCTCAGCCAACAAAAAAAAGAACACTGTCATGTACCTTTTCGCCCAGCTGAAAGCCGCAGTTTGAACAAATCAATAATGAAAAGGAATTCCGAAAAAAAAATCTAGTCCTCTCTTCTTAAAATGGATGTGACTCTGAAATTACCATGTTTCCGCAACCAGAACAATGGGTTTGGAGTCGGAGTCGAGAACGGCCGCTGCAGCAGCAACAGGGCTGAGGCTGTCGCCGCAGCCGGAATCACCCGAGTCCACAATGACAATACTGGGTTCCTCGGGTTCCTCCGGTTCCTCGCCACTTGAGATAAGGTCAATGAGGGGCGGTGACTAGAAATCGAGATCGATGTCCATGGGTTCGGACACACTCGGCACCGCGCACCGACAGAACTTCCGCGCGTGGCCGCCGGCACATCCCTCCCCGCCAAAGAGACACCCCTCGACCACGTGGTCTTTTCCGCAAAACTCGTAGACAAAAGTATCGTCATGGATACTGATGCCCAGTGAGGCGTCATGCACGGCCGCCGTATCTAAGGGTGCCTCCGAGTTGTCACTCACCAAAATGGTGGTGCCATCGAGGTCAATGACCTCGGGCTAAGAAGACAGGCCGTCGGCCGACACCTGGGTGGAGATTGCCTCAGACCTAATCTTCAAGGGGGCTTCGAACTCCATCGGGATATGAAGCATAAAATTCTCCAAATCCGAATCATCTTCGATGTATAGAATGTCCTGCTATTGAATTTCACTATCGTCTGCCCACATGTCGTTACGGTTCTGAGCCATATTTTCGGAACACACACGCACTTGGAAACACACACACACACAACCACTCACAGAGCTGGAACGAAAATAAAGGAGGGTCAGTGTTTACGTCTGTGAATTTGCCATATCGAGAGCCGATGTCAAAGGAAGGGGTAATACATATTTAACATAAAATATAAGAAATCGAAAAAATTTAATGGTAATTTGACTACACTTTATTTAAAATGATAAATATGAATAACAATGGAGTCATCATTAAAGATGTCTTTTTAAAGTGTATGAATGTCCGACCAGGATTGTCGATCCAAGCCTGTGCCCAGGACCGGGGCCGCGACATCTTTAATCCCCATGGCGAGGCACACACGACGCAGTTCCAAAAGACTGGCTCGAATGGCCTCCAAAGCTGGCACATGTGTGTGCCATGCCTTCGTGATTAAATTAAAAATGACTCTTTCGCCCTGAAAGCCAACTGCAACGTCCCCGACATCGCAGCGTTGACGCCGGACATTTTCAAAATATTTACCCCGACAGAGCAGCGCAAAACCAGCGCCCAGCTTCAGGTTCCGGCTAACATAGTGCGCCACAGCAGTGCCTCGGGGAGAAGAGAAAACATCTCCGAGATGCTCAATAACAACCATGGCCTGAAAATGGGACGGCAAGACTAAAGCTCTCGACATGGCTCGACAAACAGAAAAGCATCTGGAGCCGCGCGCGCCAACACACACACACACACACACACACACACACACACCTTGACCAGAGCAGAGTCAAGTCATTTTTAGAAATAAAGTAAAGAATAAATTGGGTGAATGTAGCATGGAGTATAAGTGTCTATGGAGGGGCAACGAGCCCGCCTCCCAGAGCTACATGCCGTAATATGCAGCCCAGCCTGGACGCTGTAAGGGAGTTTAAAAACTTGAAAACTCCCTTTTTGACATTCCGCCAGCTATAGCGCGGTAATGATGAGACGTGAGTCGTATATAAGGTCAAAAACCCGGTTACATCCGGTGTTCGTGTGTTGTCAGCCCTGCTAGCCACGCACAGGCAAAAGAGCAGCCAAATATTGAAGCTGTAACCGAGTTAAAAGACTTGAAAAAGCACTAATGAACGCCCCATTGACACACCGCCAGCCATGGCGCGCTAATGATCGGACCTAAGTTGTAATTAAGGTAGAAAAACCCGGTTACATTTGGTTTCAGTGTGTTGCCTGCCCTGCTGGCGACGCGCAGGCAAAAGAGCAGCCTAATATTGAAGCTGTAACCGAGTTAAAAGAATTTAAAACGACGAAATGACGGGGCAGAAGCTGAAGCGCGCTAAAGATTGGACCTCAGGTCTTTTTCAGGCCTCAAAACCCGGTTACATTTGGTTTCAGTGTGTTGTCTGCCCTGCTGGCGACGCGCAGGCGAAAGAGCAGCCCAATATTGAAGCTGTAACCGAGTTAAGAGACTTGAAAACGCCCCAATGACACACCGCGTCTGCTATGGCTCGCTTAAGATCGGACTTTAGTGCTATTTAGGGTCGAAAACCCGGTTACATCCGGTTTTAGTGTGTTGTCTGCACTGCTAGCCGCGCGCAGGCAAAAGTTCAACCCAGTCTGGGGGCTGTAACCGAGTTAATAGACTGAAATCGGTGATTTCGACGACCTTTAGGTTCGTGACGCAAGTGGAAGTGGATATTACTTCGCCGGTCTTGTGTACCATGTGCATTTTCTTATAAATTTGTTGGCCCTCATTGACCCAAGCTCTTCTTAAACTGTGCGTGGTTTCATTTACAGCCCCTTTTCCATTTGCCAGTGCTGTGGAGTTTCTCCATAACTGTAATTTTTAGAAACACCAGCATTGCATAGTGTGTGTCCTCATCGAAATTTTCAGTATATATATCTTGAGTAGTGTCTTAGATCCTACACCCCTGTATAGAAAATTGAATTGTAAGTAGAATGCTACATACTGTGGTCTTATTTTTAAGTTAGTATCTTTAACTGAGACCTTCATGACCTACTACTTTTCAGTGATAAATAATTTGTGCTGAATTCACAAGACGCACATGAGTTCCTTAAATTTTTATTTGACAGAATGTGTATGGATTTTAAAAACCACGCCAGTCATATCAGGTGAGTACATGCGTAACCACTTTTTGATCACAAAAATTGTAAGTTGGAAAAGACTATTCAAATCTTTAGTGGGCAGACCCAAATGTATGCGAAACCTGGTCATTTTTATGCAGTAAATAGCTTTCTCCATCCATCGAGCGGTATTGATAGGACCTGGGGGCCGGAAGCAAATCCCGCAAGGTGGTAAACCGCCGAGAAACATAATATAGTGAGCTCGAAAAGCTCGAGGTAGTCGTTTCTGGGTTGACCGCTCGGTTTAACATGCGAAAGATATAGTGTGAAGGTCAACGAGCCCAAAGCGTCGTATGATACTCGTGTATGTACTTTAAATTACCTATCGATTTTCTCTTGTGCAAAGTTGATTGTAGACTTAGCACATGAGCTTAAATTCTCCCTGGATGCCACGTAATCTCTGTAGTTGATGTATTTAGTTTTGTCTATAGAGTCCCATTTCTTCTGCAAATCACGGAAAATTGGTACATCAGGTTCAGTTGACGGGCCCATTATGTCGTGGAAGACATTCTCGAGCACTCTCATACATATGATGACGGCCAGGCAGCCATTAATGTCTTTACCTAGGGCCCGTTGAATTCCAAGATGGATGGAAGGTTAATTAGAGTAGGATGCGAAGAGTGAATAATTATGCGAAATCGAATCCAGTGATTTAAGGATACCTGTTTATATTTGTAGTGTCAAAATACATAGCCTTAATCTTGAGTGTTATTTTCCAGGCTTCTACTCTACCGACAACAGCAGCAACTATTTGGTTTGCTGTTCCATCTGGGACGGCTACTGCACCAAACAACTGATGCTCCGGACTAAGCTTATTTACTGCGACGGCCCCGCTTAGGCTTCAAGGGTGAGGCGTCCGAGCCCGAGGCCCTACCCTCAGACACTGAATCGAGCGTCTTAAAAAAGGTAGGCGTACGTCAGACCGCGTCGTGGCGTAACAAGCTTCGCTCATCGCGAATCACTGTTCCGCCCCTCAACGCCTGGCGTACACCTACCTTGGCCTGCCGGCGGCTGTGACCGGTCAAGTGGGACACTGCGGGGCTCTCGGCGGGGCTTATCAGTCAGTACGGCGCCCTGCGGGCGCCGGTGTTATGGCGCGGGGGTCGCTACGCTTCTAACCTAACCGCTAGACGTACCTCCTCCCACCGTATTGTGGTCTTCTCTACCGTACTCAATCGTGCTCAACTCTAACTGAACCTTCCCTTCTCTTACGTAACCAATCCTAGCCTTCTCTAACCTAACCTACCACAACATAACCTACCCTAGCCTACTCTGACCTTACCTTCCCTACTCTAACTTACCCTACTCATTGTGGACTTCTCTGCCGTATTCAATGCTGCTCAAGCCTAACCTACCCTACAAGGGGCGTTCCCCATCTGTCACCCCCAGATCTTGATGAAACTTTTTTGGCTTGATCTACTAGTAATGAAACCCCCGCAAACCAAATTGTATCTGCTATTACAAGCTAGAATCCGAGATATGATTTTTTCATTTTCGTTTTTACCCTTCAATTGCTACATGTTGCGAACTCTTTGATCCGAACATTAAAAACTGTCACCCCCAGATCTTGATGTAACTATTTTGGCTTGATCTACTAGTAAGTGAAACCGCCGCAAACTAAATTTTATCTGCTATTACAGGCTAGTTTCCGAGATATGATTTTTTAAATTTTCGTTTTTTAATGTTCGGGTCAAGGAGTCCGCAACATGTAGCAATTTAAGGGTAAAAACTAAAATTTCAAAAATCGTATCTCGGAAATTAGCCTGTAATAGCAGATAAAATTTGGTTTGCGGGGGTTTCATTACTAGTAGGTCAGGCCATAAAAGTTTCATCAACATCTGGGGGTGACAGTTGGGGCAGGCCCCTTGTTAGCCTAACCAGTTTTGGTCCACGGAGGCCCTGCTTTGTCCACTGACACCATCAGCAGCACCTGGGGTCTTCTTTCGGCATTGTGATTGAGGTCCTGACTGTATTTTAAGCGAGGTCGGTCCCCACCTTTAAGTTTAAACTACTGCTTTTTCAGCAGTTTTTCCTTTTGTTCCTGCTCCTGCCCAAGAAAGCCTGGTTTTGGCTCCCATCACCTGCAGCAGAACCTGGGGTCGATTTTGGCATCTTAACTGGGGCCTTAGGGTGATTTTAGAGGGGGTCGGTCGCCATGTTTTAGTTTGAAATTCTGCACGATTGCGAAGTTTGCCCTCCCGGTTCAGTTCCTGCCCAAGAAGGCCTTGTTTTGACCACTAGCACCTGCAGCAGCACCTGGGGTTCATTTCGGCATCTTGATTGGAGTCTTGGATTGACTTTACATGGGGGCGGTCGCCATGTTCAAATTTAAAATCCTGCACGATTCCAAAGTTTGCCCACCCGTTCCAGTTTGTGCCCAAGAAGGCCCTGTTTTGCCAACCGTCACCTGCAGCAGCACCTCAGGTCGGTTTTGGCATGTTGTGGGAGTTTCTTGGACAATTTAAGTAGGGTTCCATTCTCACGATAAAGGTCGTATCTCGCACGGTCCTTTCGGAATATGAACAGTAATTGCGTTGTGAATTATTGTATAAAATCTAAGACCAGTTGTAAAAATACTCTTGGAAACTACTTGGTCTACGGTGCCTCCGAGTTGAGGTTCACTCCGGTAAGATGCAAGAAGATTGTGGTCCAAATGCAGGCCCGGATTCAGGGGGGGGGAGATATGGGGGCGTCGCCTGATGTACCAACCCCCCCCCCCCCCCCCGGCTTCAGAAGGGCGCCGGAAATGTAGGCAACCGGCGTAACTTTTCCCCTGTAGGTAGGCGAAAACCAGGACATTGCCTCCCCCTGAAGCCGCTTCTGGATCCGCTACTGTCCAAATTTGAGCCCTCTACGATGAACCGTTCTCGAGAAATCGCGCGGAAAGACAGACACACACACACAAACAGACAAAACATTTTTGGGCCAGTGGGGTAGGGGCTTCGCTTTCGCTCAGACAATAAGATTGTGAGATTTAACCATTATTTACATGTAAGCTTCCGCTTCGCCTCGTCCCTCCGGCGCTGCTCCTCTTGTGCTAGCATTTTCTCAATTTTCTTTTCCTCTTTGGCAGCCCGTTCTTTTTCCTGCTGAACTTGTTCAGAGTCAACTCCGCCTATAAAGCCCAATCGGGGTCCTCGCTAGTCTAAGAGAAAGAGCTTTTCCTCAGCGTACATTTTCTTGTCCTCCTTAGTTCTACTTTTGTCAATTAGCTTATCGAGGATATTTTCCCGATCTTTCAAACTTAAAGCAAAAAGTTTGTCTAGCTCACATTCAAATTCTGCCTCACGCTTGACACCTTTCACAGACAATGGCCGATCACTCTTATGGCGGCTAATAGAGCGTCATTCTTCATAACTGGCCTCCAATTTCGTAATGGCAACGACATGTTTAACTCTTGGTATTTTTGTTTCGTTCCATAGCTTCTTAGTTTCTCGGACCGTATCTTGGGCTCTGCTTCCCGCACGCTGTGTCTTTTCCTGAATTTAAAAAAGAAGCAAGAACTTGCCGTAACGTTGGTTATTTATAGATGCTGTAAGGCACCCACTCTCATTCTAGAGGGGTTCATTTGTCAAAAGTGTTAAAATGTAACGGGGCTGGTTGAGATTCCGGTTCTGTGTTAAAAAACGTGAGTTTGGTACCTCTTTTTTTTTCCGACCACCGGAAGGGGTCGCGCATCGAGCCGGAAGTTTCCACGCCCTATCCGGGATTTTAAAAAAATTCCTATCTCACACACAAATATTTTCTTTAGTAAAACACCCCATATTAACTTTCACAGGGCGAAAATTTCGTCCGTTTTGCTCTATCTTGCACTTGCACCGTTTCTGAGTTCAGGTAAAGAAAATAACGAAGTTGACATTATAAAAACAATTTATTCATTTTGAGTGTTCCAGACCTCCAAACTCACAAACAGCGCTTTTTAGCCCGTCCCGACACGTTTCTATAGAAACGGCAGGAGCCGTCTTATGGCGGATGTTCGTTCGTTCGGACGTGTGTACGCCGACTTATCGTTCTCAGGAAAACTTCAAATTTGGAGGATAAACTCCTTTCTTAACGTAGAATCACGTACGGTGGCAACAATTTTCGATTAATATCGCATTTTTGGTAAATGAAAATATTTCTGCTTTTGTTTTGTGAGGTTAGGGTTGGCCGCTGCGCGCACCCCATAACCATCGCGGCGCGCACAGGGACGGGCTCAGGTTAACGATTTTAATCGTAACAAGTACATCTGCTATCGAGCACTTCTAGGGAGACTTGAGGCGGGGGCCTAAGCATGGAGGTATAGTATAATAGGTATGGAGGCGCCCTGCCTGCAGCCAGCATTGGGGATGCCCGCTACCGACTGCTGCGACCGATACCGCACCGCCGGAATGGAATGTTTCAACTGTCTGTCACCGAACTGTCTGTCACCGAATGACCGCGAGTGGTTCCGGGTCGGAAGCTAGCCCTAGCAAGTCCAAACACAGAATGGGCACTCCCCGGCGCCGGTGGCTGCGGCTCGCCCACCCGGCGCCTCGAGCGCTCCCTGGCGGCCCCCTGGAGCACCGCACCCGCTGGCCGCGCTCTTGCGGCCACGGCACCCCTCCCCCCTTGGTTGCCCCCCTACTCGAGGGCGTAGTCCTGGCGGTGGTAGGGCAGCCGGCGGGCTCTGGTGGGCCTTTGCCCCCGGGGCGACCTTGGCGATGCCCCGGCGGCCTGTGGCTCCTCCAGGGCCGCCAAGGTTTCCTCCAAGGCCTCGACTTCTTCGAGATCCGGTGCCCCCTCATCTCTGCTCCCGGAATGGTCGGGGGTGGGCCCCACCTGTTGTGTTCTTTGTGTTTGTTGATTCTTGATTTACTGGATATTACCATGAGGTACGAAATGAATACTACAACGGTTGGGATAATACTGATGTCTTTATTGTATAATCATCACGTGACGCTGACGTCACTTCCGACTTCCCTCACGGGGTACCAACCTACTTTTCTGGCTAGCAGGCAGTGCTGCCAACTGCTAGCCCAGCCACTCACAACATCTCCCCCTCTTTGGACGGGATGTGTAGGGTTATGTTGGTATTTTGTATGTAGAGGTTGGTAGCAAGGTAAATCATAAACAAACAAGTGAAAGTGTTTATTTTACTCTTAGACTCGAAGCCGAATGATATATCTCATATCAAATGTAACTAAAGCAATCTCTTGGCTTCACTTTTTTAACTTAGTTTAAACTTAGTAAACATTTAACTTAATCAGTTTAAACTCCTTCCTGAGCGGAGCGTCGAGCGTACGGCGGCAGAGCGCCCAGCTCGGAATCCAGTGCTTCCAGCCAGCGCCGCGAGCTCTTTGCTGCTGCAGCAGCTGCTAGTCGAGCTTCTGTTTGGACCTGAGGAAACAACAGGAATGTTGGGGTTATTTTCTGGCACGGGAGGAACAATAACGTTTTGATCAGCTTTCACACTGTCAAAAATACTTTCTAGATCCAGGTTTGAATATCTAGTGTCAACTCTATCCGGCTGTGTGGATGAGTGTTTTAATTGAAACGTATTACGTCTCAGCTGTCCCCCGTCCAACATTTGAACAATGTAGCTTCGATCGGCTGCATGTTCACTAACTATTACCCCCTTTTTCCATTCTTTTTTTCTCCTAACCACAACCTCGTCTCCCTCCTTGAAGGTGACAGGTTTGCGGCGAGCATGTTTATCATGCTGGACCCTAACACTTTCTTGCAAGCGTTTCAATGTGGGTTTAACATTTATAACCTTAGGTTCCAGGACCCTTAGGAGTGCTGGAACACCAGACCCTGCTCATCAAGATCTGTGCCGGAGAAAGAAAGTGGAGTGTTATTATACTCCAAGAGTGCCAGTTGGTAATTTTCACCACTGTCTCTGCATTTTTTCAACAATTGCTTGGCAATGTGGACGCCCTTTTCCGACAAGCCATTGCTGCGGGGATATTCTGGACTACTAGTTACTACCTTACTCCCAATTGACCGAGCAAACTCATGACATTCCTCTGAGTTCAAAGGATTATTATCTCCAAAGATAACCTCAGGTATGCCATGAGTAGCAAATATGGAAAGCAGTGCGTTATTAACAGACTGACTGCTCTTGCTAGTCAGTTTCTTAATTTCCAAATATTTGGAGAGATAATCCTCAACAACTAAGTAGGATTGTGACTGCAATTCCATTATATCAATTCCTACTTTTTGATAGGGCAAATCAGGGATAATATGAGGAATGAGGGGTTCCTTGTAATTGGCCGCACTGTGCCGTTCACAGGCCCTGCACTCCTGTACCATAGTGGCAATGTCATTAGACATTCCAGGCCTTTGACTTAGTTTTCTCTATGCCTAGATGTGCTGCATGTAGCTTTTTTAGTACTTTCGGTCTAAGTGAAACCGGGATTACGATTCTGTCATTTAAAACAACAAAACCATTTTCAGAAAACAAGTCATGTCTCACCTGCCAGTATTGCCTTGCCTCTAATAAAACTTTACTTCTGTCAGCAGCCCAGCCTTCCTGATAGTACTGCAAGACTGCAGATAACCCAGCATCATTGGCATGGCAGTCTCCCTCAGAATGTCATACTTAATGTCTGGAGACATAGGGATATATTTTGTCACTTCGTGAACAACTTCAACCATATCAGGATCATCCTCAACAGGATCTTGAAGTGTCTGGCGTGAAAGGAGATCTGCAATATGCATGAGTTTACCCGGAAGGTATTCAACCTTGGTTTGTATTTGCAACATTTTTAGGCGTAACCTTTTGAGCCTAGTATTACTGATTTGATGGATAGGTTTTTTAAAAATGGACACCAGTGGTTGGTGATCTGTGTGAAATGTCACATCTGCCATTCCCCAGATAAACTTTTCATATTTAGAAGCAGCATAAGATAATGCCAGCATTTCTTTTTCAATTTGAGCATAATTTTGCTCAGTACTGGTAGGAATTCTGGAATCAAATGCCACTGGTTGTCCCATTTGTAAAAGACAACTGCCAAGTCCATACTGACTAGCATCAGCTTGAACTACTGTGGGCTTTTTTGGATCAAAAGTTGCCAACACTGGTGCTTTACTGATACTTTCTTTTAGAGCCTGAAAGGCTTGAGCATGAATAGGGAGCCATTGAAATTTTACAGACTCAGACAGTAAGCGGTAGAGAGGGGCTGCAATTTTAGCCATTTGGGGAATATATCTCCTCAAATAATTAAACATGCTGAGATAACTGAGCAGTTTCTTTTTGGTGTCAGGCTCTTTTAGCGCTGTTAGTGCCCTGATTCTCTCTGGATCCACTTTAATCTGATTTTTAGACCAATAATGGCCCACAAATTTTACTTCTTTTTGTCTGTACTGTAGTTTATTATTAAATCTGATATTTTGCTCCCTTGCTCTATCCATTACTCTAATCAATAAGGCATCATGTTCCGCCTGATCTTTCCCTGCTACTAACAGATCATCAAAATACATTTCAGCTCCTGTGCCTTGAAAGGCCTGCTCATTTAGGAACTGGAAAATCTCAGGGGCACAACTGAGACCAAAAGGCATTTTAAGAATTTGTACAAACCATGAGGTGTGGAAAATGTGCAAAGTAAACTGGATTCTTTATTCAGTGTGGCATGCCAAAAGCCATCCCTTAGATCCAGAACAGTGAAGACAGTTTTATCTTTAACTTTCCATGAAAGTTCATCCACTGTAGGGATGGCATATTTTTGTCTCACTATAGCTTTATTTAATATTTCTGGATCTAGGCAAAGCCTTAGGTCCCCGTTAGGCTTCTCACGGATAACTAGATTACTGACAAATTTGGGTATTTCATTTGTCACTTTAGCAACAATGCCTCTACTTTCCAAATCATCAAGTTTAGTTTTTAATCTATTTATCACAGTGAGATGATAGCGCCTTGGAGGACACATGCCAGGTTGCAATTTGGATCTATATTAATTTTTACAACTTGTTTGAACTCACCAAGCCCTTCAAATAAGGGCTGGTAAAGTTTCAAAAACTCAAACTTACATTCAGGCAACACTGGGTTTTGAACTACCACTACAGAATAAAATGTTTTAATGGGGTGTTCAACTCTTATGACCAAATTAAGAACTCTTTTGACCAAATTAAGATCAGCACATGCATCTATACCCAGTATTGGCCTGGGATCATTAGTTGATATAAAAAACTCACACAAGAGAGTGTCACCATGTTGTGTTTCAACCAGTAATTTTACAACTCCTTTAGGAGCAGTGATCATTTCACCAAATGACTTTAATAGTATGTCCGTAGACTTCACTTTGTAATTTTTATCAATTTGGTTGAACACTTCATTCGGCAACACATTTACTTCAGACCCAGTATCAAGTTTAAACTTTACACACCAATCATTTTGAATTTTTACGATTTCAGAATATTCATTCCGAGCTCGATTAGATTCCCCACAAACTATTACATGATTGTCATGATCAATATTCATAGTGTGTACGCACCTCACCTTGGGTGGTGACCAAGACCCACCGAGTAGGTCTTCCTCCTGCTCTTTGCTGAGGGTGTCACCCTGGACTGTCTCTACAGTGTGCACACTTTTCTTTACAGTTGGCTTGGAGTTTGAGGACCTTCCTTGCTGCCTGTTGCTGTTGCAGACCGAACTCCAGTGGTTGAGACCACCACACGCCTCACATGTGGAACCATATGCAGGGCAGTTGGCCGCTGAGTGCCACCGACTACACTTTCTGCATTTGTAGGTCAGCTGATTGTTCTGACCTCCTCTGCCGCCTCTGCCCCTGGGCTCATAGTGCTTACCTTGATTATTATTATTTCTTTTGGGATACTTCCCAGCATTTGAGGGGACCTGCACTGAGTCCACATCCATGGTCTCAGGCGTGTTGCCACTGGCTCGTGCATTGGCTTCAACTGCCTTGTGCATATCTATTATTTCTTGCAGAGAGCAAGTAGACTTTGCACGTAATGAGTCTTTCAACTTTTTCTCGTGCGTGCCGCATATGATTCTGTCCTTTAGCATGCTGTCCGCTATTGGACCGTATTCGCACTCTTTCACCAGATTACGGAGGTCCGTCAAGCATGTGGCAAAATTTTCATTCGGTCTTTGGTTCCGGGAGTTGAATTTTTCTCGGCAACCTATCACACACTTCTTTTCCTGCGCGTATAGGTCGAATTCCGCAACTACTTTTGCATAGTCAAGAGATTCATCTTTCTCAACCACTACCTGTCCATCCTTGTCTTTGGACAGGGAAATGAGCCTATCCTTAAAGCTATTGTAGACTTCAAGGGCTCCTTTTCCAGCCTCACCCATGAGGAGGGCACATTTGACCTTTGGTTCAGCTTTATCCTGCCCTACCGCGAGGAGGAAGAATTCAAATTGTTGCTTGAATGTAAGCCAATTTTGTTGTATGTTGCCCGACTTCAGATTTACTGGTCCGGGGCGGCTCACTGACCCTGCTTTGTCGGCCATTTTTCGGGCGTGCACAGCACGGTTGTCACAGGTACACCGGTCAGAGGTCAGAGTTCACTCACTTCACTGCACTTTTCGCTGATAACTGTCCAAAGGATAAACGTTTCCCGATTTTCTTATTCCAATTCAACAAAAATCTAAGAGCATCGCTCCTCACAAAACGTGTTCAAAGTTAAGTCCATTTTCCTGGATGCATTTTCGCGCTCGGTCCACCCACGCTTGCTGCACACGCGGAAAGACTTCGGGGTCTTCACGGATGGTCTCACCGGCCATCACAACCCGCGCAACCAACTCTTCAACAGTGTCCACTGGAGTGGCGTACACCAGGCGTTTCATTGCTCCCCAGAAGCAAAAGTCAAGAGGAGTGAGATCTGGAGACCTCGGAGGCCACGCCACGGGTCCACCCCGCCCGATCCAGCGGTTAGGGTACACTACATTCAAGTGAGCCCTCACAATCAGGGCGAAATTTGCCGGACACCCATCGTGCTGGAACCAATGGTGGAGGCGCAGCGCCAGCGGTACGTCCTCCATCAGTTCAGGCAAGGCTTGCTGCAGAAACGCCAGATAATTGTGGCCATTCAGCTGATCCGGCAGGAGGTACGGACCAATGAGGTGCGAGCCCAAGATACCAGCCCAAACATTTATCTTAAATTTTTCCCTGATATCCACGGACATGCTTAGCGTGCGGGTTCACTTCAGACCACTGATGATTGTTTTGGGAATTAGAGGTACCCTCTCTTGCAAAAGTCTTCTCATCAGGGGACAGGACCTGGCCAGGGAAGTTGGGTATCTGCTCGACCTGGGCCAGGAACCACTCACACCAAGCGACGCGGAGCGCCGGGTCTCCGGGAAGGAGATCCTGGACTGCTTGAAGCTTAAACGGGTGAAGGCCCTCCTCGTGCAAGATCTTCCACACCGTATTCCTGGCCGCACCCAACTCCGACGCGATCTGCCGCGTGCTGGTGCTAGGGTTGTCCTGGACCCTCGCCAGCACCTCCGCCTCCAGGGCGGCGCGGACAGGCCTCTCCCTTCCGCCTTCATTGCGGCGCCCCTGCGGGACAAAAAGGGCTCAGAGATAGCCCAAACTGCACTGACGGGAGCTTCCCGTCGTTGAAGGCAGAAGGGGGACGGATTTGCTCAGGTGAGTGGCCAGGGCCAGGGGGGGGGGGGGGGGGGGGGGACGGCAGAAATTTAAAAGGCTGGTAAACGGCACACTTCGTGTGCGTGCTCGCTTACCTGCACTTGGCCGGTCTCTCGCAACCTCTGGTGGACTTGTTGGAAGAGTCGGTGGTCGGGAAGGTGCCGTCCCGGGAACCGCTGCGAGTAAAGCCGTTGAGCTTCACGGGCGTTGCCGTCTGCCCTCCCATACATGAAGTGCATGTCCGCCAGTTCCACCCACGTCAGCCTCTGCATGGCTCGTCTTATTATCAGACCACAGCTGTAACAGCCACTGCAGACGCAGAACACCACTGCCTACCACGCGCAGAGCGATGCGCAGCAGAGAGACTTCGGATGCAGTCAGGTGTTCAGCTGTGGCCACATTCGACCCAGTACGGCAAGGAGAGCTGCCGTGGCACAGCGTGGCGCAGACATGCCCACAAGGTCCGCCGAGAGGGTAGGCAAACCGCTGGATAGGTGAGCACGATGGGCTGCCTACCCTCCAGGCGCCTAAGTAAAACGTTTGCAGGGGCGTAACGCCGTAAGGGTGCGTTTCCGACCCTGAGTGGCATATCTCAAATAACTCCTATTTGGACCCCCTATAACCCCCTAACCGCTGTACAAATTAAGAGGGGGCACCCTGTATTGTATCATGATGGCGTGGAAGATGCTGATTCCACTAAACCAAGATGTGGAAAACATAACATGACGTTCTTTTATTGGTTGTTAGCAAATATTTACCCGTACCGGAACTACGGTGCACTGACAAAGCCATCAACTTCCATGCTGTTGCTAAAACATCTAATATAAAGGAGTACAAGGATTCAAAAAACTGTTCCAGTTCTCTCACAAGAAGGCCCTGGTTTGTCAACCGGCACCTGCAGCAGCACCTGAGGTAGGATGCCGCCGAGGTTGACTCAGGTATGATGCAAGGAGGTTGTGGTCCAAATTTGAGCCCTCTACGATGAACCGTTCTCGAGAAATAGCGTGGACAGACAGACACGCAGACAGACAGACAGACAAAACATTTTTGGGCCAGTGGGGTAAGGGCTTCGCTATCGCTCAGCCAACAAAAAAAAAATCACTGTCATGTACCTTTTCGCCCAGCTGAAAGCCGCAGTTTGAACAAATCAATAATGAAAAGGAATTCCGAAAAAAAATCAAGTCCTCTCTTCTTAAAATGGATGTGACTCTGAAATTACCATGTTTCCGCAACCAGAACAATGGAATATAGTTTGAAGATAGTTTGAACAATGAGGCAAAATAAAAACGAACAATGGCATAATACGGACAAATGGTGATAAGGTAACACTGACACAAGATACAAACAAAAAAAAAAAAAACTGTCATGTACCTTTTCGCCCAGCTGAAAGCCGCAGTTTGAACAAATCAGTAATGAAAAGGAATTCCGAAAAAAAAAAATCAAGTCCTCTCTTCTTAAAATGGATGTGACTCTGAAATTACCATGTTTCCGCAACCAGAACAATGGGTTGGGAGTCGGAGTCGAGAACGGCCGCTGCAGCAGCAACAGGGCTGAGGCTGTCGCCGCAGCCGGAATCACCCGAGTCCACAAGGACAATACTGGGTTCCTCGGGTTCCTCCGGTTCCTCGCCACTTGAGATAAGGTCAATGAGGGGCGGTGACTGGAAATCGAGATCGATGTCCATGGGTTCGGACACACTCGGCGCCGCGCACCGACAGAACTCCCGCGCGTGGCCGCCGGCACATCCCTCCCCGCCATAGAGACACCCCTCGACCACGTGGTCTTTTCCGCAAAACTCGTAGACAAAAGTATCGTCATGGATACTGATGCCCAGTGAGGCGTCATGCACGGCCGCCGTATCTAAGGGTGCCTCCGAGTTGTCACTCACCAAAATGGTGGTGCCATCGAGGTCAATGACCTCGGGCTGGGAAGACAGGCCGTCGGCCGACACCTGGGTGGAGATTGCCTCAGACCTAATCTTCAAGGGGGGCTTCGAACTCCATCGGGATATGAAGCATAAAATTCTCCAAATCCGAATCATCTTCGATGTATAGAATGTCCTGCCATTGAATTTCACTATCGTCTGCCCACATGTCGTTACGGTTCTGAGCCATATTTTCGGAACACACACGCACTTGGAAACACACACACACACAGAAACACTCACAGAGCTGGAACGAAAATAAAGGAGGGTCAGTGTTTACGTCTGTGAATTTGCCATGTCGAGAGCCGATGTCAAAGGAAGGGGTAAAAAATATTAAAAATAAAATAAAAGAAATCGAAAAAATTTAATGGTAATTTGACTAGACTTTATTTAAAATGATAAATATGAATAACAATGGAGTCATCATTAAAGATGTCTTTTAAAAGTGTATGAATGTCCGACCAGGATTGTCGATCCAAGCCTGTGCCCAGGACCGGGGCCGCGACATCTTTAATCCCCATGGCGAGG
The DNA here is from genome assembly GCA_038380765.1 of Odontothrips loti. Taxonomy (NCBI): domain Eukaryota; kingdom Metazoa; phylum Arthropoda; class Insecta; order Thysanoptera; family Thripidae; genus Odontothrips; species Odontothrips loti. The sequence goes on from CM076243.1 coordinate 2,596,001, forward strand.
CACACACGACGCAGTTCCAAAAGACTGGCTCGAATGGCCTCCAAAGCTGGCACATGTGTGTGCCATGCCTTCGTGATTAAATTAAAAATGACTCTTTCGCCCTGAAAGCCCACTGCAACGTCCCCGACATCGCAGCGTTGACGCCGGACATTTTCAAAATGTTGACCCCGACAGAGCAGCGCAAAACCAGCGCCCAGCTTCAGGTTCCGGCTAACACAGTGCGCCACAGCAGTGCCTCGGGGAGAAGAGAACACATCTCCGAGATGCTCAATAACAACCATGGCCTGAAAATGGGACGGCAAGACTAAAGCTCTCGACATGGCTCGACAAACAGAAAAGCATCTGGAGCCGCGCGCGCCAACACACACACACACACACACACACACACACACACACACACACACACACACACACACACACACCTTGACCAGAGCAGAGTCAAGTCATTTTTAGAAATAAAGTAAAGAATAAATTGGGTGAATGTAGCATGGAGTATAAGTGTCTATGGAGGGGCAACGAGCCCGCCTCCCAGAGCTACATGCCGTAATATGCGGCCCATTTTCTCTTAAACGACTCGAAATTCCGTAAAAACCGAGATACCGTTCGAAAGAGGAAGGTTGAATGTATGGCCGCTAAAAGTTTCACTTCGGTCAGTGCGGTCCTTCTTAGAATCCCGCGCGCTTTTCGCTTCGCCGCCTGGATTCGGCCGGCCTCGGGTCCGAGGATGGCCGCCTTCTAGAAGCATTTCAAAACGACCCGTTGCGAAAATCGTCGAAACGATCAAATAAGCGTTTTGCTACCAAAATATCGTGTCAGAGTGGTCAGTGGCTGTGATAACATCACCAAGAAGAATATACATTGAGTTTACCAACAGTTTTAGAAGGGCAAAGTGTCTAGCAGGTAAAAGATCTTCTAAACAGGGTAAAGCATAGTACAATAAAAATGCCCTGTATTCTTTTGCCTTCCAGTTGGGTTTTTCTGACAAAGTTCTTGGCTTCCTCGTCATGGACTGAGTAGGAGTAATTTTCTTGATTCGCTCATTCAAAGTTTCTACCTGAGCAGCATCTAGTATATTGAAATACAGATCCAATATATCTGCTGTTACACCTTCAAGTACACAGTGCATATAATCTATCACCATACTCCACACAATGTGGAAAGTATTACATGGAAATTTATCTAAAAGCCCTGTTAACATTAACAAAATAGAGACTCCAAGAAAACCATTCCAGGAGTCCTGCTTCAGCTCCCCTGCTCTATCAAGTTGATCGGCTTCATACATGTCTGTGATCACCTGAGTTTCTGTGCGCAGAGGATAATCTTTGGAAGTATCATAAAACCGTTGATTAGGATTTCCTCCTCAACAGGAGTATCATTTGGATGGAGGCAGTACAAACACCCACAGTAACCATTGAATTGTTTCTGACAAACCAACTTAGGTTTAGCCACAGAGTCTACTGAGCAACCAATAAGAAAAACATGGTACTTCACAACGGTTCCATCAGACTTACAGTTAGTTACACCAGTTTCTGAAAGCTCTAACAATTGATTCATGAAAGGTTTTAAAAACAGAGCCATATTAGGGGCAGAACGGCCAAACCATAAACCACACAAAAGAACTTTATCTGTCTGAAAACGCTGTTCTGGAACAATTTCATTGATGTTGGCAAGTATAGGCCACATAGTATTCTTGGTGCTGTTATGGACTCTAACACCATCTGTATTAAAAATTAATGTCAGAACTTGTTCAATTACAATCCCTAACTGATGACACTTCTTGAATATTTCTCCATCAAAAATATCTCTTATTCCATCTACAAGTCCATCCTTATGATCAATAAGTTTAATATCAGGCCTTTTCAGCAGAATTTGCTCTTTCACAGAAAGTGTTATGAAGTAATTTCCAGAATCAACAGAACTAACGTTAATGGCCTTTTTACAACCACTGCAGATTTTTTCTTTGACTCCTTTTAACGTTTCTCCAGATCCTAAATAAATTTCACAGTCCGGACAAAAGTAGTGACGCAATATCTCTTGTGAAGATGGAAACAAGTTCTTGAAGATGTAGTATGAAACATCTAGCTCCATTGTTCCAAATAAAGTATTGACAAATGTTATTAGATCCTCCACAAAATGTTGTGTGTGACAATGCCTGATAGCAAGATGTAAGATTACTAAGAGAGTATCCAATGCTGTAAGGGGAAAACCAAGATGAAGAGGGCGATTCAGATCGTACTTCTTAATATAATTAACTCCTTGTTTCAAATCTCCATGGGCCTGGTCTTCATCAGCATTCTGAAAATAAAGGGTTGAATTAAAAAAAAACATAAATAACGTTCGATGTTTCTAGGTCATATGAACTAAAACACAAAAACAAAACTATAAATTACTTACAGTGTTTGCACCAATAATCTCATCATCAACAGGATCATCACAAGTTTCTGAAGTTTCAGTGACAAAACTGTGATGAGGACTGATAGACTGTTCACTAACAGGAGTATTTGAAATTTCGGCATCAACATTTTCACTAAGATTGCTGGACTGTTCTTGGCCCTGTTCTTGTTCTGATACATTTTCATCTTGGTTAATTAATGCTTCATCTGCACCTACATCCTGGTTAATTAATGTCTCATCAGCACCTAAAACAAACAAATCTCCATACAATGAACCAAAAATTACACACCATAAAAATGGGAAAACTCTTAGAAACCAACTAAACTGTCTGCTCTTCATCATCATTCCTGTCGGTTTCTCTTTGCTTCCTGGAGCGAAGTGAACGTAGAGTGGATTCGGGCACAGGAATATCACTGTCCCTCAAGTACTTTTTGTATGGCCCTCTCGTTTTCTTTGTTGGTGGCACTTCTTACGATGCAATGGCGAGGTTGGGAGAGATTCGAGGAAGGCTAACCTGTGATGTTTGAACGAACATTGACAAGTGATTCATTTGAAGTACCAGTACAGAGCGTTGAGCTTACTGAAGTATCAGACATACCCTTGGCAAGACAGCGTAAATAATTGGGTATAATGTCAATCACATGAACATGTAAATATTCATATATTCAGTCCTCCCAGGCACCTCATCGTGGATTCTTAAATACGTCATTATTCACAACCTTTCTGTTATGACTGCCTTTTGTTCTAAAGCATGATACCATGAATATGTACAAAATTTAATTCCTTGAGTTCTGTGCACCTTATGAAGCACTTTATGGCTTTCCATTGGACTACCCCTTGCTTGATCTCAGTACTCATGCTGCAGTAGTTAAATTGTTGTTAGCAAGTGTGAAAGTTACAACACACCCTAAAATATTTATGTTTAATTTCAGAAATGTGTGAGACGGTTTATTCGTCTGCAGAAGAAACGGAAACTGTTAATGCAGCTTCAAGAAACCAAGAGTCGAAAGAACCCGAAGTTCCAGAACAGGTAGATTCTGAAGCAGAAGGACCCGGACCCTCCAATAAGCAGCCCACATCCAAGGTATGTTGTTTATTTTTCTTTGAAGTGGTACTATTTAGAGCTATCCTGCAACACTTCAAAATTGTTTCAGCCCTATGACTTACTCCCTGGAGTTACCATACCGGCGGATGTCTGGGAAGTAATATCTTCAATCCCAGCCGGGGAAAAAAAGATCTGCAGTACATAAAAGACTTGTCAACTGTTGTGCATGGGCCGGAGACGTTGGCTAGTTCAACTATCCTAGGAACAAAGAGAGGTGGTAGGAAAAAAACTGCAGAAGAAAAGGAAAAGAAAACTGTCAAGCCAGGGCTTGACAAGAAAAAGTTGAAGGCTGTCAGAGGTGAGTGCACTTCAAAATGCATGTGTATGTGTATTTGCTGACTTAAATTACTCATGCCTAAATTTCTTTTGCAGAAAAACTTATAGAAAGGGTGGAAAAAGAAGAGGGTGAAATAGATGCAGACGAGAACCCAAGAACCAAGACATCCGTATACCATGAAGCCATCCGTGGGGCACAAAAGAGACTCCAGCAATTGGGATAAGGTGCGGGCAAGAAATGTGACCAAGCCACTATTGACATTTTAATGACTCGCCCAACTATCTAATTTTTTAGTTATGCTTCTATAAGACAGTGTGGTAAAAAAATTAATCTTCTGTGTTTTAGAAATTTTTATTTCAGTTTATATATATGTTTTATAAAGTCAGTATGTGTGACTTGCATACTTGACCATGCAAAGTCTGCATTGTTTTAATATGAAGTTTGAATTATTTCAAAGTATATGTTAATTTGTACTACCATCTGCTGGGACTTGTATTCTAATTTCAATTTCTATGTACCTAAGACAGTGTGGTAAAAAAAATTAAAAAAATCTTCTGATGGCACAATCCCATCAGGTACAATTCCCATCAGATATAACGCAATTTTATTTTCCTCCGATTTACCCGAAATCCCATCAGGTACAATTCCCATCAGATATAATCGATATTTTATAATTAATTATACAGTCCCATTAGGTACAATTCCCATCAGGTATAAATCCCATCAGGTATAATCCCATCAGGTACAACAGGTAAAAAGTCTCAGAAACGGTACGTCTGCGCAGCGACTGCGCGCAGGGGGGGGGGGGGAGGCGGGGTCGCGCGCTCGACCTAGCCAGTCAGTCCAGGCCAGCTGTCACCGCTCCGTCTGCTCCGTCCCCTGTCTGCTCCGTCCGCTGTCTGCTCCGTCCGCTCCGTCTGCTGTATCTCTCCCACCATGGAGACACGCGAAGTTCCCGGCATTAAGGGAAAGGGCAAGACGTACACTCGGGGTGACGGGTACTTCTACAAAATTAATTCCAGCAGAGGGGCCACGGTGTACATGAAATGCACCGGGTGCAATTTGCGCGGCAAGTTGGTTAGTGGAGAGCTTGTCCCTAACGCGGGTGACCATTCACATCCTCCCGACCCGCATTTTGAATAACAGGCTAAATATTGGCACTGGCTGCGTAAGAGTGGATACCAGAGTGTTTTCACGAGAGTGCTCCAATACGCTCGCCGAACCGTACAGGCAAAATTTGGCCTGTTAAAACCTTAAACTTGGTTTCAGACGATGCAGCTGGTCGAGCTTGTCGAGACTAAACCCCGTTTAGGGAATTAACAGGCTGAATATTGGCACTGGCTGCGTCAGAGTCGATACCAATTTGTTTTACAAGATGTGCACGTGTGCTCACCGATTCGTACAGGCAAAATTTGGCCTGTGAAAACCTAAAACTTGGTTTTAGACGATGCAGCTGGTCGAGACTAAACCCCGTTCAGGGTTTTAACAGGCTCAATATTGGATCTGGATGCGCCACAGTGAATGCGAGTGCGTTCTCACAAGAGTGCTCGAATACGCTCGCCGACCCGTACAGGCGAAATTTGGCCTGTTAAAACCTAAAACTCGGTTTCAGACGATGCAGCTGGTCGCGCTGGTCGAGATGTGGTGTCGTGGTTGGAGGGTTCTCCCTGCTATATTGAGACAAAGGCTTTCGGCTATGATGGTTTATTCCTTACTCATGGCGACAGCGATGCAACTGGATGGGGTACTGCTGGGACTCCTCTTCTGGCCGAACTGTCCACCAAGACGGTGTGACCACCTTTTATACTCGGCCACGGCCGAGCTAGGCCTAGGGCCGGTGGAGGGGAGCCCAGAGTTTGGGAAAGTGGGACCGGCTACAGTCGGAGCCGTGGATGGAATGCACAAGTGACTGTTGTATATATAAGACGGTTGTGGCTAGTATTTGCGACATCACATTACCCCGGGGGTCATATAGAGCGAAGCGACACAAAAAACAACCGTCTAATTACGTGGGGAAGCAGAGCGCTGTCGTCAATACAAAAGAACTTATTATATACAAGAATAACACGCCTAGAAGCATGTGATGTTGCTATAAGAGCTTAACAATTCAAAAATGGATATTATGTGTAAGGAATAGTATAAAAAATATGCACTTCTCAAGAGCGTGTTTGCCAATAGGCTGAACATAGCAATATAAAAATAGCAAAAACAATTTAAAAATAGAGTACAACATGGATATACATACAAGAGAACACATATAAAAATAAACAAAATATAAGTAAGGCGAACATTGAGAGTCATGATGTCATTGCAGTAGGCATATAAAATTTTGAATACGTTGGAGGAGGGTGAACATGTTGGAAAAATGTGGGCGTATTTGGCCGAACACGCGCCGTAAGGAAAGGAGAGACGGACGCGACGACGAGATGGTGGAGCGGGCGAATGAGGACTAGCTGAGGTTCAGCATTCCGGGCCGGTGAACAAGACTTTCTGTGCAGTGTTCACTGACTGTCAGCCATTGGAGAGGGAACTGTGCCGATCCGAGACTGTTCAGGCAGCGGTCCGGGTCCTCGTATGCGTTCGCTCACCGTCAAGCCGTGCGCCTGTCAAAAGAAAGAAGAACAAGGAGGCAGAAAACATATTCCAACAACGTAAGAGGAAAAACCAAAAGTTTTAGTAAGTGAGGGTACTGTCTTGAAACGAGTGAGAAAAGAAAGGAGTGAGAAAATAGAGAATTCACGCAAAACGTGATCCAGGTACAGGTATGAATTCAACTGAGTCGTCATTGTATCGAACGAGTTGGTTACCCGGATTACTAGATGGAGTACGCGAAAGACCTTTTGTGATTACTGGTGCTGGGGGTTGTTGAAAATAATATTGGGGGTGTCGCTTTTGTTTGCGACTGGCAAATAACGCTTTCGTCGGCAATAACAGTACACAGCCAAGAAAAAGATGAGGAGAATGATGATAATTACCAGAGTAATTGTGCTGATGCCGGGCGCCGTGTTGATGACTTTGTGCAAAGAGAATAAATTCTCTGTTGCTTCGTCGGCCAGGGTGTTCACACGGTGCAGGGAGATGCCAGCGAGATTGATGGCGGATGACGACTCGTTCAGGGCAGTTGTAATTGCTCGTTGTGCCTCGGTATTGTAGAAGTTGGTCGACATCAACGCTGACATGTCCAGTGCGGGCACATCTGGCAAAACGAGGGGTTCCAGGTCCATGGCGACGGCGGAGATGGTGCTGCCGGCGTGAAGTTTCGCGCCGTTGATGGTGGCGGTGACACCAGCCGGCAGGGACAGGATCCCGGTGAATGGCAAGGTGGAGAAGTTGCCGGAGATCTGTCGTCCTGTCGCATCATGGAGCAGCAGCGAATAACGGTTGGGCAATGAAAACGCCCAACTGCGTCCGTGGTGGGCACCCAGATAGCGATCACGGGGCTTCAGCGTCCATTGTGAAGTACAAAGTCTGGCAATGTCTTTAGCGTGGGACATCAGCAAAGCATAAGTACAGGTAGAATGATGAGCATGAACTTCTACCAAAGGGTGGCAGATTCTCATTTCATCGGTGGGGTTGCAGGTGTCAAGGTCTTCGCTACTCATAAGGAGATGGGTATTCGTTCTAGTGTTGACCGCAATGAATTCTTTTTCAGGTTCATAAAATGCAAAATAATCACTGCTTGCATTCGGTCGATAGGGCCAAGGAACGGCACGATAAACAGAGTATTCTGTGTTATCGTGGGCCAGAGGAACGTGCAGGTGCAACACCAGAGAACCCGTAGAGTTGAGAGAAGGAAAAGTTTTGATAGAGTTGTAGTAATAGTGTATAGTATTAAGATTAGGAGGAATGGGAAGAGAAAGGCCGTCAGGGAGGTGGTCAGAGAGGGCGATCAGTACCTTCACTAGTTTAGCGGGGTCAATAAAAATTGGGCTAAGTTTCTGGTCGACCGCTGCATATTGATATGCGGACATATATGCGTGTATTTCATCACGCGTCGCGGCGACCAAAGTGTAAAGCAAACGAATATGAGAATTAAAATCAGTTGCATGACTAACAATAGACGTTACATTGACCTCCGCTGCTTTGGCTAATTTAGCCAAAAGCATATCATGATGCTGTACTGCAGTGAGCGTGAGGTTGAGCGCGGAAGCTTGTTCCTTGCCCAGCCTAGTCAAAATGTCCGCCTGGTTAGTTAGTGCACGAATTTTATCATCTAGGTTAGTCCTATCCTTAGAAGACATAACACCGAACACGTCACCGACAATATTACCCACAAAGTCCAAGACTGCACGTTTACGCCGAAAAAGTGGGGTATTGACAAAAATATGGTGTACCCCTAGATAGCGTTCTACATATGCCGCGTGGGTGGCTAACACCGAATAACGTTCCCTAAGTGAGGTAATATTGTGGATGGCGTCATCTAACAATTTTCTTAAATTAACAGTAGCAGGCCAAACCGTGTTACTGATCTGATCGTGCAGCAGTTCGGCACGATCAGTGGAGTTGTCGGCGATGGTGCTGTTAATCGGCAAAGTCCAGAGCCGTGGGAGAGTAGGCGGCAAAGGGTCCGTGTAGTTGGCCTGCGGTAGGACCGCATCGTGAGGATCCTCTCGCCGGCGCCTGAAAAACTTGGAGTCGGCTTCCGCAGACTGAGGGCGGGGCCGGGGCCGGACAGCGACAAGGGTGTCCGCTTCCAAGCGGTTCAGACGGGCCTGCATGTCAGTGATATTGCGGATTGCTTCCTGCATCTGGAAGCGCAGAGCAGCGACGGTGGAGGGGAAAGATGTGTTGAGCCGATTGAGAGATTTAGAAATGTCTTGAATAAATTGCTCTACCAGCAAAGTTCGCATTTGGAGTTGCTCGATGTCGGTGTGGCGACGAGAACGAGAGACAGGCGAATGTCTCGGTCGCGACAAGAGGTTTTCCGGAATTGGAGGAAAAGCAATTGGGATGTACAAACCATAGCGCACGCCTTCAATATGGTCGTAGAGTGCATGGAATTGGTCTGGACAGACCAATTCTGCCAGGAGAGTACTAGGACAACCAAAACAACTATTGTTAAGCCATAAGTATGTACTATTGTTTTCTACGTACCATGTAAAACCAGAGCTATTAAAACGAGGCAAGGCGGCGCGGGGGTCATGTGCATCATATGCAGTTTGCAGAGTAGCGCGGGGGTCTTGGACACCCGCCTGGAGAGACAAAGCCTCCAAGCTGTCTAGTTCCGATATGAGGCGGCGGTGGAAGTCCATGGGATCTCGCGTTGATTCCTCTTGGTTGACCTCCTGCGGGCTGCGGGTGGGAATGATGTCCTCATCCACAACAGCCGGAGTGAAAGCCGTTGTGGAAGTGGAAGCAGTCTGTGGGCCAGACAGCGAGGCGCCAAGGTGGGGCTGGCCTGGTCCCGAAGCGAAGAGCGGTGGGCGCTCAGCAGGCGCCGAAACCGGTCGAGGCGACAGGTCAGAGGTGGACACCCGGAGAGGGGCCCGCGGGGCAGCAGTAGTAGTGTATGTGTATGGGCGAGTAAATGCCGTAGGACGAGTAGTGGGGGCACGTGTTGAGGTAGCAGCGCGGACGGCGGAGTGCGTCGTGCGTCGAGTAGTGGGGCGGGTCAATGACCTGCGTGTGGTAGTAGTGAGAGTGGGCTGGGTAGCACTAGGAGACAGAGTGGTAGAGGATGGGAGAGGGGAGGGAAGGGGGCCGACGTATGCGGTATGAGGGGCCTCGTTAAATGCCCGTAAGCGTTGGGAATCAATGGATGTAGGAATGAAAGGTAGTTCACCGGTAATTTGAGATCTGCGGCTCGGGAAAATTTCTTCCGGGCTGTAGATCTTATTACGCCAAAGTTGAGCCGCGAGGCGTAATTCGGCAGCGCGATAGTAGCGCTTGAGCCAACGCAGAGATTGCAGTGCTGTGATAGTGAGCTCCCGGGGTTGATAAACGGGAAGAAAAATAGTTTCGGGCGAACAATGTTCGATGGAATCAGAAATATTACAGGCAGTAAATGAAGGTTTCGGAGGAGCGTCTCGGCGCGACCGACGGATAGTAGAATTGAAATTTTTAAGTTCATTCCGCGCGATAACTGCCATATTGTAAATAATGGAGAGCTCACTGTTGATAACCGGGGCAGCAACTGTTCGATTAGCAGCTAAAATTTGAACTTGAATGTCGGCCAAAGATTTGTCGAAGCTGGCAAGAGTCGGTAATGGGACAAGGATGTCCCATTCTCCTAGGCCCAAGAAGAAGCTACGCTGGTATGAAAAGATCATACCAGCCGTCAACTCGTCATTTAATGTCACCGCAGCACTGGTGACGGACTGCTCAGTGTCCGTGGACACTACAGGTGGCCCGCGGCGAAAACCAGCCAGGCCCGCCTGGGCGTGGAGCAGAAGGAGGAGCAACGCAAGCAAGCCTGTAGACAAATAAATGATTAGTCTGCCAACCAGTCATCATGAATGGCGGCAGGTACCTGCCCGTTGGGCAGGAGTACAGAAGGAGCCATTTTCAATTTATTAATGTGGATAGTACGAGGCTGGGAGTCGGAGCGGTTGGCGGGAAAAATTTTCTGAATTTCCACAGTAGCCTGACCCAGGAGACGCAAAACACGGTAGGGGCCCTCGAATTTGGGACACAACTTGGGAGTCAGGTGGGAGGGATGAGCCTCAATTTTTACAAAGCATTTATCGCCTGCCTGAATAGACTTGCGTTTAGCCTTGGTGTTGAAATAACGTTCACGTACCTTGGCTGCGGACTCATGACGGGTCATTATTTCCCGATAGAGAGCCCGGACACGCAGAAAAGCATCATTCACCCACGAGCCCATACCTGCTGTATAATCAACAGGGGCTTCCCTGAATAAGTCAGCAGTGGGGAAATGACAATCTCGCAAGAAAACAAGAAAGAAAGGGCTTTCGCCAGTAGATCTATGGATATGGGAGTTGTGTGCAAACGTGGCGAGGCTAAGATAATCACCCCACGTCTCCTGGTCCTGTAACACTGTGGTAGCCAAAGCACGCATGAGGTCTTTATGAGACCTTTCGACTGTCCCATTTTGCCAAGGAGAATACGCTAAAACTCGAACCTGTTTAATTTGCATGCGTTGACAAGCAACCGCAAAAGCACCATGAATGAGGTTGGAACCATTATCAGTTAGCAAAATCCTTGGAACACCGTATTTACAAATGACATGTGAAAGAAAAGCTTTAGCAATACTGTCACCATCTGCAGAAACCAAAGGGGCCGTAACCAAAAATCGACTCCAATGATCAATGAAAGTTAAAATATAACGATTTCCTGACGAATCGGGGCGGAGAGGGCCGACAAGGTCAGCTGCCGCGATGTCCATGTATCCCTGTGCAATGCGGTGTGGGACCATGGGAGCAGGGCGAGACCGTCCGCGGTTATAGCTCAAACATATAGTACAAGCTGCGACAAAGTTATGTACATCACGATACATACCCGGCCACCAAAACTTACGTTTAATTAGTCTTAAGGTACTATCGGGTCCATAATGACCAGCTAAAGGATTAGTATGACACAAGTCTAAAATATACAGACGTGCTGCAGAGGGAATGACCACTACAGAATGGCCACTAACCCGGCGCCGTAAAAGACCCTGTGAGTCGATATAAAAATCTCGGAGAGAAGGAGACGGCAAGACAGAATGGTCCTGCAAGGCGTGAATGCGAACTGAGGTATACGCATCGCGGGCCTGAAAATACTTCATCTCTTCAATATTCCATAAAACAGGCTCGTAAGTGGGAGGAGTGACACCATATGAGGGATCCTCTTGGTCGGGCCCTAGGTCAGCTAGACTTGGCGGCTCCGAAGGCGGGGCCCGCGCAGGGCCGGGGACGGCCGAGGTGGCCGAGGGCCCTGGAAGGGGAAGGGGAGAGGCGGCATTAAGATGCGCCGGTGGGTCCGCCCGTTGGCGCCTACGGCCACGGGGGAGGGGGGTGGGGGGCCCGTCCTGTTTGGACAGAGCATGCTCCCGGAGGAGAAGGGGGGCGGGGGGCCTGTCCTATACGGATGGCATCCGCATCCAGAGGGGGAGGTGGGAGGGGGTCGGCAGGGGCCGGGCCTGCGGGGGGAGCGGTAGCATACCGGGTCCGGCACGAACCGCGTGCCGGCTGTGACCTAGAGAACTAGTCTCTGTGTCACGGCCGCTGCGGGTGATTATAGCTACGGCCGGTTTTTGAGGAAGGCGCGAAAGCGCATCGGCGGCTAGGTTACGTTTACCTGGTATATGAATAATATTATACCTGTACATTTGAAGAGCGAGGGCCCACCGAATGAGACGGGAATTAGCATCCTTCAGACTAGCCAAAAATTGCAGAGGCTTATGATCGGTGCGTAAGTCAAATGGTAAAGGATGATTTAAAAGGAGGGGGCGGAAATAATGCAAACAGCGGACAACTGCGAGAAGTTCTCGTTCAATAGAGCTGTAGCGAGATTCGACACGGGAAAAGAGACCAGAGTAGTACTGTATTACAACCAACTTTCCGTCATGCACTTGGTGTGCAATGCCAGAAAAACCAACATCACTGGCATCACAGTCTATTATATATTTTTCATTTAAACGTGGAAAATGGCAGAGAACCGGTTCAGAGCAGAGACGACGGCGCACCTCTTCGAAAACAGCGGTGTGTTGATCTGTCCACTCGAACTTAACGCCTTTACGGGTAAGGGCAACTAGAGGTTCTAGAAGTACCCACAGATCGGGGATATGACTGGAATAATATGAAACCAAACCGACAAAGGAGCGAATGTCCTTTACACATTGAGGTAATGCAAGGCGCTGAACGGCCTCGATTTTGGAAGGAGCGGGGGAGGTGCCTTTAGCTGTGAAGACATGTCCCAAATATTGAACTTGGGGTGAAGCAAAATGGCATTTTTTGGCACTTAAAGTGAGCCGTTGAGAGGCGAGGCGGGACATTACCTCGCGTAGACCTATCAAGTGCTCGGAAAATGTGGGATGTGCTAGCAATAAGTCATCCTGATAAATGTGGAGTCTGTCCACGCCTTGAAGAAGACGAGTGATATAAATTTGAAAGAAAAAGGAGCTTTGGGTCTGACCCTGGACCATGCGAGTGAAACGGAAGCGGCCTAATCCTGGTACCGTAAACGTGGTGAGCGGACGAGAGTCCGGGTGGAGTGGGAGGGAAAAGAAGGCATGGCGGAGATCCAAAGTGCTGTACACCGTGTTCCCACTGAGAGTGTCTATAATATCTTGAACACGGGGCAAGGCATAGTGAACTACATGTTTGACAAGCTTGTTCGCCGAGCGAAGATCGATAACGAGACGATAAGACATGGGACCCTTGGTTGGGTCCGAACCTGCCTTTGGCACTGCCAAAAGCGGAAAATTAAATCGGCTTGTGCTGGGTTCCACTATTCCTTGTTCCAGCAAGTTCTTGACTTCTTTGCGCAAAAATTCGACTTGCGGGGGGCATAAACGGTACTGAGGTATGTGAATAACCTCATCGCTGTTCAATTCTAATTTAACCTCAAAATCAGCCACATGAGGCAAGATGGAGGTGTCAAAAAGTGCTGAAAATTCAAGAAGTAGGGCACGCATGGCACTAAATTCCTTGGGGGGGAGATGTGAAATGTCTACATCCTTAATTAATTCTTCTGGAGTACAGGGAGTGGTCGGCAGGTCCGAGACAGTAGGATTGAGAAAGTCGTCGTCTGCTGGCGTTGCATAACCTGTATCCTCAAACATAGCGGCAACACGTGCGTTCGGGGGCCGAAGGCCTTCCGAATGGCCTAGAGAAAATGAGGACGACGCGTGCCTAGGACCGGCGCCAAAAGGCGAGTCCTGTGTGGGCACACCTGTGTTTGGGGGCCGAGGGGCTTCCGAATGGCCTAGGGAAAGTGAGGACGGCACGCGCCTAGGACCTGCGCCAAGAGGCGAGTCCTGTATGGGCCCGGGAGGAGGGCGGGGGGCGGACGGGAGGACGGGTATTTTATTATTCTGTCCGGACTCTGAAGGGATATCGTCACCCGAAAGAACCATGGCAATAGGGGACCCTATCTGAATCGTAAGAGCAGTAGAAAGTGGGTTAAGGATTAAAAGGGGAACGTGTCCACTCCTGGAGACACGAGCGGCTGATGCAGCCACCACAAACCATATGTGGGGGCCAGGCCTCGGAATGCAGAGGCAAGGCGTACCTGGCGGGGCTTTCGTAGAAAACCAAGCCACCGTCTCCGAAAAAGGAGGTAAGGAAAGTGTGGACTTAGAGACCGCATAATACCAAATATCGGGGGGCAAATACACATCACTGGGGGCGTTAGCGTCGGAATCACTCGGACGCTGTGGCAGCGGGCGGGGCTCGACGACGTTAGCGGACCGGTGGGTCTCAAAAACGTCCTCGGCCGCCGCTCTAGGGCAAATGGCGGGGCTATGACTCGGTGTCCGGTGGGACCCGTTGAGTCGGCTACTGCACAACGCAAATCGACTGCTTTTAGGCTGGGTCGTTGCGTCGTCCCTAGGCTGCGGGCAGGGCGCCGCTGTCCCGAGGACAGTGTGGCGGGGCACCCTGGGGCAACTCAAAGCAAAATTCCATACCTTTTCATTTTCCAAATACGTGGTTCCTGTCCACGAAAGAGTGCCCATTCTATACTGCGGCGTCGGCAACATTGCATGCATTAAGGGCACTGTAAAATGAGTCCCTACCTTTAACTTGTTCCTGGATAAATCAATAGTACTGCCAGTCTTGGCAAGAAAATCAATACCTAATATACCATTGGCCGGGAGATTCAGGCGAGAACCGGCCACGTAGAAGGAATGGGTGACACACTTTGACCCTCGACAAAGATGTAGAACCGTAGTCCCTACCACGTGGAGAGGTTCGCCATTTACGGCAGTAATTGAGGTAATTGATTTAGCCACATATTCAGCCGCGTAACACTTTTCGATCATTGATACCATGGCCCCAGTGTCTATAAGTAACATGACTTTGATGCCCCTGATTTGTAACTGGACATAGTATGTATTATGCGCCTCGGGGTCAGTGACATTTCTTAAGGACATTGAGGCCTCCTGGAGTTTCCCGGCCTTTCGCGGGATGGACTCCGATACGGGGACCTGTTAGCGGAGCGATAGCGGTCCGGCGTGTGTTGACGCCGTCCGCCGCGGAAGGATCTGGAAGGGGAATTCCCATTACCGGGGCCCTGAGGGAGATTGGAAAATCTCACGTGTTGGGGTCTACGCGGTCCTTGGCCGCGCCTCTGGTTGCCACGGCCATAACCATAGAAGGAGGGCCGCGGACGTTCCTCGCGCTGCTGCTGCCTGTCGCAAGACCGTAGGAAATGCTGGTAGCTGCCACACCCATAACACTGTGGCGAGGATTGGGACACCTGTGCGATCTGCGCAGTGCAGCGCGGGACCC
Source organism: Odontothrips loti (assembly GCA_038380765.1). Lineage (NCBI taxonomy): Eukaryota > Metazoa > Arthropoda > Insecta > Thysanoptera > Thripidae > Odontothrips > Odontothrips loti. The sequence goes on from CM076243.1 coordinate 2,611,170, forward strand.
GTTGGGCAACATGGGCGCAGCAGCTGTGTGCAACGCACCGAGGCATGTGGTCCGTGTTAAGGACCGGGGCAGGGGTCGGGGTCGGGGCCGGTGTGGGAGATCCAACCGGACCGGGTGCGGACGAGAAAAGAGTATCGGTGACAGATGAGGATGCAATAGCGCTGACCTGGACTGCGTTAATGCCCTCGGAGAGCAAGTCTAGCTCCTCACGCATAGCCAGTTGATAGGCGCTATCAATAGTGGTCGGCGTGAGCAGCCGGACGAACTTTCGATAGCGGGCATCTAATCCGCTAATAAATTGGGACAGCAAATCCTGATGCAGAAGGGCGTCAGTGGCCGCCGCTCGGCCGGCCGCCGCTTCCTGCTGTTCGCCTGCTGGAGGGGGCGGGAATGTTTCCCGAACTCGCGCCGCGTATTCGCGTAACCGTGCCAGGAAGCTTGACACACTCTCACCTGGCTCCTGTTTACAATCCCTGAAATTTTTCTGGGCCAGGTAAGGATCGTTAAGCGGTTTGAAGCGCGCTCGAAGGGCAGCCGTGAGTTGAGCGTAGGTGCCGTCTTTAAGAGATGGTTGGGAACGGACAAGCTGGCGGGCAGGGCCACGCAGCCGTAACAGCATGAGATCTTTTTTCTGTGCGTCAGTAATATTAGGGGACAGGGAGGAGGCACCGTCGACGGCAGATATAAAATCGTCGATTTGGTAGCTGACGTCAGAGCCGGAAAACGACTCGACTGCTGAAAGAAGACCTGCGTTCACCGCCATTTGATTTTGTACTTTGAAAGCTTGGGCGGCAATAAGTAAATATAACGGGGGATTCTGAGGCGCAGGTGGTGCGTGGGCGCGCAAGTCTCTCAGAATAGCCCGAAGATCGATGAAAATACTATGGGGCGCGCGATTGGCATGGGCGCGAGCGTATGCGTAGTGGACGCGGGGCCGATCCTCGTCTTCTTGGTGGGAGTCGTTTAAATCCGTGCCGTGGGGATGGATAATAGCAATATTGCCTTGAGAACGCCAATTCTCATCCAAAATAGGCAGAAAGGAATTATACAATGTATCAAAATCTGCAGCGAGCACGCGAGCGGTTGGTATATCAACTACTGCGTTGAGATTAATTACTTGAAACCGGGGGTATGGCAAAGTGGCGGGCAATATAAAATTGCGAAGGTAAATGGAAATGTCCCGGGGGGCTATAACGGCCATGCCCAGCAACAACAAAAGCAGCACATAAAACAATGAAAAAGATGACACAGACCGCCCATTATACGGTGTGACATAAAGGATTCGAAAACCTATTCCTGTTTAGCGGCACGGTAAGTACGGAACTGGGGTCTGGGGCCTGCACGATCCGAGGGGGCATCCGAGCCGCACGCACAACATTGCTGCCGCTGAGGAGCCTGGGCACGATTAATACGACGAGCCGCCTGCTCATGGACGGTAACACGAGCGACTGCGATACGGGCGGCTACACACGGCGAGCAACGACAATTGGGCCGGTGGGGCTTGGCAGCGTCGATACGGATAGTGATTGTGTGGCCGCTAGGTAGGGCCGCGAGCAGAGCGTCTAGAGAAGGAAAGTCCCGCATGACGAAGCCGTGCCACTATCCCAGTCATGCACAACAGAACAATATCATCACTTAAAATATACTTAAAAATACACTGAGTTTAAAAAAAAACCATTGCCTCTAGCAGAGCCACCAGCTGCCACCAATGTGGTGTCGTGGTTGGAGGGTTCTCCCTGCTATATTGAGACAAAGGCTTTCGGCTATGATGGTTTATTCCTTACTCATGGCGACAGCGATGCAACTGGATGGGGTACTGCTGGGACTCCTCTTCTGGCCGAACTGTCTACCAGGACGGTGTGACCACCTTTTATACTCGGCCACGGCCGAGCTAGGCCTAGGGCCGGTGGAGGGGAGCCCAGAGTTTGGGAAAGTGGGACCGGCTACAGTCGGAGCCGTGGATGGAATGCACAAGTGACTGTTGTATATATAAGACGGTTGTGGCTAGTATTTGCGACATCACAAAAGCTCGATCAGCTGCATCGTCTGAAACCAAGTTTAAGGTTTTAACAGGCCAAATTTTGCCTGTACGGGTCGGCGAGCGTATTCGAGCACTCTCGTGAAAACACTCTGGTATCCGCTCTGACGCACCTGAAGCCAATATTGAGCCTGTTTAAACCCTAAACGGGGTTTAGTCTCGACCAGCGCGACCAGCTGCATCGTCTGAAACTGAGTTTTAGGTTTTAACAGGCCAAATTTTGCCTGTACGGGTCGGCGAGCGTATTCCAGCACTCTTGTGAGAACACACTCGCATCCACTGTGGCGCAGACAGTGCCAATATTGAGCCTGTTAAAACCCTAAACGGGGTTTAGTCTCGACAAGCTCGACCAGCTGCATCGTCTGAAACCAAGTTTAAGGTTTTAACAGGCAAAATTTTGCCCCTACGGGTCGGCAAGCGTATTGGAGCACTCTTGTGAAAACACTCTGGTATCCACTCTGACGCAGCCAGTGCCAATATTTATCGTTAAAACCTTAAACGGGGTTTAGTCTCGACCAGCTCGACCAGCTGCATCGTCTGAAACCAAGTCTTAGGTTTTAACAGGCCAAATTTTGCTTTTCCTGGTCAGAATTTGCTATTTTTGGCCAAACTTTGCTTTTTCTGGCCAGAATTACGTTTTTTGTAGACCGGATATTTGGCTAACTATGCCTGTTAAAACTTTTTCGCAGTCATTCCTCGACGTTACAGATCAAACGGGACGGAAAAGAAAAAAAAAAATTTAGGTGAAAGAAATTTCTGGCTATAATTACGAAAATTGAAAACCGAATATCTTGGGAACCAGACCTGTTAAAACTGTGCAGTATTCATTTCTCGACGTTTCAGACCGACCGGCATGAATTGAAGAAAAAAAAATTTCTGGCCAGAAAATTTTCTAGCCAAGATTAACGTGAGTAATGTTGGCCACCCAACGCAGTGGCCAACCACCCAGCCACCAGCCACCAACCACCAGCAAAAACACACCGACCAAAAACTTTTTAAAATCTTGTCCAACACTAGGACTTCCACCATAAACAGTTTCCGAATAAAAAGAAGGGCAGTGGCGTAGCAAAGTCGGCAAAAAATTCGAAATCGTCCACTCGCACTTGTGATTTTTCTGACATTTGTCGGTGGAAAACCTGGTCTTGTAAGGTGGAAACAATTCTAAACTTCGTCTTTTCCGAATATTTAGTGCCTACATAGTCATCGGACAGAGTGGTAGAATTGTTTCCACTGAAGCAGAAGAGCAGCAGCGTAGCAAAGTCCGAGAAAAGTGAGAAACGTCAGAAGAAGTGCTCCTAGACCCCCTAGAACCTGTGACAAAACATCCTAAACCCTCTACATCGTGTGACAAAAAATCCTAGACCCTCTACATCGTGTGACAAAAAATCAAAGACCCTCCAGATCGTGTGAGAAAAAATCCTACACCCTCTAGATCGTGTGACAAAAAATCAAAGACCCTCCAGATCGTGTGACAAAAAATTCTAGACCCCCTAGATCGTGTGACAAAAAATCCTAGACCCTCTAGATCGTGTGACAAAAAATCAAAGACCCTGTAGATCGTGTGACGAAAAATCAAAGACCCTGTAGATCGTGTGACAAAAAATGAATGACCCTCCTAAAACACCAAAAGTGCTCCTAGACTCCCTAGAACCTGTGACAAAAAATCTTAGACCCTCTAGATCGTGTGACAAAAAATCCTAGACTCTCTAGATCGTGTGACAAAAAATCAAAGACCCTCAGGATCGTGTGACAAAACATAAATGACCCTCCTTAAACACCAAAAGTGCTCCTAGACCCCCTAGAACTTGTGACAAAAAATCAAAGACCCTCTTGATCGTGTGACAAAAAATCCTAGACCCTCTAGATCGTGTGACAAAAAATCCTAGACCCTCAAGATCGTGTGACAAAAAATCAAAGACACTCTAGATCGTGTGACAAAAAATCTTAGACCCTCTAGATCGTGTGACAAAAAATAAATGACCCTCCTAAAACACCAAAAGTGCTCTTAGACCCCCTAGAACCTGTGACAAAAAATCCAAGACCCTCTAGATCGTGTGACAAAAAATCCTAGCCCCTTAGATCGTGGGACAAAAAAAAATGACCCTCCTAAAACACAAAAAATGTTCCTAGAACCTCTAGAATCTGTGACAAAAAATCAAAGACCCTCGAGATCGTAACAAAAAAATCAAAGACCCTCTAGATCGTGTGACAAAAAATGAATGACCCTCCTAAAACACCAAAAGGGCTCCTAGACCCCCTAGAGCCTGTGACAGAAAATCCAAGACCCTCTAGATCGTGACAAAAAATCCTAGACCCTCAAGATCGCGTGACAAAAAATCCTAGACCCTCTAGATCGTGTGACAAAAAGTAAGTGACCCTCCTGAAACACCAAAAGTACTCCTAGACCCCCTAGAACTTGTGACAAAAAATCCTAAACTTTCCAAATCGTGTGACAAAAAATCCAAGACCCTCTAGATCGTGTGCCAAAAATCAAAGACCCTCTAGATCGTGTGACAAAAAATCCTAGACCCTCTAGATCGTGTGCAAAAAAATCCTAGACCCTCTTGATCGTGTGACAAAAAATAAATGACCCTCCTTAAACACCAAAAGTGCTCCTAGACACCCTAGAGCCTGTGACAAAATCCAAGACCCTATAGATCGTGTGACAAAAAATCCTAGACCCTCTAGATCGTGTGACAAAAAATCAAAGACACTCTAGATCGTGTGACAAAAAATCGAAGACCCTCTAGATTGTGTGACAAAACATAAATGACCCTCCTTAAAAACCAAAAGTGCTCCTTGACCCCCTTGAACCTGTGACCAAAAATCCTACATTCTCCAGATCGTGTGACAAAAAATCCTAGACCCTCTAGATCGTGTGCCAAAAAATCAAAGACACTCTACATCGTGTGACAAAAAATCTTAGACCTTCTAGATCGTGCGACAAAACATAAACCCTCCTAAAACACAAAAAGTGCTCCTAGACCCCCTAGAGCCTGTGACAAAAAATCCTAGACCCTCTAGATCGCGTGACAAAAAATCTTAGACCCTCTAGATCGTGTGCCAAAAAATGAATGACCCTCCTTAAACCCCAAAAGTGCTCCTGGATCCCCTAGAACCCGTGACAAAAAATCCTAGACCTTCTAGATCGTGCGACAAAACATAAATGACCCTCCTAAAACACAAAAAGTGCTTCTAGACCCCCTAAAGCCTGTGACAAAAAATCGTAGACCCTCTAGATCGTGTGACAAAAAATAAATGACCCTCCTAAAACACCAAAAGTACTCCTAGACCCCCTAGAACTTGTGACAAAAAATCCTAAACTTTCCAAATGGTGACAAACAATCCCAGACCCTATAGATCGTGTGCCAAAAATCAAAGACCCTCTAGATCGTGTGACAAAAAATCAAAGACCCTGTAGATCGTGTGACAAAAAATCGAAGACCCTCTAGATGGTGTGACAAAGAATAAATGACTTTCCTAAAACACCAAAAGTGCTCCTAGACCCCCTAGAACGTGTGACAAAAAATCCTAGACCCTCTAGATCGTGTGACAAAAAATCAAAGACCCTGTAGATCGTGTGACAAAAAATCAAAGACCCTCTAGATGGTGTGACAAAGAATAAATGATTTTCCTAAAACACCAAAAGTGCTCCTAGACCCTCTAGATCGTGTGACAAAAAATCCTAGACCCTCTAGATCGTGTGACAAAAAATCAAATACCCTCTAGATCGTGTGACAAAAAATCAAAGACCCTCTAGATGGTGTGACAAAGAATAAATGACTTTCCTTAAACACCAAAAGTGCTCCTAGACCCTCTAGATCGTGTGACAAAAAATCCTAGACCCTCTAGATCGTGTGACAAAAAATCCTAGACCCTCTAGATCGTGTGACTAAAATTCCTACATTCTCTAGATCGTGTTACAAAAAATCCTAGACCCTCTAGATCGTGTGACAAAAAATCAAAGACCCTCTAGATCGTGTGACAAAGAATCAAAGACCCTGTAGATCGTGTGACAAAAACTCAAATACCCTCTAGATGGTGTGACAAAGAATGAATGACTTTCCTTAAACACCAAAAGTGCTCCTAGACCTCCAAGAACCTGCGACAAAAAATCCTAGACCCTCTACATCGTGTGACGAAAAATCCTAGACCCTGTAGATCGTGTGACAAAAAATCGAAGACCCTCTAGATGGTGTGACAAAAAATAAATGACTTTCCTTAAACACCAAAAGTGCTCCTAGACCCCCTAGAACATGTGACAAAAAATCCTACACCCTCTAGATCGTGTGGCAAAAAATCAAAGACCCTCCAGATCGTGTGACAAAAAATCAAAGACCCTCCAGATCGGGTGACAAAAAATCTTAGACCCTCTAGATAGTGTGACAAAGAATAAATGACTTTCCTAAAACACCAAAAGTGCTCCTAGACCCCCAAGAACATGTGACAAAAAATCCTAGACCCTCTAGATCGTGTGACAAAAAATCAAAGACCCTGTAGATCGTGTGACAAAAAATCAAAGACCCTCTAGATGGTGTGACAAAGAATAAATGACTTTCCTAAAACACCAAAAGTGCTCCTAGACCCTCTAGATCGTGTGACAAAAAATCCTAGATCCTCTAGATCGTGTGACAAAAAATCAAATACCCTCTAGATCGTGTGACAAAAAATCAAAGACCCTGTAGATCGTGTGACAAAGAATAAATGACCCTCTTGATGGTGTGACAAAGAATAAATGACTTTCCTAAAACACCAAAAGTGCTCCTAGACCCTCTAGATCGTGTGACAAAAAATCCTAGACCCTCTAGATCGTGTGACAAAAAATCCTAGACCCTCTAGATCGTGTGACAAAAAATCATAGACCCTCTAGATCGTGTGACAAAAAATCCTAGACCCTCTAGATCGTGTGACAAAAAATCCTAGACCCTCTAGATCGTGTGACAAAAAATCCTAGACCCTCTAGATCGTGTGACAAAAAATCCTAGACCCTCTAGATCGTGTGACAAAAAATCCTAGACCCTCTAGATCGTGTGACAAAAAATCAAATCAAACTTGGCTGCATATTCGAATTGCTCTGCGCTTTGGTTGGCGCACCGCACCCCGGCGGTGGCTTGTGATGGTCGGCCACACGAAACCTCGTCAACAATGTCGGTTGGCCGCGCGGTGTGATAGACCGGTTCAGCGTGCGGCGGGTCACCGGTTCGAATGATAGACCTTTCCGTTTTTCTTCTATTTTTTCTAAACTTAAATTTCCAAGCTTAGAGAAACAATTTATTATCAACCCTCATTGTCCGGTTAACGAGGTCGACTCAGTGCTGTAAGCGCTAGAATTTTTGTGTTTAAGGAGGGTCATTTTTGTTTTGTCACACGATCTGGAGGGTCTTTGATTTTTGGCACACGATCCAGAGGGTCTAGGTTTTTTGTGTCACGATGTAGAGGGTCTAGGATTTTTTGTCACACGATCTTGAGAGTCTAGGATTTTTGGCACACGTTCTATAGGGTCTAGGATTTTTTGTCACACGATCTGGAGGGTCTAGGATTTTTTGTCACAAGTTCAAGGGGTCTAGGAGTACTTTTGGTGTTTTAGGAGGGTCATTTATTTTTTTGTCTCACGATCTAGAGGGTCTGGGATTTTTTGTCACACGATCTAGAGGGTCAAGGATTTTTTGTCACACGATCTAGAGGGTCTAGGATTTTTTTGTCACATGCTCTTGGGGGTCTAGGAGCACTTTTGGTGTTCAAGGAGGGTCATTTATGTTTTGTCGCACGATCTAGAGGGTCTAGGAATTTTTTTCACAGGTTCAAGGGGTCTAGGAGCACTTTTAATGTTTTAGTAAAGTCATTTATTCTTTGTCACACCATCTAGAGGGTCTTTGATTTTTTGTCACACGATCTACAGGGTCTTTGATTTTTTGTCACACGATCTAGAGGGTCTTTGATTTTTTGTCACACGATCTACAGGGTCTAGGATTTTTTGTCACACGATCTAGAGGGTCTTTGATTTTTTGTCACACGATCTACAGGGTCTAGGATTTTTGTCACACGATCTAGAGGGTCTTTGATTTTTCGTCACACGATCTAGAGGGTCTAGGATTTTTTGTCACAAGTTCAAGGGGGTCTAGGAGTACTTTTGGTGTTTAAGGAGGGTCATTTATCTTTTTGTCTCACGATCTAGAGGGTCTAGGATTTTTTGTCACGCGATCTTGAGGGTCTTTGATTTTTGGCACACGATCTAGAGGGTCTTGGATTTTTTGTCACACGATCTATAGGGTCTTGGATTTTGTCACAGGCTCTAGGGTGTCTAGGAGCACTTTTGGTGTTAAAGGAGGGTCATTTATGTTTTGTCGCACGATCTAGAGGGTCTAGGATTTTTTGTCACGATGTAGAGGGTCTTGGATTTTTTGTCACAGGCTCTAGGGGGTATTGGAGCACTTTTCGTGTTTTAGGAGGGTCGTTTATGTTTTGTCGCACAATCTAGAAGGTCTAGGATTTTTTGTCACATGTTCTAGGGGGTCTAGGAGCACTTTTGGTGTTTTAGGAGGGTCATTTATTTTTTGTCACACGATCTAGAGGGTCTTTGATTTTTTGTCACACGATCTACAGGGTCTTTGATTTTTGGCACACGATCTAGAGGGTCTAGGATTTTTTGTCACAAGTTCAAGGGGTCTAGGAGTACTTTTTGGTGTTTTAGGAGGGTCATTTATTCTTTGTCACACCATCTAGAGGGTCTTTGATTTTTTGTCACACGATCTACAGGGTCTTTGATTTTTTGTCACACGATCTAGAGGGTCTTTGATTTTTTGTCACACGATCTACAGGGTCTAGGATTTTTTGTCACACGATCTAGAGGGTCTTTGATTTTTTGTCACACGATCTACAGGGTCTAGGATTTTTGTCACACGATCTAGAGGGTCTTTGATTTTTCGTCACACGATCTAGAGGGTCTTTGATTTTTTGTCACACGATCTACAGGGTCTTTGATTTTTTGTCACACGATCTAGAGGGTCTAGGATTTTTTGTCACACGAGCTAGAGGGTCTAGGATTTTTTGTCACACGATCTAGAGGGTCTAGGATTTTTTGTCACACGAGCTAGAGGGTCTAGGATTTTTTGTCACACGATCTAGAGGGTCTAGGATTTTTTGTCGCAGGTTCTTGGGGGTCTAGGAGCACTTTTGGTGTTTAAGGAAAGTCATTCATTCTTTGTCACACCATCTAGAAGGTATTTGATTTTTTGTCACACGCTTTAGAGGGTCTTTGATTTTTTGTCACACGATCTGGGGAATGTTGGATTTTTTGTCACACGATGTAGAGTGTCTAGGATTTTTTGTCACACGATGTAGAGGGTCTAGGATTTCTTGTCACACGATCTAGAGGGTCTAGGATTTTTTGTCGCAGGTTCTTGGGGGTCTAGGAGCACTTTTGGTGTTTAAGGAAGGTCATTCATTTTTTGTAACACGATCTGGAGGATCTAGGATCTTAAGTCACAAGTTCTAGGGGGTCTTGGAGCACTTTTGGTGTTTTAGGAGGTCATTCATTTTTTGTCACACGATCTAGAGGGTCTTTGATTTTTTGTCACAGGATCTACAGGGTCTAGGATTTTTTGTCCCACGATCTAGAGGGTCTTTGATTTTTTGTCACACGATCTACAGGGTCTAGGATTTTTTGCCACACGATCTAGAGGGTCTAGGATTTTTCGTCACACGATCTAGAGGGTTTTTGATTTTTTGTCACACGATCTACAGGGTCTTTGATTTTTTGTCACACGATCTAGAGGGTCTAGGATTTTTTGTCACACGAGCTAGAGTGTCTAGGATTTTTTGTCACACGATCTAGAGGGTCTAGGATTTTTTGTCGCAGGTTCTTGGGGGTCTAGGAGCACTTTTGGTGTTTAAGGAAAGTCATTTATTCTTTGTCACACCATCTAGAGGATATTTGATTTTTTGTCACACGATCTAGAGGGTCTTTGATTTTTTGTCACACGATCTAGAGGGTCTTTGATTTTTTGTCACACGATCTAGAGGGTCTTTGATTTTTTGTCACACGATCTACAGGGTCTTATATTTTTTGTCACACGATCTAGGATGTCTAGGGTTTTTTGTAACACGATCTGAAGAATGTAGGATTTTTTGTCACACGATCTAGAGGGTCTAGGATTTCATGTCACACGATCTACAGGGTCTTTGATTTTTTGTCACACGATCTACAGGGTCTTTGATTTTTTGTCACACGATCTACAGGGCCTTTGATTTTTTGTCACACGATCTGGAGAATGTAGGATTTTTTGTAACACGATCTGGAGAATGTAGGAATTTTAGTCACACGATCTGGAGGATCTAGGATTTTTTGCCACAAGTTCTAGGGGGTCTTGGAGCACTTTTGGTGTTTTAGGAAGGTCATTCATTTTTTGTCACACGATCTAGAGGGTCTTTGATTTTTTGTCACACTTTCAAGAGGGTCTAGGGTTTATTGTCACACGATCTACAGGGTCTTTGATTTTTTGTCACACGATCTACAGGGTCTTTGATTTTTTTGTCACACGATCTACAGGGCCTTTGATTTTTTGTCACACGATCTACAGGGTCTAGGATTTTTTGTCACACGACGTAGAGGGTCTAGGATTTTTTGTCGCAGGTTCTTGGGGGTCTAGGAGCACTTTTGGTGTTTTGGGAGAGTCATTAATTTTTTGTCACACGATCTAGAGGGTCTTTGATTTTTGGCACACGATCTATAGGGTCTAGGATTGTTTGTCACGATTTGGAAAGTTTAGGATTTTTTCTCACAAGTTCTAGGGGGTCTAGGAGTACTTTGGTGTTTAAGGAGGGTCATTTTTTTTTGTCACACGATCTAGAGGGTCTACGATTTTTTGTCACGCGATCTAGAGGGTCTAGGATTTTTTGTCACAGGCTCTAGGGGGTCTAGGAGCACTTTTTGTGTTTTAGGAGGGTCATTTATGTTTTGTCGCACGATCTAGAAGGTCTAGGATTTTTTGTCACAGGTTCTAGGGGATCTAGGAGCACTTTTGGGGTTTAAGGAGGGTCATTTATTTTTTGGCACACGATTTAGAGGGTCTAGGATTTTTTGTCACACGATCTAGAGGGTCTTGGATTTTTTGTCACAGGCTCTAGGGTGTCTAGGAGCACTTTTGGTGTTTAAGGAGTGTCATTTATTTTTTGTCACACGATGTAGAGGGTCTAGGAATTTTTGTCACACGATCTAGAAGGTCTTTGATTTTTGACACACGATCTAGTGGGTCTAGGATTTTTTGTCACACGATTTGGAAAGTTTAGGATTTTTTGTCACAAGTTCTAGGGGGTCTAGGAGTACTTTTGGTGTTTTAGGAGGGTCACTTACTTTTTGTCACACGATCTAGAGGGTCTAGGATTTTTTGTCACGCGATCTAGAGGGTCTAGGATTTTTTGTCACTGTGTAGAGCGTCTTGGATTTTTTGTCACAGGCTCTAGGGGGTCTTGGAGCACTTTTCGTGTTTTAGGAGGGTCATTTATGTTTTGTCGCACGATCTAGAGGGTCTAGGATTTTTTGTCACACGATCTAGAGTGTCTTTGATTATTTGTCACACGATCTTGAGGGTCTAGGATTTTTTGTCACACGATCTAGAGGGTCTTGGATTTTTTGTTACAAGCTCTAGGGGGTCTAGGAGCATTTTTGGTGTTTTAGGAGTGTCATTTATGTTTTGTCGCACGATCTAGAGGGTCTAGGATTTTTTGTCACAGGTTCTAGGGGGCCTAGGAGCACTTTTGGTGTTTTAGGAGGGTCATTTATTTTTTGTCACACGATCTAGAGGGTCCAAGTTTTTTTGTCACCCGATCTGGAGGGTCTTTGATTTTTTGTCACACGATCTGGAGGGTCTTTGATTTTTTGTCACACGATGTAGAGGGTGTAGGATTTTTTGTCACATGTTCTAGGGGGTCTAGGAGCATTTTTTGTGTTTTAGGAGGGTCATTTATTTTTTGTCACACGATCAAGAGGGTATTTGATTTTTTGTCACACGATGTAGAGGGACTAGGATTTTTTGTCACACTATCCAGAGGGTCTAGGATTTTTTTTCACAGGTTCTAGGGGGTCTAGGAGCACTTTTGGTGTTTAAGGAGAGTCAGTCATTTGTTGTCACACAATCTAGAGGGTCTACGATTTTTTGTCACACGATCTAGGGGGTCTTTGATTTTTTGTTACACGATCTACACGGTCTTTGATTTTTTGTCACACGATCTACAGGGTCTTTGATTTTTTGTCACACGATCTAGAGGGTCTTTGATTTTTTGTCACACGATCTGGAGGGTCTAGGATTTTTTGTCACACGATCTGGAGAATGTAGGATTTTTTGTCACACGATGTAGAGGGTCTAGGATTTTTTGTCACACGATGTAGAGGGTCTAGGATTTTTTGTCACACGATCTAGAGGGTCTTTGATTTTTTGTCACACGATCTACAGGGTCTTTAATTTTTTGTCACACGATCTAGGGGGTCTAGGATTTTTTGTAACACGATCTGGAGAATGTAGGATTTTTTGTCACACGATGTAGAGGGGTCTAGGATTTTTTGTCACACGATCTAGAGGGTCTAGGATTTTTCGTCACACGATCTTGAGGGTCTAGGATTTTTTGTCACACGATCTACAGGGTCTTTGATTTTTTGTCACACGATCTAGAGGGTCTAGGATTTTTTGTCACACGATCTAGAGGGTCTAGGATTTTTTGTCACACGATCTGGAGAATGTAGGATTTTTTGTCACACGATGAAGAGGGTCTAGGATTTTTTGTCACACGATCTGGAGGATCTAGGATTTTTTGTCACAAGTTCTAGGGGGTCTTGGAGCACTTTTGGTGTTTAAGGAAGGTCATTCATTTTTTGTCACACGATCTAGAGGGTCTTTGATTTTTTGGCACACGATCTACAGGGTCTTTGATTTTTTGTCACACGATCTAGAGGGTCTTTGATTTTTTGTCACACGATCTACAGGGTCTTTGATTTTTTGTCATACGATCTAGAGGGTCTAGGATTTTTTGTCACACGATCTAGAGGGTCTAGGATTTTTCGTCACACGATCTTGAGGGTCTAGGATTTTTTGTCACACGATCTACAGGGTCTTTGATTTTTTGTCACACGATCTAGAGGGTCTAGGATTTTTTGTCACACGATCTAGAGGGTCTAGGATTTTTTGTCACACGATCTGGAGAATGTAGGATTTTTTGTCACACTATGAAGAGGGTCTAGGATTTTTTGTCACACGATCTGGAGGAGCTAGGATTTTTTGTCACAAGTTCTAGGGGGTCTTGGAGCACTTTTGGTGTTTAAGGAAGGTCATTCATTTTTTGTCACACGATCTAGAGGGTCTTTGATTTTTTGGCACACGATCTACAGGGTCTTTGATTTTTTGTCACACGATATAGAGGGTCTTTGATTTTTTGTCACACGATCTACAGGGTCTTTGATTTTTTGTCACACGATCTAGAGGGTCTAGGATTTTTTGTCACACGATCTAGAGGGTCTAGGATTTTTTGTCACACGATCTAGAGGGTCTAGGATTTTTTGTTACACGATCTAGGGGGTCTAGAATTTTTTGTCACACGATCTGGAGGGTCTTTGATTTTTTGTCACACGATCTAGAGGGTCTAGGATTTTTTGTTACACGATCTAGGGGGTCTAGAATTTTTTGTCACACGATCTAGAGGGTCTAGGATTTTTTGTCACACGATCTGGAGAATGTAGGATTTTTTGTCACACTATGAAGAGGGTCTAGGATTTTTTGTCACACGATCTGGAGGAGCTAGGATTTTTTGTCACAAGTTCTAGGGGGTCTTGGAGCACTTTTGGTGTTTAAGGAAGGTCATTCATTTTTTGTCACACGATCTAGAGGGTCTTTGATTTTTTGGCACACGATCTACAGGGTCTTTGATTTTTTGTCACACGATCTAGAGGGTCTTTGATTTTTTGTCACACGATCTACAGGGTCTTTGATTTTTTGTCACACGATCTAGAGGGTCTAGGATTTTTTGTCACACGATCTGGAGAGTCTAGGATTTTTTGTCACACGATCTAGAGGGTCTAGGATTTTTTGTTACACGATCTAGGGGGTCTAGAATTTTTTGTCACACGATCTATAGGGTCTTTGATTTTTTGTCACACGATCTAGAGGGTCTAGGATTTTTTGTTACACGATCTAGGGGGTCTAGAATTTTTTGTCACACGATCTGGAGGGTCTTTGATTTTTTGTCACACGATCTAGAGGGTGTAGGATTTTTTCTCAAACGATCTGGAGGGTCTTTGATTTTTTGTCACACGATGTAGAGGGTCTAGGATTTTTTGTCACACGATGTAGAGGGTTTAGGATGTTTTGTCACAGGTTCTAGGGGGTCTAGGAGCACTTCTTCTGACGTTTCTCACTTTTCTCGGACTTTGCTACGCCGCTGCTCTTCTGTTTCAGTGGAAACAATTCTACCACTCTGTCCGATGACTATGTAGGCACTAAATATTCGGAAAAGACGAAGTTTAGAATTGTTTCCACCTAACAAGACCAGGTCTTCCACCGACAAATGTCAGAAAAATCACAAGTGCGAGTGGACGATTTCGAATTTTTTGCCGACTTTGCTACGCCACTGCCCTTCTTTTTATTCGGAAACTGTTTATGGTGGAAGTCCTAGTGTTGGACAAGATTTTAAAAAGTTTTTGGTCGGTGTGTTTTTGCTGGTGGTTGGTGGCTGGTGGCTGGGTGGTTGGCCACTGCGTTGGGTGGCCAACATTACTCACGTCAAGATTACACCGGTCATTTTGAAGGGGTCGCCAATTTAAAGGCTGATTACAGACAAGAGGCACGAAGTCAACTGGGAAGGAAAGTTCACGACGTGTTTTCTCAGGTCACCGACAAGTGAGTACCCGAGTTGTTGGCTGTTGTTGTTATTGTTGCCCATGTTGACCGTTGCATTCGTGTGCAGGGCTCCGGTGAGTCTCCAAGCTGGGGTCTCTTATGAGTCTTCGAAGTCAGCTATGTACCGGGCACCCAGGTTGACCAGGCCCCTCCACAGGGCACTGAGGTCACGCAGGACATTCAGGTCACGCAGGAGAGTCAGAGTCAAAGGACCCAGGGCCCGGCTAGTTTGGAAGCTGCTCCTCTTCTGATGCCACCCTCCAGCCTCGATTTTGCCACTCGACAGCCGGTGCTGCAAATTGAGCCTGAGCTGTCGCAGGACTTGTTCGCCGAAACGCAGCCGGTGCTGCCAACTGAGCCTGAGCCTCAACGGTCTCCGCCCTCTCCGATGCAGGAACCAGGTAATAACATAAAATAGGGTGTTCCAGCGTTTCACCCTATTTTCACTTACCCTTGTTAATTCTGTATAGATGTCAGCGGACGTGGACGCTGAGGACGACCACGTCTCAATCGTCCTGCTGGTCTTGTGCGAGGCAGTGGGCGTCTACGGGGTCGCCCGCGCGGTAGCCGTGGTGCGCGGGGACGAGGAGTAGGAGCGAGGCGAGCAGACGACAGCGACGAGGAGGGGCCTGACATGGCCAGGGAATCTGCCCCGGCAATGCGCGCGAGGCGCCAGGAACAATTGGAGATGCAGACCAGGGCTGCTGCAGCCGCTGCAACCGCTGCCGCTACTCAACCCCTCCCTCCTCCCGCCTCATCTTCGTCGGTTACAAGTACGTTTTCTCGGCACCTTTTCAATCGATCAAACTACGAGGGCTAATGTTGCGTCTCATTTCCAGGTGACTGTAGTGTTTGTCTTACCAATTTGCGGACGCACGCATCGTTTCCATGTGGGCACAAGATTTTGTGCGGGGAATGCGCCGTCTTATGACCTCTCTAGTTTCAAGTTTTGTGTGAGCGGCATTGATTCAAGGTTTGTGGGCTCGCGTAAAACTGAACCGAGACGCCTTGAGGGGGAAGCATGTTCTGATTATGGTTGGTACAAATAATGTGACCCAAGCCGAGGCTCTGGACGGTATGAAGCGGTACTATAGGTCGCTCATCCGTTATTTAAAAAGAGTGTGTGCTGAGGTAATAGTTATGGAGCTTCCCCCGATCCCTAGAGTTGAGCGTTTGGCCAACGCTTCGAGTGTATTGAAAGGCTTCAATGCTTATGTTCGGACCTTTCAAACTAGTGGTATGTCGGTGTTGAAAGTCCACGACAGTTGCCTGCTTCCTGATAGAATGGCAGACAGGAGGTTTTTTGTGTCGAGTTACCCTACTGGCCGTGCAGACCTGGTGCATCCTAATTGTATTGGTATGGGGTTGCTCCACGCCTTAATTAAGGAGTTTCTCCCCGCCTATTTTGAGGGGTAATATGTTTTTTTTTTTAAATTAAACAAAAAATAAAATTTTGGTGATTGTTATCTGTGACGTTTTTTCTTTGTTTGAATCTTATTAAAGTTGGGATTTGCAACGCAAATGTGTTCTTGCAGGACCCAGCCCTATCATTGCCAGGTTACTCATTCTTGTTTCAAATTCTTTTTTCATGCTTTTGGTGGTTGCTGAAGCTGGAGGCGACGTTGGGTGTGTGTAGTGCTGAGACCACCGCCCGACCTGCTGTCATCGCTTCACCGGGATGGCCGCTGGTTTATTTCATTGGAGTTTCGAGTTTCTGGAGATTTCCGGGTTTCGAGTTTTCGGCGAGTTTCTGTTAAGTGAGTAGACGTCAGCCATCATGTTGCCTGCACAATTGCTGAAGGACGAGCTGTACCATGAGCTGTTGGTTAGGGGCACCGAGGTGTCTTATAAAAACACCCCGGCCAAGACCATGAGAGAGACCCTAACGGAGCTGCTGGCAAGGGAGGATGTGGATTGGGAGGACAAGGTGAAAGCTGACAACGAGACCGAGTTGGACTCGATAGAGTTGAAAATGGACACGGCACTACTATTAATTGATGACCTGAGGGAGGAGAGGCCCGGCGCCCACGCGACAAGAGCACGCGCGTTACTGTCGCACCTGAACCGAAGGGTGACCCGGCTGGTGCCGCTAGTAGAGGATCCGGGTGAGAGGACTCGCGTGCGCAAGGCCGTCGCCGATCTGAAGGCTATGGTGACCGACTTCTGCACCGTCGGGGAAGGGTCGGTGTTCAGGGCCACAACGGTGAAGTCTTTCCCGAGGAGCGCGATGAGCGCAGGGAACGCGACGACCGGGAGGAACGCGAGGGTCGTAGGTCGGCTAAGCCGTTGGATGTCCACAAATGGGGAATCAAGAAGTTCACGGGGACGGACTCGTCCGTGAGTGTAAACACCTTTATAGTGGACGTAGAGGAGAAGGCCACCTGTAGGGCGGTGTCAGCAGACCGACTGATAACGGTGGCTACTGAGCTATTTGACGGGCCCGCTAAAACGTGGTTTCGCTCTATAAAGTCGGAAACAGACAGTTGGAAAGAGTTAAAGATTAGCTTGAGGAAAGAGTACCTTCCATTAGATTACTATGACCACCTATGGAACGAAGTCCGTAGGCGTAAGCAAGGAGAGAACGAGGCTATTGGTGCTTTTGTGGCTAATATGCTCGGGCTTTTTGAGCGCCTCGAGTTCGATGAGAAGTTAGATGAAGATAGGAAGTTGACCCTGATTAAGAAAAATTTAGCTCCCTATTATATGAATAAATTGGACTTCACGGTAATTAGATCAATCAGGGAGCTGAAGGAGTTCGGGAAACACTTGGAGCTGACCAAGCAAAGAGTGGAGGAGTACGAATCGCGGGGGAAACACCTCGTGTTGGAGCCTGAGTTTGCGTGTCCACGCAGTGGGTCGGCCCCCGTAAGCATTGGGTGCACGCGGTGGACCCGGGGCCCCGGTCAGAGAAGCCCCCGCCCACAAGGGATGATGGAAAAGTGGGTGGGAAACCCCAAGTGTGGGTATGTTGGAATTGTGGAGAACCAAAGCACCGTTTTGTGCAGTGCCAGAAACCCATAACGGAAAGATTTTGCTTCCGTTGTGGGAAGAGAGGAGATCCGCTATACTTTTAATATTCTTCTAATTTACTTCCACATCTTGACATTCTTTCATGAGGATGAACCTACTAATTGGTCTTGTTTTTTTTTTTTTTTTGCAGGATGCATCAGAGCATGCATTAGATCTGGAGTTGTTGCCAGTTGTTTCAAACTGCGAACACTCCCGGATTGCGTTTGGATTTTATGTATGCTCTGCCACGCTTGCCATCAACCTTCATGTGGCAAGGCTACAGGGAGGTTGTGAAGTATACCGAGGAGAAGGGTGTATTCCATGGACCGCTCCAAGTATTTGTGGAGTATTTCAAGTCGGAGTGGCTCCTCAAAAGGACCCCTGAGGTTGTTTCAGTGTATGGAGAAGAGTACACGGCTACATCTGGTATGGAATGCAAAAACGCTGAGCTAAATAAGAAGGTGAAGGAGCATCCTCCTCTGTGGGAATGTGTTTGTAAGTATCTGCCTCGTGACAGCTGTATGAGTCAGTTTCCAAAATTGAGGAGCAAAATCTTCTTTTTGGCAGTGTCTTCTTTTTGAATATTCTTGCACTCCAAATTAGATGTCCTTTATCTTGCTTCACACTTCTTTGTTAATTTGGTTACGCTACTTTAAACTTTGGCCGCCTACCTTGTTCTTCGAGAAGAGTCTCAACTCTGGCTTTTGTGTAAGGTCTTTGTGATCTCACGCTGCCTCATTGCTTCATGAGCTTGCCATTCATGCTACTTTATTTGATATTTTTTATGGGTATTACTGAAATTTCTCTGACCAGTCAAATTATAAATGCAATAGGATTCTATATCTTCTAAGGCTTGCCTTGACTGTTTTCAGCTTTTTATGTGAGAAAAGCCCTTGTCTGTCTCATGTACACGTTAACTTACATTTTTACAGTGCGCCTTCAAAATGATGAGCAGGACACCTACAAAAAGATTAAGTCCTTTGAAAAGAATAAAATAAAATGAACCCCAGCGCATGGAGCAATGAGGCAGCGTCAGGTCACAAAGGCCTTGCACAAACTGGTTAATGAAAGTGGATCCATGCTTGACTGCCCATTCTCACTGAGTGAGGCCATGAAAGACTTTCGGATGAAAGCGATCACTGCAATTGAAGATGGGGAGAGAATGATGGCTGAAGTCGAAGCCAGAGTTGAGACTCTTCTCGATGAACAAGGTAGGCAGCCAAAGTTTAAAGATTAATGTATCCATCTTAATTCTAGCTTCACAATTAGCATTCACATTTTTTATGTAATGAAATTGGTCCTGACATTTTCTCTGTGTTATGAGTTTTTAAGACTTGTTTTCTGTGTCATTTCAGCGACTGATGAGCCAAATGTTGACCTTGTTGATGTTGACCACAGTGTTGGCGCTGGTGCTGACTCAAATGTTGATATGAACGGAAGCAGGGATGGCTCAGAGCCAGGTAAGCAGTTTGAGACCAAGTTTCTTCCGGTTGTCAAAGTGATAAGATGATGAATCTGACTCAAGAGTTTAGCCTCATCTGCACACAAGTTTGATTACAACAGTAACAGTATTTTAGTATTTTGTTAGTTATGTTAAATATTTTTTCTTTGCAGAGCAGGAGGTTGTGAGCGACATTGCTGAGGTTTCAGAGTCAGAGGATAGAGCTCCGCAGCCAAGTAAGTCTAATGTTGATGTGGGGCTTGTTACACATCAGTAGATTGTTGAGTCATTTTTGTTGAGCCATATTAAATAATGTGTTGCTCTCTTATTTTTGTTGTGTTCCTATTGCAACTGAGATTCACATAGTCACTTTCTGTAGCTATGTTGTCCACTGGATTCATTCCTGTTCTATAGTATTGCAGTAATATTAAAAGTTGGTTCTGTTTCAGGAGATGGTTATCGAAGAAGGAGGCCCACAGCATCAATGAGAGCAGCCCGCTCCCGGACCTTAAGGGATGCAAATGGTGGGCCTGTGATCATTTACTGGTCCGTTCCTCTATGCTATGCCAATGCTGTATTTAATGTCTCATTGTGTTGTTTTAACAGATACCATTATTGACACACCAACGAGATACCCAAGGCTGCAACTGGCTAGGAGGCGCTTATCCCCCAGTGGTGAGTGCTGTTACTATTTATACCGTGGTCTGTCTCTTCTAAAGGGGATCACTCGTGCAATATATGCAGTAAGAGTTACTATTCTTATGACAAAGGTCTTAGTTCCATTGTCTGACACTCTTCAGTAAATGTTGCCAGTATTACAGTTTTGCACCACTCAGCTACCAACATATGGAATACTAGCCAAATTTTTATTGATCCAGTTATTGGTTTGCCAGGTTTATTGGACGCTGGATCACCGCCCTCCAGGTCTCGTTCACCTCTTCGATTGAACATTGGTGTGCGCTCAACAACAGGTAGAGCTTCATTAAAATATAAATGGTTACCTTTCAGACATTTTTGGGGGAAGTAATCATAAAATGATCTTTTTTCATAGATACTCACAGTACTCGTGGGAGCCAAAACTCAGATGAAGTGAGGGGGGACTCGACCATCTTCTTTAGAAGAGGGCTGGTCATTCCAGCAGGTGTGCATCCATCTCCTATACTTTACTCTACAAACAAAATAGTTACTAAGTAATACTGATGCCTATTTCTTTTATCTTTCAGCTGCAGGTAGACCTCCCAGCCAGGGCAATGAACCCGTGTGTCCAACAGATGTCCCTACCTTCAACTCCCTACCGAGTGAGAATGTCATACAGGCTGGTTGGACTCTAAACAATTTAGTGAAAGTCCTCCAGCTTGTGCCAGAATTTGACCCCACTGTGCCTCCTCCACTTCAAAGGCCCCTCCCCCTGGGTAAGAGCATCGTGTTACAACATTTTCTTTCTTAAGGTTTTCTGACTGATCAGAGTAGTTCAAGTATCGTGAGATTTTTATTGTGTTTATGGTATGGTAATAAAAATGGAGCTGTGCGCTAATCATTGGTTAATTTCCTTCTGAAGATAATCTGCCACTACTTAATTCATGGACCGTTGCAAGCTTATCTCGCGTCATTGAGCTGGTGCCGGAGTTCGACCCCACTGTCCCTACCCCGCGAGTCATGGCATCAGGTATGCAGGAACCATCTTGATATATTTTCATCTGCCTTAATTTGTGCCAGCTACTGATAACTACTTTTCTTTCAGCTGCTGCCACACCTCAATCGCCACTATTATCCACCACAACTCGCTCACTCTCTCACGATAAGAACTTTCTTTCAGTAACACTATGTTGTTTCTTGTGTTATTTACTGTGTTAATTTTGTTCTTTGCGTAGAGAATTCTGATGTTGATAGTGTCGTGGTAATCTCTCCTTCGTCTGATGAAGACGAGGACCCGCCTGAGCCAGGTAAGAACACAATTTTTTAACATTTTGGTACTTCAGCACCACATCTGTTCAAACACAAATGTACCACCTCCATTCGTTGTGATTTACAGTTGAGGAGATGCTGGATTTTGATGTCATCATTCACGATGATGGGACACAGCGAGAGCCAGGTATGTACAGGGGTTGTCATAACTTCACCTGTCATTCCCATTCTTTAAGTGATTGGTATTTTATTATTCGCGGTTGTGTCTTAGTTATTCCTGAGCCTGAGCAGCCTGTCCCTGCTGCCCTCACTGCAGGTACTGTGTACTTAACAATGCCGTTCTTCTTTAATTGATCTATTATCAAGTCCCTGTCTTCAATTTAAGCCTTTTTTTTTTTGGTTTTCTACAGAGGAGCAGCGCGTGCTTCTTGAGACCAGGCAGATCAGGGAAGACCAGGATAGAGCTGTTGCTGAAAGTTTGCGTGTTGACCAGCTGAGGGAGGCTAACCAGAGGCTCCAGCAGGTGCGGGCAACTCTCGAAGAGGAAGAGCAAGAGGCTCTTTCTCAACAAAAGCACCGCTGTGCCCTCCTGCTGCCTACGGAGGAGGGTGTGGGGGAAGACTGTGTCAGAGTAACTGTGACACTTCCAGATGGCGTGAGAGTCAGAAGGAAGTTTGGGAAAGATGACCCCCTGTGCCATGTGTGGAACTGAGTCTTTTCACAGAAGACCACCCCTCTGCACTTCAAGGTGTTTTCTCGTTTGCCTAGGGCAGAGTTGCCCATTAAACAGTGGGCAAGGCAACCTATCTACGAAGTGCTGACAAATAGCCGAGAAGTCTTTTTAGTAGAGGCAAGCGAAGGTGACCTGTTTCATTTAACTCTGGACATATATCGTTCACACTTTTACTGTCGGGAGCTTTATGTTTCTTTTATTTCTTTCAGACAATTCTGACGTGTGCCCTATATGTATGGTGTTGAAACAAACCACATATTTAGTGACATGCAGGCACAAATTGTGCCTGCAGTGCACGAAGAGTCTGTTACGGAAAACCTGCCCGGTCTGCAGGAAGTCTTTCACGAGGAGGCAGGTGTATGTTATGTTCATTCCCCATTCTGTTTTCAGCTTTCCTTAGGAAGATGACTTGCTGACTGATGCCTGATCATTCAGGTGTAAGAATTCTGTCCTGAAAATACTTAGTAGTGTTTTCTTAATAATACTCTTCATGTCAGTGTTAATTTTATTTTTCTTTAGTGATAGTTTTTTGTAACGTTATGTATCATTTGAACTTTTAACCCCTAAGAGCATATGCTCAATGGCTTGGAAAGTAATGCTGGATTATACATGTTCACCCTCTTCATTTTTTGGGAGGCGTTAGATTTTTATTGTTTTATCTGAATTTGTATTTTGTGTATGTGCAGTTTGTTTTGTTCTACTGACAATCAGTGTTTCATATTATTGATTAAAATTGATAATTTCTGAAACAACTTGAAAAAGAGAACTTGGCTTTTAAATTTCCCCCCTCCATTTGTCAGCAAACTTATAGCCACTTTCACAATAGAAACAAGCTGTGACACTTAGGGCTGGATAATTATGGTACGAAGATTCTATTGTAATATATTTGGTGGTTTCATAATACTTTATAGCGATTCGTAAGGATAACTCAGGAGCGAAATAAGAACACGTCTGAAGGCTGTAGCAGTTAAAACAAATGATATTCCTTCTTTTCTTTTTATAGGTACAGAGGGGTTCACAGGAAATGCTTGTTATTATTTACAAAGGTAGGACACAGGCGGTAAAATTTAAACATTGTAACAACGATTAAATATAAATACATAATAGAGGATTATACACTCCAACAAATTCTACATGGAAATTGAATACCATGGTATAAGGCCTGCATGTCACTCTTTATTTACATCCATGCTATAAACACCAGCGTCATAGCAATGAATGCTGTTACAAATCTTCACACTCCTGCTACGCACTTTAAAGCAGATGACACAAGTATCTATACCCAGGGCTAGGAAACTTGGGCGAGGGGTATGAGGGGCTGTTGGGCAACAATGGCCGCCAACTCACAACATTGAAATCCCACAAAAGAAGGTAAAACATCCAAAAATTATTCTTTTTCGAAATTATGGAGTTAAAATGAGTGACGATCGCAAAATAAATTACTAGAACTGTTTAGAAGACCTCAGATCAATTAATTGAGCATTTTCAGATAAAATATTTATCGTGTGTAATGTTATGTAGGCCAAACTGTTGTATTCATTATTTGCAGCAATCGTCATTCTGTGTCTGAGTCTTTAACGGTAAGGTCCGCCAATTTTTTGTCTAACATTTTTTTCGTAAATTTTACGTTTTTAATGAAAATTAATTGTCGTTATCTAGTTCTTGAGTAATGGCACTTGAAATTGGGTAGATCTAACCATTATTTTGGACATTGTATTGTACTAATTTGTATGTGATTCTGACAAGCACATGTCAGTGGGAGGTTATAGGTTCTTTCCTTCATATATTAAATTACCTTACCCCATTCACTGCTCATTAAGTGTCTTGTAACTTTGTATTGCCCACTTTTATCCTCTTTCCAGTTTTTAGGTGCTTTTCAGGGAAGTTAAAGTGTAAGTACTGGATTGTTTTCTCTGTCTTGTGTTGTAGCGAGAAGTCAGACTTTTCACAGAACTTCATGATGGTGAAAATTACGGACAATGACGAAAGAGGAAAAAGCCTGAGAGGTTTTACCTACAAATCCTCATACTGTAAAAGAAAGTGTGTGATACCTGCGCCTGAATGTGGCAGTACCTCAAGTAGAAGTATCAGTTTCAAGCGCTTTCCTGTCCATGATAAATTAAGGTATGTGGTAAAGTACTTGTAAGTCAATCTCTTTTAACATATGCTTGATGTAGTTTGAAAGTTGCACATCGCTGTTAATTAACCGTTAATGTGCACCTCTCATATTTTGCAGATTCCTACTGCATCAGATGATGTCACTTAATTACCCCTCAGTTTTATTTCCCTGTCTCACACATCTGTGAATCATTTCCCTATTATGGTACTGTTTAGATCACAGCAGAATTGAAAAAAATTGGTAACACAGGGGATGCATAACATGCATTTCTGATCATGACAAGTGGGTGAAGAATCCCAGCATTGAATTATTTATGCCTCAGAGTAGATTCAATATCTCATTCAAAGCTGTAAAGTAAAGTGTACCGTGAATTATCTATATTGAATTCCAGTAATCTGCATTTATAATCAAACAAACAGTGTAGGGACCTGTGGATAAATGAATGTTCTGTAATACTTGAAGTTTCTGAAGCGTCCGCGCTATGAACTTCAATTCAAATTAGTAAACATTCCATCCCAGATGATGTAAAAAATATTTTGGAAAGCAGCGTAGGGACCTGTGGATAAGTGAATGTTGTTCTTTACTTCAAGTTTGCGTAGCGTCCGCGCTGTGAACTTGAAATCAAAATAGTTTAACATTCCATCCCAGTTGATGTACAATAGACTTGGAAAGATTATAGTGTTGTGTGGATTATGAACTTTGTTGTCTGCTCAAATTTGGGAAGCCACATCAGTCTTCATGTGATGCTTAGGGCATTGTTCATTCATGACCCATGTTAGAAGTTCCTCTTCTTCTGATGTGATTTAAAAAGTACCAGGTTAGAAAAGTGACAAACGGAATGATCTAGTAGGGAATTAAAATGAAAGCTGTAGTTGTGAAATCTTTGCATATTTGCCATGAATGTAAGGGTGCTCCCACAATGGTCACATCACATCACACCACATCACACCACATCGGCGCCGCGTAGCTGAATCAACTTCAGACAGACGTTCGGACAACGTATCAGTTTTAGACGACGATATGTGCTTCCTGGTCAAACAAAAGATGGCATTATTTTCCCCCCGCAATTTTACGCAGTATTTTACTATATTTTACATTGGATTCGTTTCGTGTTTGCATGTTGGCGGAAAGAACGGGTACACTGTACCGCAATTATTTGCACAAAAAAGTGCATTAGCTGAAAGAAGAGTACAGATTTTAAGTAAAACCCCCAGCAAGGTTTTGAGCCTTGCATCGCGCCGTTCACTCTTCAAAGTATCCACAACTTTATCAAGTAGCAGAAACTTATCCGAGCTACCAAAGCGCCGTGTTCACCATTTACAACGCATGGGGGTGGAAGGCTCTGCTGTCATACCTGCCTGGACTTGAACCAGGGGCTCAGAAAATTGCTTTCCGAGAGTGTCCTCACTCTGTGGTATGACAGCCCTGAAAGCAGAATACCATGATTATTTCGCTAGCCATTTCCTACTGCGCCCATGAGGCAAGCTAGATGCAGTCGTTAAAAGTTTTTTTTTAAACGTGGAAAACTTTTTCCCCAGGAGGCCTATTTAAAAACCACGTAACCTAACAAAAGGTCAAGAGAAGGTCAAGTCGTTGGCGGACGCGAGGAAAGAAGAAAGTGAAGTAAACGGAGCAGGAAAACGAAGAACAAGGGCAGAGACAAAGACGAAGGGTCCGGTGAGGAAGGTGGAGGGGGTGCATCGGTGGCGCCACCCCGGCCCCCCCCCCCCAAGACGCCTTAAAGGGCATTTACAAGATTGGCCCAGCTGAGGTGATAACGCAGCCGCAGCCCCAGCCAGATGCCGATCCCCAGCCGCAGCCCGAGCCCGATGCCCAGCCCGAGCCCCAGCCGCGCCTTATTACCCTCTATTCCTTTTAATTTGATTTTTAAGTTTTCTCTCATTCCCCGTGAATCAGCATTTAATAGGGTCGAGCGTCGAATGGCCCCGCTCAGCAGAGAGCTCTCTGGCCTTGTTCTTCCATATGACAACTTTGGAAATCATCTGGACAGCGGTGGCAAGACTATCGATGAGACGCTTGAGCTCCGGAACTTCAGCCATGCTGGTAGGTCAGAAAACATCGTAATCAGTGATAAATAATTTATTTTATTTTAATTTTGCCTGTTTCTTTTAAAAGGACATTGTCTAGCAGAAGTTTGGTCTGGCCTAGCAATTGATGGGCACGATGTTTGCGCAGAATACATAGATCCAGATGAAACAGTAACATTACCACCCACTGCAGATCAGGATTGGTACTCTAATCACGTTCGTGAGAGCCAGTACCTATTGCAGGTACTCTAATAAATAATATCGCATTTCTATTAAATTTTTAAGGGTTACATTAACGATTATTTGTGGTTTACAGATTGTTAAATGCGATGACAAGGCGTGCTGTCGCGATAGGCGCAGCAACATACGTGATATTTTATTCCAGAGATTTTTGCCCGCTCCGTACCCACTTTCACAGAACCCATTTCGGATCCCAATGCCGGAGGAAGTTGGGTCAGAGAAATTTCCTGCTCTTGTCGTGAGGCAGACACTGGCACTGCGACCGGAATACCCTCGAACCAAAGAAATTCCGTATGACCTGTACTGCCCAACTCAGAAGGACTACGTCGAAAATAGAACTTGCCCAATTTGTGGTATCTATTTTGTCAGTAAGACTTCAATGTCGCAGCACAGGTAAAACTTCCCTACGTCGCATGAATATTTTTATAACGGAACTTTTATAACTTACCAGAGCTTTTGATGTTTGCAGAGCTGGTGCATGGCAGCCGTGGACCGCAGCCCGGCGTCGCACGCGTAAGGCCTCTTCGAGTCCTGTCGCAGAGACCAGGAGAACTCCTCTGCAGGTTTTCGGAGGACACCTGCGACTGGGTGGACGTAGAAAATGTCGATGCAGAAGGCATGGAGGGATTGACGGAGGCGTGACATTTGTGGAAGACTAATGCTTTAAAGGAAAGTAAGCTATGATTGTATTTTATTTACCATTGTGGTGAGAATTTGAATTTCTTCGTTCTTCCAGTTACCTTCTTCCTACCACGTGACCTCTACATCCTCTTCTTCATCATCTTGCCCTTCCTCATCTCTCTCTTCATCACTTCTCTCCTCACTGATCTTCCATTCTTCTAACAATCCCTTCATCCTCCTCCTACTTTCCTCCGCCAACTCCACCGCTTCCTGCACACTCATACCTTCCCATCTTCTTCCTTCCCATCTGTCCAACTCCTCATCTATCCACTTGAGCCTCCACCAACGCCCAGCCGAGGTACTTAGCCGTCGCCGCCCTCCCGGCTTCATGGGCGTACTTTGAAAAATACAGCCATCTGAACACTGGCTTCATGGGCGTACTTTGAAAAATACAGCCATCTGATTGTGTGACGTCACCAGCCGCCCAACCGACCTCGTTTTGAGACCTGGAGGATATCCTGTTAGCGATTTTGCGATCTTGCTATTTTGCTACTTACGATTTGCGATTTTGAAAGTGTGTCGGAATGGCAGAGTTGGTGGAGCGTGCGGAGGAGCTTGTGAGGAGGTGCGAGGAGTGGAGTAGCAAGAGCGAGTTGGGGGAGATGGTAGCGGAGAGCGAAGAGGTGCTGAGAGAGCTTCGAGAAGAAAGAGATGAGAAAGAAGCTGAGACCCGTCGTAAGCCAGAGAAGAGGCAAGCAGTGAAAGCAGGACACCAGCATAGGCAGTGGACAGACGGAGAGGAGCGAAAGCTCCTCAAGGAAATGGAGGAATATATTCTAAAGAGCCCCAAAAAGGATGTGTGGGAAGGGGTAAAAGATGTATGTAGCGTGTACTGTTTCGTCTTTCACTGCAGTTTTGGCAAGCAGGTACTTTTAATTTTCCCCAATTTTTCTTTTTCTCATGCAATGGACCGAACGGCGGACGCGTGTAAATCCAGGTTTTACAAAAGTATTAAAGGAAAAAAGGAAATACCAGAATCAATACTGAAACATTTCAAAACAAAGGCAGATTGGTAAGCAAAGTCCTATCTGGTCTAAACCTTATTGTTGTTATTATTATTATTATTATTATTATTATTATTCTGAACTATCATCTATGAATTACAGAATTCGTCAACCAACTCGTTTTCAAAGAGAAACCTAAGAAGAAGACTTCTATCCTTGATTAATATAACAATAAATTTGCATACAGTGTAAATCTGCTTCTTCTTTTTTTTTTTTAAACCCTTTGTAATATAACGTATTCAATGTGAGGTATAGACAGGCCTTCCGATATCCACTTTGTACTCTCATCTGCGATTTGCCATTTTGCTACTTGCGATTTGCGATCTTGCTATTATGCTATAATGCTACTTTGCTACTTTCCGACCTGTGAATCGGCGATTTGCCGACTTATTGCGAATCTGCTCTGGCGGGAGGGGCAACATAACCGAATTTATTTTTCCTCCTATATTCTTCACTCTACTGCAGTCTATAAATACATGTACAAAGCTTTAATAAATCCTACTCTCCTCTTGTTCACCACGTGTCCCCTCTCTCTCACCAAGTGTCAGATGATGGCTCCCCCTGCTCTCCTCAAAGACTTCCCCGAAGCCTTGGGCAAGCGCGTTTGTAAATTTTATGCTGAAGCAGGCTGGATCCAGAAATTCCGTAAGTGTGTTTGTGTTAGAGGTTTACTTCACTCTGCCCATCAGCAGCAACAACAACACTAGTGCCCCATTCCACTAGCTTGGCTGGGCCGGCCCGCTGCGCACGCACGCGCTAGTTTGCCGCCACAGCGGCGTCAAAAAAGCCATTGCACCTTCCATGAGAGTTCCTTTGATCAGATACTAACGACACCACAGGCGGCCACCAAAACACAATAGGGTACTCCGCTGAATCTCAGAACGGAAGTAAGAAGGCAAGCAGTACTAAAAGATGGGCGAGGGGGGAGGTGAGATTGTTTCCGTTTCTATCTACCACCTCTCCCCTCGCCCATCTTTTAGTACTTCTTGCCATCTTCTTACTTCCGTTCTGAGATTCAGCGGAGTACCCTATTGTCCCAACCGAACTCCAACGAACTCGGACCCCCAGTTCACTACCTCACCGTTCAGTCGTGTGATGAAGTCTGATGAGGCTGTCACGTTGTGCCCGCGAACACTAAAGAACACTGCAGTGACTACGAAAGCGACACCAGCCACGGCCCACGTGCCGGTGTAGGCGGGCGACGCTTCTCCACAGCCAACAGCACGAGGCACGGCAGCGGCAGCGAGTGAGTGAGTGAGCTGGAGAGCAGAGACGCAGACGAATTTTATCATTTCTAACCGACCTAGCCTCGCAGCAGGATGTCTGAGCTGGGACTACCACATAGTAATGGCAATAGAACTTGACCGAGCCCGGGAGTCTACGGCACAGCCCCCTGCCGACCCCGGTCCCTCCCCACACAACCAACCCACGGCCCGAGCCCGTGCCCCGTGCAGTGACGCCATCACCAGGCGGACGGGGAAGGTACGAAATCAATCTCGGCTCATTTGTATCAGCTCGTATGTCAACACCTGCAACTTCAGGCGGTGGCCCACAAACTGATCCACATGATCCGTGATTGGGTACGGGCCGCGCGCCCGGGTCGTGGGTAAGCTGGGAGAGAGCGACAGAGCGTCTAGGAGGAGGCTGTCATGGCCCCATTATACTACGCTTTATATCACAAAGTATTTGTTCACCCCGGACGGACGGGCATTGGATGACGGTTCCTGGGTGAAACGTCTATCCCACGGTGCCTAGCTGAAGCAACAGTTGCAGTCTCACTGTAACCTGTGATGAAAGCAGGGGCAGGGCAGAGCCGTCTGATGGCTGTCCCACGTTGTCACCACATGTCCCGCGAACACAGAGGAACACTGCACCGACACTTAAAACACGACACCCGACCCAACCAGAAGACGGCGTTGCGGGCGCCAAGCCGTGCGATGCGAATGGTTGCGACGCGACTACTGCACTGAGGCGAGGCGGCGGCCGGCGGCGGCCCGGGCGATATTTGACTCCGTACCAGAGAGAGAGAGAGAGAGAGAGAGAGAGAGAGAGAGAGAGAGTATTCTTCTTTTGTTTGGCCGGAGGGCCTACGAAATTTCGCCGAGGACAGTGCGATTCTTCTTGAAACCGCCCAGGCTCAATCGCTTCCTCCTAACATTTTCACTTTCCATGCAATTTCAATTTTACTCATCATCCTTGATCTTTGTAGGTAATATGTGAAAAGCTACTAAAGTTGAAGCATGAGGGGCGGACCTGGGGAGGAAAGCCCACTGCCAACATGCAAACACGAAACGAATCCAATGTAAAATATAGTAAAATACTGCGTAAAATTGCGGGGGGAAAATAATGCCATCGTTTATTGTTTGACCAGGAAGCACATATCGTCGTCTAAAACTGATACGTTGTCCGAACGTCTGTCTGAAGTTGATTCAGCTACGCGGCGCCGATGTGGTGTGATGTGATTGGATGTGATGTGAACATTGTGGGAGCACCCTAAACCTTTCAAATTTTTCAGATTCCCAGTGCATTACATGTCATCTCTTAACCCATCATATGCGATTCCTTACCAAAGATTTCTTTGTTCACTTCAGTATTCTAATATTGTTGTAAGCATAACTGAAGTAGAAAAGCTTTCAACACAAGGTATATATGAATCATTTTCTGAATATTTTATCTTGATTGAAGTGGTTTGACAAATGCAGCATACTTATATTCATTCTGTTTTGAGCACACTTTTCATTTCATGTTGGAAAAGATTCAATACCTTGTCTCAAGATAGAAAGTATAGTGTACTGTGAATTATGAATCTTGTTTAGTGGTCATAATTTGAGTAGCATTCGTACTCTAAATCTGAACTGCAAAGAAACAAGATTCAGGGAAATAAGATAGGGACCTGTGGATATATGAATGTTCTGTAATACTTGAAGTTCGTGTAGCGTCCGCGCTATGAACTTCAATTCAAATTAGTAAACATTCCATCCCCGATGATGTAAAATAGATTTTGGAAAGCAGCGTAGGGACCTGTGGATAAGTGAATGTTGTTCTTTACTTCAAGTTTGCGTAGCGTCCGCGCTGTGAACTTGAAATCAAAATAGTTTAACATTCCATCCCAGTTGATGTACAATAGACTTGGGAAGATTATAGTGTTGTGTGGATTATGAACTTTGTTGTCTGCTCAAATTTGGGAAGCCACTTCAGATTCAATATGACTTTTAGGGAATGGTTCACATGTGACCTATGTTAGAAGTTTTTCTTAATCTGGTTTGGTTTGAACAGTACCAGAATTGGGAGGATGCCGGACAACTCGCCCCCGCTATTTCGCCCGCGGTCATATACGGTCCCAGGATAACTGGGTCCCATTCTTGGTACATACTGGCCCCCAATAATATGCCAACTGGGTCCCGCCCCCGTTTCTGCCGCCTCGCTCCCGGGGTTGAGACTGAATCAATATTGCCGATTTCTTATTAGCTGTGATCGTTACGTTTCGGTTTCTTTCTATAGGTAGGGGAGGTGGACCTGGAAATCGCGCGTACGGAGGGCGCCAGCCCCCACCCCGGAGGAAATCCACCTTAGAGGCCCATAATAGGCCGATAAATTAAAAGAAATTCAAAAATGAATAGAAATCTACTTTTCTACACTGGGGTTGCAATGAGAAAGTCAATGGGAAGTCGTTTTCAATTGGTCTCCATTGGAGGCCAAAATTCCCATTGGTTTAGAACATCACCCAATTGATTTATGGAACCCTGGGACCATTGGGAGACAAACCAAAGGGAATATGATTCCTAATTGGAGGTAGCTCCCAATGGGAAATGCATTTCCCATGTTATCGCTTGGAGATTCGAACCTTCGACCTTCCACTAAGAACTCCGACCCTCTACTGACTGCGCCACCAAGCTTCCCATGAAAGGCATAGGTCCGTACGGATACTTATTGGAATGGGATCCCAATGGGGGAATACATTTCCATCGGTTATATTCCAATTGGGGCGCGGATCCCATTGGACGGCTACCAATTGGGAAGAGATTCTCATTGGTCAGATGCCCATTGGAATAGGGTTCCAATGGTTCAGAGTCCTTTATCCAATTGGACAATCGACCAATAGGAAGCACTCCGTCAACCCAAGGGAATGCCTGGAAGATATGCTATTCCTATTGGATCATTGTCATTGGAACCAATGAGTGCCATTGTAATCCTAGTGTGGGATTTTACCTATTTGAACTGTGACCGGGACCCAGTTGGACCTGGACCCTATGGGGCGGGACCGAAATGGGTGTGGGGCGAATATGGATGGGGGCGGAATAGCGGGGGCGAGTTGTCCTAGACCCGAATTGGGAAGTGTGTTGACGGTTGAAGTTATGGTAATTGTGACCATGTATGTAAACCCTCATATTTTTCAGATCACTATTCCATCACCTAACCCATTATTTTCTATTCATCACCCTACAATCTCTTGCATATTCTAACAGTGTTGAAATCAACACAGAATTGGAAGAAAGTGCTGACACAGGCTGCGTCTGAAGTATCTTATGATGACTAAATTAGGTAAAGAAGTGTAGCTTTCTGATATTTATGTAATATTTACTTAGGTTTTAACATTTGCTAGTGTAGATTCAATTCCTTGGGCCATTGAGAATTAGTAGTGGTGCGTTGCTTACTGTGTAACTTGTAACTTGCTTTTTGGGCAGAGGGAACGCATGCGTCCGCGCAGTGAACTCTATACCACTATGAATTCAATTTTACATTTCTACGCAGTACTAGCACCATAAGTTTACAGTGAATACATAGGTTATTTTTGGTACTTTGAATGTTAAAGCTAAAACAGATTTCACCATAGGGTACATAGGATATCCTTAAAGTTAAAATGCATGAACAGACCTTAATGATGTACAGCATCTAGCTCAAGATCAATGAGGAATAATTTCAGCTTCTTTTAGGTCTGTGTGATTGTCAGTCTTGCCTCTGTTTTTGCATCACTATTAGTAATTTCTAGCAAGTGATGCACATGATTCATTGTATAATCTGAATAGTTAATAGCTAAAGTTTCTTGAACCCCTCTCTGCAACTCTCAGCATTTGATTCTGATGGGTGTTTGAGCTGAATAGTGCATTCCATTCAGCATTGTCTACACTACACCAGTAAATGAAGACATGGTAGGCCTTCAGCATTGACTTTGTGCCTACACATTGTTCAAGTTCTTTCAATACCTGTCCTGAATATACTGGAAATCAATTTAACCCTGTTGAGGGTTTGGTCTGCAAATATCCCATGCAATTTACATCTTCCTTTCATCAATTATAATATCAGCGTTATTTTCCATGATTGATTACTGATGGTAGGTATATTTCTTTAGTCAGTTTATCTTCATTTTGCCAATACTCAAGTGGTCAAACCATGATGTCTTCATGTCTAATTATCCATGTCTTGTACATTTTGTCTGTCATGAGCATGTCACCTACCCTCAGCATATTGCATATGTTTCCTGGTCCATGTCGGAATGTCACAGAAGGCCACACACATCTCATCTTATCAAAGATAAATTTATGAGTCACATTTTGAAATGTCTTGCTCTGCAAGACCCAAAAGTTGATCTTGTTCGTTCTTTATACTTGAGCTGTATACTGCTTATTGTGAACCTCTGTTTTACCCATTATGTTTGATTCCCAGGTGTAAAACCTGGATTCGATTGTGTGGCCAGAAAGATCTTCTAAAGATGCCTCTGAAGAAGTTCTCAAATTACTACTTATGTCAGGAGCACTTTGCTGAGCAAGATATGTTTAGGAGTGGTTTATTGAAGCCTGGTGCCATCCCTTCCTTGAAATTGCCAGAGGCACTCGGTGAAGTGGAAATGAAGGATTGGGCTAATCTAAATATACCTGTCTCAGCCAACTGTGATGTTAATGCGAATGTGATTGTTCCAGTTCCTGTTGCAGATCCTCCAGTTTTGGTTCCTGAGCGTGTGATTAATGATCAGGATCTATTGCATCCACTGCACCCAGAAAAAGCCGTTCTTGTGGCAAGAGCAGAGCTGAGCTTGATACTTGCTCTTGACCAATGCTCTTGATCCAAGATCATTACTTTTGATTCAAGAGCATTTGCTCTTGACATCCCCGGTATCTAAAGTTCATTAGAAAAACATAGCGCAGGCCAGGAAGCGACCCGGCACCGGCATTACCATTGCTGCGCGGCGCCCTGCCGCGCTGTTCTATCTCGGCTACGTACGTGACCGCCTGCCAAAATTTCGCTTCAAAAGAATTAGTTTGGCGGATGAGACGAGACGAGCGCGTTCCTGTCCGGCGTTGAGCCCGGCCGAGGCTCGCACGACGCCAGGTCGGGCGGCTTGGCCAGTCCGGGCCTTCGCTGCCGAGCCGAGCCGAACCGAACGAGCCAGCTGCGCGCTTGACTCCGCCCGTCGCCTCGCCTCGCCTTTTCCGTTCTCATTCCGCCACAGTCCGTCGAAGCGACAACAACAACCATGGATGAAGCTCTCCTGGAAGAAGCTCTGGCAGACTGGGGTCTGCCACATTTGATTGCAGCGTGCAGAGGTAAGGACGTGTAGTGTAGATGCATCGCTATTTTCAATATCACTTTGTCCGGAGTGCGGGTTGGTGTTATGAACGAAATGCGTATCGGCCCCCGTTTGTTGTTGCCGCAACGTTTCTTCGAATCTTCGGTCCGTCTGTCCTCTCGGCTGCTTTAGACATCGGCAATAGAGTACCTGCTCTGAAAGGAGTAAAAACGTATGTTCACCGACAGGGAGGGCGGTCATTTCCCCTCTGAAGTCGAGGGGCGTCTCAGTGTTCATCGCGCCATTGCTTCCGTTTCGTATGCGTCTTCGCAATAGCCTTTCCTGTCACACTAGGGTACGATGGATAATAGGGTATTCCGCTGAACCCCAGAACGGAAGTATGAAGAAGGCAAGAAGTATAAAAGGATGGGCGAGGGGGGACGTGTTGACGGAAACGGACACAGTCCCCCCCCCCCTCACTCACCTATTAGTACTTCTTGCCTTCTTCCTACTTCCGTCTGGGATTCAGCCGAATAGCCTATCTAAAAACGGAAGAAGGGAGTGCCGTAGTTATTTGAGCTCTACTTCCGTTGCTTGATTCGAAGGTATACCCTATTGGCCTTTTGTTTCGGATGCCGTTTTTCCCGTTTTAGGTAAAATAAGGGGGGGGGGGGGGCGGCTTTCTGGCCTCAGGGGAGTTATAGAGGTTTCCAACGAGGCTCCGAAGCGGAAGCTCTGCGCCGTCTGAACTGTAGCATTCATTGTTTGGTCCGTTTTGAACTTCAAGTAACTCAGTTTTGTTTTTAATTTCAGAGAAGAGATTTTCCTTGGAGGCACTTCTGGAGATAGATGTTTCGACTGTGTCTATGGTCACCAATTTTCCTGGCGAGCAGCTGCTTTTGTTAAAGCGTGTTCGTGAATTCAAACAGGTGAGTTTTGAGTGTGCTGGCAAGGCTGGAGAACCGCGTGTGGTAACTTCTAGTGGGAATTTATTGTTATTTATTTTGCATGTATTGTGTAACTACATTATGTAGAGATGTAGCTTATGGTCTTAAATGCGTTGAAACTGAAACACTTTCATTAATTTTGCATTGTAGTTTAACTATTACCTGATGGGATTGTAGTTTCTTGTTAAAATTTTGAATGTTTATCATTAAACTAAATCTCGTGTATCATCCCAGTGCATATCAAGATTTTATTATGGCCATTTATACAAACTTATTAGAATATGCCAGGTGAGCTCTGTGGGAGAAGGATTTATGTAATCAATTTACATTTTATAGCTATATTTTCTATAATCTCTGGGTAGTCAGCAATGTTCTGCAAATTTTGGGGGTTTGATTTCAAGTTCAGAAGTCTGGACACATTGATCTATCACAGTTTACAACAGTTGTAACCTCCCTCTCTTTTTTTAAAAAAATTTGTTAACTGAGAAAAATGCTCGTATTGCATTCAGTTTATTTGAATTTTTAGGCATCACTTTTTGCCTGTTCGTTATTCTGTATTTTGTATTCTTTGTTATTAAATGTAAGGAACTTTATGAATAGTCGATGTTGATGTTTGTTTAATTTGTTTATTCAGGCACAGATCAGTGGTGGTGTCCAGGCACGGAACAGTGGTGGTGTCCAGGCACAGAACAGTGGTGGTGCAGCTAACAGAGATGCGGAAGTTGCTGTGGCTTCCACGTCCTTTTCCAATTTAGATAGTACCAATGAAAAGTCGGTTAGTAGTGCTGTTTGCATGGTGTTTCTTTATTTAAATTGTAAGATTGTTTTGTATTATTGTGTGAGACTAACTTTATTGTGTCATTTTCCTGTTATTAACAGGCATCAGGTACTTCCAGCAGGAAGCGTGGAACTTCTATGCCCCCAAATCATCCAGCAGCTAAAAAAATTTCATTCTTTAATGATGAGAGAATTATTGATGCTCTTGTAAGTTTTGCCACACTGCAGTGCTTTATTCTGTTGAATTTTTCCTAATTATGATTGCATTTTGTGTTAGGATATAGAACAACTGTTAGCAACTGACCGTAACGGTCAACAAGTTCTTCGATATTACAAGGATGAGGTGAATAACTTTGAAAATGATTCTGGGAATGAGACAGAACCTCCAACCCTAGGTAAAATCCACCGTGATGTTGTTGTGGAAATAATTGTAAAACATCTGAGGACCAAACTTCAACGGCCAGATCACCGCCTTTTTTCACGCCTGGCTGCCAAAGTGGTGGAGCTCTTTCCCACAGAGGTTGAAGTGAGTCTTTTGTTATATCCAGAACTTTGACTTCATCTTTTAATTTATTTATTTTTTGAAATTCTGCTAACGTTTTGCTCTCCTTCATTTAGGAAACCTACTATGTGGCACCAAAAACCCAGAGTGAGACGCAAGTCCACCCGAAAGGAAAGTTTCCGGACAAGTTCCGAAATGAACAGACCAGAGATAGAAACCTAGCTCTGTCAGGGCAAAGAGCCGCCGTGGGGCCTTCAGCCTCTCAAAGCAGCAGGAGCACCAATAAACTATCAGCTATTCTCAGTAAACGTAAGTTGTTCTGTCTCTATTTCTATTTCTATCTCAATCTCAAGTAGATTTTCACAGTACCACTTTATTTGCAGCTATTTCACCCGAGGTTATTGGGGCCTGCGAATGGTTGGAGAAAGGCAGGCAGTGGCCTATGGTACGTGAGAAGTGGATGGCATCTGCTCCCAAGAGGTTCAGGAAATTTTTTGCTCTGGTGAAAAGTTCATCAACACCTATTTAAAGAACTGGCCTGTGTTGGCTCATCCGTCTGGAAATGAGTTGGTATGTTTGTTTTTTTTACTTATTTTGCTGTTGTGATTTCTTTTAAAGAAATAATAAGCACCTCTCTCTCCTCAGATTTTGATTGATTTTGATCTACTCTACCCGAAGGCAGAGACAATTTTTAGTTTCTTTGCACATTTTGAGAAGAGAACCATATCAATCGCGAGGAAAGACGTGAAGGACAAAGGTCTCAAAACTCTCTTGACAGAGGAGTATAAAACAAGTCTTGACCAAAGTAAGCTGCTCTTATTTGCAAAGAAATTTAAAACACGGCCTTGCTGAGCGTTAATGTCTTTCTCTGACCATCTAGATGCACGAGTGAGTCTGCTGCTGAAGATTTTGCCAGGAATCAGAGCCTCTCACACTGTGACAACTACCAATACTACTTCTGGTGCTCGTGTGACTGAGAAGATCAGTATAGATCGTGCCACAGACAGTTATTTGGTGCATGTTCATGTAAGTCAACCAGTAGTTTTTAACTTGTCTGAAACTTGAATGCGCATCACTTGTTTTCCCTTGCTGACAAAAGTCTAGCACTGTACCACTTCATGCATACTCATGCACACCATTTTTACATTGAATTATCAGAATTACATGGGCAGTCGTGAAAGTCTAGGACTGATTTCTCACACTCACTTTGAGGCTTATTTTGCAGTAATTTTCCACAGCAGATTGCTTTACTGGATAGAACATGGGTTTGAAGTGGGTTACTTTTTGTATCATGGTTTGACCACTTCATCAATTTCTCATATTTTTTTCATACAATAGTCACTTCTAATTCATGAGGTTAAAAATTCAGCTTGGTTTTAGACTTTTACATTATATGGTCATTTTAATTAATCTTTGGTATATCTCACAATTTGAGGAATTGATTTTTTAATTGCAATGTGTAAACTTTCAGGCCCCGGCTCAATTTTCAAAAGCAAACATCTGTATTATTAATTTTCTTTCTGAATGCTTCATTTATCCATAATTTTATTTCTTCTTTCTTTCAGACTGCAAGTGCCATCACCAAATCTCTTAAAGATAGGAGGGCTGTTCTGCTGTCTGAAGTAGATGAAGACGGAGGTGGCCAACCTCTCATTGTTCTTGTGGGTGCCTCTCTTTCCTCTGTCGAAGCATCGTATGTCTCGATAGCAGATTACCTGTACAAGACAGACGGAGTCCTGGAGGCGGTGGATGTTTTTTTCAAAAGTTTCCATGCGCTTCACATTCCGTACCCTCCAGAAAGTGCCCATATTTGGACCACCCTTCAGAGGGCTATTTATAAGTTTGAAACTGAGTGGGATCATTCATCGAACATTCTTCACTCGTGGATTAATCATTATAAGATTTGAGTGATAGTGCTATTTCTACTGTTTTTGTATTTTCTAGCTTTGTTTATCTGATCTCCAACAAGGATTCTAGTATAGTGTCTAGAATTATTTTTTTCTTATTTTTGTTTTGATTTAAACTGGTGCATTCAAAATGTTGCTATGTCCAGGTTGTGCAAATGGAAGTTTTCAATCTGTCAATGAACTTAGTGCACATGTTCGTTTATTTCACATTGATTTTTTCAAAAGGAGTTTTCGCTGTAAACAGCAAAACTGTTGTAATGGTAGTGCGTGTTATTCTTGGGCAGGGTTTGTTCGACATATCAAAAGATATGCTGCTCGTGAAGTGCCTCTTGTGAATTTTGAAGAGGGGGAAGTACACGAGAAAATACAGGATGTGGAGGACATTATTGTTGATAATGAGTTTGTTGACTTTGATGTAGATGTTGAAGATGAGGATAGATGCTCTATAGAATATTTCGTTAATAATTTTTTTAAGAATACTGAGTTTTTTGCTGCTAGCCTTTATGCCCATCCAAATTCTAGTCGTAAGTTAGTCCATTCTGTGATTCAAAGTACTAGTGATATTTTAACATCCACAATAACCATTCTCAAACAAAATGTTTTTAAAGTGCTATCAAATTGTAATGGGGATGAGAATTTTCCTGACGAATGTGCCAAACTCAATGCTATGTCGAGGGGGTGATTACTCGCGAAATCATGTGTACAAATTCTGTGAAATCCGTTTGAAATCCGACCGAAATCTGCTGTAATCACGCGAAATCCGCCGAATCACCCGAAATCCGTTGAATCACCCGAAATCCGCCAAAATCATACGAAATCTACCGAAATCCACCGAAATCCGCGGAATTGTGCAGAAATCCACCTGAAATCCAACACCATTCAGCGAAATCCGTCGAAATCCTGACCAGAATCTGCTGACCGTGGTGATTGTCATACTTTGGCAGTATGTGCTCTCAGAAAAAAGTATTCTGAAATTAAGAGTTTTAGTTGTAATTTAAGAATATTATATTATTGATATACGGACAAGAATATTTAGTCTTGAAAGAAGTATATATAATACTTGAATATAATATACTTAATGTTAGTATATAATTCTTGTTTAAAGACTTGATGGCAAAGCTATTATATTCTGAACTATAGTATAATAGTTTTACCATGAGCACAAAGAGTGTGGTGCACTCGACTATAATATACTTAATGTTAGTATATGATTCTTGTTTAAAAACTGGATGGCAAACCAATTACATTCTTGACTAGAGAACCCTAGTTTTGCCTCAATACAAGGGTATTGCCACAGTAATTTTCTGAATTATTATTACAGGTGGAGGAGGACCGAATTGATGCTAGAATAAAGCAATTATGAATACTAAAAATGAATGAGTTTTATTCATTTCTTCATGGGTTATAAGTGTTGCCAAATGGAGCCTATTACACATTACAATCCCACTGAAGTAACTGAACTAATACAGGTTGAAATATTATACAACAGAAACTTAATACAACATAAACTTAAGTACAAATGGAGCTTAATACACATTACAAAAGTGAGATCCTACTGAAACAGTTAAATATTTGCAGTAAACTTCTGTTATGATTCAACTTACTTAAAATGAACAAGAGACATAACTAGTTAAAATTTCAGCTGGAATCTGAATGACACTAAAGTTTTGCCCTGAAAAGAACGTAGAACTGTGGCTGCAAAAGTTTTCAGTCTTTTAACATTGACAAACAGCCACTCTCCACTTGACTCAACAGAGTAAGCATGGTAAAATTTCTCAAAAACAATGGTATGATAAAGTTTTAGTACAAAAAAAGCATCCGTACCATCAATAATAATACTATGAATTTGACCAAACAATGGGGAAGTATCATCCATCTCTGGAACAACAACAGAACCAATTTCATACCTCACACCATTGATTTTGAGAAATTTTACAGTAGTGACCGGACAAACTAAGAATGGTTCTGGTAACAAATCGGAAAAAGACATAAACCCACTTAAATTCTGAGCTCTTAAAACGGTGGTCTTAGAATAATTAAATTTCGAAACCAGGCCACGGCCTGATAACAACCTACATGCTAATTTCAATTGCTGCCTTTTCATAATTGTATATGGTAGGTTTATTCTGCTGTGGCATGACTTAGCTCTGTCAGTTCCCTCCTTGTGCTTTGACTCAGTTCTGTAGCAAGAAACAGCATCAAGAGGCCCGATCGACTCCATCAACATAGGATAATGCAATAGAATATGGAACTTGGGCTTCAAAGGTTCCTTGAAAAGACGTAAATAGTCAGCATGATGATCACGGATCAAATTTGTAAGTCTTGGTAAATCATCTGTAAATACAACAGGTGCAGTAACAATATCTACTATTTCACGTGCTTTGAGGTACAAGTTCCATACTTCCATGTCTTCCTCACACACAAGGTGGCCAACCATAAGTCCAAAGTACCTGACTAGGCAACGAGATTCACTCGCAGACATTTTAAGTTTGTTCTTTTTTTTGTCAGTCAGATCATTCTCAGAGATAGCAGGAGGTTTGTTGCCATTATCATTACATCCATACATAAAACCTTGGATGAGATCATTTAAATACCTAATATCAAACCTTTTTTTCCCATAAAGGTACTTGACAATTTTGAACATAACATATCTCCACACTCCTTCATCCATATCATGCATGATATCAACATGTCTATTTACTGCAACTTTAAATGATTTTAGTTCATCAAATACACAAATGTCCTTGACACCAGTGCGGGTAGCATTCTGAAGTGCTACATCTCTGAGATGGCCTTCTTCCGTTCTCAACTTAGTTGGGTCAAGTACAGTTTGCCTTTTTGTTACTTTAATATGTTCAGAACATATACGACAAAAGCGGTTGGCACTGAATGACTCCACAAACCCTAAGATACTATTTGCACCCAAATTATCACCTTCCACTAATACCAATGAAAAGTACAAATGATAAACACCCTCACTTGTTACAATAGTTATGCCTTCCTCCTCTAAAAATTTCAACTCTGTCACAACTTTTCGGAAAGCTTTAGCATTGCCTTGATCACGATCAGATGAATGAAACAACACAGCTTGGAAAACATTTTCTAAAGTACCTGAAAACTGTGGAGGAAGACATGCAATTCTTATATATCCAGCACCCAGTTTATGAACAAGAGTATGGTATCCCAATTCTTTGTTAGTCTCATAGTCGTCAAAGTTGAATGTCAGTGGCAAAACTAATTGTCCCTCAAATAATGGTTTGATTCTATTTTGCCACAGTGATCCTTGAACTAGGTTCTCTATTTTCCCACAATCTTTGGTTGTTTCTAAGTAACTCACATAATTCTGGATTTGATTCCAAACACCCGGCAATTCTAAGAAACCCTTCAAGACAAACCGAAATGGAACAAACTGACCCGTAAGAGCTATTGGCACAGGTATGGGGACACCCTTTTCATTTCTAAGTTCTACAGCATTGCCAATTACAAACTCTTCTGGTTTCACATACGCACCTGAGTTTTTAAATTCTTTAAACCTAAGGTGCTCAGTCTCAAACCCCTTAAACATATCTTGGCACGAGTCCAACATCAGAGATACATCATTTACCTCCACTGATGTGATGACTTTAGCCTCCTCTGCTCTAGAGAGTAAACCAACAATGTTATCTTTTAAAATCTTAAGGAAGCCACCACCCAACAGCCGCAAATGACTATCAATAATAAATTGAATCTGAGCATCTGTTAAATTGTAGACATAGAGATCAGCAATGAAGGAAATAACAGAGGATGCCAAAGCCTTATCAAAACTCAAACTATTCTCAGGAAAGGTTGCACCAGGTGCCACCTTCACATTATCAACAATTGGTTCAATGTGCTCACTCTCTATACTTCCTGCATTACCCTCTATATTTTGACTAGCATCTACATTGCTGTTAATAATAGTAGGAGGGACAATTACCTTATGACTTTTAACATGTTTCATAAAACTATTGTAATTTGAATAGCTTCTACTGCAATTAGAAAAACAGCAAGTCAACGAACCATTATTTACAATGTCTGAGTGATAAAAGTTAAAATGGGCTAAAAATGCCTTGCCATCAGAAAACGCTGTGCGCTTCACACACTCCGAGCACAAAAACATGGTGAAAAAATAAAAACTATTACAAAACAACAGATTCTAAATACCAAGTAGATTCATGACTAGGTAATTATTTGCTTAGCTGCTGTTTGGTACATAGTAAAACATTTAGAAATCTTACAAAACAATATGATACAAGAACAATCATATGAAATTAAAAAAAAAAAAAATCTAAATAGCAATGAGATTCATTACTGATTATTTGCTTGAGCTGCTTTATGGGCATCTAAGCCCTCCAGAAAGTCAGAAACTGTAGTTATGTGCTTATCACCAGGCAGCGAAATGTCATATAAAGCACTC
Source organism: Odontothrips loti (assembly GCA_038380765.1). Lineage (NCBI taxonomy): Eukaryota > Metazoa > Arthropoda > Insecta > Thysanoptera > Thripidae > Odontothrips > Odontothrips loti. The sequence continues at coordinate 2,654,345 of CM076243.1, forward strand.
TGCAGTAGCAGCCAGATATGTTCCGCTTCAGGTGGGTAACCACAATTCAGAGCAAAACAGGTCTTAAAACAGACATCAAGAGCTGATGTGATGCTCGTCATTCTCCATGGCACTTCGTTGACGATGACATACGATGCTCTGGTGGAATTCTCACCTTCTCCTCCAACAGTTGCAATGTATGGCTGAATGGGGGCTCCGAACTGTAGGTACCTCTCCACCCGCTTCTTTTTAGCCTCCTGGAAGTCTGCAGCACCCTGCAATATAAAAGTTTCAGTTATGAGGCATATCACGTTGAATAAATAATTTTAAAAAAATTTAAAATTTTCTTTTTTCATCTAAAGAAATGGATTAAAGATATGGAAATGAACTAACACTGGCTTAGGGACAAAGTGCAGCAGAAAGTACACTCATTATCTGATTGCCCAAGTGGTGCCATAGTGTTGGTAAATACAACAGATGGCAAATTTGAACAAATATATCCAGCCCGTTCTACCCCTTCCCCTCCCACCCTCTCAATTCAGATGCATCATGAGACAGTCACCATTAGAAAATCAATTAAGCTGTTTGTACATATGACTTAAGACTAGCACTGATAATTACCCCCTCCCCCAGAACAGACTACTGCACAGCAAAACCAACCAAAACAGCCAGACACAGAATCCACTAAATGCACTTTGGAACCCATACTCACTGGAACATGTAGCATGAAGGCAGATCGTGCTTCGTCAGATGAGGGTTTCAGAGTTACTCTCCCAACCTTGACCCTTGATTTCAGCTTGCAGAGTACTGGCAGGACTTGCAAAACCACAAAATCCTTTTCAGCTACAATGAGATATTATATGAACTTAGTCAGCTGGTTAAGTAAAGGCACCCACAGTATATCAAGTCTAACTGGAGTTAAACTTACCTTCATTGTCACCTGCAGAATCCATTGAGGCTTTAAATTTTTGAAATACTTTCTTGTCAGGGCAATTGGGGCGCTCAATAAGTTGATACTCCAATAATTTCTTAACATATGAAGAAAACATTAGCCAGTTGGCCATCAAATTGTTGCCCTTCCCTCGTAAGCTCTCATACTGATCCTTCATTACATCCGGAAGGATTTCAAAGTCATCCAGCACCTGACAGAATTATATTAATGTGAATTAGAAAATCACAACACGCACCAATGCACACAACTTGCAAGAAGAAACATACCAGTTGAAATGAGCTAGGCAGTTTTAGAATGTTAAACCATTTGTCAACATAAACTGCTGGTGTCATCTTTTCATCCAGAAAGAGGCCTTTTAACCTTAGGTTGGCACACATCCGCCAATGCAGCTGGACTTGCTCAAGAGGTTCAAAATTCCGTTTCAACCACTCAACTGCATTATTCTCTTCATTAGTGCCAGTCACTAAAATTTAATTAGAGCACAATTAGGAGCACAATATAGGAAAAAAATTGATCTCAAATTTCCATAAAATTTACCTGTGACAGAAGGCAACCTGCCCTCCTTACTGGATTTTTTACCTCGAGGGAGCGCTCCTTTGTTTCGAAGACAAGTCTTAGCATTTTTGACTCTGTCATACACCTTCCCTTTTGCACACCTCTGGGAAATGCTTTCAGTGTAGGGAGCAGCAAACCAAGTTGAGGCCTAGAGGAGAATCAAGTAAAAATTTTAGAGATGCTTATCATGCTCATAAAAAATATATTGAGCAGCACAGAAAATATTCACTACTGAAAAATACCTTTTCTGATGGGAACAATTTACATATCTTAACAGTTAGATTTTCATACTGTTGATGTGTTGGACTAAAATAAAAGAGAAGGAAGAAGTAAATAGATAAATACAATGAATCATTTGCAGTTAAAGCAATTCTAGAAAATTATGTTAATAACTTACAATTCTGTTTGTGTAAGGAGCCATGGCACAACTTTGTTCAGAATCAGCCCCCTGTCCGAATCGTCGAGCCTCTTATTATTATTTTGGAACCTCGTAAACACACAAGATGTAATCGTATCCTCATTAAGAAGCTTTGCAAGATCCTGGAATAAAAAACAAGAAATTGAAATTACTATGCACTATGAAACATTGAAAGAAACACGAACAACATAAATTGAACTGTAACACTTACTAATTCAGCTATGCACTTGTCAGCTCTGAATTTGACCCTTCTCTGGCATCCAACCTGGCCAACATCAACTAACGGTTGAACATGAGTAGCTCCCAGCTCCTTAGACTGCTCGTCATCAGGACCTGAGTTAGAGCTGTTCACCTGTAAGACACAATAGGTTAAGTAGTGTCAGACAATACTTATTTGCAACACTCAAGACATACCCACAATTTATTCTGTGATATATGTGAAGAATGAAAGGTGACCCCCCCCCCCCCTTTCCCTCTCTCTTCCACTCCATCTGTTCCTGTTCCCCCTCCCTCTCCTCTAGTTCCCCCCCCCCCTTCCCATCTCTTATCCCTAACTCTGTCTTACCACCTCTAAAATACATGGCAACACTAGGAGATACCTATAGTTTTACTTTGAATATTAGGATAGGGTGAGGGGCGGGGGTACTTACAAATAATTGACCCTCCCACTGGGGAAAGTGAAGACGGTGGTGAGGTGGGGGCAGAGAGACAGAGTCAAAAGTTCAGCGGCAGAGATACACATGGAGAAGGGGAGACAGAGTGACAGAGGCAAAGACAGAAGGAAAGGGGCAGGAGGTGAGAATGAGACAGAAGAGGTGGGGAGGGGGGATCAAGAGATATACAGTTTAACTTCGTCGGGAGGATAAAAACAACAATATGCAATCGGGTTTTCTTTGCATAATTGTTGCAAAAAAAAGTTAAAAAGTTAAGGATCGTTTTGTTTGATTTCTAATATGTAAAAACAATTACAATAGAAACTTTGAGAAAGTAGCAAGAAAGAAAAAAATTATACATATACTTCAGCAAAAATCTTATGACACATAGAAGTCTCTAATATTGTCGTGAAAATTGAGAATGCCACTCTTTCAAAAATCAAGATTTTGATAAACATTTCTTTGCATTAACTCACCATTACATCTGTGTCGTCAGGATCTGACTCAGTATCACTCAGCTGCTGACTTCTACGTTTCCTCTGCACTCTTGGTCTTGGAGTTGTTTCAGGTGCAGCAGTGGACACAGGTGATATGGTCGTTTCAGGTGCAGCAGTGGACACAGGTGATACATTAAGCTGAGACTTTTCACCCTCAGAAGATGAACCACCAACATCCTGTTGATACAACCAAATACACTGATTACACACACACACAACCTCCCTAAAACTGATAGGAAAGGAAAAAACCTTAACAATTTCACTTACCATTGAGGTGCTTTTCAAAAACTTGTTGAGTTTCAGCTCGAAAGTCAATGGGACCCCTGGTGGGAATTCAGTTGGAGGAAACAAGTTCTGGATTTGCCGCCTCGTCAGCTCCAGGAAACCCACTCCATCAACCCCATTTTCTGAAAAGAAGAACAGTAGCTATGAGCACTAATCAAAAACGGCCATAATAAAAAACAAAGGCGCCCTTTCGTTGTCCCAACTACATACAAGCCAGCCAGCCATCCACACAAATGACGGACGCAACAGCGTATTCCGCTGAACCCCAGAACGGAAGTAGGAAGAAGGCAAGGAGTACTAAAAGATGGGTGAGGGGGGAGGTGGGACTGTGTCCGTTTCCGTCCAACACGTCTCCCCTCGCCCATCCTTTTGTACTTCTTGCCTTCTTCTCACTTCCGTTCTAGGATTCAGCGGAATACCCTATAAAGGGGAGTCGCGCGGACCGGACAGTGGAAGCAAAACAAAAATAAAACGGCTGAACACTTAATAAGTTGGGCGATTAGCGAAGCCTCGTACTGCACAAACTTAAAACATCAAAATAGAACGAGGGGACTCTCTCGATAACCGCCCGAGTAGCAAACGGGCGGTCGTCCGGACGTCTCTACCCCCCCCATGGAGCAAACCGAGAACCCGCAAGCAGCGCGACGGAGAAGGAACTAGGAGCCCAAACTTCGGTCGGATCGGCCAGACAAACGAAGAAACGGCACGAAGACACGGAGTACGCGGAGCAAAAAGAAGCGGGTGCTGACGAAGACCTTTGCGCCCCCCGCCAGGAGGGCGGGTGAGCCGGAAACCAAAACCACTACCCTTTCCCTTACAGCGGTCTAGGACCCCGACGGAGTGGTGTCCACCTGGGGTTGTCCTTCATACGACACGGGCGCACCACGAAGCGGGCGAGACCAGCCTGGCGGGAGTCACGACCCCGTCAGGCGTAACTTAGTCGAGAACGGGGGGCTAACGCCCCCTCCAGTTGAGACGGAGAGCGTCTCTTAGACTGATACCAACCAACCAACCCCTTCCCCTCCCCCACGTCCGTTTGAGTCCGCTTTCAACCCCCCCCCCCCCCACGTCCGTTTCAGTCCGCTTTCACCCCCCCCCCTTTACGTCCGTTTGAGTCCGCTTCCGACCTACCTCCCTCCCCACTCGACCACGCACGTACCTTATGGACGGCCTCAAAGGCGGAACACGCGATCAAGTTTTTAAATAATGACTAAGAAAAGACTCAACAGAACTTGGAAACTGCCTCGCGATGTTAGGACAAAGTTGGATCCAGCAGGCATCGGCAGGCATGCGACTAGACTCGCATCTTCACGTACTTACTTTGCAAATGTTCCTGAAACTGCCGAAGCCCCGTCAGCTCCAGCAGGTTCCTGAGTCCGTCCGATGTATCGTCTTCCTCTCCCCACATCTTGTTGATGCTCACCCCGAACCGCACCGGCACCGCACGAGTCGAGACGCGTCTGCCCTCGACGACCGACTGAGACTGACTGGCGTGGCGTGGCTGCGGGGACTGCGCGGAGAGCCAGACGAGCCGAGACGGGCGAAGCGGCGCGGCGGGCGAGCGAGCCGGCGCGGGCGAGGGGAGTGGTGGTGTGGTGGTGGCAAGGTGGCGAGACAGCATTGTTGCTGCCAACTGACGTCTCTCTCGCACTCATAGCCACAGCCAGTCCGACTCTGGCTAAAGGGTTATTCCCTGCGCGCTGAATAGATGAGGACATATCGCTTCGGCAGCGGGATAGAACTGTATATGGGCGCCGTTAAATTTCCCATCGGCGGCGGCGTTCAGGGAAATACTGCCCGGCGGCCAGTCGGCTTGTCCATGTCGGAATTTCACTTGTATTTGAGCGGGAAACAAGACGAGAATCTAGTGCTTCGTACATGTTAAGGGCATATTTAGATACAAAAATAAATCTGAACACGGCACACCAGGCGATCGGAAGTAGTAGGCTAGGTTGACGAGCTGGCTCGCGTAGGAAATAGGAAAGTGAGAAGGAAAACGGCACGGAGATAAGGTGTCATAGGAATCCAAGCCGCGCCGTTGTATTTTCTTCGGCGGCGGCAGCGTGCCGTTCAAAGCCGGCGGCGTGGCGTACCGGCGCGGCGCCCGTCTCTAGATGCAACAACGATTTGGCCTAAATAGAATCCCGAAACAGAAGTCAGAAGTCGCAACGAAGAAGAACGCAGCACAATGTATCAGAAATCGAGTGATTTTTTTGAAGAGCGGGGTTCGGAAAACGCGAGTTTTCATACTTTGTCCACCGTTTTTCTCCGTTACGACTTCTCACTTCCGCTTTCGGCTTCTCCGGGGTACTATATTTGTAGTTTTCTGGGTCCCAACCTGCCGCCCAAGCGTTGGACCTCCTAAGCCTTTGTATATTCTTCATTTAATCAAACTTCACTTGTTTAAAGAATAGCGTATTCTAAAATTAACCATGTGTTTCAACCCAATCATATGTTTCGTTGAAGAATACCATTTCTTATTTCAAGTATAAACCAGCGTTTCAACCAAGAAAGTTATACTTAAAACAAGAAAAAGTAGAGCAAAACTATTTCTATTCTTAATTTAAGAAAACATTTTTCTGAGAGTGTTGCGCTATTTCTCATACAGTGCACAAGCAGGTCAAACGACGCGTTTGAAGGCCGCGACTTTCTCGAGAGGGAAAGTAAACAAATAATAGTTTCCTGTTCGAGTAAGTAGTAATTGACGCTAACTTTCGGTTTCGGTTTCGAATTGTGGCTAGATCGCCGACTGGCAGTTAAAGCCATGAACGTTAAAGTTTCTGACATTCAATGAAAGCCATGAGAATATTAAAGTTTCAACGTACCATTTTAACACGAAGTCAGCGCCGTTGCCAAACCCTACAGCAACCACTACAACACAATCACGGATAACAGATTGCGTTTCGGATTCACTTCGGCTGACTTCGTCACGGCACGAGACACCCCCCTCCCCTTCCCCGCGTCCCCCCGTGCAGGGTGCAGTGCAGGAGTCCGAGCCCAGGCGGCGCTCTTGCCTGGTGGTACGTGCTGCGGATTGAAATCCGATGTTATCCGGTAGAATCCAACTTATCCTGAGCGAAATCTAGCAAAATCTGACGAAATCCGGTGAAATCCGTCGAGATCCAGTGAAATCCGTCGAAATTCTGTGAAATCCGTCGAAATCCGGGGCGAAATCCGTCGAAATCCGGTGAAATCTGGCAAAATCCACGAAATCCGATGAAATCCGATGAAATCATGTGAAATCCGATTACATGAAATCATGTGTACAAAAAAAAGTGGAGTGATCGCCCCCTCGTGCTATGTTTAATGTTCTGGAGAGTCCTTTTGATGGGATGATAAGTGACTACAAACGTCTCTGCAACTTGGGCGAGACTGGAAATTTTATCAAACCAGAACCTGTGTTAGTTTGTCACGAGGACAGGTATGTTAATAAGGAGAAATCGGTAGAACTAATCAGGGCTCCCGTTTATGAATACTTTATTCCACTTAGGAAAGTTTTAGTTAAGTTTCTAGAATTGCCTGGTATGTTTTCATCTATTACTAGATTTATGTTCAAACTCCGTAATAGGAGTGGTATTTCACATTTTCTTCAGGGAGAGTTGTGGAAACAACTCTCATCAAAGGATGATGGAAAACTTTTTCTACCCATTGACTTGCACTTTGATGACTATGATCCTGATAATGCTCTTGGCTCCCACCATGGTGTCCATTCTTTTGGAGCTTTATATGCTAGTTTGGCTTGTTTGCCACCTGATATGCAGTCTTCTATTCAGAATATGTTCTTATTCCTTCTTTATGAGTCTAAATATAGAAAAATAGAAAATGGCAATTCAGTTGTATTTGCTCCTGTCATATCAGAAATGAAGTTCCTTGAAAGTGAAGGCATTACCATAAATGTTGATAATATAAGAAAACAAGTATACTTTCGCATGTGTGTGGTCCGTGCTGATAATGCTGGTTGCCATGGTATTGAGGGCTTTGTTGAATGTTTCACAGCAAGATTTTACTGTAGATTTTGTAAAATGTTTAGGGACGATTGTAAACGATTTTGTTTCAGTGTGCCCAACAATCTATTGAGAACTGTTGAGAACTACAGAGATGATGTTAATACTACACGGAAAAAAATGTGTTCGCTGGGTTAGCGAAAGTGTGTTTGCTGGAGCCTTTTTCGCTGTTTTAGTGTGTGTCTTCGCTGACATAGCGAACGACATTGCTTGTCTTGCAAACTTCCACTTGCTGTTGTTGCGAACCCATGTTGCAGCCCCTTGTTCGCTGATCTGGCGAACACGTTCGCTATGTGAGCGATCGTGTTTACTAGATCAGCAAACAAAGCAGAAAACAGAAAAACCCTGGTCCGCGTCTTGAGTACGGCTTCTGATAGTGGGCTAGAGGGTGTGTCACGTTAGTATAGCGGTTAGCGAGCCTGAGAGTCAACTCAGAGGTCCTGGGTTCAAATCCCAGCTGGGACACGGTGTGCGAAGGCACTAGGAGTCAGAATTACGCCCGGATGGTACAGCCCTCAATACCGCCGTAACAGCAAACATTTTAGCTGATTGTACAGCAAAATTAAAATCGCTGTAGCAGCAACATTAGATCGCTGAATCAGCAAACAGTTCCTCAGCAAAAAAAAATTGCTGTTGCAGCAAACATGTTCGCTATCTCAAAACGAGCGAAAAAAAATCGCTGCTGTAGCGAAAAATTCGGTAAAACAGCGAAAGTATTTTTTTCCGTGTAATAATGTAACTCTTACTGGTATTAAAGAGTTGTGTGTGTGGAATGAAATTCCAAGCTACCATTGTGTTACTAATGCTAACTGTGATATTATGCATGATCTCTTTGAGGGTGTATTAAAATATGATATTTGTAAAATTTTGTACTCTCTGATTCATGACAGAGGGTATTTTTCTGTGGAAATTCTTTGTGACCGGGTGAATGGGTTTAATTATGGTCCAGTAGAACAAGGCAACAAGACTCCAACTTGTCACTTCTCTGTTGATCGTTTTTTGAATTGTAGTTTAAACCTCTCTTCTTCTGAAATGCTATGTTTCACCCGTTACCTGGGAGAGATGGTAGGGGACTTGATTCCCGAGGGTAATTCGGCTTGGAAATTGTATCTTGTACTACATGATATTTTAGAACTAATTATGTGCCCTTTCATTGAACCAGGAATGGATATTTACATGCGTACTCTGATTTCTGAACATCATCAGACCTATGTTAATTTGTATGGAAGTTTAAAACCGAAGCATCACTTCATGTTACATTACCCTGACTTGCTTAAACGGAATGGTCCTCTTTCTTCTTTGTCAGCTTTAACTTCTGAAAGAACACACCGTATAGGTAAAATGTATGCCAAAGCATGTAATTCTAGAATAGATTTTCCATTCTCTGTGTCTGTGAAGTATCAACTCACCTTATGTAATCGTTTAATGAAATTTGATACTGTATCTGAAAAACTTGTGAAGTCCAAATTTTGTAAACTGCAGTCTTTAAGCCATTTTCAATCATTCTATGAATTTTTTGATGTGAACCCTATGTATGAAGTAAATGTAGCCAATAGTATTTATATTTTTGGAACCATGTACAAAGTTGGTATGTATGTTGTTACGAAAGTAGGTGATTTGTTTGTCACGAACCCGTGTCAGAGGAGCGGGGAATCCAAACGGCGCGCCGCCGCGCGGGCAGCCACCGTCAGCTCGATCGGAGCGCGCACGCCACGCCACCTACCGGCAAGGACCCGAACCAACTAGTGGCAGGCCGGTCGAGCCCAGCGGACGGTGCGACGGCGTAAACAGAAAGGTCGAGAGCCGGACTGACGGACTGACGGGTTAATGAAAACCGGAAAACACGTTGACTAGTGGATCACGTGTTCGTGTAACGTTACCGCACGGACGCGACGACGGACACCTGCAGCTGCCGTCGCTAACTCCACCATGATTCCTGAGAAAAGCCAACCAGCCCGAAAGGTGTGTGCATTGCTAGTCAGCTGCTGCGGCGATGCCGTCCGTCAGAACGAAATAGTGAGAATTGTTTTGCAGGGCACGCAGGCCAGGAGGCCAGGTTTGTCGTCCCATCACCAGACCATCATGAGGGGCTAGGCGCCCACGCCGCCGCCCCGGCCATGGCAACTGGTGCCCACCGAGACCGAGACCGATGTGACGCCGGCCACCCTTCCCTTCGCCGGACCTGACCAGGGTCAACCGTACCCTAACCTGCATGGCTGGAGTTCAAAATTGTTCTTGATGATTGTGAAGTGATTGTGAAGTGTTAGTGAAGTGTTAGTGAAGTGTTAGTGAAGTGTCCAGCAGTGTTTCTTTTGATTCACTTGACTGTTTCAAATTAGCCATGGCTTGTAATGCCATTAAATGTTTATTAATTATGTGGTGTGTGTGAGTGTGAGGGTGTAAGCTGGCCAGCAGTGTGTGTGGAGTAGGATTAACCTTCTTCATTCAACCCGTCAATTGGTGAGTTGACAAATTAAATTATATTTTCCGTTAGGCCCACGGTATTTGTCTTTGTTTGAACTCTGTAACTCTGTACGGTACATATAAGTATTCAAATTAGACTAGTGTGTCTAATTATTCTATTTCCTGCACGTTGTATGTGCTATATGGGAAATTATATTAACCCTCAGTGACTCTTATTTGAGTGCTAATTATCGCCACTTGGAAGTGGCTTTACACAGGGTTAATTATTGACCTTACCGTTTCGGTTGTATGAAATCTAATTGCCTCGAGCACCTTGTGTAGTGTATTTCTGCGCTGGTAATTGCATAGTCAGTGTGATTAGTTTAATTACATTCATCGAACCACATCTATTTCTCATATATGTTGCGTTTTGAGACTTTGTTAATTATTCCAGCACTGCTATAGGCTATATTTCTCTATCTGTACCTGAGTTCAATTTATTGTAATAAAATCTTGTTTACTAAAATTTCTATTAATATTAAGTATAGAGTCAGTCCTTTCACTCTTGCGTTAATTCTTATTTACAACATAATTAACTTGAGTCATTAGTTCATTTAGTGGACTGTGAAGGCTCCTTGGTTTTTCATTCAAAAAAACAATTAATACTACTGCTGCTGCACCTTAGAACCCGGAAGGCAACACTTTTGTCAGGGCCTGCAGCTATTTATAAGCAGTCGTGTTACATGTTTCCCACATTTGGTGAAATTTTATATATTGTTCATGATAAATCTTTTGTTACTTTTGTGTTGAAGCTGAAAACTACTATGCATTATCGCTCACATGTATGTGCATATATAGTTGACGACAGTGATGATATTGCCTGTGTGAAACACAATGAGTTGTTGTACCACATCCCCCTATGGTGTAGGACAAGCCCCTTAGATGGGAAAAAATGTGTGTCTCTGAGGCACTCTCTATGAGCAAATAAATAGAGCTTCGTTATACATTTTTGTTGAAATTTTTTATCCTCGCAACCAAATACACAGAAGAATTTTATACCGTAACTGGGATTTTATTTCCAGATCCGAGAAGTGTTAACATTCAAGTGCGTTGGCTATTTGGCCTATACACAATAACGCAAAATAATTTTGGACTGCGGTGTCTTCAGGGGACAAAGTGTCACCCCGACGACGGGGAGGCGATACGACTTACAGTGATTTGTATAACAAGTGTTCTTGTTTTGGTTCCTTTTTTGGGCTGAGGGGGAGGGAGGTGGGGGGGGGGGGGCGACAGTCCCGTTTCCGCCCCCTCAGGGGAAACAAAACACTCCTATACGTAGGCAATACCAATAACTTCGTTATCTTCGTTAGCCGACCTTGAAACCGCCCCTGTCAGACCTATTGTCTGCCTGCCAGGGGCGTGTGTGTATGTGAGGCGGGGGTGTCTGTTTTCTACCATCCACTTGCATTTCCCTTCCACTGTTTCGTCTTGACCTAGGCCCAGTTTGGGCTTGATCGGATTCCACTGTGCTCTTGACCTCAGCAAGAGCAAAATTCTTAATTTAAAAACAGGGGTGTCAATGCCATTTACCAAGTTAACTTTTACATAATGTCAAAGCAAGAAACCATTGATTTAAAGCAAATGCTCTTAAAACAAGCGCGAATGGCTCTTGCTGCAGTCAAGAGCATTTTCGTCTTAAAGCAATGCCAATTCACTTGAGACAAGAACGGCTTTTTCTGGGTGTGGCCTACAGTGACCTGCTTGTACCTGACCCAGTGCATTTTGTGATGGCACCTACACATCAGGGTGGCCCAGATTTTAAGGACTATGGAGGAAAAGGTAAACAGTGTTGTGCCATGGCTGTACAGGCAATAGCAATGGCAGTTCTTTTGGATCCTGCTGCCTGGACGACACATGCAATGGATTTGATTCTACAGCAGGGTAATGTGTTGCATGACAGAAGTACTAAAACAAATATGAACAATGTGTATGAATTTCTTTCCCCTAGTGATCTTGTCAAGGAATTTTTTGTAAATGCTAATGAGGTCACACTTTCAGTTGGTAAAGGTATCTTGGGTTCTCACTGCGGTACTCTGGTTCACAAGTGTCTTATGACAGCTTTAGAGGAATGTCTATCCATCACTGGTGTTTCAGGAGTGACCATTACATCCCATGACTACACTCAATCTGCTTGGAGAATGAACGGGCTTTACTGGTTCTTTGATTCACATTCCAGAGACCAAAGGGGCAAAATGGTTGAAGGTGAAGTAGGAAAGGCTTTTTGTGGCTGTTACAGGACATTAAAAGATTTGTGCTGGGCCTATTACCAGAACTTTAGGCATCCAAATGGTGAGGTCAAGGAGAGCCACTTTGAAGTTACTCCAATCACTATTTCGTACATGCCCGCTGAAATCATCACACGTCCAATTCTTGACGAAACGATGGAGCCATTGGTGCCTGAACAGACGCAACTGGATCAACAGGTGTCTGACACACCTCCTTCCTCAGAACAAAATGTTGTTCAGCAAAATAGAGGTCAGAAAAGAAAGAGGGCCAAGGAAAGTATGCCTCGAGAGTGGTATAAAAGTGAGTTGCCCTTGAAATTAATTACTACATCATGTTACTGAAGTCATTGCTTAATAATTATTTTTCAACCCAACCAGGCCCAAAACCTTGATGTCTACAATTTCTTTGTAACTAATCTGTCATGATAGGGTGTGTATGGTTAGTTGCCCTGCAAAATTTCTTGGTTTTTGTAATATTTTGGTCATTTTCATGTTTGAGAGGTAACATTAGAAATGCTGAAGTGCTCAGTTTTAAGGATACAGTTGAGATTCAATTTTTATTTTTTTGCAAGTGCAAGATAAAGTGAGTCTAACACAAATGATCTGTAAACTTTTTATTTCATGGAAAGGTTACATATGGGTTGAAAAATCATTTGAGTGAACCATTTCTCAAAATTTTTGATTTGCTCTCTCTGGTTTTTAGCCCGTCCCGACACGTTTCTTTAGAAACGGAAAGGAGCCGGGCTTATAGTCTGATGCCGCATGTTCGTTCGGGCGGACGTATGTTCGCCGACTTATCGTTCACAGATTAACTTCAAATTTTCAGGATAAACTCCATTTTTAACGTAGATACACGTTCGGTGGCAACAATTTTGAATTTTGGTCGCAATTACGAGTAATTAACATAAAACTAACGCCCTCTGGGTGAGAGGGGGAGGGGAGGGCGGAGGGGAGGCGGCGCGTGGCTGTGATTGGTTGGGCTCGGCTCGGCTCGGCTCGGCTCGGTTCGGCTCTCGGCTCTCGGTAGTCGGTTCGGGTTCGGAGTCGGAGTGGGCAGCGGGGGAGTGGCAAGTGGGTGTTGTGTAAATTATTGACGTTGTTGACATTTTGTTGAACAGTGAAGATTTGTTTCGTGTAACTGAGTTACGGATTTTTGTATACTCGACGTCGCTCTCAATCTACGAACATTTGATTACTGAATCAACGTCTGCAGATGCCTCGTTTAGGTGCTACTGGCGGCGAAGAATACAACAAGTGGTTTCCTCAAGCCAAGCACTGGTTTATAATCTCGACTTTGTTTGACTGATATCATTATTTGGAATTACCTGACATAGTATAAATCATCGTCGCAAGGAATACTTCTAATTTCGTAAGTATGTGGTGTGTTTAGGTTAGGTGGCTTCAATTGCCATGATTTGGTTTGTGTTATGTATTGGTTTTGTGAAAGTCACTATCTTTTCAGGTTATTTTATTTTATCACAGAATTAGATGGAGTCTATGATGAATGGCATCATAACATGATTGAGGCATTATCTGAAATCTCAATTAATCCGGACACTTGTGAATGAATCCAATATCTAAGTTAATTCTAACTCAAGAAGTATTCATAATGATCGCCATCAGTTCCAGTCTATGCCTTTCAGTTGATCCTGGCTGACTAGCACAACGAGGAATTATGGAGGTATTTTTTTCATCAAATATATTAATGTTTATATTTGATTCTATTCAAGTCTTCCATCTTGTGTTGGTTAGGTGTGCAAAGTCGTGTGTGATGTCATTTTACAAAGGTTTAGTTTATTTTTGCATTGGCTGTGTTTTTTTTTTTTTGTTTTTTCCCCCCTTTAGTTTCTGTGTGTGCAACTGCAGAGCAAGATCTCAGAACGCTCGTGCCCAGACCAGGAAGGAATCAAATCTCGTATACACTGACAGCTCTCAGATCTCTTTGCTGCACAATGCGGAATAATGTGAGTTCGTTTTCAGTGTTTACATTCCAGGTCACTTCACAGAGCATAAGGTGTCATGCAACAAGTTCATATGATCAGTTTATTTGTAAATGGCTGTGTTCATTTATGATCTTAAAAGATTTTCTGGTTGAAAGCTTTGCTCGCAGCCCTCATTTGTTTTGAATTAACTTCAAAAAGTTCCATTTTTGTGAACAAGTAACATTTTTCGAACTTTGACTAAAGCATGTCTCGATTTTGCTCTGGTGCGCATGCATGCTTCAAATTCTGGCTTGTCCTGCTGCTGGATTAGATAAAGATTATATTTTGTTTAAAATCTTGTATTTTAGAACCAGAATCAATAATGTTCAGTATTTTCATGTCCTTTCCATTTCTTTATTTTAATTAATAATTTTACATGGCATCTCTGCTCCCAACTTAACTTGTGTTTTTTTACATTTCAGGTCATCAAGTATGTGGAGTTGGTTTTCAGCTGTCAAGTTGATGTCAAGAGACTTGTAAAGTTGCGACGCTAACTTCAAATTTTCCTGCCTTAAGTGTGATTGTGTACATCTTGTAAGTAATTTTTTTTCTGTTTGTTGTTGTTGATTTTTGCTAAAGCTTACTTTCCTTATTTTTTAAATTATTTTTCTTGATTTCTCTTCTCTTACATTTTAAAATACATCCTTTGATTGTTTTTTTTTTTTCCTTTTGTTTGGCAGCATCAAAGCAAGACCTCAGAACGCTCATGCCGAGACTAGGAAGGAATCAAATCTCGTATACACTGACAGTTCTCGGATCTAATTGCTGCACAATGTGGAATGATGTGAGTGTGCTTATTGATTTCTAATATCATGACTTTCTTTCCAAAGAGTTCTATCGTACTCTATTACGCTATCCCATGTAGATTGCAAACAGTACAATTCAGTGATTATGTTGCTCAGAAGCAACCATTTTGTCTTCTATGTTTTGGTTGGTATGATGTGAAAAGTGCAAACCTTATGAGTGCTTATGCCATGCATACTCCCATTTGTATTTATGAAGCTTCAGTAGCATTGAGAGAGTGTGAAAATGAATATAAGAATACTTCTTTATCATGGAGCATGTCACATCATAGCTTTTCCAGATATTATGGAGGTATATTTCTTATCAAAAAATTAATGTTTATTGTTGTTTCTACTCAAGGCTTTCATTAAGTGTTGGTTTGCTGTGCAAAGTCGTGGTGTCATTTTACAAAGGTACATAATTAGTTTATTTGTGCATTGGCTGTGTTTTTTTGTTTTTGTTTTCC
Source organism: Odontothrips loti (assembly GCA_038380765.1). Taxonomy (NCBI): domain Eukaryota; kingdom Metazoa; phylum Arthropoda; class Insecta; order Thysanoptera; family Thripidae; genus Odontothrips; species Odontothrips loti. The sequence goes on from CM076243.1 coordinate 2,669,607, forward strand.
CTTTTGTTTCTTTGTGTGCAGATGCAGAGCAAGATCTCAGAACGCTCGTGCCCAGACCAGGATGGAATCAAATCTCGTATACACTGACAGCTCTCAGATCTCTTTGCTGCACAATGCGGAATAATGTGAGTTTGTTTTCAGTGTGTCACGTGTCACATGTTACATCATCGCTTTTCCAGATATTCCCTGTATATTATTACAGGTCACTTGACTGAGCAGAAGGTGTCTTGGTGAATGGCCCTGTTCATTTATGATCTTAAAAGATTTTCTAGTTGAAAGCTTTGCTCACAGCCCTCATTTGTTTTGAATTAACTTCAAAAAGTTCAATTTTTGTGAACAAGTAACATTCTCTTCATTCTCTTCACATCCACACCTCTCTTCTTTTGTTTTTTTTTTTAATTATAATTTGCTCCCCCCCCCCCCCCCCCCCTCAAACCCTACTGCTTATAAATGTTACTCTTTAAGCTTCTCCCATTTTAAGTTTCTTTCCTCTTTTTTTTTTTTTTTTACATTCTCTGTTCTTTGTTTCGTTTGCAGCTGCTAAAGAAGACTTGAAAATGATTAACTCTTAACTGAATTCAAACAAATGAACACAAGAACTTCCAAATGGTTCTCTGACCAGTCTTTGACATGTAGTAATGTAGGTATGGATTTGTACTGCATGTTGATTTTCTTTAATAAAATATTACTTCACTAATTTGTACTAATTTTTTGTTTGCTCCCAGTAATAGCACCTGGTAATATCTCTGAGACAACCGTCAATTCAAAGAAGAAGAAAAGGATCACCAATGAGACTTCCACCTTGAGAGGGATGCTGTTCTAGTGTCTGGGGACTGTTCCCAGTGGATTTTGCATGGTTCATGTGGTAAGTCTTGCGTCTTCTTGCTTTCCTTGTCCTCCCTCTGCTCATGCTTTCCATTCATTGTAACTTGTTCTGTATTGCAGATAAAAGAACACAACAGTTCTCAAAAATTTTCATCATATTTTATTTTCTTATTGTGTTGAAATTTTGCTCTTATTCTTTTTTTCTTTTACTTTTAATTTTAGGTTCTAAGAGAAATCTTTACAGCATCTGAAATTGCTGTGAGCAAATACGTAACCAAACTGATACCAGCTTCAAATTTATAATGAACATGAATCTTAAAATAAATAGAAAATGCTATTGACATGGCAAGCAATATAAATTAGTTATTATTATTATTATTGTTATGAAACATTCATAGTACTCCAGGTACTAAAAAAAAAAAAAAGAGCAAACATATTTAAACATATCAATATTAAAAGCAGAACTACAATAAAAGCAGAACTACAAAATAAATTTAAACTACTGTTTCTTTAATTAAGAGGGGTTCAAGCTCTTCAATTATTTTGTAGAGCCCCTTTTCACTTGGATGAATGATGTTTTTCTTTTTATTATCTCTACCAGAGCTGAAAGAAGTTCAGTGGAATTAAAATGGGTTGCAGGTCAAATTAATGATAATGATAATGATGACAAAAGTGAACATACCATTCAAACAGCGTCATATCTGGTATGAGCTTGTCATTTGCAGTCCTCATGAACATTCCATGCGTTGGAAAAATTTTGACATTTTCATCATGTTCTGAAATTGAGTTGCTTTTGTAATAGATAGAAGGTATAACTTATTTGTCATCACAGCAAACATAGTTGTGTGTCAACTTACCACTAGCAATCTCATTTAGGGATGAATTAACAAAGCCCACACTCTTAACCATCTCCTTGCTAATATGGTTTGCAATGGGCAACAATTCCATCAGGATAATTTCTTCAGTACCATTATCACTGAGGAGACTTACAATTTCCCTCAAATTCTGCGTAGTTGCATACTTGGAAGATCCCTGTTGTTGCAAATGCTCATGTTAGACTGATTACTACCAAGTACTTTGAGTGTTAGCATATCATAACTGCACTACCATACCTGTGTGATATCATTAATGCCACACATAAAAATGACTCTTTCAGGGAAAGGTTGTAAGTTTGCGAGGGTCTTTTTCAGGGTGGTCGTTGTCAGTCCTCCACGACACAGTGATGAATCTGCAACAATTTTTTTTTTTTTTTTTTTTTAAATTTTCCTTTCCCTTTCCCCTTTCTTTATAACTCAAAGAGCCATTTAATTTACCACCCAAACAGTTTCATTGCTGTTGGCTTTTACTTACTTTGTGTAGGCACATTCAGTGCCTTGCAGAGACGAGCCATATTTGAGTCGCCCATCAAATGGTAGCCTTTCCAAACTGGGACCTTTCAAATAAATAACAGAGAACTATAGTTTTCATGCAAATATCCATTATAAGTTTACCTCATTTTATATTATTCAAGCTCACCATTGCCAAAGCAACTTTCTTCCCTCTTCCCTGTTTTTTCCTCGTCTTCCTTGGGTTCTTGGTTTGCCTCCACTTCCACTTGCCCTGCTTCCAAGCCGATCAAACACACTTACTCTCTTTTTATCATCATTTTTTTCTTCAGGCTTCTTCATCACTTCTTCCTCATCACTTAGCTTTCTCCTTTTCTCTAAATTTGTTACAGCCACGTAAAACTCTGCTGCGGTTTCAGGATTGTCAAATGACCATGACATCACTCTTTTCTGTGAAACATCAAATTTTTAGAACAATGCTTACCAAGAAAAAGCTTATTTTTTATATTTCACTAAAACGGAATCCGTTATATGAGAATTCATACATACATTTGCCATTGCACTTCAAAAAGCCAAAATTAGAAAAACAGCAAAAAACCAACACGAATCGTGCTGCGTCCCTGCGAACGTGCTACGTGCTCTGAATCAAGCTCACAAGTTTAACGACCAAATTTGAATCGGACGCCAGTACGACAGCCAGAGTTCGTTCCTCTGAGGCGCCCGAAAATGGTCGGTCAATTTCTCCTGAGACTTCTTCCCCATTCCAATATGTCGCATTTCTTCCTCCCCTTTTTTAGCATTCATTTTTATTTGTTCCATTTTGTTTGAAGCTTGACATAAAATTCAGTGGTAAAATAGTGTAATGGTGTGTGAGTGACCGCCACCGGTCGTGGTATGAATTTAAGTGCGTCCCCGCGAACGCCCCCTCTTCCCCGTTTTCGGGTTGAGTTTCAGCGAACCTTTTCGTTGCAAACGCTCATAACTATTTATCTCGTTTCCTCGTTATTCAAGAAGTTCTTTTCCATTCCGGCGGTGCGTGCAACACCAGGTAAGCCCAAAGACGCTTCTGATGTAACCTCGCCTTGAAAAACTTCTCGTGTGCTCTGTATTTCGCGATTCTTTTCCGTTGCCTGGGAAGGGGCTAGACGGGGTAGGGGTGGGACCTGTGAAAATGACCGCGGTAGAATATACGGCTGGTAGTGTCAATTACCGCTAGTGAAATGTCACAACCTTCTTCGTATCTGAACCGCAAAAACCAGCTTTGAATAAGGGGGGGGGGGGGGGGGGGGAAAAACAATCCACCATACTCAGCTTTTTTTTTCACTGGAAATGTTGTACAGTTTTTCTATTTCTTTGTTAATTTTTCTATTGATTTGTTGTTTTTTTGTTGTTTTGTTTTGCCAGGCTTGTCGTCTTACACGGCGAAGTGGCTGCTGCACGCATAGCTCTACGTTGGTTACCGTGTCAGTTAACTTTCGTAATCGTCTACCCGTTTGCATTTTCTTTCTGCGTTTGTGCTGCTCGCTGTTGCTCTGTTTCAGGTCACGATGTTCGAGATCGTGGCGCAGATCAACAGGCGCGATGAGCGGCCGAGGCCCGTCGCCGTCCTCTGTGGCTCCATGAGCCAGTTCCACTCGAGCTTCCCTGCGAAGCAGCGGGGGGCGCAGTGCACGGCTATCGCCACGGCGGCGTGCTGCAGGTTGCTGGCCTGCGGTAGGGTGCGCACCTCCAGCGGCCTGGCTACCCGCGGCCCTGGAAACTGGACCGGCGCCGACATCGACGAGTGCGTGGTCGCTGGGGCTGCCATGTACCCCGACGCCATCGCCGCCCGTCCGGCTAATGTTCCTGTATTTGGGACCGTTGACTATCTGTCTGTGAACGACATGCGTCGTGCCGCCAGCACGGTGCGGGTTCGGTTCCCGGACGAGGAGGTGAGGTGTTGTAGTGGTGTTTGTATTTGGCTAGTATGTTCGGGGATTTTGGATAGAGAGTAGCAGGGGGGGGGGGGGGGGGGGGGGGGGGGGGGCTCCAATCATTAATTTCTGGGGCACAAGAGCAGCAGGTGCATCCGTCTAGCATAGGGTACCCCAAAGACGCCTTAAACGGACGTTAAAATACATGCAATACTGGACCGATTTCCGTTTTTGTTTGTTTTTGGAGTACTCTAATTTTACCTCATTGACTTCATTATCTCTTCTTTTCCAATTTCAGTTCCATTACCGTATTGGCATGGAGCAGTATGGTAACCTCCGGAGTACTTCGGCAGAGCTTCCGGATCTGCCTACAGCCTTGTCTCGCATTTTCGGAGATGACGGACACAAGGCAGCCATCCTCATCGTCAACGGATTCTCCCTCGCTGTCTTCCAAGAGTCCACATCAGAGGTTTGTGCCACCATTGGTACAGTGGTCGTTTCATTGGTTTCAACGTCGGTAGGCGGCGGTGTAGACGGAGGGGAAGGGGCGTAAGCAGGGGGGGGGGAGAGGTAGAGAGAGGTATGAAATTATTGTAAAATAGCCACAGATAAAAATCCGACATCAAGAGCTGGTATTCGAACCCGGTTCTTCCAAATGTAGTACAGACAGAGGAGAGGGTAAGTTGCCAGTTTATATCCATCAGGCACGGGTTCAAGGACCGACTCTAAGACCGTGTAATTTTTCTTACCTTTGCTATAGTCGCTTGGAGGTGGGTGTGCGGAAGGGGGGGAGAGTCTAAATGTGAAAGGGTTCGTGAAGGAAATCACGCTGATAAAGCTCGGCCAAAAGCAAGTATTTGAACATGGTTCATCCAAATTCAGTGGCGTCGCCTTCTGAATCAAATAGCCACTCTAGTTGTGCTGGGCACGGGTTCAAATACTGGCTCTAGAGGGGAGCGCACTTGTCTGCCTCCCTGAGGGCGTCTGAAATTATTTGGGGTGAGGCCGAAAGAGAGACGGCTTCACTTCTCCCTGCCTTAATATGTTTGAGCCCTTTCTGACAGCATTCTTGGTTTACAGGTGTGGCTGCTGGACTCCCATGCGCGCGGCCCGCACGGGTTCCACCAGGAGAATGGTACCGCTGTGCTGCTCAAGTTCGCAGGACTGCAGCAGCTGGCTGTGCACGTCCAGCACCAGTTCCCCACGGTGAGGGGACTGCGCGCAGAGTTCGAGGCAGCGGCTGTCCTTTTGGTGGAGGACCCAGAGCAGGACGAGGCCGCCGTCATGGAAACCCGTGACCTCAGCGTCGAGGTAAACACGTCCTGGTCAAGGAGTTCCTGCTCATCGCCTTTCCCGCCCAGCGACGTGTACTGGGGTGATGTAGGCCGTGCCCTGTCCGGGCCCGAGCTCGAGCCTTCGCTCCCCGTGCCCCCGCACATGCTAGAGATGGCCTGCCCTGCCAGCGCCAGCCGCCTCTACATCGACGTCGTGCGCCAGGAGCGGAACATCCCGGCTTCGTCGCCACGTCCACAGCCCGAGGACTGGCCTGCCCTGCCCGAGCCCAAGAGCATCCTGCCGTTCGCGCGGGTGGCCACATCTTCCTCGTCGTCGTGGCCGTCGCCGTTCCCAAGGTCTGTCGTAGAACCAGCTACGCCGCCAGCACTGCATCAGCTCGAGGACTGGGCCGCGTTGCGTGGCCCCAAGAGCATTACGCCGTTCGGGCGGACGTCCACGCCGGTGCCCTCGCCACCGTCCTCTCCCCCAATGAGCCTCTGGCGGGACGACGTGGACAGCTCGTGGAGCAGCCGGAACACCACGAGGGACCAACATCCATCCTTCCTCACAGCGGCGCGCCTTAACCTTGCTGACATGGAAGACGTGCCCGTGGAGGTCAAGGCCGAGCCGATCATTGAGGGGAGTCTGAGTTTTCTAGACGACGCTCACCTCTCCTGCGCCGACATGGACTCCGAGACGAGCGGTCAGCTCGACTCCAGCACCTTCTCAGTCGGAGAGGAAAACTTAGACAACACCGCCGAGTCCTCGCCTCTCAATTCAACGGTGGACTCGACCTTGTCGAACAGCTCCTGTTCCAGCAGCGGCCGGCGCATGACTGCCAAAGACAAGAAGCGCCTCAAGAAGCAGCAAGCCCGTGAGAGGATGAAGCGACTGCGTCTTGACGAAGAGTACAGCAAACGTGAACTTGAACTCAACGCTGAACGCATACGCCATCGGCGTCAAAACGAAGAGTACAGACACGATGATCTGCAGCGTGGCGCAGAGCGGAAGCGCGCTCTCCGCAAGGCTGAAGAGTATAGTCACCGTGATGCCGAAAGTCGTGCCCGACGCATGCGACATCTCCGCCAGGACCCGGATTTCAGCATTCGTGACGCTGACAGCAGTGTAGAACGCATGCGCGCTCTTCGCCAAGAAGAGGAGTACAGGCGCCGTGAAGCCGACAACACTGCCGAACGGATGCGAGAACTACGGACTGATGAAGAATTCCGTGTTCGGGAGCGGGAGCAGCAGGCAATTTATCGAGAAGAACGACGACTGTACGAAGCCAAGAGGGAAAAGTACTGGGAAATAATCCAGAAAGGGGCAACCTGGATTTGCTGCTGCTGCGGACAGCTCTGGTACCGGAAGTCTGTTGTCGTTCTCACCGAAGCTACTCTTGCATCTAAAAACCTGGCCCAGTGGAGATACTCATTTATCCGCAGAGACGAGACATCCGATGAGTATATTCTCTGCCGCACGTGCCTCAAGCACCTGGTAAAGAACAAGAAGGTACCCACCGTGGCTCTCATCAACGGCTTTCAGTTCCCCGACATCCCCGCCGAGCTGGCAGACCTTTCTGCACTTGAAGAGCGCCTGGTTAGTGCTCGCATCCCCTTCATGATGATTCGCACCCTCGGCGTGGACCGTCAGTACGGCCTGAGGGGCAGTTGCGTGAACGTGCCCGTCGACATCAACACGAGCGTCACGGCCCTGCCACGGATGCCCGATGACTCGCATGTCGTCCAACTCCAGCTCATGCGAAGGATGCAGGACCAGCGCCCGTTCGCGTTCGAAGCGGTGCGCCCCAACGTCGTCCACGCCGCGGCGCGCCGCCTGCTGGGGACGCCGCTGTACGAGAAGCACGGCATCGCGCTCAGCGAGGCCTGGCTGGAGAGGTTCGCCGAGCTGCTGGAGCGTGACCGTCAGCTCGCTGCAGAAGCCGACCCGGCCGCGGAGAACGCCGAGGACGACGAGGACGCCGACTGGAACGAGCTGTCGGAAGAGGAGTTACGGGAAGCAGCGCAGCAGGAGACCCTGCTGGACGAGATCTTCGTTCCCGAACAGGACACCGGCACCCGCATCGCCCCAGGCGAGGGGCAGGTACCTATTTCTCTGCTCTTTCATGAGGACGTGGAGGAACTGTCGTTTGCCACCGTATACGCAGGACAAATTCGCGACTTCACGAGTAACCCCAGCATGGTGGAGATTGGCAAGTCGGAGGCACGCATGTACGACAGGCGCTGTGCGAAAAATATTCCTAAGCTTTTCCTGACCTTCTGTCGGCTTCGCAGGCACAAGTTGGCACGTCATATTTCGACTGTTATTCGCAAGAAGAGGTCCGAACGAGGTGTCACTGTGCGAGACGCCCTCAACCCCGAGGCTCTTGGCAACCTGGTGCAGCACAACGACGGGTACCGCGTGCTCCAGCAGGACAGGTCCAGCCCAGCCTTCTGGCAGAAGGAGAAGAAGAAGCTCATGGCTATGGTACGCCAATTCGGTACAGCAAATATCTTCTTAACTTGGTCTTGCGCTGAGTACCGATGGTGGGAGCTCCTCGTCGTCCTGAAGCAGACGGTGGATGGCGAGACGGTCACGAGGGAGTTCGTCGAGGCCCTCACCTGGGAGCAAAAAACTCTGCCTCGTCCAATCTGACCCAATCACAGTTTCTCGTTACTGTCATGAAAAACTGGAAGAATTGTGGAAATTGCTGGCGACAAAGGGAGGTCCGCTAAAGCAGTACAAGATCACGCACTCGTACACCAGAGTGGAGTTCCAACACCGGGGCTCGGAACACCGTCACTCACTCATCTGGCTTGAAGGAGCCCCTGTTTTCGACCAGGATGACCCTGAGAGTTGGCAGCGGTGCGTGGAATTCATTGACGAATTTATCACGTGCTTCCAGGACCCGGAGCTGGGCGAGCTCATCAATGTCCAGTTCCACAAGCACTCCAGGACATGCCGCAAGGAGGTCCGCGGCAAACCATTCTGCAGGTTTGGCGTGCCGTTCTCGCCTATGAGACAGACTCAGATTTTGTTCCCACTCGAGTCCGACATGGATCCGTTTGAGAAGAAACGACTGATCGATTTGTTCAACGACAACCAGGCCAAGCTTGTCCAGCTCAACAAGGACTCTCCTTCACTGTCCTTTGACGAGCTTCTCAGAGTACTGGACTGCACAGAGGAAGAATACATCCTCTCCGTGCGGTCCCAGCTGAAGCGGCCCAAGGTGTTCCTGCGACGTAACTTGTGTGAAATCAAGTTAAACGCCTACAACAAGGAGCTCCTGGACTTGCTGAACGGCAATATGGACATGCAGATGATATTGGATGCGTACGCGTGCATCGCCTACATCGTCGACTACGTGGCCAAGTCCCAGCGTGGCCTGTCCGATCTCATCATGCAGACAGCTGAGCAGGCACGGGAAGGCAACACGACGGTCATCCAGCAGCTCCGCGCCATCGCCAACGTGTTCATCAACAAGTCGGAAGTCTCGGCGCGGGAGGTTGCGTACCACATCCTCTGCATGCCGTTGTCTATGTGCTCCGAGAAGGACGTCTACATAAGCACGTCCCCGGCAGAGGAGCGTACTCGCATGCTTAAAAGCGCCCGCGAGCTTGGCCGTATTCTGCGGCAGGACCCGGACAGCACTGATATCTTTGTCGCCGGGCTCCTGGAGCACTACGTGAAGAGACCGACAACGGAAGCTTTCGAGAACCTTTGTCTTGCGGACTTTGCTGCGTGGTTCGAGTTCACAACCAACAAGAGGCGCAGCCCGCAAGTACGTGACGAAGAGGGGAACCCCGACGACGTGCACGACGACGTCCACATCGACGACGTCGACGCCGACGACGGTCAGGGTGACGATGTCCGTGAAGAGGCCGCAGGAGAAGTTGTCCCCGACTCCTTCGTGCCTCTGACCGACAAATCTGGCTACATCCGCCGACGCACTAAACCTAAAATCATAAGGTATCGTAACTACAGTGCGACGAAGGACCCCGATAACTTCATGCGGGAGCAGCTGATGCTGTTCACAGCATGGCGCAGCGAGGAGGCCATTGCTACCAATGTGCGAGCCCAGTACGACAGCCAGGTGGACACTATCCGGGCGAAACGCGACGTGTACGTCAAGCTCAGCATCGACCTGGATGAAGTACTACAGGAGGTGCTCCGGGAGAGTTATGAAGACGAGGTCAACGACCCCGAGAGTGACGAGCTCCCCGGACCCCGACCTCGCCGTGTTCGAGCTGCGGCCCGACGGGCAGGCAGACGTCGCACAGGACGTGTGCCCCGATGTCATGCGGCACTGCGGGCCCTCGGAGCGCTTCCTGCTGCCTAACCATGACCCGCAGGAGGAGTACCTAGCCAACGTCGCCCGTCTCAATGACCGCCAGCGTCGCTACCACGACAACCTGGTGCACATCCTCAAGACGCAGCCCGACACACAAGTTCTGCACTTTGTGAGTGGGGGCGCCGGCGTGGGGAAGAGCATGCTCATCAAGGTGATCACGCAGTCTGTCATCCGCATCCACGTCATGCGGGGCGGCAGCCCTGACGACCTGACGGTGGTCTTGATGGGGCCCACGGGCAGGTGCGCCTTTATAATCAGTGGCGTCACGTTAGCCTCCGGGCTGTTCATCTTCGGCCAGAACGAGGAGAACCAGCTCGGCGCCGACATGCTCAACACACTGAGGGCTGCGCTGCGGCACGCCATCGTTTTTCTCATAGACGAAGTGTCCATGGTTGGTGGGAGAACGCTGTCCAAAGTGAACGGCAGGCTGAAGCAAATCTTCGCCAGCCAAGAGCAGTTTGGCGGGAAGTCCATCGTCTTCTTTCGGAGATCTCAACCAGCTTCGTCCTATCGGAGACTCGTGGATCTTCGAGGCGCCGAACGACCCCCTCAGCCAGCTGGCGGGGCCGGTCACATGGCGGCTCTTCAAGCACTACCCGCTGACGGAGATCATGAGGCAGAGGGACGACGCGCGCTTGGCAGAGGCCTTCGGCAGGCTGGCCGTCGGAGCCACCACGCCAGAGGACGACGCCCTGTTCACCAGCAGGCAGGTGGACGTACTCCGCCGGCAGGGAGTAGTTCCACCTGAAGACGTGCTGCTGCACCTGTACGAGTGGAACGCAAACGTCGAGAATTACAACTCGGCGTATCTCAACAGCTTGACGAACGCCGAGTTCTGCGAGTCCGAAGCCATCGACAAGTGCGAGGGAGAGGGCACCGCCGCCAACAAACGCAAGCAGCTTGACAAGGCCCGCACTCTGACACTGAGAGAAACGCAAAACTTGCCTTTCTTCCTCTTGGCCAAGGTGGGTGCCCCCTTCATGGTCACCGTCAACCTCAACACGCCCGATGGACTCACAAACGGCGCCATCGGCACTTTGCGCAAAATCGTCATGGGGAGGACGGCGGCCGGTGTCCTGGTGCCCCTGCGCCTCTACCTCGAGTTTGAGACGGAGAAGATCGGTCGACAAACCCGGGCGACAGAGAGGGGCGCCATAATCACGGATGGCGCCGACCCAGCATGGACGCCCCTCATGAAGGTCAAGAGGTCCTACATTCCGTCCAAGGGCTCCCTTTTCACCATCGTGCGGAAACAGTTTCCGTTGGTCCCCGCCAAGGCCGTCACCGTGTACAAGTCCCAGGGCGGTACGTTCCCAAACGGCGTGATGGTGCACATGATGCCTGGGAGACGGATGTCACGGCGGCCCATGTACGTTTCCTTCACGAGGGTCACGAGTCTGTCCGGGCTCTTCATCGACGGCCGCTACATGCGTCCCAACCCACCCGCCGCCGACGACGTCGGTGTGCTGGAGCAGAAGCGGCTGGCCGAGCCCGAAAACCTTGTGCAGCTGGTCATCAACTTCCCGGACAGTGTGCCGCCGGCGGGGGATCTGTCGCGCTGTTCCACAACATCAGGTCCCTCAACAAGCACCACAGCAACATCTCCAAGATCAAGAGCTATACGAGCTCTGACGTCATCATGCTGTGCGAGACACGAACTCGCCCAGAGGACGACGTCGACATCGACGGCTTCACACTGCTGCATCGAAGAGACTGTCCGAAAAAGAAGAGGCACGCCTACGGTACTGCTCTGTATGTTCGTAGCGCGCTGGCCGGAAACGTGACCGTCTTGTTCGGACAGGAAACGTTCACCGAATTCCGAGGTTCACATCTGCACCGCTTTGTGGACATCGTGGGATTCGAAGTGATGAACGAGGGCTTCTCATCGGGGATCATTTTTCTGCACAAGTCACCTAAGTGCGGCTTTGCACCACTTGCTGCGTCTGCAAGAGTGCCTGGAGTGTCTGCGTGCACACGGAGTAGCGACAGTGACTGTCGTTGGTGACTTCAACATCAATGTGCAAGATGACCAGGCCGCACGTGCACTTTCAGAATTCATGGCTATGAACTCTCTGAGGCTGTGTGTTGAAAAAAGAGCTGTTTCCACAGACAATGACACCCTGATCGATCTGTGCTACTCCAGCGTCCCTGATTTGAAGTGCTTCATAACGGAGTCCATGTTCAGCGACCACAAGCCGCTCTGGTTTCAAATGTCGCAAGTTTGAAACGGCAGCATTCGTCCGATAAGCTCTCGTTACGCCGCTGCGCTTTTGCGTGTGGCATCTCGAGTTGCTAGATTTTCGTAGCTCTCGTTACGCTTCTGCGCTTCTGCGCGATGCATCTCGAGTTGCTAAATTTTCGTGGCTCTCGTTACGCCCCTGCGCTTGTGCGCGCGGCATCTCGAGTTGCTAGATTTTCGTTGCTCTCGTTACGCTTCTGCGCTTTTTGCGCGATGCATCTCGAGTTGCAAGGCGTGCAATCTATGCAGCTTTTGCTGTGAACTGCATCGCATCACGAAAGAGCAATCGTGCAACTGTGTTGTACTGACTGCCCCCGAGACCCAGCAGTGGGCTCGGAGTGGGACTCGAATTGCAGCCACGTCCGCGCCGTGAGTCTGGGCAGTTCACAGATTCTGTGAACTGGCTAAGAGCTGCATTTGTAAGTTAAAATTGTAAGCCTATCTCAGTGCACAATAAAGAGTGTTCTCTCAAAGGTTGCATCGAGACGGCAGGGTTAAACTAATCACACTTTTACGAATCAGTTATTATTTGCAATGATTTTTTTGTTGTTGCCTTGAATATGAATAAATAAAAATACTAATTTTACTTACACTGAAGTATTTGTTTATTGATTATTACTATTCCTTTAAAACAATCTTGGAAACTTCGTAAACAGTCTAAAATGTATTCTTGTGTGCCACAGACTAATGCCACGAGAAAGATAACTACTACTCTGATGATTAATTTTGACTTTTCCTGGCCCAGTCCAATTTTTTAAATAATTTTAGTTGTTGAAAATATTTGCAGTGCTGTTACAATACAGCATGAACACTCCAAAACTCAATATTTTTATAATTATCAAAAATAGAATGTCAGTATGGTGACCAATAGCATTTCAGCATAAGTGCAATTTATTCAGAGTTCCGAGGACTAGTGAAGAAGTGCCACAACAATTATTACACGTTAACGGCTGGAGCATGTGACAGATAACTACCTTGAAAATTATTGACCATCCTAGGGAACATTTACACAAAGTGTATCCATAAAACAAATAGTGATACATTTAGGGACAAAGTTAAAGACATCTGTGTTTCAATAAGAAGTTTTGAAACTATTTGACTGAGCTGAAGCACCACTAGTACATTTCTTAAGGAGCTCCCAGATCATTCCAAAGACTGCTGTAATGGTCATTAAGTTTTTCGCATGAAGGAGAAAAAATCAGCCACAATAAAATGTACCCTTTAATCCCTGCTCAAAAGTTTCAATAACATAATGTGATGCAGAAGTGGTTGGCACCGTGCAAAGTACAAGGATTTTTTATTGTTGACATGCGTTTTATAGTTTTCCATACTTAAAGCAGCACTGACGTTTGCAGTAAAGCATCCGGTGTGGTTGGCCGTGCGCTGGAACGACCCACGGCAGGAACTCCGAATGCGGATGAACCTCTTGGAGGTGCTATGTAATTTGTGAACGCCCCGTGTGTCATGTGGTAGGCAGTAGGCTGGCCCGCATGAGACATCTGCATGCACAGTAAGTCGCGGTTGCCTACTCAACCGGCGCCATTTGAGCCCAGCTGAGCTGAGCGCCTGCGAGTGACAGGGTAGGCCAGCCCGCACGACACGTGTGCACGCAGACGTCGTCGTTGCCTACCCGGCAGGCGCCCTCTGTTCTCAGACCGGTATTCGAACCCACACAGGTTCAAGAGAATAAGCTGAAATGCATGCCTTCTTATCAGTCGGTCTGGCAGCTCCGCAGTTATATTAGCGTTTGCAGCCAGCCCTCAATAGTCATTTACGAACATAACGTGTCGGGACGGGCTCAGGTTAACGATTTTAATCGTCACACCTATATGCGTCGTCACCCTCTGATCTTACACTTCCAATCGATGTCGCTTTCTCAGGCAGAAGTATAAGAAATGTTGGTGTTATTGAACTCTGCCTTGGACATGGCCTCCAGAATGCGCAATAGCATAATGTCTTCTGACATCATCACTGACAGTGGCGGATCCAGGAGCGGCAAAGTCACGTTTTGCCCACTTACAGGCGGAAAAGCGGTATGCCGGTTGCCTACATTTCCGGCGCCCGAAGGGCGCTCTTTGGGGGGGGGGAGAAGGGGGGAAGTGGGAGGGGAGGGGAAGGGGCAATTGACCCCTTGCCCCCCCCCCCCCTCCCTGGATCCGCGCTTGATCACTGATGGTGCTAAGACATTCAGCCAGTTCGATATTGTACAAAACCTTACGCCCTTGCCCCACAGATCCATTTGCGGGGGGCCGTAGGCTCCCCGCAAAGGCCGCCGGCAGGCCAAGCTGGCCCAGGCCCCCTGTCGAAC